>OX375819.1:13766903-14979728 GCA_947359405.1 Antitype chi | reverse complement strand
ATATCTTCGGCAGATTCAAGGTGTGCGCATTGTGCAAGGGACATCTCTGAGGGTATTTGATAATTGTAAAGTGCATTTTTTTATGTGCGAGCCAGTTTTTTAAGTTTTCTCACGCAGAGCTTTTTGAAGTATTAGATCTGTGGGTAGATACATCCGCGATCGTCATTGTTGATTTCACGTATGACTGCCATTGATTTGTTAATTTTGAATTTGGAATTATAATAAAAACACGTTGGCGATCGCTTTCATATTTCTTTGTCAATACTCTATGGTTTGTGCAGTTGCTCTGTGAAGACGGTTTTTAATCATTTTAATCGTGCTTAAAATATTTATTATTATACCTAAAAGTTACACTATGAAACATGAAGCTTCAAGGGCTAGTGCAGATCTTGGGGTTCATTCGATTAATCGAGTCTGGTTTTGACCATGGCATGCACTGACATGCACTGACACCCCAGCCAGCGACTGATCAAGAGTTCTGACCGCCCTAGGCTAATATTACGAGGACGCGCCCCCGCCAGGTGTGTTACGGACGGCCTAAAAAGTAGTAAGTGAGTAGCCATAACGTCCACAAGCGCCCAATACCTCCTATCTGACTTCGGGTGGATTTTACATAGTAGAGGATCCCAAGTAAGAACGACATTGACCAATTTAATAACCAGGTGAAAATTATATTTTAACAATATAATTTTTTATAATTTTAATTAAAATATAATTTTCACCTGGTTATCAAATTGGTGAAGGTCGTTCTTACTTGACATTCTCTACTATGTAAAATCCACCCGGAGTCAGATAGGAGGTATTGGGCGCTTGTGGACGATAAGGCTTTGCTTGCATCTGCTCGCGCACTCCATCAAGTTTTCGATAGATTTTCTAATACCGTCGATTTTTCATCCAATTTGGGTAACAAAATTTGCCATCTCGAAAAAATTGTATAGTTGTGGTTCCAGTGTAAAAAAAGCAGCTGACTCGTCACTACTTTCCTCGGCAGCCGATCCCACGAGTTGTAGAGAATGAGCTGCACAAGGAACAAAAGTACCCAATGGATTTACAGCTTTAATTCTTGACTGAAGACCTTTGTATTGACCAGACATATTGCTAGCATTATCATAACGTTGTCCACGACAGTCTTTAATATCAAGTTCCAAAGTTTTATCAACTGTCGCAAGAGCAGCCTTCTCCATGTCTTCACCTTTATGACCGCAATTGGGTAAAAATGTGACAAAACGTTCGACAGGTTCGCCGCCAGGCAAAATATAACGAATTATAAATGTCAACTGATCGGTGTGTGACGTATCTGGAGTAGAATCAATGCTAATAGAATAATATTTTGCTTTTTTTATTTCTCCTATGATCTAAAGTCGAACTTCGTCAGCGAGAAGTAAAATAAATTCGTCGATTATAGAGGATGACAAGTACGATGGAGTACCTCTGCCTTTTTGTCCAAATCTCACCAAATGTTCAGCCATGAAAGGATCAAATTTAGATATAAGCTCAATACAGCCAAGAAAGCTCGACCACCGACCGATTCGAGTAACAAGTCAGTGTTTGTTTAAGGCGCACTTTTTAAAATTTCAGAATGTATTGTTAAAATCAGGGACTCTCGCGCATTTAGTTTTAGTGTTTTGTCCCGGTCTAGTTGAAATATGTAGGGTAGATGCAATGAATGATGCTAGATTAGTGCATGCGAAGACACGATTTCAGCGCGCCCCCCCCGATCCTCGCGCCCTAGGCTGCAGCCTAATTAGCCTAAGGGTTAATCAGGCCCTGACCCCAGCGTTTGCGCTGGGGTGTCAGTGCATGTCATTAATTAATTCATTATCAATATTCTTCCCGTTTTTAAATAAAAATAGTTTTGATTGCAAATAAAGTTACAAAAATATATTTTTTTAAACTTGTAACTGTATCCTACTAAAAACCCGTACAGCCGTTAAATAAAAAAAAAAATCTCAGCGATAATGGTAGCTCATTTTCGTCAGTTTACAAATGCATAATTATTATAATGGCGCCCCGCATATTCATTACGTTATAAAAACGGTAATTTAATATAAACTAGATGACAAAAATACGGCCAATGTAAATAAAAAGTGGCTGAAAAACATGCTGGGGTGAGCTACTGAGAGTCAAAGAAAAAAATTATAAGGGGTGTGTAAAAACAATAGGAAAAAAATTGTGGGCTGTTATCGTAAGCTAACTGGGCTTTGGGACAAGCGGTTAATTTCATTTTAAAGCAGATTTATGGGTTTAACATTGTAATTACATTTAATAATACGATGCTGGAGTTAGCTTTGTGACATTTTTTTCGACTTATTAATCCATTTGCATGACTTTACTCGCTCGAAACGGGCGAATCGATTTTTATTATTTTATAGACAATTCCCATACAGTTGATTTATTTGTGGGCAAAATTTACAACTCCAGAAACACGTATTGTAATTTTATGCAATACCTATAGTTAAGACTTTTTTTCTTACCTACTTAGATAATAGAAGAAAATCAAAAGAATGTTATAAGGACCAACAACTCCATTTTTCAGGACTCACTTATTTATATACAGGATTAACTAGTGCGTAAACTGTAACCATGAGTTCAGCATAAAATTCTAGACCTAGAAGTGCAGACATTTTTCGTCGGATAAATAAAAAAAATAAGCTGTTTCATAGAAAAGTGCAATACCTACGCGGGCAAAATGTATGGAACAGCTGTTTTTTTTTTATCAAAAATTTCTGTGATAGGGGCTGTAGAATGATATGCTGAATTCATGGTTACAGTTACAGAAGAATACCTAACTGTTTTTAATGATTCATTGGTCCATTTATATACATGATTCTACATAATTTTTTTTTAAAGTAGATACAACAAACTTATAATCTATAGCAATAAATCAGCCAAACATGTATACATATTTTATGTTACAAAAATGATTTTTTTTTAAAGTAAATATTGTTGCAAGTTATACCTTATCAACTGCATGTACCTACACATTAACACTTGCTACATTGAAAACTATCTCCATGAAAGTTGATATATAGTTTTTGGTGCCAGACTCTATTTTTCCACATGTTTTTATATAAACCTTTATACCTTTCTAATAAAATATGCTTAAGAGCGCACCTCCCACGCGAGCTGGCAACGTCGCATTTATATTGGTTTTTCGTGATTGTGTAGGTACCTACTTACGATTTTTTTTTCAACCAAGCACTAGATCGTTGGTATTTATAATTATTTTGAACATTTACTCATAAATAAGAACATTTAGTCGTAATAGGTACTGTAAAAAGCAAATACCTAATTGGCAGCATGTCGATTAAGTAAATACCAAAATATCTGTAAAAAATTGCATAATTATAAACTTATAAACGATCTAGGGCTTGGCTGTAAAAAAATGTACTATGATTTAAACTTAATGAGATGATCACGAATAAAATTACTTGAAAAGCTACGTTGCCAGCCTGCGCTGGATGAACGCTCTTAACAGCATTTCCTGTATTTTCACTCTGCAGAACTACCCAACTTATATGATAAAAAGTGCGTTATTCATGTAAAGATTTGCAAACAAGAATAACAAAACTTTCACTATCAGCTGTTAGATCGACCACTTTAACGATCGTTGGCTCATCCAAAATCGCATAAATCTGCTCACACCAACACATAGGGCGTTCTCGACTTTATCGATATCGTTCTATTTCGCCACAGCACTGAGAATGACACGATATTTAGTCGAACGACAATCAAGCGAACAATGGTGCGCATCCCTTTCACTTTCAATGTGTCAATTGACTTGTCTAGCTGATATTAATATATATTTTCATTGTTCTTTATTATGTATATAGCTTTATGTGCTGAGGTGTGAAAAATTGTGTCATGATAGCATCAACACTCGTCCATTTAAGGCAGCATATGTATATAAATGCATTCATTGTCATCATTATCATCTATATATGTTCTATGATAGAGGGTTTGGTTTCCGCGCGCAAAGTCCTTCAGGTTGACCATTGTGCATGGGCAATACACTCCCTCCAGAAGTTGATTATATCTCCTAGTCTGTTAAGTACCTACATCCGTGTAAGATCTGGGTGCCCCGAGGGTTGGTCCTAATCTGAGAGACGCCTGTGCATTTAAATAGCATATGTGCAACTGTTTCCTCAGACTCCATGATCCAAGCCCTGAATAGAGGACCGTTCGTTAAGTATGCCTTGTTTGTTTAGCTGGCGGTGTCCCGTAATGGTCCCCGTTACCAGGCACAGGCCGTTCCTATCTAGGTGCAGTAAACGTCTGATCAGCTTGCCATCCAAAGATGACATAGCTTCCCTAGACTGCCTGCAGCCCGATATCTGGGACCACCATATCTCCACATGTGTGTTGGTGAAGTCCTGTAGCCACCTGCGTAGCGGGTTGATGATGATTAACTTATCGACTATTCTGCGTACCTAGTTCTATGCACCATATTACAGACTACGGGAAAAATAGACACGTGAACATTATTGGCAGATCATAATTATTATGTTAGTGTAAACACAAGTACTGAATGTTTACAAACACTACTAATGACTAATAACAATCAAGCCTTTTATACCCACCCGTATAATCCCAATCACGGCCTATAAATCTTCCATAACTCTATAAGGGCAGATGCAAAATCCAACGGACCTAAGACATAAATTATTTAAATTTGACTAGTAATACTGCACGCATGACACAGGATATGCATAAAAGGGTTGAAAAAAACCCTGGGGGTGAGATTTTTTTATTCATAATGCTGAGGGGTCACCGTCAGTTGTTTGGCTAGTGTTAGCGCAACGCCATTGACGTAACGAACTATTGAATATTTAAATGTTATAATGAATGCTTGAATTCGCACGACGATTAAAGTTTTGACAGTCATCCGGGGTCGGTTGTACAGTTTCAAAAATGGAATTCCGTTTCTTTGTATGGGTAGGCATTTTATCTTCTACAAGTAGGTATTTAAGAAAGAACGGTAAAATATTGTGATGAATCGGTAATTTTAAATAAAATAGTCACTATGTTTAAAAATTCAAAAAGTGAACAATAAAAAAAAATGCAGCCAATCAACCCCCATTGATTCTTCACTATGTTTAAAAACTTCAATAATAATCCGCAATACCTAAATCAAACCCCACAGTCAGTTTCAATTCATAACAATACGACTATCTTATCTTTAACCCCACAAATCAAAACCATTTTCATTCGGACCTTTTCAAAGACTTATCAAATTCAATTTAAAAATCCCGCACCCTATGGAAAGTACCCCGTCCATATACCGACTCCTTTCGATGAGTCCATTTTTTATCCAGGATCCGCTGACTTTATCTCCGGGCCATGACAAGGCAAAAAAATCAGCGACCAGGTGTTGCCAAAAAAAAAAACAGATAAAAAATCTGCAGTAGTCATTGTTAAGAATACGTTTGGTTAATCCTTTAGGATAGTTCATGGCTATTCTGTAGACATGTGTAACGCTTGGCCTGGTCCATTGTTGGTTGAGGAAGAGACTTTTTATGATGAACCCAATCAAACATTTTTGTTGATATAAAGTTCTAGCCTCTAGCTACGTTGTCAGCTGTTCGCCCTTGGGCGAGTTTAATTCTACCTACGTACGATACAGGAAAAGTTTTTATTCAGTGCGCAAACTTTAACCATGAATTCAGCATACCACTAGACCCCCCAGTGAAGAAATTTTTCGAAGGTGTTACAAAAAAGAATCAGCTGTTTCATAGAAAAGTGCAATACCTACGCGATCAAAATGTATGGAACAGCTGATTTCTTTTGAATTATTTAGAATACCAGTACTTTAAGAACTAATTTCGTGTTCTCATTTTTACCTCTACGTCTTTCAGAACTGTGGGTAAATGATGATAAAACCACGCAATCCAAAGAATGTAAAAAATAATGCAAGCCTCGGAGTGCCGATGCAATGAAAACCGTACCTACACGATGAAACAAAAAAAAAACAAAATCAATAGCTAAACACCGTTCTAAAGTTCACCGCGCTTATAAAACAAAAACAATAGGATCGCTCACAGTCCGCGGCACACGTGTTCGCGTTTAGCATTATCGATTGTCCTCATATTGTCCTCTTTCGCCGACATGCGGGTAGTCGTAAATGAGTTATCGCCGTGACGTCATGGGACAATGCGTTTTTGTTTTAGTCGAGTCGCGGGTGGCGGGGGGTGCGGACGCGAATTCACTGATGATCGCTAATGCCATTAGGATTTTCCACGGTTCGTATTTAATTTTACAAAACTAGTTACAATGTTATCACCAAATCCTGAACTTTATCTTCTGGAAACGGTTTGAAAGCATTAAAAAAACAGGAACGAATAAAGCATCCCGTTGCAAAATACCCAATAACAAACAAATAAGCACACTCAAATTAATAACAGATCAATAGACAAACTAAAAAACTACAGATGCGCCAAATATCAATTTCCCACGCGAACCTCACAATGTTTTTACCAAAGATTTGGCAGATGTGCAAAATGATAAAAGAAACTTTAAAAAATGGCCCTGAGAACTATCCTAAGCCTCACCTATGACCCGGGGCCATCTTGGACCGTTAGAAAAAATAAATTACTCGGCCAAAGAAAAGGACCTATTGTTTGCTGCTAAAAAACTTGAGGGTAAAGTTACTTGCGATTTGAATAAGTAAAAAAATGAGGGGTGACTTACAAAAACTGTGCCCCACAGTAACGTGTGTGATTTTTTTAAGACGAGGACAGTGTACAGAATAATATGCATAGTTACAGTAACGCAAATTGATTCCTGGCCAGTTCTCACGGTATTACATCTGCATTTTTTATTGTTACTATTTTTAGGACTGTATTGAACAATAAGTTCATTCTTGTATTGATTTGTAGGATTAGATACGGATTCGATTTCTTTTATGTCCGTCGTTTTCAAAATGTTTGGCTTAGCATGTTCAACTCTTTCTGACATATCAAGAATGTCTAAACGCATGAAAAGATATAAATAATCTAGTCGCCTGACTGTCGCAGACAGTCAGCCACTGTCAGTCTACTAATACAAACTTTGTCAGTCAAGCTACGATTAAGGGTCCACTTTAATTACAAAGGCAAATGGGAAATTCTGTCAACCTTCTTTTTTCAAAGAACTAAAAAGAGCTGCAAATCCTAGCACCCTAATTGCGTAACACACTCACTGGTCAACAATGGTTTTGTTGCCCTTGATGTGAAAGTGGTTTCGAATAATTTTATGCATAAAATTTATAAAACTATGAATGATTTTAGAATATTGGCTCTAGTTTTTTTTTTATCTTATTTTTTTATTAGACTATAAAACACAGGATGAATATTTTTTTAATATCATTTATTTATTACCAAAGTTTCACAATTTTTTTGTTTAAGTTTTAATTAATGTACATAGAAATAAAAAGAGAGAAATATCTTTACAACTTTTGTTATACTTCAAAGAAACGCCTTTTATAAGCTTTTCTTCTATAGGTAATTTGGGGACAATCTCTTTTCAAGGACCAGCAGTAATCTGCCATCATGTGACGATCCCATCTACCCTGATACCTTTCTTCCATCACTTTTAGGTCTTGGTGGAAGCGTTCTCCCTGTTCTTCACTGTAATCTCCCAGATTGTCGGGAAATCTATCCAGGTGACTGTGGAGAAAGGGTAGCTTTATGCTCATATTTGCACCTAAATTCTTGAAGCTTTCCAACATCTGTTGCACAATTTCTATATAATTTGGTGCTTTATAGTTACCTAAAAAGTTTTTTTCTACCAACACAAAACCTCTCCATGCTTCACGTTCAGCATCAGTCATAACTTTTGTGAAATTTTCGTCTTTTATCAATGTTCGAATTTGAGGACCGTCGAATATTCCAGCTTTTAACTTTTCCATACTCAGCTTAGGAAATGTTTTACAAATATATTTAAAACCTTCTCCTTCCTTGTCCAACGCTTTGACAAACTGTTTCATCATACCTAACTTGATGTGTAGTGGCGGGAGTATGATTTTTTCTCTACTTAACAGTGGCTCATTTATTACATTGGCTTTACCAACAGTTAAGGATTCTCTCAAAGGCCAAATATTTTGTTCCCAGTGAACTTGCTTTGCTCTGCTGTCCCATAAACAAATAAAGCAAGGGTATTTGGT
Source organism: Antitype chi (assembly GCA_947359405.1). NCBI lineage: Eukaryota > Metazoa > Arthropoda > Insecta > Lepidoptera > Noctuidae > Antitype > Antitype chi. Next base: position 14,971,588 of record OX375819.1, on the reverse strand, counting down.
GTATCCACTTTGCTGACCAAGTAAAAAGTTCACCATCTTCAAATCTACACAAACCGGCCATTGATGGTCAGAGTAATTATTTTTTTGCAAAACCAATTTAATATTCTGATATTCTTCATTAAGTTTCGTTGAATGGGCAATAGGGATTGATGCAAATTGATTTCCATTGTGCAACAAAACGCATTTTAAACTCCTTTTGCAGCTATCAATAAAAAGTCGCCAATCAGTAGATTTGTATTCACTTAAACCTATGTTTTGAAGTAACTCCGCGATATTATTACAGTAGACAAGTTGTTCATTTTCACAAAAAAATGGTAATATTTCACTTTCCCTTTTCCTGTATGCTGTAATTATTACATTTGGTGCCAATAAATTCTTTTCTTTTAATCTGGAAGCTAACAGTTCCGATGCTTGTTTTGATAAACTTAAATCTCGTATTAAATCGCTTAGTTCATTTTGAGAAAACAACTGTGGTGCTGATGTTCCACCATCATATTCACTTCCACTTGTAGATTGTACTGAATGCTGGGAGTTTGGTAACATCATGGTTTCTGAAGGCATGTTAACTATTTTTGTAGTATAAATAGGTCGAGGAAGGTCTTCACTGTGCAAGACTGGACACCTTGTAGACTGTAAATCTGGATATATCCACGTTTTTTTTCGATTGAAACCTTTAACGTCTACGACGCAGAAGTAGCAATCATCGAAATGATTTTTAGGCTCCATCCAGATCATAGGGATGCCAAAATCTAACCCGTGGCGTTCTCCTTTCTTCCATAAACGTAAAGACTCAACACAGGATTTACAAACCTTATGAGGAACCCATGATTTATCTTGTTTTTCAATGTATAGTCCGAAGTAAGCGGCATAAACTTCCTTGACAAAATCTGTGATATTCCGTACTTGTTTTGTAGTTATATAAACACCACAAATATAGCAAAACACATCAGGATTATACTTGCATTTTCTTCGCGATGAACTCATATTTCTACGGACAATACGTATAAATTAGAATCAAAATTCAAGAAATAAAACAAAGTATTGAGTTATCACATTACAAACTTACCTACTAAATGCGCACCGTGCGTCCTCCGATGTTGTCAAAATAACAGCGAAAAACGCGGGAAAGGATGTGGGGTGACACGAAATTTGATTTTTGCGCATGTATGCGCGAAATCATGCGCCGAAGACAAATTTTTAATAACCCGTGTTCTAAACAGCCGACTTGAAACTGTTTAGTGTTTTAAATTTATGATAAACCAAATTTAAAAAAAAAGTAGAGTCAATGAAATATTTTTTATGAATGTATTCGCAAACTGGGTACTTGAAATATATAAATCTGCAGAGATATCCAGGGCAACAAAAAAAAATTTTTTTTTGTTGAGCTGAATAGGTAATCAGAAACTTAATCATTGTGAAGGTTTCATCTGTTAAAAAAAAGTCTGTTCAACAACGTAAATAACGCAATGATTGTTGTTGAACGGTCAAAATGGACGCCATTCCTACTAAATATAAGTGGCTTACGCCATTACCTCGCTTGTGCACAAATTGTAATCACATGACCAATTAATTGACGGCACGGTTGGCGCAGTGGTTAAGCGATTGACTGCTGCGCTGCGAGTCTCGGGCTCGATTCCCGCACGGAACAAATATTTGTAAGACCTACAAGTAGTTGTTCCGGGTCTAGCTGTTTGTGTATGTGAGTTTATATGTTTGTAAACGCACCCACAATACAGGAGAAATTCCTAGTGTGGGGCAAAGTTTAAAAAAAAAAAAAAATTGCATCCCCAATTTTTTTCATCTTTTCGAAAATTCTCGTGTACTCATCCTTTTTTGTTGCTTCATTCAGTAGGTATATGACGCATTAACTTTTATAGTAAACGGGTAACGCATTCTCTCTTCATACGTACGTTGTATGCGGGTGAGCACATTTGTATGCACACGGTATAAGGACACCATGCTGATAACATTTACCTACGGTTAGCCAGAGGTCACTTCGATTTACCTCGCCGCTGATCAATTCTCGTTAAACCCGCATTCGTACGTGGAAGCTATGAGTTAAGGAAATTCCTAATATTAAATAATTTGTGCATAGTATAAAAAATAATAGTTTAAAAAACTAAAAAACACGCTTTAAAAACCAAACTAAAAAAGGAGAAAATAATTTAATTCAATTAAAAAGCGTGGGGTGTTTGACATTAAGTGATTATAAAAATACCTCAAAAAGCACCCTACGATTTTTAATTGAATTAAATTATTTTCTCCTTTTTTAGTTTGGTTTTTAAAAAGTGTTTTTTAAACTATTATTTATTTTCTATTTTTTAGTTCTGCTAACTACAAAAACGTGATTTTTTTTATTTTTCTCTTTTTTTTTAAATTATTGAATTGTCATCGGTCCTCGATAAGTTTACAAAGTTTCAATGAAATCTGGCCATTTAAATTGGGTCAAAATCGCGCTCTAAGGAGTCGGTTATATATAAACATTTAAACAAACATACAAGTGAAGCTAATATAAAGCGTGTAATAAAGGTTGAAAGTGTAAGTTCTAACTTCACGGTTGGAGAAAAATGTTTCTAACTAAGTTCAATTAAGTTATGTAAAGTAACAAAGTACTTATTCAATTGAAAGATTTACACACACATCAATCGATCTACCTAACCTTTTTACATGCTTTATATTAGCTTCACTTGTATGTTTGTTTGTTTGTATCTTTGTATGTAACCGACTCCTCTGAGCGCGATTTTGACCCACTTTAAACGGTCAGATTTCATTGAAACTTTGTAAACTTGTCGAGGACCGATGACAATTCAATAATTAAAAAAAAAAAATTGAGAAAAAAAAAACTTTTTTGTAGTTAGCAGAACTAAAAAATAGAAAATAAATAATAGTTTAAAAAAACTAAAAAACACGCTTTAAAAACCAAACTAAAAAAGGAGAAAATAATTTAATTCAATTAAAAAGCGTGGGGTGCTTGACATTAATTGATTATAAAAATACCTCAAAAAGCACCCCACGCTTTTTAATTGAATTAAATTATTTTCTCCTTTTTTTAAATTATGTTTGGATTGGCTTCCAGTCTAACTGGATGCAGCTGAATACCAGTATTTTACATGGAGCGACTGCCTATCTGACCTCCACAAGTCAGTTACTGGGTAATATGATACCTCTTGGTAAGACTGGTTGTCAGACTTTTGTGGTTTTGACGACCCGTAATGACTGTCAAAGATTCACGATGCCAGTCGAGGCACAGAGGGATCGCGACATGTAAAGATGAAGAAGTTTCTCTCAGGCTACTAGTCAATCAACGTTTCTTTACACACCATGTACCTGTAATACCAAACTATTTCTATACAATATAGCTGATATTACATTTTTTTTTTAATTTTCGAAGCACTTTGTTTGTATGCACGTCATACAGTATTTAAACAAGATTTTCTTGTAAAATGTGTCCATACAAATAAACAGTATTGCCACCAAAACCACTCTTAGCATTTAATTAAGTATTATCAGTCTTTATTCGTGGTGGTTGATTGCTTGTTCACTGCTGTCGCTCACTCTCCCTTCACCATATCATCCTTTAGTAGCCTTTTTAGTTAGTAACAGAAAAAATAATCAAAGAACTTTTTTAGTAGACACTAAACACGTCAACGTTAAAACAAGACTTGGACTTTCTCATACAACCATATAAATTAACAGTATTTTCATTAATACCAATCTTGGCACTTATTTAAGTAATTACAGTCTTTATTAGTTCAAAGGCGATTGCATAGGTTACTCTCCCTTCACTTCATAATCCTTCACTCGCCTTTTATAGTTAGTAACTAAAGAAATTAATGAAGTTACCTTGTGGAGACCCACACGACGGTATTAGGTGTCTCTCATTAGTTAGACGGTTTAATTTTGCTATCATTCGATTAACCTAATTGAATGCATGCTATATTAGGATCAGCAAAATCTGTGAGGTTTATGGTACTACCTTGTATCAGGGGACCTACTATCTAAGTCCGCCAACGAAGATGCGGGCCCGTCCGAAAGTAGGTCGAAACTTCGAAAAATACCCTACTCCCGATGAATTAACTTTTTCGAACTGGTGAAAACACATCGAGCTTAAAGACCAACTTTCAAATCATGTATTATCATTATTATCATTCATTCTTAGTTCCGACCCTGAACTAATATTATGTCCGTAGGCGATACGGAGTAGGAAACGCCCGTAACTTTGGCTGAAACTACGGATTTAGTGCTTTGTGTAGACCCCAGGTTTTGAGGTCCTGTGTGTATTTTATGAAAATTTTCATTAAAGCTGTGCATAGCCTTAATAAGACTGCATATAGAGACTTACCCCCTTAATTATAAACGTTGCTTAAAGTTAAGAGATGTCTAAAGGTCAAAAATGTTTGGTTAAACAGACGCTAATCGTTACTTAACTTTAAGTAGCGTTTATAAATATGGGGGTTAATCATCTGCTTAGTCTTTTCCCAGCTATATTGGGGTCAGCTTCCAGTCTAACCGGATGCAGCTGAATACCAGAACCTATTTTACATGGAGCGACTGCTTATCTGACCTTCACAACCCAGTTATTGGGTAATATGATACGTGTTGGTAAGACTGGTTGTCAAACTTTCGGGCTTCTGACGACCCGTAACGACTGCCAAAGATCCACGAATGACAGCCGAGACGAACGGCCTAACATGCTCGCCGAGGCACGGAGGGTGCCGATATGTAAAGATGTTTCTCCCAGGCTACAAGACAATCAGCGTTCCTTTGCACACCATGAACCTGTAATACCAACCACTATCCAACATAGCTGATAATATTAGCCTATTAGACCTCCAAAACTCAGTAACTGCAACATAATACGCCATGGTCACAACCACTCTAATCAGACTGTTGGGCTCTTAACTACCCGTAAATATCTAATAACTACGAATAAATAATAGTTTAAAAAACTGAAAAACACACTTTAAAAACCAAACTAAAAAAGGAGAAAATAATTTAATTCAATTAAAAAGCGTGGGTGCTTTTTGAGGTATTTTTATAATCAATTAATGTCAAGCACCCCACGCTTTTTAATTGAATTAAATTATTTTCTCGTTTTTTAGTTTGGGTTTTAAAGCGTGTTTTTTAGTTTTTTAAAACTATTTTTTATTTTCTATTTTGTAGTTCTGCTAACTACAAAAGCGTGATTTTTTCAGTATTTTTTTTCCTTTTGTTTCTATTTTCTCTATTTTTTTTTAATTATTGAACTTTCATCGGTCCTCGATAAGTTTACAAAGTTTAAATGAAATCTGACCGTTTAAAGTGGGTCAAAATCACACCCTAAGGAGTCGGTTACAAACATACAAACAAACAAACATGCAAGTGAAGCTAATATAAAGCGTGTAATAAAAACAGCCGGTACCAACAGCCACCGAGGGGTCTCGATATTTTATGGATAGTCTGCTTACAGAGACGATCACCATTAGAAAAAGATAGTGAGCAAACTCACAACCTTCAGTCACATATTTAAACTGATCTAAAATGCTCTGAAAAACACTGTTTTGACACTAGACAAGCCGGCTCTGTCTACCACAGACAATTGTGTTTTGACGTTGGTTATTTTATTACCGTCAACTGTGGCATCTTTACTTTCCATGAGCAACTTTACCAATGAGAACTTATCTCTCGATTACTAAAAAATCGTTATAAATAGTAGATTATTATTTTTCTGTATCGATTGGATATTAAATGGCGGCAACAGATTTTTAGTTATCGAGAGAAATTTAAGTACATCTCATTGGTAAAGTTGCTCATAGAAAGTAAAGATGCCATATTTGACTGTACTTCTAAAGACAAAATTAGCTGATAGAAAAAAAAATGCATTTAGAAAAGTTTTTTTTTCCTTAAGTTGTTTTCATTTCAGTAACGGACAATACAATATTTGAATACTATATTTTTATAGAAGCTCCATACTAGGCTGAATAGAAAAATCTTTGTCATACGATCTCGCGGTAGTCAAGTTACCATTGTTGTCAAAAAAACAGAAGTTTTTGAATATCGAACGCAATGCGCACACGCAGATGTGTTGTCCACTTTTTATGTGCTTTATTGAATTGATCGAGTACCGTTATTTGTGCTTTTTGTGTGATTTATCAAGTTGTTGACAGATGTATTAAACGTTGAGTTGTTTGTGTAATTGATGATCATTATTGTAATTATATGAGGGAAATATTTATTGTTAGTTCTCTATTTATTGAAATATAAATGTGAAACAAAAGTGCGTATTTCGCTGTTATAATAGTTTATCAAGTTTGGGTAGTAGTCTACTCAAATATAATTACTAGAAAACGACAAAAAGATCTACTAATATAAGTACTGTGGAAGATCTAATGATAGCAATGATTAAAGATTTTCTGGAAATTCTATAAACCGTTTGTGAAGGCTGCAAAATCTTGTTTAATCTTTTTCCACGACCATACCATCTCGGGCCATATTTTAAACCAAGTTCAAAGGATCAAACTGACTAATCCTGGTACCATTCCCATCAAAACGAACCACTCAATTAAAGGTATACAATATTCACCATTCACCGACCATGATTGATTAACAATTAAACCTATTTAAATGCAAATCCAAACAATACTTAAGTAACCCTGTATAATCAAGTCAGTCTGTGCAGGCGCATCTGTGACTCATACTTGGATCTATCAAAATTTAATAGATGCGTTGCAAAACCCCTCGTGGGCGGACGGACCGACAGAACTTATTTATTAGCAACATCAATGCTTCTTTGTTATAATGAATGGACTATTGCAGATAGACGAACCTAATTGGAAGTTTATTGGTGGGTCTGTAAATGTGTCTTGTTGGCTATGGAGTTTTCTTGTTGGAAGGCAACCAGTCAACCAGAATTGCGTTTGTTTTTTTTTTTTTAATTTAGGAACGTACTTTGTAAAAGTTGGCAACATCGCAAATAGCTGTCAAATATTGACCTGCTTTAAATTAACTTGATAATATTTACTGTATGTAAATATGAAATATCGTTCTATAGTGCACTATTATATTAATTAGGTACTAATTGCAAAGGTAAATACCAAATTTGATTTTGTGACAGTTTTAAGTGTAAAAACCGGCCCACACAAAACAACCATTTAATAGGTAGGAAATATAAATATAGGAAATATTAATTTCACAAATGGATCTCTTAATCCAACTATCCTACTAATATTACGAATGTAAAAGTTTGTATGTTTCGATGTTTGGATGTTTATTACTCAATCACGCAAAAAAGGGCAGAACGGATTTGGATTAAATTTGGCACACAGATAGTTTATAACCTGGATTAACATAGAGTACTTTTTATCCCGGTAGTGCGTTCCCGCGGGATAATTTTCGAAATCTACGTGGGCGAAGCCGCTGGCGAAAGGTAATCGAAAATATTTTCTTCGCAAATACGCAATATTTAAGAGACAGAAAGACTATCCAACGACGCCCCACACTATGGGTTAGACAGACAGTGTTTTTTGGTAGGCGGTGACAAAAAATTAAAATAGGTACATATCCAAAGTCACCGCCTTCCGAAATTAAAGTAATTTTTCACTTTGTAGTGTTTTTCCGGAAGTCAGGTTTTTTTTTTGAAAAAGTTTTTATTTTTCAATTTTTTAGTTATACCGTACACGAATTCGAAATTTCATCATCCTCGGGGTCAAAACAATGCATATTTATGAGATAACAGCTACCGCGGTTGATTTGCTGTAATTTTTTTGAAGAGTGGTCTGTCTGTTGCCGTTGTCTGTCTCCGAAACGCATCATCAGATTTGTATAAAATTTAAATGGGACCATTTCGGAATAAACCTCTTTCGAATAAATAAAGAATTTTGCAAATCCGTCTAATATGACGGAGTTATGTCCGAACATACATAAAAAACCTCTTTCTTTTTGAAGTCGGCAAAAAAAAAACATCCCCGTTTTACCTCTTTGTTTAGATTTTGTTCTACCTCTTTGTCGGCATAACTATATCCATGCCAAATCACAGCTTTCTAGTACTAAAAATGTCTGAGCTAAGCTGCGGACAGACGGCCAAGGCAAAACTATAAGGGTTCCTTGTTGACTATGGAACCCTAAAAAGAGCATTTGGAAACTTTACAAAATACTTTTTTTTTACTTAACCAATATTGAGTGTTACGGTATTTATTCTTCCATTTCATAATCAACATCTTAGCCTGAGCTTTGAGCGTTATTTCATATTTCCAAACAGTATTAGAGAAACAATCAAAACAGGTAAGAACTTGACAGTTGTTTGCGACGTTGCCAACTTTCACAACGCACAGCCTTAGGAAGTGTAAGGGTGGGTGTTGCTTTTGCCTGTTTTCATGCATGCCTGTGAATTTGACTATGTTGTTTCTAAGATATATTTTTTTATCACATTTGGAAGGGTAAATTAATTCAATCAATCAACTCAGCCTATCGCAGTCCACTGCTAGACAAAGGTCTCTCCCAAACTGCGCCAGAACACGCTGTGTGTTGGCGGAAGGTCTTCATAAGGGCGTCGGTCCATCTACCTGGAGGGCGTTCCACACTACGCTTGCCGATACGCGGTCTTCACTCCAGGATTCGTCTGCTGTCCTTCGATAAACATGGCCAGCTCATCGCCGCTTCAGCTTGCTCACTCTCCAAACTAAGCAGATAATAATATATCAGTAACTTTAGTTCTTTTACACGCTTTATATAAGCTTCACTTGTATGTTTGTTTGTTTGTTTGTATACAGTAACCGACTCCTTAGAGCGCGATTTTGACCCACTTTAAACGGTCAGATTTCACTGAAACTTTGTAAACTTAACGAGGACCGATGACAATTCAATAATTTTTTTTTAAAATTGAGAAAAATGAAAAAAGGTAAAAAAATCACGTTTTTCTAGTTAGCAGAACTAAAAAATATAAAATAAATAATAGTTTAAAAAACTAAAAAACACGCTTTAAAAACCAAACTAAAAAAGGAGAAAATAATTTAATTCAATTAAAAAGCGTGGGGTGCTTGACATAGAGTGATTATAAAAATACCTCAAAAAGCATCCCACGCTTTTTAATTAATTATTTTCTCCTTTTTTAGCTTGGTTTTTAAAGCGTGTTTTTTAGTTTTTTAAACTATTATTTTTCCGGATAACTTCTTTCCTGAATTCATTAAATGTAAATTAATTACTAAAGTTTAATGGCTAGGATTGCATGCCATGCAATATCACCATCATTATTATAATTTTCTTATTTCTCAACAAAGCCACGCATAATTTGCTTACATTATTTAAACCCTAAGAAAAGATGACTAATTCATTAGGTACATTTTACAAATCATCTATTACGTCTCTATAACGCCTTAACTTTCATACTTCATGCAAATTCGTTCGACTGACAATGAGCCCATTTGTTCATTTCAACTACCTTCATTTACTAGCAACCGCCACCCCCGCAAACCTTATCTCCTTAGTTATAAAGCTTAAATTCCCTTGGCATGGGGATAAGGGACTGTTATATAGAAGTATGTATGATATATTCATATTAAAATGTAGATGCGTGCGGCGGACGAACGGACTTAGAACAATAAGGGGCGTGGGATGGTATTAACTCATTATATCCATCGATGGACGCCTTGACCGATATCCATGTTGATCGTATGGATCTAATGTTTTGAAGGTAAGATTAGTACAAAGTTTCATGTCGAAAGAGACATCTGACTTTCCAACTATCAGGGATGGCAAGCCTTTTCTGTATAACCCTTTAAATTATTTATCATAGCATGGTATAATCAGCCTTTAAAGTTCATCTCTGTGAGAGGGAGTGGATTATGGCCCATAATCCACCACGCGGGGCTGCGGGTTGGCGGATGTTACATATCTTTCAATTTTCGGTAGAACTGAAAATAGGTCATGCCGGTTTCCTCACGATGTTTTCCTTCACCGTTTTGAGAGCAGTTATTATGAAATAATTTACATAAAGTAAAGTTCCTGCTTGGGTTTGAACCCAAAACCTACAACTCGTAAGTCACGATCGTTACCAATGGGCCACCACTGCTCTCAAAAATAAATCATCTGCTTAAAATTTAAGCTAAAGTGAATTTTTCACAATCATTTTTCTACATAAGTAACAATTTGGTGAAACTGCAAGGGCAATCAATGTAACTAATAAAAACTATCTGACGATAGTTTTGTCCAGTGACCAAATTCTGTACCTAGCACACGTGGTTCGCGTTCAAGAGCGTTCAGTGTCAGTTCTTTGGTGCTCAAAAAGTTAATTGTAATAAGTTTTAATGGCCACCATAACTTTCATAAATTGGTTAATTCTAGATTCTCTTTTCTTTTTCAGATCAGTGCTGATTAAAAAAACTGAAAGAATGGAAATTATATTAAGGGTCAATAAATTCTCGCAGGTGCCAGAAACTATGACGTCACACCTACCTATCTCTAAGAATTCATACGAAAGTTACAAGTACACGACAAGCCACAAACATCAGCACAGCACGGTACGGTATCGGCGCATGAGTGCGATGCGCATGACACGATTACAGGTTGTCGTCACTCGATACGCCGACGGGACATCCTGATAACACCGCGTGCTGCGTCCATGTTACACTGCGGGACAGAAATATTTACTGTGTAGGTAAGGTCACTTTTTGTTATTTTGTTCTTTGGTTAGCTACAAAAGTAATGGCTGGTGTTTAGAATTAAGTAGTTCAATGATTGTTTGTTTTTAAGCGACCTCAGCTATTCCTTTTCTAATGAAATTTTGATACAGATTTAAAGTTGCGAATAAGCTGCTTGATTTATTTTAAATTTTTCACGCGTAGCAAACATTAGATAATACTTGCTATTACTAAAAATCAAGAAAAAGCTGACTTTAGATAAAAGTAAACCAAATTACTCATTCTTTTTTCTGATAAGTATAAGGATACCAACAGATTTCCCTTTATACTCGTATCAACATTCTAATTAGACCGAAATATTCATCGTATATGTCACTGTTATTTACTGGCTACCAAGATACCACACCTATCGCGGTCATTTCGTCTACACGATAATTTAGTCGAATACTTGTCTATCTTTTTACTGACTTTAGTAAAATTTTAACAACACTACCTAAATGTGTTTTTTTTATAGTCAACAATCGAAAAATCCCACATGATTTATGGTTGCGTATCACACAACCATTCGACCAAATGCCCGTGTTCAAAAACAGAAAATGATAAGTTACTACATAAACTCGGCCTACAGTGTACAAACGTAATGGTGCGACCATTGGCGCGCGGTCGGTCGCCAATTACCCTATTGGCAGCAATTGTTGTGCGACACTGTCCGTCGTCCTGCCTATCAATATCATAACATCCAGCAACGCAACTCTGTTTAACACAGTTTTAGTGGATTGGGCAGTAGAACAATAGTTTGGGATATTCATTAAAGGTAATATCTCAAACAAAGTTATTCCATTTTAGCCTTCAATCTAGGCATTCGGTAATGCGATGGAACGAATCCAAGTCGAAACAATGAACTCTTTTTGAAGTATTCTGTAGATTATTCGAAACAAATTCAATGTTTATTTATTTATTTAACCATTTATGCACACACATATAAACAGACAAGAAGAAAGGAACAGAAAAATACGTACATAGGTAATGCTTATTTCTACAGAAATCTCTTCCAGCACACCTGCGATAGGAGAGAAGATAACAGAGATGTAGACAACGCGTGTAATAACAGTAGAAGGAAAATCATAAAATTAAAAAGTAATTTAAAATATACACTCATAATATGAGAATATACATACCTACATACTTCTAAAATAAATATCACTAAAATATATTTAATTATAATATAATTTAATTAATAAATACATGAGCAATTATGACAAAGTGGAGAGATAGTGTTCTTTCACTCTTGAATGTTGTAGCAGTGTAATATTTTAAAACTTAACGGGTTAGTACATACTGACGCTGTGAGTGTGTTCTTGTGGGTTAGTTTTCAACGTCCGCGGGGTCGAAGCCGCGGACAACAGCTAGGAATAAATAATATAATTTATGTTTTCAGGCTTCTCCATAGTATAATTATGTACCGTGGTCAACAATAGGTATTTTCAAACATCAACAACACATCAACAAACCCACCGATAACTACACAACACCTACTTTCTTAATTTCTCCAACTAATACAAAATAGCATACGTGCATAAACCCTCTCTCACAAGCTTACGAACCCTTAGGCATCATAGTTACTGTTAACGCCTCGTATATCATCAGGTACGGATTGTTTCACGTTGATGTATAAGTCTCTTTATCATGTACTCGTGTTATTAGTGGGTGGGCTCCTTTATAGATTTATTGAAGGATGGTGGAGCGTGTGTGAATGTTGTGGTCAATTGTTTTAACGTATTGTTGTTGTGTGTGTCTTGCTTTGTGTTGTGATTAAAAAGAGAGCCTATAATTATTATTTATTTTAATCTTGATAGTTCGTTACCCTTATTTAATTAAGTATGCTGGCCATTTTCATTCTGGATATCGTATTACACAGTAACTTGTGGAGGTCAGTGCGCTCTATGTTAAATACTGGTATTCAGCTGTATCCAGCTAGACTGGAAGCCGACCCCGACATGGTCGGGAAAAGGCTAGGCAGATTTATGTCGGACCATTATCAAACATCCTGAAATTAAATTTAAGCATTACCTTTGTACATATTTCTGTGTTCCTTTCTTCTTGTCTGTTTATAGGTGTGTGCATAAATGGTTAAATAAATAAGCTAACAAAAACATGTTCCGAATTTAAATTTATGACAGCGCAACTGAGGCCCCCAAGATTCAGGCGCTGCCTAGTTTGGGAACTACTATTGTTTATATAACCATGTCATATAATATCATTATTTTAGAAATATATTTTGTAACAGTGGCCAATAAGTATATTATTCGAATTAAATTCGAACTAGACAGTGTTTATATATTTAGAGTCGGTCTTTTCTAATAGGAACCAGTGAAAGTATATAGGCTCCACTATTTTGGCAAGGAATTCTAAACTGACCAGTAATTTATTGTAAAAGGACTAAAAAGAAAGAATAACCTTTAATAGGAGCATTTAAAATAGCGCAATATTTAATATTTATTATTGTACGCACACAAATTAAAATTTACTTTTACTTTTTATTTTATTTTATAAATTTAATAATCTAGATATGCACACAAATTTACTTTTAATTTTTCTTGTATTTTATTTTATAAATTTATAAATCCGGAGATAAGTTCTATGACAATGACTGTTGTAGTACTGTATCTGTGTTACTAGATAGTTTTAAAAACTTTAATTTGTAATCTGTGGAGAACGTAGTGGGTAGCATAATTTAAAAAAAGTAATATTTAAGATAATTTATGTATATTTCTTATTGTGCTACTGTTTGTTTTTCCTTAAATAAATAAATAGGAGTTTATAGGACACAGTTCGTGAAACACAAAATACAAATAACAGAATAAAAAGTGAAAATAATGTTTTAACAACAATAGTGTGTGGCTCTCGGCTGCGCAAAAAAGGTATATTTAGTATTATTGCTAGACCGATGCTGTCTGACGCTGGTTTTCCAAAAAACCTTTAGGGACATATGACACTTACAAACAGTTTCAATGGTGGTATGGTAATTTTATTCTGGGTGCATTGTTTTCACACATAATCATATAATGAATCCCATTCCCATTCTTCTCCATACGAAACTACATTTTGGAAGGGGCGACTAGAATCAATTCTATTTTAATGTAAATGTTGACGTTCAAAAGTGCCTTTTAAGTGCCTATTTCAAATAAATGCTTTGACTTTGACAACATACCTAATACATCATTTTTATAGATATGAATATAACAGCCAAAAATTTACTACTTGATAAGCAAATGTAGAAAAATTAATCATTGCAATAATGATAACACACATAGAGCTTATAATGCTTAAAAAAGAAGAAAAAAAAGTCCTTGTTTGGGACAAGATAAGATAAAACGCTTTTGCCCGCGGCACTGCCCGCGTTGATGTCGGTTATCGAATAAAAAAAGTAGCCTATATCCTTCTCCATATCCCAGGCTATATCTCTGCCAAATTTCATGACGATAGGTTCAGCGGTTTAGGCGTGAAAGCGTAACAGACAGACAGATAGACAGAGTTACTTTCACATTTTTAATATTAAGTAGGGATTACCTACCCAAAGCCAATAGGTCAACATAAAAACGAATTCAATAAAGGTGATAACTCAGGGCACACACATGTGATAAGTCCGCACTTATCCAGCGCTATTCTGTCCGGCCATCCGTCTTAATTAATAAACGATCAAAAGATACTGTTTTATGGAAGTACAACATTACCTGGAAATTGGTAACTAAAGTGTTCAGTGGACGATAACATAATTATGTCATACTGATCATTGGTTTTGGCACTCCAATTACTGAGATAAAATATTACAAATCTATAGCAAAATTAATTAGAATAGACCGGCCTTGAGACCAGTGGTGGCCCAGTGAGTTTGTTCGAAAAGTGCTGATTCTCAGCCTAATTTGAATAAATGACTTTTGATTTGATTTGATTTGATTAATGGCATTTTTTTATTTTATAAAAGGTTTAGATAGTCAATTAAATCACAAAAACCAGAAAATTGATATGAACCTTAAAATCTTATATTAACTTTCTCATAAATTTTCTTTTTTTTTACTGATAACGGAACAACTAAGAGATTCCGACAGATTGAAATCTTATAAGAAAGACATGTACGATATACACTAAATAAAACGATTCAAAATGTACATTTGAAAAATAAAATAACCTAAATATCTAAAACATTATACAATAACACAAAACAATTTAAAATCACCCCACAATATTCCCCTGCAATCTTGTTAGAATCCTGCAGAAAGAGCCTTAGAGGTGCACGCATAACATCCTAATGAAAACATACGACTCTTTGATAACCTGTTATGGTGTGTACGGAACCCTTTACGCTGCAAATTGGCTTGAGGAATACTAATTTACTACTGTTGTCCATTTTATTTGGTTACTTATGGTACGCAATAATCGCGGTAATCTATTAACATTTGTTTTATTAATTTTATTGTTATAATTTCGTTTTATTTATTTATTTTGTTGTAATGTTAATTGTTAATTAAATTATAAACAAAATATTTGTGCACCGTTGACGTCAAGACATAGCGTTCATTCTTATTAACAATATTGACATCTGTACTTTACCTGTGTTAAAATATGTAAAACTGTTTGAATTTGAATTTACATTGTTAGATTTTCGCTGTTTCTTTGTAGGTGGTTGTAGTATAATGTGGTTTATTACAGTTAATGAATGGAGTCTAGCTACTTTAAAATTAACTCTGAAATTATTTCGTATTCTGGTTTATTTAAATTCATAAAAACTTCTCTGATCTCAAATCATCCCACTACAGATTTTTCTGGGTTTTTTTCTGTATTTTTTTCTACGGTTTAATACCTTACCGTAAGTCTTACTAAGGGGCATCGTAATTCACTAACTGGGTTATAGAGGTCAAATAGGCAATAGCTCTATAAAAAAAAAAAAACTGGTACACTGCTGAATCCGGTTAGACTGGGAGCAAACCCCAACATAGTTGAGAATAGGTTAGGCAGATGATGAGTACCTTACCTTATCCAAAATCAAAAGTCATTTATTCAAACTAGGCTGAGAGTCAGCTCTTTTTGAACGTCAAAATTAAATAAGACAGTCCCCCCAAAACGCCCACCCTTCACCACTTTAAAGCTCCCTGAAATTATAAATAGAAATATAACTGAACCTGAACCAGGAATCATCACTCTCTTCAAAGCAAGAACACCAAAACCAATACACAATAAAACCGTAAGAAAACAAAATGGTCTCCGAGAAAACAGTAAATTCCTCACATGCTCAAATAGGCAACAAAGTTTATAGTTTTTAAATAAAGTTTACATGAAGAGCCATGTGAACTGCGAGCCCAACCCATAACATATTGACTAGCGCCAATTGAGCTGGGCTAAATTGAGACGTTTACCAGTATTGACAGTAAAATGGGGAATCGTACGAGCGGCGACGGCGCCGGAGTGAAATTTGTCCCGTTAGAGGGTCTTTGTAGACGGGTGGGTGACATGCTGTGGTTGCGTTTGGAACGCTTTACACAATATTGTGCCTTGTTGGTAAGTGTTTACTGTGTTACTTGGATTTAAAATATATTTTTTTATTTAGCTAGGATTTTTTAGAATCTCTTCTTTTCGGTCGAAAGTCTAAAAAATAAATGAAATGCTGAATCTTAATATTTAAAATACCTATCCATTCTTTTTTCCAGCAAACAGGCGCTTGTATGTCATCTCCTAGAACTAATCAATGCAGAAAAAGAATGGATGTCGTGAAATCTTCCAATATTAGCGAATAAAAAAAAACAGACAAAAATCAAAAGAAGAAAAATTATGCTATTTTCTCATTGGGTTCTTAGTACTACAACAAAGGCTTCTTCAGTCATATTCATACATGTAAGTTATTTCACCATTATTTTATACAACTACAAAACATCGTCGAACAAAACCGCCCGTCTCTTCTATCTCCATATGACCATGATTCGGATTGACGCGCCGGGCGCACCAACATCGCCCACTCAGTGGCGTCTCTGATTTATTGCAAATGGCGCGAAAGCGAAAACGCTCGTAAAACGCAGCGTACGCGTTTATGGCGCGTTGTTCGGCCGCGCGATTGCATCCTACCTTACAACCCTTTACGTAAATAATGCGGTTATTAGATAGCTTTTGATTGTGTGTTTAGTGTATTGCATTCAGTTTAAACGGTTCTTTGTGTTTTTTTTTTGTTTTGAGGAGGTTTGTTTCATGGTTTTCTTTATGATTCTTGTTCATACCTGGCAGTTTATAAAAACGAACGAACTATTAAAGAAACTATATCTATACCTACCTGTGCAAGATTTGTACTGTAATTTTGAGTTAAGGATGAAGGCCTATCCAAAGTCGTGCTGAGACAATAAACTATGATTGATAAATATACCTACAGAAATATTACATATTTTACAGCGATATAACACTGGTCCTCTTGCAAAATCACTAATCAGCCTAAAGGTAACGTTCACAGTACTGGGACACATTCACCAAGAGGGCCCAATGCAGGTTGCAAAATTTTATATGTCTTTGAATTTTTGGTTCTAGGACGTGACAAAACTGTTCCTCTTAATTAAGAATGGTCTTAATTAATTCCGAATAACGATACTCTTTGTACCTTCGCTTATATTGTATGACTGAATTCTGTGAAGGTCTACATCGGATACCAACTTTAATGCAATCGGAAATAAAAAGTTGGGCAGGACAGCTGACAAGACGAAGTGATGACAGGTGGTAAGGCTGTGACAGAGTAGCATCCAAGGACTGGAAGACGAGATGTCGGCCGTCCGGCGGCAAGATCGGCGAACGACATTGTTACAATCACGAGCAAAACCTGGACGAAGCTGGCATAGGAGCGTGAGGATTGGTACAATAAAAGAGAGCCGTAGTGGGCGAAGTCGGGTTATCAGTGATGATGATAATGAGATAGAAATACTGCAAGTTATATATCTCTTTTATTTTAAAAACATAATATTCATAATGAAAAGAAACACTTATCTGAAACATACATCATACAAATTAGCAATCCAATTCCCAACAGATAGAGAACGGCAACAGCTAATGATTTCCACAAACGCCACGATGAGGTAAACAGCACGCCGATAAATCGTTCTATGCCAGAATGACATAACAAAGAAGCTGAGATTGTAGATCGAAGAAACGAAGTAGACACGTCATCGTTTCAGATTTAGGAAGAGTTTATACAAATACATTCGCAAACGAAGGCGTGTCGAGTAACTTAATGAAGAACAAATATGTAGTTATTTAAGCAAAAGATTAAAAAAAAAACAGATAAAAACTTTTTCCAAAAAAAAAATCTACCGACTTCCGGAAAAACACTACAAAGTCGTCGTTGAAGAGTGTTTTCGGTGAACCGTTACATCGGCGAAGGATTCATTCGGACTACCAACCGTCGATAAATAATATTTTCGGCGAAACGTTTCATCGGCCAATTATTTTTTCGTTCAATTAACCGTCGGAGTAGAGTGTTATCGGAAACCGTCCTTTCGGTGAGCGGTATTTCGGAATACCATACGTAGCTGACCTACCCCACACCAATTCGAAATTGTATCATCCTTGAGGTCAAAACCATGCATATTTATGCGATCGCAGTAATCGCGGTTGATTTCCTGTAATTTTTTGAAGAGTTCACTTGTCTGAAATTTAAATGGGACCCCAACTACTACCATTGGGTATATGCTTGGCTAGCAACCATTTCAGCTTTTAAGAACTCATCACCCACAATGATCTCGATTCTTCCAGTAAACTTCTTCATTACAAAACTTCGTTTCATATAATGACCTCGTAGCATATCCCATATTTCTATGCTCCATGTCTGGGATGTGCAGAGCTCGTTCGTGCCAGACGGTTGGACGCTGCGGTCCCAACGTCCCTTCCTGTATGAATTCTACGTCATGGCTGAACAGGTCATCTTTCCTAGTTGCGGGTGCCATGAAATATGACTATGGGGGGAGGTCAGGAGAATATAGTAAACAGCTGGGACGTCGGATGGGCTGACTAGATGTAGAAGGCGGTGGACGAAGGCTTATGTCCAGCAGTGAACTGTGATGGCCTGACTTGATTGATTTCTTTTACTGAACGAGCCGGTATTGGTCGATTTGACGTTTTGTTCTAACAGGTAGAATAATCCTTTCATTTTTATTCCACAGGATTTTTATTACGAGGTCAGGAGAATGCAAATGGCCAGAAAACTTTTCCTATGCACTTGAAACAATATTGTTTAAAAAAACCTGTATTGACAGGTTTTTTTAAACAATATTGTTTGTGTTTGTTGTTCTGAGGAAATCGTGCCTTAACATTGGTTAAGGCACGATTTCCTCAGAACCATACAATTTAGCGTTCTATAGCAAGGCTCATGTTTAGAAGTGGACATTTACCGTCTGATACCCAAGTACCTAGTCGTCGTGCTCTCTAGGCATATCCCATATTTCTAAGCTCCGTGTCCGGGATGTACCGAGAGCGGTCGTGTGTGCCGGTCGTGCCGGACGGTCGGACGCTCTCACGCCGTCCTATCCGTGAATGCTACTTAATTTATAGCTGCGGTTCGAAGATGGCACCGAAGTTAAGAGCTGACAGTCACTTGGAATATTTTTCGTAACATGTCAGGGATTCACGAAGTCTGTTTCGAGAAACAAATTGGAGAGAGGATGGCTGGCACGCGAACTCTGTGGTCAATTAAATTTATCGTGGGTCACGGAATAATGGCATGTATAAAAAAGCAAACCAACATTTTTAAACAATGACGTTTTATTTTTGTGTGTAAAGAGCCTATATTCTCTATAGCTTCAAGATTATTCTCGTCTTGTTTCAAAGCAATGGAATGCCGATCCATTATTTACAAAACCCCTGCAATTCTGAAGCATTTCGTCTCAATTAATTAGCCGTTAATTATAATAATCGCGACATTCTACAGTAAACTGAGCCAATAAATTAGGTAGCCAGTACTAAGGCAGTCTATGATTTAACGGAGAGATTGAAAACGGTCGCACAAGTTGTGTCGGACGGACGGAGTACTCACGCAAACCCAGTGGACATGCTTCTTAATTTATTACTGGCTGCATTTAAAATACAAAAGAAGAAATTTTTGTAAAAGAATATATTAAAACGGTATACGATAAAGTACAGTGGAAGATGAAATACGTAAAATAATAAATAATTATGCAAAACAAATGCCAAGGGAAAAAGGCAAGACTTATTATAGCTATTGATGCTAAGGATCATTAGAATATTGATAAAGTAAAACCTTTCAGTAAAAGTCGCAGAAATTAAACAGTGAAGGTAGCTTTCTTCAATATTCACATATTAATAGCGAATATTAGCTCCATAATGACGGTAATCACTGCGACATTGAAAAGCAAAACATATAAATTGGTCGATTGGTAACTGTTAAGATTTCGAACGGTCGCAGGTTACTCAAAATTAACGATGGCTGTGCATAATTGATTAAAACTTTGATATAAATGAAAGTCGCAGCCATTGAAACAAGTAACACAAAAGAAACAAGACCAATAATCCAGTTCCTTTTGAGCTTATTAATACTGTTTATTCATTCGTCCTTTTCATTTGGTGGAAGTAAATCTTGCATCGTTAGTTCTTCCTTGGACAATGTCAAGTCATGTGTGTCATGTGTGTCAATGTCAATGTCAATGTGGGAAATGTCATACCACTGCCACGTTGGCCTAGTGGTTGGCCCAGGTTGGGCAAAGTGTTATTCTATCTGGAATTTGTCATTAGCAGCCCACAGTCTGGATATGCATCCGATTGATCACATTGGGCTCGCCCCCTGTGACATGGGACTAAAGACTATATAGTATAGGGATACTTCTGACCAACCATTCGGGGAAAGAAGGCGTGATGTTATATATTTCATACCACCACATTATCCGTCCGTTCACCTAGATTTAGATCTCTTTCAAGACGTCTATATCATCTGCCTAGGTTTTATCCTAACCATTCCACAAGAATGCAGCTGAATCCTTAAAGATCTCATTACAGTAATATCGGTCAGTTGTCATTTGTTTTATCCAACCATGGCAATTATTTCGCGATATTTTCGCCATCGACACTTTAAGAAGCAGAAGACTATGGCGCAGTCAAAAGAAGTGTGACGAGTTTCATACGTGACTCCACAGATATTTCCGCACAAATACCACATTTATAAATTAATAGATCGTGACATAATGTCTATACAGCTAATGACGCTAATACCAACGACATTGAGAAGCGTAGTGCACCTATAAATTAACCGACCGGTAGCAGCTAGATTACCAACGGTCGCAGGTCGCTCGAGGAAGGCAAGGTTCTCACGCAATATACTAGCCCTACTTAGTTTATCTTCGGATCTTGAGCCTGATTTTCAAGCTGAAGTATGCTAATAAATAAATGAGCTTAATTTTAGGGTTATCTCTGCCGGGATTTCTTCTCTTTGGTGACTTCGTGACTGGTTTTTAACCGACTTCAAAAAAAGGAGGAGGTTCTCAATTCGACTGTATTTTTTTTCAATCTTTTTTGGCTCAGAACTTTCGACTGGGTGTACCGATTTTGATGATTCTTTTTTTTGTTTGAAAGCTGGTGCTTCCCGTGTGGTCCCATTTAAATTTCATATAGATCTGGTGATACGTTTCGGAGACTGACAACGGAACTCTTCAAAAAATTACACCAAATTAACCGTGATTGTCGCTATCGCATAAATATGCGTTGTTTTTACCCCAAGGATGATGACATTTCGAATTGGTGAGAGGTAGGTACTATAGCTAAAAAAATTAAAAATTAAACTTTTTCCAAAAAAAAAAAAACAACCGACTTCCAAAAAAGCACTACAAAGTGAAAAATAACTTTAATTTCGGAAGTCGGTGACTTTGGATACGTATTTTATTTAATTAAAGTTATTTTTCACTTTGTAGTGCTTTTTTGGAAGTCGGTTGTTTTTTTTTGGAAAAAGATTTGTTAATATCTAGTTGAAACATAAAACCTGAGTTATTTATTTATTTGGTTTACTAACAATTGTTTACAGTGTTATTATGCTAAAGAAAACATGCAAGATAAATGAATATAGTAGTGTAACAATCACTTATAGGTAAACTCCGCATGCATAAAGAGGAAGCTGTACAAAATAAACAAAACTAGGTTAAATATGCAAAACATCATACGTCACTTAGGTTATATTTGATAACTATTCGGTTTTTGGTGTCATCATGTGTAACAGTCATAAAAAATATGTTCGACTGTTATAAAGATTCAACTAACTATATTATAGCACTGAGCTAACAAATGTCATCATCAGCTTAATAGTAGTCAACTCTTGGTACAGGCAATTCCAATGGCACGCCATTTATCTCGATCCTTGGCTATTCTAATTAAGATGAAACAAGAATTTGTTGAACTTTTTGGAAGCAAGTTCATATTTCCTTCTTCTATGCTACTTTTTCTGTTAACTACGTGGCAGTTTTTTACACGCTTTATATTAACTTCACTTCTATGTTTGTTTGTATGTAACCGACTCCTTTGAGCGCGATTTTGACCCACTTTAAACGGTCAGATTTCATTGAAACTTTGTAAACTTGTCGAGGACCGATGACAATACAATAATTAAAAAAAGAAAAAACACGTTTTTGTAGTTAGCAGAACTAAAAAATAGAAAATAAATAATAGTTTAAAAAAACTAAAAAAACACGCTTTAAAAACCAAACTAAAAAAGGAGAAAATAATTTAATTCAATTATAAAGCGTGGGGTGCTTGACATTAATTGATTATAAAAATACCTCAAAAAGCACCCCACGCTTTTTAATTGAATTAAATTATTTTCTCCTTTTTTAGTTTGGTTTTTAAAGCGTGTTTTTTAGTTTTTCAAACTTTTTTTTTTCTGATAACCGTTGAAAACTTCTTCGCTAGGGGGCTTAGAATGATGTACTGAATTCATGGTTACAGTTTGTGTGTCGATGTCCCAACCACTCTACATTATATCCGATCTAAAACTTCTTTATACCTTCTTAATTCGTAACAGGTAAATTCAAAGGTATCCTCCATCATAAAATAACCCAAACGAGCTGAAAATATTTCCTATATCATCAGCCACTACTTCCCAGTTTCACATAATTATATCACGTCTCGTATGTAGGTGAGGCACAGTTAGGCTGTGTGCACACGATCAGTATTCGTGACGTCCATCAGTGGGTCGCTCTCACGCCGCCAGTCGCCACCCGGTCTGCCAAACTATACATTACTGATGCTAAATTATGAGAAGGTGCTGGGAGGAGAATTGACTTCGATTGGAGTACGTTTTTATTTTAGATAGATAGATAAAACCTTTATTTAGTACACACAAAAGACATACACTACACACAAAAAACAATTAAATGATAACAAATAGCACGAATTAAAATAAAAAAATAAAAAACAAGGTGCCCATTACATCTACAAAAAGAAAAACATACTTAGGTGCTTGAAATATAGTGACACTATTACATCATTCAATGGAAAGGCCTACAATACTCATATACAGGTTGAAATTGAAAACATGCGACAAACCGAAATGGGAGATTGTACTCATCATTATGAACAACTTTTACTAAGGGACCAAAGATGCAATCGCGAAAAAAAAACATCTGTTCCCTACATTTATGTTCGCATGACTCGTCAAAATGTAGGGAACAGCTGTTTTTTTTTTGCGATTGCATCTTTCGTCCCTTAGTAAAAGTTGTTCATAATGATGAGTACAATCTCCCATTACGGTTTGTCGCATGTTTTCAATTTCAACCTGTATGTCTCGATTTCTAGATCTGTTTCTAGTCTGTTAAGTACCTACCTGGTACTTGTTGACAGGTCTACGTTGTACTCTCTTATTTTTATTTTTTACAATGTCTGACATATTCTCGTCATTATTTGACATTAAACATCAATTTTAATTTGGACTATTTATTAATGATTGTCATGGAAATCATGTCACTTTGTTCAAATAGGTTCATTTTATATAGGTAGATTATTTTACATAATGTGAATGAGAGAACGTTGTGTAGGCCTTACAGACTAGATTTGTAGACGATTATCTATTCTGTATTTTCATTCCTCTAAGTACCTGGTACTTATTGACAGGCCTGCACTGTCCTCCCATACATATTATCACTGTAATTCGAAAACATTGTAAAAGTCAATTAATTATTTTTAAAAGAGTAACCGTAGAGTTTCTTGCCGGCTCTTCTCCATAGGAAGCGGCAAATTGGAACCATGCACCTAGCTTCTGACGTTTCATAAGTGCCCATGCAGGTTTATGTGAAATAAAATATTTTGATTTTGATTTTGACTCCTATACCTATTAAGTAACACTGTAATTTGAAAACATAGTAAAATTCAGTAATACATGTTGCATGTGTAACACATATTGCGCCGACCCCAAACAAAATGGGATAAATGCAGGAGAATGTTGATGTAAAAGTAGGTAAATGGTTTTTTTTAAATACTCCTAGGTGACTAAGCGTGGAATTTCTTACCGGTTCTTATCTTTAGGAAACGCTCAATTGGAACCGTACACCTAGCTTCTGACGTTTCATAAGTGCCCATGTAGATTTATGTGAAATAAAATACCTGGACTTGAATTGAACATCAATTCTGTTTTTTTTTATAATATTTTTTCTATTGCTGTATGGGCCTGCTCTTTACGTCGATTTTACCTGATTGAAAGCGATGGATGAGGTCTATAATGGAATGAGTGTACCCAGAGGATGACTGTTCACTCTTGCTTTGAAGGCAGATGAGTTAAATGGGAAGGGGAAACACAGACGCTGGTTTATGAGTTCCACACTTTGGCTGTGCGCATAATGAATGGTAGTTGTATATACATTATAATACAGCTGAGAGCAGATTTATAATTACTGACTTTAATTTGTAATATACGGTTAGTGTTTCTCGGAGTGGCAAAGGAGTGTCTATGCACGCCTGCATTCTGACGAGCCTATTGCAATTTATCAGGATCAGAACAGAGCTTCAGCTCTAGCAACCATATTTTAACTGAAAACCTTTCTGTCTAGAGCTGCCAAGAACTATTAAAGGAGTCCAGTTAACCTCTTTCTGGGCCTGTCGCGATGTGGGACTCACTGGGTCGTAAGTTTGGCCTATTGTGGAATGATGGGTGTGTGATGTGTGTGTGTATGGTGAGTGTGTGCGTGTGTGTAAATGAAGTAACGCATAATAAGTCGAAAACGGATTTTCATATTGCCTCGTTGGTCTAGTAATCGCAAGCGCTAGTAGGTACTGGTGAGTTCTTGCGAACAATTCTCAGGTCGGACAAAGTGTTATTGGGTTTATCCATAAGAGATTTAAATGTAGCAGCATAGAGTCTGGATTAGTGCGACACTCGCCCTCTAATACATGGGACTTAAACATAACTGTTGAAAAGTGTGTCTACTGTCAGTAATCTATAGATACACCTTTGCTTAACACTTCGGCAAATACAGACGTGATGTTATGATAGGTACGATAAATTTAGTAAAATGTGACTTCAGTACATCTATTCTATACTATATAATATAATATAATATACTATTATAAAGAGGTAAAGTTTATGAATTTGTGAGATTGTAATCTCTGGATCTACTGAACCGATTTTGAAAATTATTTAACAATTATTTAACAAATAGAAAGCCACGTTATTTGTAATGTGAGGTTGTAATCTCTGGACCGATTTTAACAATTATTTAACAAATAGAAAGTCACGTTATTTGTAAGTGTCATAGGCTATATATTAACCCGAAAAATAAAAATAAACTTTTTCATGGTAGTCGGATTTGCAAGGTAAGTCGGAGAAAAAACGGTCGAACGAAAACGTTTCTTACAAACGCTGCCTTAACGATGAGAGATATATGATTGAGTTCTGAAGAAAAGTTGTAGAGCTTGATAATGCCTACAAAAAAGTCATCGACAGCACATGTCTAACTTTAATATTTAAGTCACAAAAAGTAGTTTTCATATTAAAAAAAATATTTAAATCGTTAGGTCATGTGTATTGGTCATATTATCAACAATTAAGAATTCTTATCAAAATAAGTAAATTTATCGTCTCAAGTGTTTAAAATAAAAGACTTTTTACTGCACATAATTTGAACGAATGGTTAAAGAGATAATACGACATAGGTATGGAACCGCGACCGTGTTGTAATCTATTGAGTGATATAAAAATGTTTACCGCCCAACGAAGTGGGCACAAGTCAGCTAGTATGCAATATATTCAAAGCTCTATTTCAAAGTACCTAGTAGGTACTTATCTCAAAACAATGCCCCAGTTAGAACGTTGGGTCGTCGCACGCGTCGCGGCGCTTGCGCAACAGTCCATCCCATCGATCACGCTTAGCATTTCGCGCACCCTCCTACATTGACAAACAGCAAGGAAGCTTGGACGGTGGTATGCGAGACTGAAGTATTAGTAATAAAGAAATAAGAATAAATGTTGCATGTTTAAATGACGAGCTTCTGTCGCAACTTCGTCTGCGTGAAATTTCTGGTTTGAACTTAAATACATAAACTGTCCTATGACACTCGGTAATACCGTAGCTTCCCAGTAATGAAAGAATATTTTTGGAATTGTATCAGGAGTTCCGAAGATTACCCCCACATACATAAAAACTCAATTTTAAGTACCGCTTCATAATATTGCTAGCGACCTAGCTAGGCATAGAAAAGAATTTAAAGGGTCGTTCATTTCTTAAATGGATAGAAAAAAATGTATTTACTATTAGAAGTACCAAGTTTTTCGGTATTTGCAGCTTAGTCTCCAAGTATTTAAATATAAAGTATTTTATCTCTAAGAATAAAAGTATTACTTTACTATACTTCCATAAGCATACTTTTCATTTGATATTCAGAGAATACTAAAACAACATACACATACCTACTGTAAGAAAAAAAAATCACTCGTGGATCTTTGACACCCGTTACGAGTTATCAGAAGCCTGAAAGTCTGACAACCAGTCGTACTAAGAGGTATCGTGTTACCCATTAACTGGGTTATGGAGGTCAGATAGGCAGCCGCATCCAGTTAGACTGGAAGCCGACCCCAACGTAGTTGGGAAAAGGTTGGACAGATGTTCACTATAAGAAAAAAAAACTCTAAAAATTCACCTCTTGTCTATCTCCCTTTAACATAACCCATCCACGTCCAATGTAGATCACAAAATCGAAAGTGAGTTGACTGACAGACAGACACGGCACAATAAGGCACAAACAATTACAATATACTCAAATTATTGCCATATTCTCGCCAGAAGTATATAATCCCAGCACAAAGGTCTCAAACTTACTATACAATGCCATTGTTAGATAAGAAAGTTTGCGTCATTGAAATCGAAATGGATGATACAGCCGCCATCTTTGATTTTGTTTATGTTTTAACAATGAATGAACAAATTGACCTGACCTTTGGTCGGAAGGTCACTCGGCTAGTGGTGTTACAAAAGATGATTTGTGGCAGTAGCTGACCAGAATGACCTGTACCGTTTATTTATATTCTGATTGCTTAGAATATACACACAGAGAGGTATGTCTTGCTGCAAGTTAGGATTTCCTAGAACTTTGAAGTAAAAGTTCGCAACGCTTCTAAAGAGTAAGCACTTCTAAGTTTTAGTTCAGGGGGCCGATTCTACTAATTTGCAACGTTACACGTTAAACTGTGTTTCCACAACAGTTCGATTTCGATCGCCGTTCGATAGTTACATAAAAAGTCATTCTACTATTTTATAAGCAAAATGGAAACTAAACTTAAAACGAATTGCAACTGAACTGTAGCGGGAACACAGCGGGTAACCCGCGTTACCAACATGCCAAAATAATATGTTTTATTAATACCAAAAAGAAAAAAGTTGAATCTAAAAATGTTACTAAACACGAATATGTGGCACTAAAAGTATTTTCTATAATTAAAAGACATAATGATCATAATTTTATCATTAACTTTGTCCTATAGTAAACGTCACGCTCATGTTCGATTTTGTTAGTAGAATAGGTTTTGACATTGTTTCAATCGATCGTTGGCGTAACTAAAACGTAACCGCAGCTGTGTCGCAGCTGGACCGTTGTTCATTTTAGTAGAATGCGAAAACGCTTAAAAGTGGTGATTCGGTTGCGGTTCTATTGCGTTTTTTTAACAAATTTGTTAATAGAATCGGCCCCCAGGTATTTTAAACTTAGTGTTTAATTTTCAGATGTTACAAATACATAACATCACATCGCCTTGTTCCCCGAAGTTTTGGGCAGAGGTGTAGGTTTAATTTTTTTAGTACACCCACATTTCGCCAGTCGTGTTTAAGTCCCATGTAATAGGGCGAGCCTATTGCCATCAAACCGGTAAAAATCAAAGTTCGGGCTGCTACTGAGAAATTTCAGATAGAAAAACCCATTAACCCATTAAACCCATTAATAATATCATACTACTTTGTACACCTACATTTTGGCAAATAAATTACTTACTTACTTACTTAACCGAACCCAGCACCTCATGCTCAGTAGCAGTGCTTGCGACCACTACACCAACGAGGCAGTCGAGGATGTTCGATATTTCAAATATTCGATTAATAAATCAGCTAGCAAATCCTACTAATATTAGAAATGTGATAGTTTTTATGTTTGGATATTAGATTTTTGGATGTTTTTTACTCAATCACACAACAAGCGTAGAACGGATTTGGATGAAATTTAGCACACAGATAGATTATAACCTGGATTAGCACATAGCATACTTTTATCTCGGTAATATGTTTCCATGGGATAATTTTCACCTCCATCCGAGCGAAACCGCTGGCAAGAACTAGTAAGTAAATAAAATTAAATCAAAGAAAGCTCAACTATAATTAATGAAATGATACTTTTGCAGTGCTAATAAATCTTGTTACAGAAATTATTTCAAACTGAACCTCACCATTCCAATGATTTCCCATCCAAAAAAAAAAAAACCATTCCAAAAATCAATTGCTTACTTCAGAGAATAAACGAACTTTTTATGCAACATTTTACAGGTGAGGCCGATGAAACGGAGATAGCCCCCATCCCGGCTCATTCATGGCCGTTTGCGACACAAACCAAATGTCAAAATAAGGTCAAAGGTAATAATTGTTAGATGTTAAACGTTCGGCTGTACATATCCTATTGATTTATGCAGGAATCCGGTGATGGGCTGGCTCGGCGAACAATAGTTTTCATGCAACAATGGCGTTATTTAAATTGATTGAGAAAGCAAGGAAACTCGGTGCTAATGTTGCTATTAGAAACGGAGGGCTTTTGAATGTCAGATTTTATTAAATTAAGGTGGAAGGTCTAGGGTTCGGCAGCGGCGATCTCTCGCGTCCGGCTCTGGTCCAGGCCATGGTTTAGAGCGAGAGTGCATGGGTAGCCTCATTCTGCGAAGCAGTAATGCTCACGACGAAGGAGGCGGCGCACGTGAAGGAGAGGCAATATATGCGCCCTCACGGCCTTAGTCACCGTTGGAGACACCCTAGGCGTCGGGAATCCCAGGCTGATTGCCGGCCACCGTAGGCGCGGGCTTGCGGATGGCGAGTAATGGGTAACTCGCTGTCCAGTAAGGACCAAGCCCGGGTCGACGGCGCGTTCTCTTCCACGCGCGCCTCAAAGAGATGTCAGCATCAACTGGTGAGGCCCGCAAGGGCCGATGCCTGCCAGGGGTGCGGGTTGTTCGACAGAGATACCGCGGCCCCTGGCACACAGACAACTGAAGGAACACGGGTGGGTTTTAGTCAGTAAATGTCTGACACGCCCTCCTGCTCCACCCAGAGCGGGAGAAGTTACCCACCATCAAAAAAAAAAAAAACAAAGATCTAGGGTTCCCCACGAACATCAAATTTTCTTAGTGTTTTTGAAACTTGCAGGGTTAGTAGCAGGCTGAATGCTTTAGGTTCATTTATTTTCAGTGAATAATTTTTTCATGAAATAGTCATTGTTAAACAGTACGAAAATTTAGAATTTCGCCGGCTATCCTGCACCCAAATTGCGTAACAGACTTAATAGTGTGTTAAATATATGAATCTGAATAATTTTGAAGATTATTGCTAATTCATTCTTTCATATGTTCGGAAAAATTGTCTGCTTGACAACGTAAACAACACCATGAATGTTGCGGAACTGTCAAAATTAAAGCAGTTTCAACTGAGTACGCAAGCAGTTGTCATCTTAACAAATTGAACTGTTTTTGTTAGCGATTTATTCTTTTTTGTATGGTTTCAATTCAAACAATGTCACGTTACTGACATGATGATATACACCACCGGAACAACATAGATAGAATACTCTATATTAAGATAGAAACAACTGAAAATCCACCACATTTGTATGTACGTATTTTTCTGTTCCTTCTTGTCTAATAAGTAACCAAGGTCGTCGGATGAATTGAACTTTAATTATTAGAAAACAAACAGTTAATTTATCAAATTAAATTTGATTCGAAAACATCCATCGGTATCTCACTAAACTTCAACTACTTATATCCGACGATATAAGTAGTTTAGTCCCCGACAAAAGCCGACAAAAGTGAAAATTTGAACAATTGCGTGTGTATTTTTTGAATCGTCAGGAAATATTTTGTTAATCGTCAGATTAAACAACGTTCAACATACGTTCAACGTTGTTCGTTCGTACGTTGGTGTACGTTGGTGTCGGTAACAGTGTCGCGAGTTCAATTGCTTTTCCCATCTCAAAAACTTCCCAATGCGCATAAAGAAGTTTTCACTTCAAAAACTGGTTTGGAAAAGAAGTGAAGAGTCAGAAAGATTCAGAAGATATCCTTATCGACTAAATCGACAACCTAATGAACAACAATATATTAGGTATGAAAGGTTAATTGCAAGCTTTCGTCTTACATCCAAAACCATTTGAATTACAATACAAAACATGCCTACTAAATTCTCTACTCGTCTAGTTTAAGGCTTACACCCAATGTCCCTGAAAATGTATTATAAGTTCAATACAAAACAGTTTTCAAAACCGGCCTCTATTCAAATATACGTAAATGCAGTACTAGCTATACCAATGCACCGGCATCACACACATACAGACATACAAATAGACACAGTATATGCAAACCTAGCAAATGAACGTGGCCGGCGAGGCAATGGGTCAGTGAGTCACGACGCTTCCTACAGGAAAGGGCAGACGTCATCCCACGGGTATTTGTATAGAGATGTTGATACCACCTTGTGATATTTTTAATAAGGGTATTTTAAATGCTGTAGAGAGTGTTATAGCATGTGTTTTATTAGTTATTAGGGCAATGTAAAGAATTTTATATAGGTATGATAGTTTTCTTTCAACATAATTTTGTTTTATTATGTAGGTATATGGGGAAGGTCCGGCAAAGCTAGTTGTAGGTATATGGCGTGATCATAGCTAGGTCCCTACGGCCTACAATAACATTTGACATGTCGTTCATTCATTCCATTTCGTGTTCATTCATGAATCATGACTTCCTGCGTTAGGTTTTATTTCAATATTTCGTTATTGTTAGTGGTATTTGACATGGAAAGTGTCTGAATTTATAACTGAAGTATATCCTCGTAATCACTTTCTTCAAAACGTGTCCGACATAACCTCGAAATCTGTTTTAGTTTAAAAATTCTCTAGGCATAGCTTAAAACCACAATCTTCTAATTTTAGAGTCTTTCGGGAAATGATGGACTCCAATTTCAGAGTATTTAGGAACATAACAACGCCTCATTTTCGCAAAAATAAAATAAAACTACCACAATTAACTTGTGTTGGGAATTAGCTACGACAGCGCCATTTTGACAGTTGCCTTCGCCATTTCCCTTTGCCTATAAACGAAACTTTATTAATGTTTGTTTTTACCTGACCATTATTCTTGTATTCAGGTTCTGATTTGAACAACTATTGTGAAGTGAAAGCCTTCCCTTTTTAATCTATGTTGGAATAGAATTGTGTTCTCAATCTTAAGTATGTTTTAATTATCTCATAATTTATCAGCCGCTTAACTTACGACCCATAAACTCCTTAAGCACGCTTACAAGACCATTGCAGAGGTATTCCTGAAGATTACCACAGGCAATTGAACCATATTTCAATATTAATTATTGGCCAATAAAATCACAAAATACCGAACGTGAAACAAAACAAATCATGGCCAAGAAACATTACCTATTGTAACCGGCTCACTAATGGAAATAAACTCACCAAAACTAAACCAATGACACTTAACAGATTTACACTTATTAAGACAGAAGATCACCGCAGTATAGCCTAGAAGTTTACTTAGTTTCTATCTGCATTTCATGACACCTTTATTACGAAAGCATTAAAACCGAAATTCATTTGTCTAATGAGGTTAATAAGTTGGGAAGTTCCTCCGGTCGGCAGTCCACGCGCTGTCCGCACGTTCATTGAGCTCTTCCCATGACATTATCCGTACACCCTACTTTGGTTTCACTTACATGTTAATAGCACACGAGCTGAAAGCTGCCCTATCTGGCTGTGGCAAGATTGGATTTTGAATGGCTAGTTTGGGTGCATAAAACGTTTGGCTATGCAGTCTAAAATAGCGCATCTGAGGCACCGATGCCCCTAGAGATGGACCTCGCGTTTTATTTCCACCAAGGAAGACACGACTTTAGTACGATGCATGGGGGAAAATATGGCCCCAAGTCCGTTCAACCGTATTTCACTGGGGTCGTGGTGGGTCACTTCGCGGACATTATTAAACTGTTACTCGTAGAGAATCGTGAGACGTGACTTATGTAGATGTTTAACTAGTAGTTTGACTGATAGTTTCACGTGTATGCAGTGGTCGTTTCGCATGTGAATCTTCCTTGCACGATCCGCGGTGGAATTAGTGAGAAAGTTTTGTTTTGACCGTATTTGGATGCGTTCGTTCGGTGCTGTGATCGGTGGAAAACGGAGTTCGGAGCTTTTGTACTTTGCGGACTTGCACGCTAAATGGATAAACGATACCATTTTACACGTTACCTTATAGATGTCTATTAGCTCATGCTTTTTCATCCTACAATATCACAGACATCGATTAATCAGGTTAAACTACGCTTCCCGCGGATGGGTAAACATCTTTACATAGCGAGATCCCTCCGTGGCCTCGAAAAGCACGTTAAGCTGTTGGTCCCGGCTGTCATTCGTGGATCTTTGACAGACGTTAGGGGTGGTCAGAAACTCGAAAGTCTGACACCTTTACTAAGGGTATCATATAACTTTGTAATTGGGTAGTAGAGGTCAAATAGGCAGTGACATAGTTGAAGCAGTTCAGTGTGGGAGCCATCACAACATTTTCTGGGAGTCTAGTCCATGCTGTTACAACTCTGTTAGACAAGAAGTGCTTTAGCTTTGATGAATTTTCCCACAACTTAAGGGAGCACAGAACTTGAAGCCGACCCCAACATGGTTGGGAAAAGGATAGGCAGACTCACTGTTCGAAAGAAAATGAATTTAACATTTAACCTAGTGCCCCACACACCTTTAAATCGATGTAAAAAACCGAAACTTTTCAGAAGACGCCGTGACCCGTGATTAAAGTTCTTACAGGGTCCAAAGGATACTGTGTGGTGTCGGACTAAAAGAATAGCACCACCCCATTTCTTCCCGTGGCTATTGCACGAGGCGACTAAGGGAACTACTAGAGAATGGGCAGCAGCGTTCTCTATACATTTTTAAAACCGCCTGCCAAGCGTGGCGATTATAGCGAATCTCCCCCCCCCCCAACATGACAAGCACCAAAAATAAAAGGCCTCTAGTGCCCGGCGTCGCGTGTCGGCAGCCCTTGGCCATGATAGCGGTCAAGGCCACGGTGAGGCAAGGGGTGCGAACAATCCCCGGAAGGATGCGGGAAGCACAGAACCGGGCAAAGTGCCGGAGCTTAGGCGAGGCCTATGTCCAGCAGTGGACGTCTTTCGGCCGAAATGATGATGATGATCGTCCCAACAAAATAAGTAATAGGTACTACCTATAGAAAAGAAGAATGCAACAGCCCATAATGTTAACACTGATATTCTATGTACAAGTCCACACAACCCAGCTAAAAATAAAGGCAGCTCACACCAAAAATTATCTAACAACAAAGACAATGTTTTCCGGGGCAAGAAAAAAGTATGAAACGATCCCGGCGCGCTTGATGCATGAGGAATTCAATTTATACACTTTTTGCGAGTAAATCAGGAAGGCAAAGTGTAACTGTAAAAGGCGAAATGTGGGAAAAATTGGCGGGAACAATGAGAGAGATGGTTGTTTTTTCGGTTTGAAAGAGCGCTCGTCGAACGCAATTACGCGCGAACTCATATACTGGGTGATATGAGAAGGTGCGGTTGCACCGAGTGGTTAACCATTGGTTAGCTTGCTGATTAGAACGGTTAATAATAATGCATGAAGAAGTCTCATTGTATCAGGCAATGGAAATTAATATGAGATTTGGTTTAAGATTGTACAAATGAACCTTAATAATAATAATTGACCAGTTAAGATCATAAACCTTGTAGTTACAAAGGGTTTTAAGTTCGTAACTGGCCAATTATTATTTTATTATATACAAGAAAGGTTAGTGTTGTTTGGCTAACCACAGGGAGTTATTCATAAATAGCAACATTCATTCCTTAACTTGGTTATTATAAAATATTGGTATTTATATATTTGGGTAAAATATTTTAAACTGACTGAATGATTTATCGATACTTAAACGAACAAAATACCGAATGTGAGTTTAATGCCATGACTTCATCGTAATCACAAATGGTATATGGTAATCATGTAATGGTAATTTACAATTCATTTACATAAGCTATAAACATTCGTTTACAATGCACATTTAACTTTGGTTTTAAATAAGAAGAAAATGAGCTTTTACAAAAATAAAAATGTCCCTTACTTCGGTGATATTCCACATAAATTTTGTAGGATTAACAAACAACTGATGTGGTTAAAATAAATAGCTATTATTATCAATTATTCCAATGATAACAAGATAGATAAAATATCCTTGCGATATCCTTGTGATATCCTTGCGATATCGCAAGGATATTCTATCTATGGGACATGAAATGTCCAAAACCAATTTTAGTGTTAACCAGCCATCTAACATAAACACACGATCAACAAACTCCAGTTAGCCGCACGGTACAACCGCCGCTCCGTATAGTTTTTCACGAGGAAAAGCGTACAATGCCGTGCACAAGAAGCTGAGAAAGCACTCATTATCGAGTGGACAGTTATTGTTGGCGATCATCACACGATGCTTTCCTCATTCCGCTGTTTAATTGACTGGTTTAGATAATACGCCTTTGTTTAGCCCTTCCTTGTTCCCTTGTCCTGTTATTCCACATGAACTCTGTATACGGTTCTTTTCCTTGATTTTTTCTTTCCCACTAATTTTCTTTCAAACAATACCCTGGATCCGGACTGAATACGGACGAGCCTAAGCTTACGTTACTGATGTTAGCTCATGCGTTGACAGAAATAAACCCACAAGACAAAATAGCCCGGGCATTTAAATGACTCATTAAGTACCTACCTACCAATTTTTCAATGGTCATCTTACTTTTATCTGAAGAATAAATAAACAAAAATTTCACATATTTCCTATAGTTTGGTACGTCACACGGCTACACATCTCCAGTTTACGCCGATCTTGCACTGTACGGAAATCCTATACAATGCGAGATCAGCTTATTCTGGAAATTATAGCTTGATGTGTAACCGTGTGTACAAAGCTGTCAAATCGCCATAGTTTACACTTTGTAATTTTTTCTCTAAGAAGTGTAAATAATATCACTAATTTAATTGGCTGTTGAAGTTCTTTATTTTCAGTCGAATAAGTATGTTCTTAAATACATAAGTGTGGAGTTAATCGTTGAATTCATAAATCTTTTTTTTTTGGTAGTATCATATTTTTATGTACATAAAAAAATATAGTTAGTAGTAAGAATAGTTTCATTTAATTAATATTTTTAACGATATATTTTTTGCAGTCAACTCGATCTATACGACTGCAAAAAATGGATCGTTAAAAATATTAATCAAATTAATACCGAATCTTAAGGTCACACATAACCTACCTGTCTCTATCGTAAAATTCATAGCAAGTCAATGTCATAAACAATAGAATGCACACACACAATCCTGTCATCAGCGTCATACATGGGACCTTGCCATTACATCCGTCAGTCCACGATCCGTAGTCGGTATCCTTGACAAGCAGTCGCAGGTAAGTGCAAAGGTTACTGATATAAGTGCTGACTGCGATACCGCATAACTGTCTGGTAAATGTTTTAAGATAATTTTGATACCTTGAACTGGTTTAAAAGCTTGGGAGGAATCGTTATTTATTGACTTTTACAATACAATTGTTGCTTTTTCACTGCAAGAGCTTTTCTGACCGGTGACCTCTTGGTTATAACCAATGGGTCTGCTTGGGAGGAAAAAGTTCACCAGTTAACTCGCGACAGCATTGGAAAATAAATCTTCGATTATTACCAACGCGATTAGCTCATCTTAATTGCGCTCAGGGGCTGTCATTATTCATATTTAACAAAAGTGATGACACTGATAACCCTTATAAGCGGTTTACATCTGCTGAAAAACGAAAATACAACACCAAAGGCACCGACTTCCAAAATTAAAGTTATTTTTCACTTTGTAAGTCGTTTTTTTTTGGAAGTCGTATATTTTATTAGTGAAGTTCACCCTTAGCATGTCTAGCAGTGACCTTAATTAGCTGCAATTATTAATTCATAAGCTCGTTTAGCATTATTAAAGACACTGACTGGTATTTCAGAAATAACTGTAAGTAGTTTTGTTCCTAGTTAGTTTAACTACAGCAAGCTGTGGCTATACTAACCTATGGCCAGTTCGTGATATGTCTTGAGAACAGCCGGACACATCGCCCACACAGAGGTTACTCACACATCCACCAGTCATCAAATACCAGCTAGCCTATAACTGAGACATCAGAAACAAATGAGATACGATATCACTACTGAAATTCTATAAATATGCAAAATAGGTTGATTAAAGATAAGAAATGTTTAAACGTCAAAAATGTATGGTTAAACAGTTCTGTTTAACCATACATTTTGATACTTATAATTTATCTGAATATAGCAATCAAGTTTATAAATGTCTTAGTTTTTGTTTGGACTTATTTTGATATTCATTTATTATTTATATTAGTTGATTGTGATACTTTAAACCAAATAAAAATATGATTTAGATACTTCATTCTTTTTATTTTCATTTACCTTTGTCGTTAACAGAAGTGCAAAACTAAAATTCATGAGCAATATCATTGTCCTCAACACATCGTCATTTTCCTAACATTGAAAAACATTTTTCTCACATTACATCATTATCCTCAACAATAGATTTCTTTTTTTATTTATATCTCTTTAAATTCTTGTTTGTCTGGAGTAAATCTAATATAAAACTTGTAATTTGAATATGCCTATTAATACCATTAAAAATATGAACAATGCACGCAAGTTTTCAAGAATCCACAAAATTTACTCAAAAATAATATTTTCTGAATATTCACCCAAAAGCTAATCATTACTTAACTTTAAGCAACATATGAATATAGAGGTAAATTTAAATATCTTCTCTAAATAGTATATCTAAAGTCGCTGTTTTCGTCTGTCTGTTTCTCCGCTTACTTCTTCTAAACCACGCAACGGATTTTGATACGGTTTTTATCATCATTTAGAGAATTTCTTCAGAAAGTTTTATTTGTATGTCACCGTAACATTATGAACATCATCAGTTTATAATCTATCTCGTGAGATTATAAACTGTCGATAAATTGTGAACTGCAAAAACAATTTAACGCACTATTTTTCGATATTTTATAATCTGTCCGTCAAATTGTGAACTGGTATCAAAACGGATAGTATGGACCTTGCGTTATTATATATTTATTATTATTATATATAAGTAGCGCTCGCCGGCCGCTGCGGTCGGTAAGCAGTATTGCAGTTCATAATTTATCGACATTCTATAATCTCGCGAGATAGATTATACACTAACGGTGTTGACAATCATACGGTGACATGTATAATGCATGCATATTATAGTAAAGAAATGCAGAGGATTTAAAAGATTTGATGGCCTCCGTCACATACACTGTAGGCACGCCCGTGCCAAGCTGGGCCGGGTCGCTAGTGTAGTGGATTATAACAGCAAAAAGTACCTTTGTGTGACCGTTTGCGGAGAGCTGCATTAATTAATAAGCTTAAGCTTAAGCTTGCTTATTCGCTTGAGTATTTTTAAGTTTAAGAGGTAGGTATATCTACTAAATTAAGGCAGCTGCCTGCTCACAAACTTAACATTAATACGTATATGTGCTCAAAGCAAGAAATGCCTTAATTGATTTGAATTTGAATTTTGACCATCTTTATTTTGTAATTCTACATGTATTAATAATAATCTATTTCGTCTACTATTTTGAGATCGATTTTCAGTGATAACGTATGGATTGCGTAAACTCTACTTACCAGAACCTTTTTTTTTTGTATCAGCCAGCATCGCTTTGAGTCTTTGAACACAGTAAATGTGTGCACCATTCTTTCAATGTCTTATCTACCTTCCTTCTCAACTCCGAGTATCAAAACAATGCCTAATAATATTCGTGAATGTCAACAGCCGGACGCAGCCGAATCGGACGACCCCGGACGGCGGCGTGCGAACCTCGCAAAGGATTGACATTTTCTTATAGATAGGTGCAGATAGGTGCCTTCGTGTTGTATGCAGTCGATCACGACTGTCAATTGGAAAATTCTCGTGATCTTTGGTTTGTGTGAAATCGCAATTTAAATAACACTTAACACTTGGGCACAACAATATATGTTACTGCATCCAAGATGGATTCTGATTGTGGAAATCATAGAATGACAATCTAGCCTTCAAACAAATGTTCTGGGTACAAGAATCGAACCTGCTTCACCTATCAATAAGCCTTATCACGTAAAGGGGAGATTTTCCGAAAGTATCGAGTCTTTTCTACCAAAAAGGTAACGCTTAAGTATTTATCAGTAGGTGTAGCAGCGTCCATGTCCGCGGGCGAAGCCCCTAGCATAAGTTATATAGAAACAGTTCTATATAACTTATGCTAGGGGCTTCGCCCGCGTGGAGATCGAAAATTAGCCCCCGGGCACGTACACACAGCTCCATTAAATGGTAACCCTACAAAAGACATGTGCGTTAAAATCCGTGCCCAATAGTTACTTTTTGTATTTTGCAAAAAAATATATAATTACTGAATTGTTTACTGAATATGCTTAACATTTACGGTAGGTTATTCAACGTCTAATTAGACCAGAGTTTTCAAGACCGCTTGCCGTTCATGAGATTGGAGGTTCAAATCCTAGGCACGAAATGGTCTTTTTGTCATGCAATGTATTTTTATTTTTATATAAAGTATTTATCTATTTAGTTTTAGTAACATTTATAAAGAATTTAATAATGAAGAATAATTAAATACTTTCATAATCATTTCATAATATTTATTTTTGCTATTATTTAAGAAAACTTCGATCATAAGATCGAAGTTGATCTTTGTAGTAATATAAATTACTACAAAGATTTGTATTTTACAATTTGATTTGATAATTTACAGATAATTTATTATATATATTTGGCCAACTGACACAAACGGGTCCCTAGACAAGTGACGTCCTTATAACGCAAACGATAAAATAGGAAGCGCTAGAAATATTTTAGACTGACATAAACTAACTAAATCTCACGTAATCCGTCATTTCGTCTGCATACAGATGTTTTAAGTGAACGTATAGAGAGTTGTAGATATAACATGAGGGTAGGGATTGATTTAATAAAGAAAGCGAAGTAAGTTAAATTAACGGATACCCTCAAAATACATAGTCTATCGATTAGACAGAGACCTAACGATAAAGTGACTCGGACGATAGTAGGTATATAACAATTTCATTGCGATTCATATGGGCTCGCTGGCTAGTTCGTAGTTCGAGTATGACGACGTTCGGTGATGCGATGGTTCGAATCCAAGCCGAAACAATGAACACTTTTTGAAGTATTCTTTAGAGTATTCGTAACGAATTCAATGTTGTAGCAGTGTAACATTTTAAAACTTGAGGGGTTAGCACATACTGACGCTGTGTGTACAACCGGGATAAAAAGTAAACTATGTGTTAATATCTAAGTTCTAAACTTTCTGTGCGCCAAATTCATCCAAATCCGTTGAGTAGTTTTTGCGTGAAAGAGTAAGAAACATCCATCTATCCTCACAAACATTCACATTTATAAAATTAGTAGGATATAAAGTAGGATCTAAACATAGAGGCTTCAATCACCCGTTTGGTGACGGGTTCAAGACCCAACATTAAAATTAATTTAAATAGCCAATGAGCCAATCATTCACAAACAGTTTAACCCCTCAGAAGCTTTACAAATTAGATCTCGATAAACCGTGGCAACAAATCAATACGTTCCAAACGTGTTTATTAACATCAACTCTCGACCAACGTCGTGCGCGCACGCAACCAATTATCGCGGATTTTTCGTATAACTGGACAAACTAGTGTGAATGGTGACCTATATTTGCAGAGCGTCCCTTTTACTTTCAAATAGTAATGTTTTGTAAAGATATTGTTAGATTTTATAATGTTTTCTTGTGATTTGTTGAGAAGGAGAGTGAGTTAGAACACCCAGGTAGGCGTTTAACTTTGTGTAAATAATTTCAACCCCACTGCTCTCAAAACAGTGAAGGGAAATATCGTGAGGAAAACGGCATGTCCTAGAATCAAAATTCGAAGACATGTGTCATCCACCAAGCCGCAGTGGGCCCACGTGGTGGATTATGGCCCACTCCCTCTCACAGAGAGGAGGCCTGTGTCCCAGTTTCTCGACCGTGACGATTCCCAGATTTTTTACATTTTGTCTTTTGTCCCCTTTCGATATAGTAAGCTCACTAGGAGTACTTGAAGAACTCGCTTCAAGGAACTAGTTATGTTGTCATATGCAAGCGCACGAACAGTATCGTCATGCAAAATTAAGTCATTTCTGCTTTAAGTTGAGGCTACATTGAAGTTTGGCCAGGGAGATAATCCAAATTAAGTTAAAGTTATACATCATTGAATCACGACACAACATAATATGCTTATTTATAAACACTCACACTAGTTTTTGCCAACAGCTTCGTGCGCTGGTAGGACGGAAATTATTACATGGGAACGTACTACCGGGATAAAAACTATCCTATGCGTTAATACAGGTTGTGAAATATCTGTGTGCCGTTTTTGCGTGATTGAGTAACAAATATCCAAACATACAAACACTGGGAATTTCTCCTATATTGTGGGTGCGTTTACAAACATTTAAACTCACATACACAAGCAGCCAGACCCGGAACAATTACTTGTAGTTCATACAAATATTTGTTCCGTGCGGGAATTGACACGCAGCGCAGCAGTGAATCGCTTAACCACTGCACCAACCATCCCGTCAGATTTCATTTTAGTAGGATAATTAATCAGGGCAGTAAACTTTTATTTGGCCAGACTACATTTATGAAATTAAAATTCTAAGCAGGTGAGGCACCCATAAATAATATACCTACAATTTCCCTTTCAGTTAACGCATAGAACGAGACATCCAAACTCGACACATCGCAATGCTTCACAGACTTAAGACCCAGGGGGCCGATTCTACTAACAAATTTGTTAAAAAAACGCAATAGAACCGCAACCGAATCACCACTTTTAAGCGTTTTCGCATTCTACTAAAATGAACAACGGTCCAGCTGCGACACAGCTGCGGTTACGTTTTAGTTACGCCAACGATCGATTGAAACAATGTCAAAACCTATTCTACTAACAAAATCGAACATGAGCGTGACGTTTACTATAGGACAAAGTTAATGATAAAATTATGATCATTATGTCTTTTAATTATAGAAAATACTTTTAGTGCCACATATTCGTGTTTAGTAACATTTTTAGATTCAACTTTTTTCTTTTTGGTATTAATAAAACATATTATTTTGGCATGTTGGTAACGCGGGTTACCCGCTGTGTTCCCGCTACAGTTCAGTTGCAATTCGTTTTAAGTTTAGTTTCCATTTTGCTTATAAAATAGTAGAATGACTTTTTATGTAACTATCGAACGGCGATCGAAATCGAACTGTTGTGGAAACACAGTTTAACGTGTAACGTTGCAAATTAGTAGAATCGGCCCCCAGTTCTCACATCGCCTTACACATGTAAAATGTATGATAAAACTGAAAACATAATAATATGCGCCTGCGGCGCCGGCGATACATTACGTAGTACATTCGTGGAAGCTATTTGTACGAGTCATTAGGGTAGTGATGCGCCTGATATTTAGCCGTCCGCTGCGCTTGCGACACTGGGTGACACGTTGGCGCCTGACGACACTGTGCTTAAACTGAGTTCAGCGAATATTGAAATGTGTGAAGGACTTTGTAATGTAGAGGTGTCACGGTTAATGACGATGATGAAAATAAGTCAATCAGTTAGTTCAGTCTAAGATGTTATGTTAGGCGAGGAGTGTCTTAATCGTATGACTGAATATATGGGCATAGAATACCTCTCACAGAAAGGAGCCCAGTGTCCCACCTGTGCCCTGTGAGAACATTATACGCTGATGGGGCAGGGAATTTCATCTAGCTTTGTCTATTTTCTGCACAAGATATTGATGATAAAGAACTTGCTCTTGTTTTTAATAGATGCCTGTCTTCTAGTCGATCCACATCGGCTGTCATGTGTCATTGGGAGTTAAGAGACTCATAAAAGTCTTCCAATCCCTATGATGCGCGTTCGACGAAAGACATGCAACCACCAACACTCCAACAGATAAGGACATGCTACAGTGACTGAACGGTTAATCTGTAGTTTAATAAGAAATAGTTTTACGTCAACTTTCAAACAAAAGTTTAACTTCACACAGTGCTACTCATCTCGCAAGGCCTCCGCGGGCGGCGAGTTCGTGTGGTCGTGCCCGCAGCCAGATTAAACTATTGCATAGCACCTCACCGACATTTCGGTCGCCATGGTAACCGAAAACACACGACTTTCCGCCATAACACCACCAATGCACACCCAACTCTAAAGTCGAAACAATAAAGTTGGTATTAGCTTATTTGAGGGTTGGTCTAAGTAAGTTTTCTTCGTGAGTTTATGAAATAGGTCGGTGGTGCGGGTCCTGTCGGCTGATCGTACGAATTTATGCTCGCTACGACTGCAAGGCGTGAAGAGTATGAGCTTGTTAGTACGGATTATGAACCTTAGTTTAGACGATGCCTTAATATTTGAGTCGTTTCTTAAGTTTTAGGACAGAACAACCAGACTTTAAAAAAAATTGTGTTCATAACTTATTTCACTTCTTCAAAAGTACATGACATCTAGTTACCCAAGATCACTCCAATCAATTACGTTTGAAATAAACCGAGCGCAAAACAAACATGGCGCAAACAATAACTTAAGTATAAAAATTCAAGATCAAGTTTAAAATGTTAATCTTCGCAAATCATCAAGATTTATTTAATTTTTATTAGCCCTTTATTTCCCACTGCAGGGCAATGGTCTCCCTACTCTCTTTCTACCTCTCTCTTGTCTAGAGCTGCCAAAGACCAATCTTTATTATCAAGAATTAGTTAAGCATAAATTAAGTAAAACCTACGAGCATGATCTTGCTCTAAGACATTAAATAATCACTTTAAACGAAAACATGAACCACGATAAATATTTCCAAATCCGAAACAGCAAAATTGCAAAAACATTGCAACCTTTTAAATCGCAAAACATTGAATGGAGCATCCAATTATAATCGTGTGAGAACAAAGATATACGCGGCACGGATTCAATTGAAGATCATCTTAGTATGCAGCACTTTAGCGCCTATAATTGAGCGAATTTATTTATAACGCGAAAATTGCTCTCCTGAGCATTTCATCGGCAATCGTGGATTGTATGCAAGCAAAGATGGGTCTGTTGCAATTATTGGCTGATATAGAGTGGATGATACC
The DNA here is from genome assembly GCA_947359405.1 of Antitype chi. Classification (NCBI taxonomy): domain Eukaryota; kingdom Metazoa; phylum Arthropoda; class Insecta; order Lepidoptera; family Noctuidae; genus Antitype; species Antitype chi. The sequence continues at coordinate 14,927,923 of OX375819.1, read as the reverse complement.
TTCAAGGTGAAGCAATAGTTTGTGGTGCGGTAAGTCTCATCAGTAACGAAATTGAAGTACGTCACTTTTAAATCCTAAACCATTTGTGATTGTTTTGGCTTCTTATTCGATTGAGACGAATTTACTTGCCCGAACCGGGTGTATCGACACTTTTAAATTGTATGTAATTTTTTATAGGTGCTTTATGGTGGGCATTTGGGCAATAAAGTTGAGAAACTGTCAATGCAAGTACATGCAATAAAATTCACAACATATCAATTTCCTAAGTATGTATTTCTGGAGTCGTTGATTCACTCACAAATAAATTAACTTTCTTGTGAGTTGGAAAATCGACTCATAAGCCATTCTTTTTGGTGGTATTTACATTATACATATAAAGGTAATTTTCTGCTTATTTTCGGCATCAGATCTGAATGGGCCAGTAAGTTCATGTTTAACAGAGCATTGTGCAAATTCTACAAATTTTTATTCAGCTGTAAAAAAGTTTCATCTTGTTTAGTATTTACCTATAAATCCCGAGTAGGTATAACAAAAACAGATCATCACAACACTCAGTAAACAGTTAAATGTTAACTGTACATCACTGAACCCATATTAAGCATAAGCTGAATTCCCTAAAACTATTTTTTTATTATATAATAACAATAATCTAATTTACCAAATCACACCCAAAATTCAGAAATACAGTAAGAACCAGCTCCAAAGACCTCCATTCGTGACTGAGCCCCGCTAATGTGTGTATTCGACGTAGTATGACCGCAATGAAGATAGCAATGCCACTATTAATTCATTGCCCCGCACTGAGAACACACCGACACTCATTATCTGCGCCTGCGCTTCCTGCGTGCCCCTATACGTGTTCGCACCCCGTACTCTCACGGACTTACAGAGTGATAACATCGGGCCTATAAGAGCCTTAATTAATCATTTTGTTTATTTAATTTTTGTGCTTTGTAAATGCGTATACATTTGACATTAACATTTTGAGGGATTCGCTAAATAAAGGGTTGCTGGCCTGAGTACGTCAGCCGTATGCCAAATGAACTATAAGCCAAAATAACCACCTCATGGAGCCTGGACACACTCAGAAGGCATTGCGGCAGACCCCGTAGAAGATGCCGGGACGAGCTGTAAAAAACAAACGTCCACCGGTCCACTTTAACCCTGGATTGATAGCTGGAAGTCATGGGGAGAGGCCTTTGCTGTATGATGATACGGGTAACAGTAACAGTAATAAACCGAAGCTCAAACATAATTTAATTGTTATGAGGCCGTGATGTTAGTGGTTGTCTTAGGGTGAATTTCAAAACGATTAAACTGTAGGTCTGTGACTAGCACATCTAAACCACGTTGAAGAGCCGTCAGTGTCAAGATTCCACAACTAAAATGATACTGGCAAAGGTGATGGTGACTAGTAAACGCTGTGTTCAGTTTCATTAGTTAAATTCACCCTTAGTTACTAAAATTATATCCACGCTAATCTATAGGATGGTGTACCGATAATTTACAAAAACTGTGATCAAAAGATTCTTGCACCCAACCTATAATATCATATCGTCCTCATTTATTTCTTTGTTGGGCAATATTTAAGGTAGTATCTTATTATGGAAGTTTTTCAAATAAAGCTCAGCAGCACGTACGTATCTAAAGCAGACTTTGACGGACGATGGTGTGCCCAGATCACAGCGCTGGCGATTTAAACACGATCTGCTGAAATGTATGACCACTTACTGGCTAAGGAAGCCTGCACACGTTGAACCAGTACAGAAAAAGGAGTGTCATAAAAAAAGAACGCTGCTAATTCCAGAAAAGTTAAATCATATTTAGAAATTTTATTTTACATGACACGGAACATCCCTCAACATTTTTTTCATGTTGTTTTTTTATTTTCTTATCATCATTTTGGCCTCGGAAAGCACGTGGTCCCGGCTATTATTTGCACATTTTTGACAGTCGTTACGGGTAGTAAAAAGCCCGAAAGTTTGACAACCAGTCTTGCCAAAAGGTATTACCCAGTTACGGGGTTGTGGAGGTCAGATAGGCAGTCGCTCCATCTAAAATACTGGTACTCAGCTACATCCGGTAAGATTGGAAGCCGACCCCAATATAATTGAGAAACGAGTAGGCCAATTTTTTGGCTTCAGGAAATCTTTCAGTAGTCGTTTCCACTAGGTATTTTCAATATTCCCAAAAATCGCTTTAAAATTATCCCACACAGTTGCCTCCCATACCTACGGCCTAACAAGTACATTTAAATTAATATTTCGCATTAGACTCGTAATCACCGGTACCGTACATATTTATGGCTAGTATGGGAGTCGTGACCGTCGACGGGGGCTAAGTGCGAACCATCATTGGAGCCCTGATAGTGAGCCGGACTTTGGCTAAGTAACGCCAGATGTGTTTTAATATGCGAATGGTATTTCCTATGTTTATTTATAAGCCTGCCAGCTCTATTTTTTTTTGTTTTTTTTTTTAATGTCAATATTAAATTATTGTGCTTTCATTTCATTCCAGCTCTATTTGAATGTGTACGGAGGGATGATGATTAACTGTAGACCTAAAATAATTTTAAATCGAATCTATAAAATTACTGCTCTTAAAGTGTGGAGAACAATAATAGTCTGTTAGATCAATAATAGACTGTGAGAACTGAGGGATCACTTCTTACAGACTATCAGCCAGATCTCGGAGAGTATCTTAAGAATCAATATGTGTGATTAGTGCTAACAGACACTAAGGGCGAATTTCATCAAACTTTTATACCTAGAATAAGTCTTATCCAGAGAATAAATTTTGAATTTTTACATCTGAAAATTCAGATGTAAATTTTATTTTACGGATAAAAGATATCAGACTTTGGTAAAATCAGCCCTTAGTAAACAATTTGTAAAGTTATTTATTAAGTGAACGTCCAGAGAGCATTAAAAATTAAAAAAATTAATCCACACAACAATGATAAATATTTTGGTAGATTTTACCGTATTGAATAAATAAAACCGTTATTTTTCTACATACAGTTTTAGTAAAAGTCTTAAAAGTTCTTCGCGTTTTTTATTTTCAAAAAGAAATGGAGTTCTCAGGTTCATTCTACAATAAAAGTGTTTTAAGTCAACTCCTAAATTCTAGGACTTTTATTTTGAGAATTCTCAGTGTGGTCCCTCAGTTCACACGTGGTACATCCAGCTCTGTAAGCATGGATTTAGTAAGTTCTTGAAACTTTGTCCAAAATTAAAGCATACTCTGCTGTCACGTACCACTACAAAAAAGATGTCTATAATTTAAAGATATAGACGACGGAATGGAAGCTAAAGGAGAGAGAGGCTAATAGAGAGGAAGATAACAACGAAAAAATGTGCCCATTCAGCTATCAATCAACATTAAATGCACCATGATTTCGCCACCAATTATCTCACTCAACTTCGCTAAAGTCAAAGCTTCAACAATTTCCACACTAAAACCAACACACGAGCTAAATGAATAGCTCAAACATTGAATAATAACCCTGATTGATTTATCTGCGCCAAGATGGCGAATGGTGCGTGCTCCGGCGCCGCGCCGGTCGGACATACGATAATTTTCAATAAACACGCCTCCATTAAATTACTCATCTTTGCTTAGAACTGAGATTATCGAAGGGTATCAGTGTCAAGGGAAAGTGGAAAGGATATGCATGTATGTGTGCGTGTGAGCGATAATATACGAATGCGCCTACGCCGGTAATCTTTCAATCATAGGTTGGAGGAAGGTTCGATTTGTTTGGCCGGGGTCAATGCAAATACGGGTTGTGTGAATGATGTGAATTAGTGTTGGTTAAGTTTATGTATAAATTATTAGTATTTCGAATAGGTTCAATCACTGCATCCTGCAATGATAAAGTATGCAAACTAAAATATTCTGCTTTCAATGAAGCATCAACGCAAGATATTTTTTTTTTATTTGAACAGGCTGGTTAAAGCGTAAAAAGGCTATTATAATAACAGAAACTGCGAAGTCTAGTTAGAAGCTTAACAGTTAACACACAAGATTTCATAACGTAACTAATATCTCAAAACTCCAAACCAAGTTTACAAGACAATTTTGCAAACAATTTTACAGTAATAATTAGTCAAATGGGTTTAAACAAGACGAATGGGCGCGCGGCTCGAGCGTGCGTCCACTCACGCGCAAGCCCGTGCGCATGCGCGACCTACCACCCCTCGCGTCGCGTTGCCAATTTGTTAGTTGCGCATCTAGAACTTTCTACAGGGATTTGGTAAACTGAATTCGGTTTAGTAAGCGTAGTCTGTGACACGTTTTCAGGTTATAAAACTGATTTATTATGAGAAAAGTTATAACCGCAGTTAAAAAACCGGCCACGTGGCTATCGGCCTCGCACACAAACAGTTCCGTACCCAAAGAGATTCGATACATATTTAATGTCTTCGTCCGTACCACAGGGCTAAAAAAAGAAACGTTTCTTGTACAGTAAATCAATTTAAAAATTAAAGGGGTCTCCCTGAAATTTAGATTAAGTTTAATTTTTATTTGTGACTGTCTGGGTAATTACAAATGTTACTATTATCTATTACAGCTCATGAGATAATAGGTAAAACGGGCTGTTGTCCGCAACTCCACGTCAAAGCGCGTATTTTGCGAACGGGTGGGAGAATCAGTTATTCAATCCACCCCAGCTCCTCGAGAAAGGCCAGCAACGCCTTGGTGTTGCTGACAATCTCACGTAGGGTAGTAGTATTTTGTCCCTGTAATTAGCGACCGCCGAGCACTTTGACAGCACATGAGCTGCTGTCTCGTCATCCTCCATGCAGTCGGTTCATGAGATACAACCCGGTGACAGACATATGGACGAACGAACTGACAGATAAACGGAAGGACCAACAGCGGAGGTTTATTAATAATAATAAACCATTTATTGTCAGGTTACAAGGACCCATAGATAAATACCTTAGCCTAAATATACATATTATAATAACAATATGTATAATAAGGTCCTGTTGGCACTCTATGGGTACGGAATCCTAAAAATGTAAATGTTTCATACACGAAGAAAGATAACGGTTATTTTGCAGTTTGATCTGATAAAAACTTTTACCGACATGTAATTTTAAAAAGCTTGTTTCCATACTATGAATGAATTTTAAAATAATCAGACTTTCTTTTTAATATTATCTCATTATTCCGACTTGAATAATTAAGTATGTTAATGTTTACTATATTTTATTAGGTTTACCAACAATGTAGTTACACTGATACAAACACATACTTAATTCATATTTTCAAGTAAAATAACTTGATAACTAAAATTTCTAATTGATTGAATTAGATTGCTAACATTGGTAATAATGAAATATTAAATTGATAAATGAATAACACTCACTAACCGAATAGGTGATGATCGAATAGGTGTTACATTTATGGATGTTAGGTATTAGTAAATGAACTAGGTACTTAAGTAAATCTCTCATATTCTAAACTAGCTGTTGCTCGCGGCTTCGCCCGCGTGGCGGTGGAAAATTATCCCACGGGAATGGACTACCGGGATGAAAACTATTCTATGTGTTAATCCAGATTATAAACTATCTGTGTGCCAAATTTCATCCAAATCCGTTGAACCGTTTTTGCGTGATTGAGTAACAAAAATCCAAACATCTTCGCAAACTTTCACATTTAATATAATAGTAATAGGATTAGATAGGTTGTACCGCTGGACTGTAAAGCCGCGCTTAGTTCTCCATGAAAACTTAACAAGGTTCTAAGTTAACGGTAGGTCTTTCTGAAGATCTTATATGAAATAATGCTTTACATAAACAAACGGCAAGCAAGTTTATGTTGAAAAAATAAATAATAGTTTAAAAAACTAAAACACACGCTATAAAAACCAAAGTAAAAAAGGAGAAAATAATTTAATTCAATTAAAAAGCGTGGGGTGCTTTTTGAGATATTTTTATAATCAATTAATGTCAAGCACCCCACGATTTTTAATTGAATTAAATTATTTTCCTCTTTTTTAGTTTGCTTTTTAAAGCGTGTGTTTTAGTTTTTTTTTAACTATTATTTATTTTCTAATTTTTAGTTCTGCTAACTACAAAAACGTGTTTTTTTTTCCTTTTTTTAAAATTTTTCTTATTCTTTTTTTTTAATTATTGAATTGTCATCGGTCCTCGATAAGTTTACAAAGTTTCAATGAACTCTGATCGTTTAAAGTGGGTCAAAATCGCGCTTTAAGGAGTCGGTTACATACAAACATACAAGTGAAGCTAATATAAAGCGTGTAAAATAGACAAGTGTCTCAAACAGGTCATCCTAGCAGATTGGACAAGCTCCAACCAAACAATTAATGATTCACTTCCGGTATATGAAAATTAGAGTGCGACCATTTGAAAACAAAAAGCGATTGTGTTACCCACACTACAAGTTAATCACTGGTTAATGGATGCATGCGTGGGCGCAGTGTTTGTGCGAACACTGCGCGTGGTGGTCGACGTTGTGGGGCTTTACGCCCATGGCGGTGTACACGGTATGGTATACTCGACTGATGAAAACAGGGGCGTTTCTTTGATGACATATTCTTTTGGTTCTCATATTGTAATTTTTGTAGCAAGGAACATAAACCAAATTGGAAAAACTAATGTTAAAAGCCTTGTGGTTGCTGGCAAGAAAAAGCAACCCGTAGCTACTTTTAAGGAAAAACCAATAAAAGTTTATGACACGGGAGAAGATAATTAATATCTCTCAAAAAGGGACACAGTTTTGTTTACTCACACTAATTAAACCAAGCTATACTCCATTTGAAATAAGATTAGACATTTAACTAAACCTTATTTACAGTCCGATCAACCGATTTTCACTTCTATTACGTTGGTGACATAACAAATGGCAGCTGCAGCAAACAGTTGGTATTGTAACTAGTTTTTTGCATTGAATGCCATCCTTATGCCTACGGTATAGAAGTCAGAGTCGGTTGAACGGACTGTAAAAAAGGTTTGTTTAAATTTCTAACCTTATTTCAAATGGAGTATAGGTATTAAGTATTTTTATTCCGAAACTGAGATCACTGATCTGTGTCTACCCAGCTATTTCAGAAGTTGAAGTTTACAAACTGACATAATAATGATAACAATACCAGCATCCTAATTGCGTCACAGACTTTTAATCAGAATCAGAATCAGTTTGAAGGATATTGCTAATGCATTGCTTCATGAATGAATTTTGTTGAACTGTCAGAGTGAAAGCCATACCTACTGTTAACATCATCTGCCTAGCCTATTCCCAACTATGTTGAGATCGGCTTCCAGTCTAACCAGATGCAGCTGAATACCAGTATTTTACCTGGAGCGACTGCCTTCTGACCTCCACAACCCAGTTACTGGGTAACACGATACCCCTTAGTAAGAATGGTTGTCAGTCTTTCAAGCTTCTGACGACCCGTAACGACTGTCAAAGATCAACGAATGACAGCCGGGACCAACGGCTTAACGTGCTTTTGGAGGTATGGAGGGGTCTTGGTATGTAAAGATGGTCACCCATCCACTGACCAACCGCGGCAAGCGTAGCTTAACCTGATCGATCTACATATGTGGCTGTTATTACTTAGCCATAAGTCCCTCCCATACCTCCTGTTAGTGTAAGAAATTACCCACCGTATTAAAAAAAATACTAAATGATTGAAAACAAAAATGTCACTACAATGAACCACACGAAAACACTACAATTGTTTTATAACAGTGCAGTATACCAAACCCCAGCAGACAGTGTGTCTCAGCGCTCATTTGTCCACAATAATTACCTTGCACAAATTGGTCCCGGTATAATTTATACCGACCAGCTAGTACAACTTACTGCATATAAATTATACCAGGGAAAGTGTTTAGAATAACTAGTTAGGGATATTAGTTGGAAGTTATTTGTATTCGTGGAATGTATTCATAGGTTTAATATTAATATTATTTTATGTCTAATAAGGAAACAAATACAATCAACCATTTTTAAATAATTATATCAGTAACATTAATTAGATAAATACATATAATATCGTCCATAAGTTAGGTTTTACACCCTTACTAATATTATAAACGCGAACGTTTGTAAGTATGGATGTATGGATGGATGTTTGTTACTCTTTTACGCAAAAACGACTGAATGGATTTGGATGAAATTTAGCACACATAGATTATAACCTGGATTAACACATAGGATACTTTTTATCCCGGTAGTACGTTCCCGCGGGATAATTTCCGACCTCCACGCGGGCAAAGCCGCGGCCGGAAGCTAGTTGTAAATATTGGATGTATCCTGAACATAATTATTATTATGATTTTAAAAGAGTGTCCATGGAGTTTCTTGCCCGTTCTTCTCCATAGGTGCCTACGCTTTGGAATGGGCAACTAGCTTCATCTTTCTATCTCACCGACCTTGACAATTCAAAAGTGCCAGTAATTGGTTTATTTGAAATAAATGCTTTGAGTTTGAGTTTGATTATACGTAAGATCTAGCTTGTATTGTACCTACCATATGCGACGAATAAATATAATGGTAAACAGATACCTATCGACTGTTTTTTTTGTAAACACCCAGAAATAAATAGTCGTGAATTGATGTTTTCAGCTGTAAAAATAATTGTTAGTCATACGTGTGAGCTGTAAAAGTAATAAAGTTTTTGCAGTAGGAGAGAACTAATACATGTACAGTCACCAAAAGAGATAAGTAACTAGGGTCGTCGGATATCGCTGAAGTAAGCAGTAAATTTTATTTAATAAATTAACCGTTTGTTTTATATTAATTTAATTTAATTTTGTTCGAATTCCATCGGTTTATTTGCTAAACTTCAACTATGATCGTGGACCCAGGTAACCGCTGACTATACTAACCTAACAATTAACTTTGATGCTCAACATCTTTTTCTTAAGACACACATTTGTTTTTGTAATTACTATTAGATTAAAAGACCATTGCATAATTATATTCATTCAATTTTGTAAATAAGTGGGTATCACGCCATTAGTAAACACCTCTGCAGTATAGGTACGAGTGCTTGCGAAAATCGACACAAGGAAACGTTCAAGAAATAAAAGCTCCCATATTAATTACTTTACGCAACATAACGTCCAAATAAAAGGTCATTACAGCCTAACATTTAAACAAAAACAAAACTGTAATTTTTTACAAAACATTACATTATCATCTGACATTTTTACTAATATTACTAAACAACTCCCACGCATTCATTGTTCCGTTCAATCATAAGTATGGCCAAATAATTACCACCTCTAGGAGCTGACTGAAACCTAAACTCAACCGTGTCTTATTTTGAATAAGGTTCACAATCTTGTGACATGTAGTTTTAGAACAGCAAAACGAATCTTGTCGAACTGTTGCGAACATTTTGAGTTGATTTGCAAATTTTGAAACTGTGACTCATGAGGAGTAGGCAGACTAGGCAGCGATTTATAAATAGGCCCTATATTAGATTTAATCGTTTAATTTATCACTCCATGGTGTAATTCAATAACCATTGCTTATTAAGTGGATGTTAAGTAGAAAGATATGAATATATTACTGGTCACACTACCTGATTTACTTGTACCTTTTAAGGTTTATTATCGACAGTTTTATTCGTATCATTTTGGGTTATTGGTTTTTGAAATTTTGTCCGAATTGTTATTTAGAGGACAGTTGCTTTTCAGAAGGTCTGTCAACAGAACTTGTTTGATTGTAAACTTAAAACCGGGTATCAACCTTAGTATGCATACGTTAACATCCGCTCACAACGATCTTAAAATTCATACATAGCTCGTTTAAAATTCACTAAGAGAAATCTTATCTTTGTTCCCAAGTACGTACCTACGCATTTTTATTTTTTTTGTAATAGAGACCCTCGCTTTTGAAATATGTAATTAAAAAGAAAGCTCATACAGGTTAGGTTAGTTGTCAAAGACCTGTCAAATTTAAGGGTGTTTGATCATCAACCTGTACCATTTTCTCCAAGAGACCAATAACGAAATCGCGAAAAAAAAATCAGCGCATACATTTAAGTCGAGTTGGTATTGAAGTTTTGTATGAAACAGGTGACAAATTGTTCACGATTACGATATTGGTCCTATGGAGTAAGTTGTTCAGTTTGATGCTCTGTATCACTGCTGGTCTTTAAAAATGAACTCTGTATAGATAGAATATCATTACAGAAATACAATTGACAAAAACAATACAAAAGGTTGACAATTTCACAAAAATTTAAAATCTCCCATTGACAGCTTTGCAAAAAACGACAAACTATCCAAAGTACAGTTGGCAACAATAACGAGTGTTTAAATGCTATCGTTTTCACACACGACGGTCAGGTAAGCAATGTGTATTGTACTGTATTATTGCACGCATGCATGCATACACGGATTTTTTTCCGATGATGATAGTTTTTGGGCAAATTTTTCCGCTCGAAGATCTTTGTTAATGTCTTGATCTAGTTTCGAGTTTTCTGGTTATTGTTTTTTGATGATTTGGAACCTACAGTTATAATGTAACATCATAGAACATTTAAAAAAGGTTTGTTAAATATTTTTAGCGATTCGCTGATTTGCCGTCAATTTGATGTGTCTCAAATTGCGTCAGTCTCGTCTTTTCACAAGTATTTTGTGGTCAGCTTCCAGTCTAACCAGAGGTAGCTGAATACCAGTATTTTACATTTAGCACGTCAGTCATTCTCAAACTTTATTTTATTAATTTCTACTTTTAGCCTTCAAACATGTCAAAAAAATAATAATCAAAACTGTAAGTAACTTCTTGACAACCTTATTTAAACAGAAATAACTTTATAAACTATCTGGAAAAGGTATCACAAATTCACAAAACTCTAAAACATCCGGAAATCAAAATCCGAAACGTATCCATTTCTCAGTGTCGCTGTCCCGTTTGAGACTGCGATGACCATCAGCTGTAGCATCAGTGACCTCCGGACGGTCATTTATAAACACGACCATGGGAACCAGGAGATAACACATCGCACGTACCTCCACGATTAGAATACAGACGGTTTCGAGAGCAATTACGCTAATTTACCACTTTCGGCAGCCAATGAGGTTTTAAAAATATTTAGCAAAGTGAATATTTATATTAGTTTTAAGATTTATGAGCTTTAAGACAGATTTTTTTCGCAGTAACAGAAAGCAGATCCATGAAAAATTAGAACAGGTGTCTTTCTTTAACATCAGTGGACACCTTAGATGGCTTGTCCGGAATAAATAGTTAAACTGGCAATGGTCCTATTGTGTCTAGCTTCTTTGTGCGTTTGCGACTAGAAAGGTAGAAAATGCGGTAAACAAATAGGTACTAAAATGATGATGAAAGCTTTGTTTCCCAAATAAGCTAGCCTTGCCGATAAATGTATACTAATAATAATGTAAGATTATTTAGTAGGGGTAAAATTTGTTTGTTTTTAAGTTTGCATGTAGGGGGTAATCTCTGAAACAAATCGTTGGATTTGAAAAAATCTTCTTGCATTTGATAGCCTAATTCTTAAGGAGCGTTATAGGCTATTTAACATCACGCTACAACCCTATGGAGCCGAGTAAAAAGAGAAAAAGTCAGAGTGAGCTGACTTTTTTATTTTTGAGGGAATATGAAGAAATATATAATAATATTTTATGTGAAAACAAGAATTTTCACGCGACGGAAGGCGCGGGAAAAAGCTAATTGATTAAAATAAGATAGCTGATATAATGTCTATAAACTCCTCAAATAGAGTAGTCACTTCGAACATCCTCATCAAAACCACTTTGTCCTCATACATTAATTTCCTAGTAAAAATTGACAAGAGCGTGCTCTCGCGCGTGACACGTGTTATCTCGATCGCAACGTGTGCGCGAGTGAGATGCCGATAGCATCTGTTCTCAGGCTCTCTGTCCGTGCGGGTAAACATGTCACTTCCGAATAGATACATCCTTGTCGTTTAAGGAGTTGACGGAAAATTCAGTAGGATACCTAAAAAGGGTTAACCAATCCAGATATCTTGTCCTGTCTTATTTATTTATTTATTTATTGCATTTGGGAAAACAAACAGTAGTATATTATGCAAAAACAGAAAAATCTAAAAATTAAAGTTAACAGATATACTACCCACAACATTTTCCACAGATTCAATCTTCTCTCTTCTTCTTCTCTTTTCTTCTTCTTCTTTTCTTCTCTTCTCTTTTCTTCTTCTTCTTCTTATTAAATCTTTTTACGCATAAACGCCCCTACATCAGCATCTGCCCAGCCTTTTGTTAATTATGTTGGGGCTGGCTTCTGGTCTAACTGGATGTAGCTGAATAACAGTATTTTACATGAATCGACTGCCTATGTGGTTAAGGGGTAGTATTTAAACGCAAATCAAAAAATATCCTTTTTCTATGCAATAAGATTCCGAATTCCCATCAAAATTACTGATTGCACAGCAAAATATTCAACTCAAAATATCACTAAACACACTACAATTTATTTTCGCAGCGTACAGCGATTTTTCCTAAAGCAAAAGCTTTTTCATCAATGCACAGCTAATAATCTTAATGCACATTATACATGTTAACTCTTTTTCTTTTAAATATAGCTTCTATTTTTATATTATGTACAGCAGTTTTTCTAAATAAAGGGCGTCGGGAGGGAAAGACTACCCTTAACCACCTGCCATTATAGATCGACGGAGCCGCGCTTCGCGGGGCTCCTATTTCTGCGTGCGGGGTTTGAAGTAACCTAACATAAAGGGGATGGCGGGGTCTTTCAAACCTAACCTGTCCGTGTCGGGGTGCCGCAAGTCCCGAGCTCGCTTCGCTCGCTCTTGCGTCCAGATATCCGTAAACGTATGTTTGTCTAATATGCGACTGGGATAGTTATTTTGCTATGAAATATGGAAAATTTGCTGTGCAGTCAGTATTTATGCTATGTATGTAGTATTTTTGTACAAAAATAAATTTAACTGTATTGCATTATGAGGAAAAAAGTAATGTTATATTGATGTATAATTTCGAATTATCTGCAGTTTGAGTTTTGTTAAACATTTAGTTTATTTGTAGTGAAGTAAGTTATTAGATGTAAATAAGAATATAAATGATAAGTATGTATTGATAAGCGATTATTTATTTGATATGCAATTTATAATATCCCGTGGTTAAGTACTTACGTTTATTCTAACTATTTTCAAGATAACTACGCATATTGGTCGACTCAACTACTGTTTAACTTACTTTATGTTGATTAAACTAAAATTAATCGCACTAACGAACGATATTAATCTAACGATTTTTTAAGATATTTGATATTTCAACTATGTATAAAATACCTAATGGACGACTCGCCTACAATAATTAGACAATGGTGAAAACATTTCTGCGAGCAACATGGAAGTAGCGCTCGCCGGCCGCTGCCGCGGCGCCGTTCGCTATGCACGCTCGGCTCGTCATTTTGAACTGAGTGAAATAGGTTAGGTTAGGTTAAAACTGTGACCAACCTCGCGCGAGCCAAGCGAGCGTAGCGAGCGGTGCCGCGGCAGCGGCCGGCGAGCGCTACTTCCATGTTGCTCGGAGAAATGTGTTCCCATTCTCTAATTATCCGTGTTTTTGCAATATCCCTAGGGTTTTCGCGAAAATTCGAATTAGCAAATCATCCAATCGACTTATACAAAATCACCATTAAATCAAACACAAGACCACCTAGATAAATCAACAGTAGGTGAATTGACCGTTAGTTTAATCAACCTTAGTTTAATTAATTGTAGTTGAATAAATCGTAGCTGAATTTTCCTTTATGGATTTCGTTCATTAGTTTTTACAAAAATCGGTGAAACGATCTTTAGATATTTTAAACGGTAGGTCTTTTGACCGTAGTTATCTTGAAAATAGAATAAACTTAGGTTTATAATACGTAACCGCCTATGTGACCTCCACAACCTAGTTACTGGGTTATAAGATACCTTTGGTAAGACTGGTTGTCATATTTTCGGGCTTCTGAAGATCCGTAACGACTGCCAAAAATTCATGAATGACAGCCGGGACCAACTGCTTGACGTGCTTTCCGAGGCACGGAGAGGTCTTGGATATGTAAATGACCCAGCAGTGGCAACATTATAAACTGATTATGCTTATGTAATCTTTAAACCAGACAAGGCAATGAAATTGGTAACCTTTTTTGCCCATAATCACAATTTGTGGTACGGGAAGTGACCCTCTCAACCATTCCTCTAAAAATGGTCAAACCAAAAATCATAACCAAAATCAAAAGTCATTTATCAGTTACCCCCCTCGCCATATTTGAGGGAAGGAGGTAACCCGACTTCCGACGCTTCCGCAAGCAGTGACATCCGTGAATCAACTTCAACAGCTAAGTGGACAAGTGGAATTCACTAAACAATACAATATTCTTCAAAGACCTAGGCAGGATGACAATGTCCTACAGTAGATGACATCATTAAGTTGTTGGAACCACGTCGCGATGATGACAGACAACCAGCTTTCGCGATGTCAACCCACATCTTGGTTAACGTAACAATAGAATGCGGTTGTGCGACGCAATTCATAAGAATCGTGGGTAACCACGGTTACCGTTATGTAGGGATGATATCTTGACAAATAAATATATAAAATATCGAGATTTCTTTCAGTATGTTATATGACTCCAAACAAAATGTTTACCTGTTCATGGCATTATAATCAAAGTAGTTTATATGAGCGACTTACACTGTACTACGACTGGCTTTAGGTATACATGATAAATAATTCCATTTCTATAACTAGATTTGTACAAACACTTTTACACGTCAATCATATTTTTTTTAACTAGATGAGGTCGGCGTTTCCTATCTGACTGCTCTGAGAAGAAAGGACGAAACAAACTCAGAGGTCGCAGTCTCTTTTAAAGTCCAGACATAATCTTGGTCAGATCATGTGAAGACCATGTAGATTGGTGTCTGAAATGGTCTTTTGAGGAAAGAACCACACAGATTGAGTGGACCGTCCAGTCAGTGCACGCATTTGTCACTAATCATGCAGCTCAACTCAGAACTTTAGGAGCTCAACGATTGCAATGTAATTACAATATTGACGCCTCCACAGCAAGTTGTTATCTATGGCGGGAACTGTATAAACTAACACCCAGAACCATCTGAGAGCCTTCCGGACTTGGAAATCTCTAAGTGGAGTTCGAACCCAAATCGCCTGGAGCAAAGACAATCATGGACGGCTCAGATCTTAAGTGCGTATGCGGCACCTCTCCACAGACAATGGCCCACCAAGGGCCCACCTTCCATCCTGAGCCACATGGCCCTGTCTACTGAGCATTTCATGATCTTATGACTGCGCCCGTGAGAGGAATTCGCGCAGTTGAATTTTGGGCAAAAAGATGTTTCAACTTTTTGCTGAAGATACGCTAAGAAGTGTTATTATTAGAGCTAAACGAAATGCTGTAACCCAGTCAGCATTATCGGCCATTGCCTATTACAGCTATTACCCAAGTTGTAATTTAAAAGGATCGTGGTAAAAAGATATTTTAAGCTTATTTAACGGTTCATTCTTTGGCCCAAATTTTGCCCATTAAGGTTTTCGAGTTGCTAAATGATGATGTGCTAAAATCCGCTGGCTCCTATGTCTTGTCTTGAAGCAAAACACTACGTTATGCTTTGTTCCTTTTTCCTAGATCACGACAATTTGTGTTTTTATTAGATTTATAATTAAGTGGGCAATCCGTGACGATCCAACACCGCAACTGTATAAGTTACTGATTAACTCTATGTTTATTTATGTAAACATAAGATACATGCTATAAATTAGATTCTGTTGGAGTATCAGTATTTGCTAGCATCCTTATTAGGTTTATCAACATAAATAAGGTCGGTTGGTATTTATATTTAAGAGTTTATTCAATGCATATATCTCATTCATTATGTAGGATTCAAAATCAACTGGTAAAAATAAGTTTATATTATGTAGTAAAAAAAAAAAAATTCCTTATCTGATAAAGTCTTGTAACCAACTTCTAAAAAAGGGATAATCTCAATTTGACTGTATTTTATAAAACAAACTAAGCAACAGACTAAGATAATGAGTACTACTAAAAAGGCGTGCAAAGACTGGACAGGTCTACTCAATCTGTGTGGTTCTTTCCTCAAAATACCATTTCAGACACCATTATACATGGTCTTCACATAACCAGACCAAGATTATGCCTTGGACTTTAAAAGAGACTGTGACCTCTAAGTTTTTTTCGGCCTTTCTTCTCAGAGTAGTCAGATAGGAAACGCCGACCTCACCTGGTTTAAAAAATATAATTGGCGTGTAAAAGTGTTTGTACAAACCTACTTACAGAAATAAACTCATTCAGCATTTAGAATGTACCTATTGGATTATCGAATAGTAGATAAAAAATAGGGTCAAAAAGCGCTGAAATAATTTAGTGTAATTTCATCACCTACCTTTCAACCAATAACAAACAAACCTGTTCCTAAACATTCCCCTTCTTCCTCACATTGTTGATAAAAATACATGTCATACTATTGTCACAAATCTACATAACAATGCAACATAACATTGACCTCAGTCCCGGTTTGACCTCAGACCCTCACACGGGTGACCTATCCAGTCATTGGGACGTGTGTTCTCTTATAACCTTAAACAAAATGACTATGCACCGTTATTTGTTACCCATACATTTAGATAGACCTACTGGTGGTTTGTTAGAAACTTTGTGGTGGATCATGTTAGGCTGTGGTCGATAATATTCCGCTTGGAGTTGTGTGAATGAGTTATGGATCTCGTTTGAACTCTGCCCCTAGATTTGCGTCAGTCCACGGAATAATTATGTCGTATGTTGTCTCTCTTGTTCATTACCATTGGTGTAGCGGAACTGGATGACGGTATCGCATTTGATTTTGTTCTGTTATTGGAAAAGTCGGTGCAATAGATTTTTTAGAGATAACCTTGTCTTTTGTTTTTCAAGTGATTTCTTTAGCTACGTTGAACACTTTTTGGGTGAACTAAAATCATGGAACTCGCGTCATCGTCACCAAAAGCTTGAGCTCACGGATGAGTCGCGCGTTGATGTCTTTTGGAAAAGACCCTTTCTGTCATTAGGAAATTCGAATTCTTTTATCCCTTTCTTTCCCTCTGTATTTTTATCGTAAAAATCTGTGCTGTTACCTTTAATGGCTGTAGTTGATCGCTTGTTTATCATTTTTGACCGAGAGCAATCAGGACCCAAGGACCAAATGTGAAATCCTGTAATGACGATAAAAAAAAATACTCACGTAATTGTTAAAATTTTTACTTCTGTCGGCACTCCCGGAGTGTCACTGTTTTTTTATTTGCTGGTTTGTTGAAAACATTAGCTGTAGGATAAGGGATCCATAATCAGTCTATCATGTTCCCACTGCTACGACGCAAGCCTCCTCTCTGTGAGAAGGAATGGGCCGTAATCCACCACGCGGGCCCAATGCGTGTTGGTAGATATCACATGTCTTTAAATCTTTGGTTCTAGGACATGCCGCTTTCTTCACGATTTTTTCCGTTTTGAGAGCAGTGGTTATGAAATAATTTTAACAAAGCAAAGCATCTCCCTCTCACGGAGAGGAGATCTGTGTCCCAGCAGTGGGAACGTTATAGGCTGGGTATGTAAAACATCTGTCTAGGTTCGAACCTACGATCTACGTTACACGTAAACATCGCTTTTATGATTACTTGATGGTTTTGCATTTTTTTTTTATTTGTGTGATCATTTGGAACAATATAAAATCAAAAAAATCAAAATCAAAATATTTTATTTCACATAAGCCTGCATGGGCACTTATGAAACATCAGAAGCTAGGTGTACGGTTCCAATTTGTCGCTTCCTATGGAGAAGAGCCGGCAAGAAACTCCACGGTTACTCTTTTAAACATAATTTACTTTTACAATGTTTTCAAATTACAGTGATAATAGATATGTTAGGATAGTGTAGGCCTGTCATTATGGACCAGGTACTTAGAGGAATGAAAAAACAGAATAGAATATCGTCTACAAACCTAGTCTCTAAGGCCTACAACGTTCTCTCATTCACAATATGTAAAAGAATCTACCTATATAAAATGAACCTATTTGAATCAAGGGATATGATTTCCATGACAATCACTATTAATAAATAGTTGAAATTAAAATTGATGTATAATGTCAAATAATGACGAGAATATGTCAGACATTGTAAAAAATAAAAAGAATAAAAATTAACATTGTAATTTGGGAGCAGTTAATAGACTTTCAAATAGTTATGCTGTTAATGAGGTACCAAAAAGTGGTCAATACTAAACTTTTCAAGCAAAACGTATATCTAGTAAGTTATATGAGAAAATCTAACAATACAATAAAACGCATCGAAACTCACAAAGGGAAAGTGGGAAACGCATTTATATTTTACGACATCCAGTGTACCGTAACCTTAGTGCTATATCTAAACACACTAACACTAACTATAGTACCTACCTAAGTAAGGTTCAGACACCAAAAGAGAAAAGTAACCCGGATCGTCGGATATTGTTGAAGTTTATTAAGAAACTAATGGATGTTTCCGAACGAAATTTAATTTGATAAATGAACTGTTTGTTTTCTATTATTTAAATTAAATTTTATTAGAAAACATCTCTTTTGGTGACTGTACATACAGGGTTATTTTTAAATCCGCAGACGCGAAATGTATCGAAATGTAAGCATGATATAAGAATTTTTTTATAAATAAATATTTGTGGGGTCATTGGCCGTAGTTATTAGCGGTAGATCTAAAAATAAAACTATTACCTACCTCAAAATAATGCAATAAAAAGAATATCCTACAAATAGCCAGCAAAATCCTAGAAAACAGAAAAGTGGAAGCCAACAAACCGCTTATGTCAATAAATCACAAAGCAATTCTTCAATCCGTTTCCTTATTCCGTCCCATCTTGGGCCTCGCAATAATATTATTATATTACGATAATAGGGGAATAATATAATCGGCTGGTGACCACAGCACGCGGAATAATAAGCATTCACCTTGCACACAATAGCGGGTTGAAAATATATTATGTCATTGTGGGGTTAGTTTCATCAATGGGTTAACTCTGGTTAAAGTAGGAAAGTTTTTTTTATAGTCGGAAAAGAGGGGGCCTACTCTCTAACTCTGTGAACGAAGATACGGGCCCGTCCGAAAGTAATGCGAATCTTAGTGAATACTACAACCGATTAACTTACTTTTTTGGACGGGCAAAAACATATCGGGAGTAGGGACAGCTGTCAAATCGTGTTTTCTTTCAATCTTAGTTCGGACTCCAAACTAATCTTCTGTCCGTAAATGATACGGAGTTGGAAACGCCCGTTACTTCGATCGAAATGTCGGACTTCGTGCTTAGGGAGTAGGCCCCGAGGATGTGTGGATTCTTTTAACTGTAGATAGGTAGATCTGTTTTGGTGGGGTTATTGTAGTCGCTTGAATTATCACTTTAGGATATCTGTTTTTTTTTGTGAAAGCTTCACAGTAGGGATGGGTATCTATATGTAAAACCCGATAAATCATAAGAAAACAGTTTTCTCAACTCTTACATGACTACTTATACTTTGTCATTGTGGGGTTCGCTGCATCGGCATCGGTGGGATAACCCTAGTTAAAGTAGGGACAGCGTTTTCTTTGAGTCAGAAAAAGGAGGATGTATTTGTCAAGAAAAATAACTTTGCTTATAATAATGCAGAAAATGAAGAATCAAAGTGGATCAATCATCATAATAACGATGATCCAATTTTTGAATAATCTGAGTGATTCAAGTTGAAATTAGATTTGTGTATCTACTGACGAACATAGATTTATCAAGATTGAGTAAACCATGATTGCTGAAAAGTTTTTCTTTGGTGTGACTATCGAACATTGCAGCAGCAAATGCTACTCATTTTCTAGATAACTATATTTTTTTTTTTTAGATTATATTTAATTAAGCTTCTTTTCTGGATTCGCGGATCGAAGTACTAGGGAAGCGTCAGCGATTATAGAATTAAGTTTGAGTATTGTTAAAAAGTGTCCCAACAAAATAAATGACATCATGTGTATGTATGATAAAATATTCATCATGAACTTAGCCACAACAAACAGTAGCACATAAACCACGTCTAAGAGCTCTTTTTGTCATTATTTTCTTTGGGACATTGACACTGACAGCTCTTGAACACGGATTAGATGTGCTGATCGCGGTCATTGGTGAAAATGGCCATAAGAGTTTCGAAATTTTGTAAATCTCAGTTTAAATACGTAACGAAATAGTACAACCGCCCCACCATTTTTAAACAGTGAAATGTTTATGTATGAAGGTGTCAAAACACTTCGTCGGACACAAATTGCCGACGACCCTCTATGGGCATCTATTTGAATAGCTTTTGGCTCAGCCCGATACAATGGCCACAAGCCCATGACCGCCTATATTCTGGATCAGATAGTTCCTATTCTGATAGCCTTCTTTGAAGATTTATTGGTACACTGCCTCTTATTGAATTTTAATGGCGCTAAATCTATTGTCCTCTATACAGCCATATTTGCTAAAAGATTCCCTTGTTACTACAATATTATTCATAACTATGAGAACGTGCAAAGGTCAATAGTTTCGTGAGAGGAATTTTAAAATGAATCGGATCGGATCCAGATCGACAATTTGTGCTATTAGACGCGGTAATAATGATAAATCTGTGGCTAGTTCTAAATGTCAGCGGACACTCACAGACTGTTGTAGATGGACTTTTAGATCTGGTAATACATAAATTGTGGGCACCATTTGCGGTCACGCCTCCCTGACTGAATCATCAACGAAAACAAGTTTCAACATATTTTTACTTGTTCATGATTTTGTTTAATATACAGCGTGGCAGGGACGCGCAACCTGTCACCATGCTTTCGGTACATGATTCTGAACGTCGCCGTCGGTTAAAAAAAATGCTGTTCCTTACATTTTGACCGCGTACCCTAGATATTGCACTTTTTTGAAGAAACAGCAGAATTTTTTTTTGGTAACCGACGAACTTTTCTACGCTAGGGGATCTAGAATCATTTGCTGAATTGTGGTTACAGTTTTTTCTATATCCAGTTCATCCCTAGTGCTAATGACGATAATATCATGCATTTTAAATCATAAACCATAACAAAATCGGTGATAATATAAAAAAAAACAATCTTTCTTCTCAACCCAACTCCAAAATTGAAACCGAGTAAATATACGTGTGTCCACACGTACATTTACTCAAAGCCGACTCTAAATCTGGCATCAAATCTCTCATAAACTACAGATGCTTACATTCAGGTAACGTCTCTATAAGGTATGGGGCACAATTCCAATGATTGGGAATGTTACATCCTTAGCACGAATACTCTCAATATATGAGTACTGCTCACTGGCATTACAGAGCTAACAAGCTTTCGTACAATTTAACCGAGGTAAATTAAGTATGATGATCTAGAAATGTTTGGAGTATAGGAAGCTATGGAGTTTCTTCGGCGTATTTTTTCTATTTAACAAATACTTTCTTCCAATTATCACGAGAACCGCTGTCACGTTTTGGGAGTACTAATCTACATCTACAGTCTAAAAATTCACATTTAGTGAAGGTCGGTAGCTTGCAGAGTTAGCAAGTTCAAGTGACAGTGGGCTGGCCATGTTTGTCGAAGGACCGATGGCCGGTAGAGATGACGTGTCCTGGAGTGCAGACCGCGTATCGGTAAGCGTCGTGATAGGATGCCCTCCAGCTAGTTGGCCTTAAAAAGGGGGCTGGGACAGACTGGATGCGGAAAGCAGAGGATAAGGTGTTGTGGCACAGCATGAAAGAGGACTAGCAGTGGACTGCAATGGGCGGACTTGATTGATTGAGGATCATGGAAATCAGCTGGATGCGAAAAACATTGAACCGGTCGTTAAAGTGATTTTTGGAGAAAACCTAAGCCCAGGTCAAGGCCTATTTCGGCTGAACGCTGATGAAAAAAAAAAATGAATGCTGTAAATTCTGTATTTATAAATACTCTTTAACTTAAGGATCGTTTAAATATCATATACCCACAGTCCAAATAAAGAATTGAAATCTCCAAGTCTAAATCGTGACCCAAACAAAATTTATATGGTCAAAGTATAAGTACACAATTGTCCCTATAATAAATACATTGACACTAAAACCGCATTCTGGGCATAATTCACAAGTTTTCAGGTACAGCTATCCTAGGATTGTAATCTTGTGCAAAACAAGTCAGGTAGTGGAGATATGGCGATATTGTTCGGATGGTCGATAGGTCAACCGGCCGACAAACCGAAATGTCACCGTCTCAGCCGGATAGGATGAGGTTATGCGGGATGACAGAAGGTTGCAATTTTGGTAGTAGATATTAAAGTGGACTCAAAATTGATCTGTCCAATAAAG
Organism: Antitype chi; assembly: GCA_947359405.1. Lineage (NCBI taxonomy): Eukaryota > Metazoa > Arthropoda > Insecta > Lepidoptera > Noctuidae > Antitype > Antitype chi. Next base: position 14,905,523 of record OX375819.1, on the reverse strand, counting down.
GCTTTGGGAAATATTCCAGAAGAGGTTTAAATGGCAAATGAATTTACAACGATATTGTTTGGAAGATATGTCAAGCGGCTGTTACGGGCATATAAATGTCACCAGCCTCTCAGACAAATGGGAAGACATGATTCAATATAGTAGGTACAAGGGTTACATTTTTGGAAGGCAATTTGATGATACGGTGATTACATGTAACACGATAACAGCATTAACAAACAAATGAATTTAAGCCATTTATATTGTGCAGGTACAGTACACGATAGAGGAGAAATTAATGCCATGAACAATATTGCATCTATTATGATGTAAAAAAGTTTTTCGGTGCCATCATTACAAATATTTTTCCACCTAGATTCTAGATTAGAACTAGAGTTGTAATAGACACCACTTCATAAAAATACCCGATTTCTTAAAACCTCGCGTCCTTACTAACTTAAAGGTAGTGATTTTGCAAGCGAGGCATCTTCTCAAAGGTCACGCGTTGACCGATAACGACTGCGGCCTTCTGCGGCCCGAATCACTGGGCTTGCACCATGGGGTTACTAGGGGAACCCGCTCTCTAACGCCGCGATTTTCTATATGTTTTGACACGAAACGTGTTCGATTTTGTGTTGCAATTTGGAGACAACACTTTTGAAGGTTAGCTTCGGTAAGTAGTCACACGAATTCGGCAAACTGTCGAATCGTACGAATTCGACAGTAAGTCTGGTTCAATTTCATAGGCTTTGATTTATATTTAGAATGATTTATTTGATTTGTGTTTAGGATTATTTAGTGTCCAGTACTTTGGCAATTGGTATGAAATCAACGTTTATTATGGCAAGAAGTTATGGTACATGTAGATGAGTGATGACCGCATGTTATGATAAGTTAGATATACTTTTTCTTTTGCTGTTGGTAGATCTTCTCCATTATGCTAATCATTTTATTGTTATTTTCAGCGTTTTGCCGCTCTATCTCCCGATAGCTTTTTTTAATATCTTCCCATCAAAAATTTTAGACTTTGGACTTTAGTTACATCCTATATTGATGCACCACTAAATTACCTATCTTTTTAAGAAATACCAAATGAAATCCTACTAATATTATAAATGTGAAAGTTTCTATGTTTTGGATGTTTGTTACTCAATCACGCAACAATGGCTAAACAGATTTGGATGAAATTTGGCACACGGGTAGCTTATAAGCTGGATTAGAATTGAATTTTTGCGTTCAAAAAGAGCTGACACTCAGCCTAGTTTGAATAAATGACTTTTGATTTTGATTTTTAACACATAAAATACTTTAAATTCCGGTACCTAGAACATTCCCGTGGGGTCATTTATGAACTCCGTGGAGGCGAAGCTGCTGCGAAAAGTTAGTATTTAGAAATATTAATGCAATATCTGCTACACAGTTTCAAACTTCTAGTTCAGTTCACACAAATGCGACCGTGTCCATATTAAGTAGATTCGTAAACAGGCCCTTAATTTACACTAATACCTAATTTAATTTAATGGCCTGTCCAAAATTTGAAAGCCTTCAATAGCAAATCATAACTCCTTTAAAACGTATAAACAGTTGTTGAATATTCATAGTGCTTCCAACAAGACGAGTGGGATTCGATTGTTAGTCCTGGACTACACACGGAATGAAAAGTGAGCATCTCATATTAAGGTGAACCTAGTCCACATTTTTTTGCATACAAACTTCGGGAGTGTTTTACTCCTCGACAGAGGAGTAAAACACTCCAGACATCAGACATGACATGGCACATCTAAAATAAAATATGATATCGTTTTCTCTCATTATATGATCCTGCATCTCATTTAATAACGTTGTGCGTGTAGACTAACGTCTAACTGCTCATCACTGATACTATCTCTGTCGGACACGAAGCCTGGTGAGACAGCGCGATTTTTAGCCAGGCCCACCAGTAAGTTCGAGCCCGCGACTAGGTTCCCCTTAAGAGCACTGTTTCATCGATCAAATTGTTGAAGATCTAAAAAGCCGAAAGAGGAGCTTGGAGGAGAACTATGTCCAGCAGTGGACGTGCTGGAAATAGTTCTCCCCCAAGCACCACCACTTCAGCCAGTTCTGTGCTTCTCGCTTCCAGCGGATTCCTGCGGCCTTCACCAAGTCATCGGTCCACCATGTGGAAGGCCTTCCAACGCTACGTCTTCCAGTAAGCGGTCGCCACTCCAGAACCTTTCAGCCCCATCGGCCATCTGTTCTGCGAGCAATGTGTAATGCACACTGCCACTTAAGTTTGGCAAGTTTGAAAATATACATGCCTAAAATTGTTTTTTTTTTGGCGTTTCGAGTTACTGCATAGCATAGTCTTCAAAAACAGTTAAAATGTATTAAGTAAGATATATCCATTCCTTGCACTCATAATCTGAAACATTTTTAAGGGATATTGCTAATTCTTTGCTTCATAAGTTTAAAAAATTCTGTTCGACGTAAATAACGCAATGAATATTGCTGAACTGGCAAAATGAAAGCCATAGCCATTCCTACTGTTAGTGTGTAACGCAATCATCCCGCTGCTTACTGCAATCACAGCTATGAACAATAAAGGAAGCTAGACAGCTGACCAATACTTTGTCTATGCATGACCTCGAAAGGCAAAGGTACTGCACACCTACAGTTAGTCGAATAGTTGGTATGTTCCCACCTTAAACGTTCGGCTAGCAGTGCGTCCCGCAGGACGATCACGTGGGCGCGAGTCGTAAGGTCTGCGATTATGTACGCCCGCAATACAATGGTTTGAAGTGGATGTTGCTCTACAATCTCCATTTAAATGTAACGTTATCATAACATTCTCACTGTTAGAAAAATATTCGCAACAGTGCTTTTTTTTAAACCCACAAATGGCGCCCGGGCTTACGGTGTACACGACTCACTCTATAACTATTTGTACCTCTATAGGTAGGTAGGTAGGTAGGCTTTTAATAGAAATATAAAGGCTGAAATGATCATACTATTATGATCATTTCAGCCTTTATATTTCTGTTAAAAGACGGACCATTTTATGTGGTATTCAGCTAAAGAAGAGTTGGAGAAATCATATCTCAATTCTTCCAATTCTACGGTCCACACCGAAAGTAGGTATATCTGCAAAGCTATACAGACTTCAGTGCAGTCAGAAAAGTTTGTTTACAGAAAAATATTATTACAATAATCCTACGTTCACACAGACGTAAGAAAATCGTGGCGTGATTTTATCGAACACTGAATTTTGAACTCTAAAAATCCAATGCAGCATTGCATCCACACCCTTTATGCCTGGAGGCTTTTATGTGGGTATTGAGTTCTGTTTACGTTTTATTTGTTTTGTTTTTAATATTTACTTGTTTCTGCTTGAGTTTAATTACTATGATTTGTTGGTATATTGGCGTGTGCTTGCTGACATATGGCAATTAATTTAATTTAATATTTTGTGTTTAGTAATGTTAATTACTTACTTATTATTGTATAGAATCAAGTTCTTCTAACTTAACAGACAGCTATGATGCCGGGGAGTTTGTTACGCCACTTCTTCCCAGCTAAAGCACTAGGAAGTGGTGAAGGGTGGGTTTTTTGGGGGACTGTCTTATGAAATTTTGACGTTCAAAAAGTGCTGTCTCTCAGCCTAGTTTGAATAAATTACTTTTGTTTTTGATTGTTTTTTTTTTTAAATGCGGGACAATAACGCCCACGAACCTGGACTAAGGTTAACGTCCCTTTCACCACCCTGTTTAATCAAATGTACTAGTATACTTAATGTAAATAAAACACCAGATTTAAAGCCTGATGTAAAGCCACTTACCGACCCTCACTCGCCATAGTCCGCGCCATAATTGATACAGGCCGCTAAAAACCAATAGCAAGCCCACAAATGATTTACTGTCGACTAATGTGCATGTACACAGACTTTATTAACATTTATTATGGTAATGATGGCTTGAATAATGTTTTAATATGCGTGCTTGGCCTGACTGAGGCCTGGCCGCGTGGGGTGTCCGGATGACCTGTCTTTCTAGGAAGGCATGTTGGTTTTTGTTAGTTGTTTTCCACTGGTATTGTGGCTGATTGTATACGGCATTAATTAAGTAAGATAAGATACAGGGAAGCAAGGACATCGACGCAGAACCTTTTGCCATGGATTCAGTACATAATTCTGATTTTTCATATATTATATTTTCCATACATTTTTACCGCTCAGGTATTGCACTTTTCTATAAAACAGCAGATTTTTTTAAATTTAATTACCCGATATTTTTTAAGCTGAATTCTTGGTTTCCGTTTGCGCGTCTGCCACCCTGTATCCATCCGCGTTTTAGAAAAACGCAGGCAGATACAGGGTAGCTTTAGAAACTTAGTTATTGTTGAAATGTAACAGAAAGTGGCATTAATATCTACACAGTTCATTATATTAGTGAGAACATAAAACTACTTTGAACCGAAGACATAATTTTCGCTAACCTCTAACCTAAGTCTGTCCTACTATGAACCAATGACATACATTTCATTGATCTTTAACCTCTTTAGCTCTTGATTTACCTAATAACAAACTAATTTAAAAAGGTGCTAATTCTATAATTTTCAGTCGAACATTTACATCGACACCTAAGTGTTCTAGCTAGTACACGCAGGCCCATAGTTTCTATAAAGCAGTCCACACACACACAACCCACTAAATCAGTCAACTTAGCACCTAATTCTCCAAACCCCACATCAATTACCACTAAATAGCTGTTGACATACATTTCCAGGTGGTCAAATTATCCCAAATTGCATACAAATGATCTTGCACTGACCACCTTGTAATTCTCGAAGGCAATAAGGGACAATAAACATTGATCACACGAATTTATAATATAGCTAGCCTCAGCTCATGGCATTGTCTGAATTCCAGCATTAAATACATTAGGAATGATGATTACAGTGTCGACAGCATAGTAATGTGGTAGATTTGTGCTAGAAAACATAATGTCGATAGTTTGATTTGTTTTATCTTCACGGAATTAGATTGATGATTTCGGACATGACTTTTTCGAAAGCTTTAACCAACAACTACTTTCCTTTGTGTAAATTATTTCATCACTACTGCTCTCATAATGGTGAAGGAAAACATCGCGAGGAAACCGGCATGTCCTAGAACCAAAAATTCGAAAACATCTATGTGACATCTACCAACCCGCACTGGGCCCGCGTGCGGGATTACTTACAGCTCACGCTCTCTCGAAGAGAGGTGTCCTAGCAGTTGGGAACATTATAAGTTGATTTAATAATGTTTTTAGCATTTTTTAAATACCCATAAATTACATTTCTTACAATATGACTGATCTTTTTTGTTTATGAACAACCTACATGCCTTGTATATATACTCATGTTTCTACAAATAAATATCTTATCTTATCTCATCTGATTCTGTTGGGAAAACAATCATCTCAATATTTTTATGAATCTCAAGTACCTGAAACATATATTAAAATTAGAGAACATTTGAACTACAGAGTGACAACTGACCCAACTTCAAAATATCGATATTGTCTATCAAACTGACTGTGTGACATGGTCTTCAAAAATTCTTCAAAAATCATTCATATTTTCAGTCGCGTCTTGAAATGGAAGCCAGTCGTTTAGTTACACATGATGAAAGGGATCGTGGATTTGTGACAGTCGTTACGGGTCGTCAGAAGCCCGAAAGTAAAGTACTGGTACTCAGCTGCATTTTGCGGTTAGACTGGAGGCCGACACCAACATAGTTGGACAACGGCTTGACCGATGCTGATGATGATGAAAGAATGATGAGCCTGACAAATCTAAGTAATGGTGATGATAATGATCTTTGATAACATTATCCCTAACTTCTGCGTCAAAATCTCCATAAAACAATGTCAACAAAACACCATCTCTAACATATTCTAAGCTCGACAATCCTCTTAATTCAGAATGATAATTCATTCATGCAACATTGTGCTGCGTTGCACAACCAACAATTAGTATATAGTTTTGTCCTGACTTCGCGTTTAGTATTACACTGTTTAATATATTGGTCCCAGAGGTACATTAATAATATTGCATTGTTTACTTGTCTACCCACCGGCCACTGAAGTTTATTAAGTTAATATTGTAATGTTGGTTTATTAAAATGTTTGTTGAATTGAGACGCATTGGTATGACGGGTTGGATGTTATCGGTATTTGATTTAGTGATCTTGTTTTGGTTGGATTTCAATGGGTATTGGGTATATTTTAAAAGTAAGCTTTTTAATGGTATAAAGTTCGCCAATGGGTGACACAAGGTATTCCAATGTCATCCTAGTATCCTATTAGTATTATAAATTTGAAAGTTTGTATGTTTGTTACTAAATCATGAAAAAAAGGCTGAACGTATTTGGATGAAATTTGGCACACAGATAGTTTATAACCTGGATTAACATATAGAATACTTTAATCCCGGTAGTACATCCCAGTGGGTAAATTTTCGACCTACACGCGGGTGAAGCCCGTAGTGAAAGCTAGTAAGACATCAAATGAAAAGTGTTTTCGTTTTCGTCTTTCGAGTTTTCGTTTTGTGTGATGGGTTTAAAAAAAAAAACTACAAATATTTTCTATACAACGAGTAACATAATTAACGCAAGACCTCATAAAATTAGAGTATTGAGTTAAAAGCATAATACGATGACCAAAACTATTTTTTTAAGCTAACTTATATTATTAAGAAAAACGTGTCGACCCAGCATTACTTCATGCATTTAAAATTGAGTCTTATTTCTTCTGAGCTAAGATTGAATTTTCTTTGGCTCAATCAGTGGTAGGTATGACAAAATACATAATTTAAAAAAATACTAATATCAAAAGTTACTGAAATCGATTCAGTAGTCAATAAGGAGCAAACTACTTTCAGGTCTTGCCTCCATTCAGTTACACCTTGTATAAAAATAATCAATAAACTTTCCGACTACCTAAAGCTAGACATAGCACTGACTACATATAAGCGACTTAGAATTCGATGAACATTTTATCTCTATCTATCCAAATCCGGGAAATCTTTCCACTCTAAGTAGGGACCCACACGGCATGAATTTCAAACAAAGCTTGGAAGCAGTACGTGGACTTGTGAAGTCACCGTTTCTAGAGTAGTTGTGAAGTTTGTGGTTTAAAGAACTTTTCAATCAGACCCGTATACGGGATCCGGGGGACGTTCGCGGCCTAGCGACTGTCCGCTTCGGTCGGATAGCGAGGAAAGGGATTCTGTTTTATTTTTTGGCAAACTATTTAAAGTTATTATTGAGAGAGTTGCTTGAGGCTAAGTAATAATACCTGCTGGTGTCGATCGATCAGGTTAAGATTTGCTTACCTCGGTTGGTCCGTGGATGGGTTACCATCTTTATATATCGAGGCCCCTCCGCGCATCGAAAAGCACGTTAAACCGTTGGTCCGGACTGTCATGTGTTGTGTGGTGATGTCTGGCAGCCGTCAGAAGCCCGAAATCCTGATGACCAGTCTTCAAGGAGTATCGTGTTTACGTGAGTTGTTGATATTCTACTGTAACCGGTGAGACCAGTTTATGATTCTCGTTACGTATCTTTGGCTACGGGTAAATTTCCCTGGAACCTTGCCTTTATTATACTTATTAAAAAAAATTACTAAATACTTAAACAACTAAAACTAAATAAGGTAATTTTTGTAAACAAAAACAGATTATAGAAAAAAGTTGTATTGAAAATTTGGACATGTGGTAGTAAAATATGTACACCTTTGCCTATCCTTTCGGAGAAATTAGACGTGCAGTTAAGTTATCAAAATTATTTCCCTGGTTATCAGCAGAATCCATACTAGCTTACCCCTGCTCAAACTAGCGGTAACTAAGATCTTAAGTCGAAAAACTTGGTCGTGTGAGCGAGCGAAGTACGAGATAAGTGAATTTATTATCTATCTACCCACTACCCACAGTAGTACAGGGTCACGCTTTGTTAGTTTAGTTGGACACTGCCCGTATGTGGAGGAGGTATTAGAAGTGTCTGTACTTAGTAGTTTAAGTCGTCTCTCTGTACTCAAAGAACTTTTTGAAGAGAAAAACAACAAATTAGTAAAGAATGTATAAAATTAGAATTGTACGTTGTATTGGTTGAATTAAATGATAGACATCAATTCCACAGGTTTTGTGTTATGCCCTATGATTGACCAACATGATTGAGACTGAGCTCAAATCATCATCATTATTTCAGCTGAAAGGGGTCCACTGCTGGAGATAGGCCTCCTCCAAGCTCCGCCACTTCAACCGGTTCTGTGCTTGCCGCATCCAGCAGATTCCTGCGGCCTTCACAAGGTCATCGATCCACCTTGTGGGAGACCTTCCAACTCTACGTCTACGCGGTTGCTACTCCAGAACCCTTAGACCCCATCAGTGATCTGTTCTGCGAGCAATGTGCCCTGCACACTGCCACTTAAGTTTGACAATTCTTCAGACTATGCCGGATCCTTGGTTCTCCTGCAGATCTCTTAATTTCGGATTCGATCACGTAGGGAAACTCTAAGCATAGTCCTCTGGGATTTTGCCCTTTGGGTGACTTTTAGCCTTCTATTAAGGCATTATGAGCGACCAACTGACTCAATCGGACTGAGCTCAAATATTACCAGTGACAGAAAGATACTCCTGTGATACATCACCTACTTTATACGGCTGTGGCTTACCACAGACATATAAATTGAATGGAAGAGGGTCTTATTAAGTTTTGTGCTTTATTAAAATTAAGATCTTACTAAGATTTTCCGTACTTACCTTATGACAAAATAAAATTTACATGGCTGGGATAGTTGAATTTATTATTTGTAAAGTCTATTGATGAGCAATTGAGCACTACATACACTGATGATGGCACTGTTTATCTTTTAAAAGAGTATGTAAATGGCATGACAAATCAATTCTCTCTTTCACTTGTATAACATGCGATTGAGTGAAGTTTGATTATATTGGACCTAGAGCTACACTTATTGGTCAAATAAACACCACAAAAAGCAAAAAATATTCCCAAAAAATTAAACATCAAAATCCAGTTTCTGCATTTACAGAAATAACTGTTGATCATAAATGCATCAACAGAGAAGTTATCAGCAAATATTTAGTGAAGGCGCGCAACTGAATTCCGGCTATTTATCGTTCGAACAAAAATACATACATATTTCGGACGATGTTAATGCACTTTGTGCAACAAACAGTGGGTGGACTTTACTGTGGAAATATTTTTAAGAAACTGGTTAGGTACTTAAATAGAGTAAAACGTAATTTTTGTAAAGCTCACCAATCGCTTTCCACTGTGTCGAAAAGTTTAATTTTCAGCTACAAGTAAGTAATTAATCCTGAAAAGTGGCACATGAAAGAAGCCTCAACGTCCACAAGCAAAGATACCTGAGTAGGTACTTTATTACTTCATCCTTGTAATTATGTTCTATATTTAATTAGTCATTCTCGAGGGCTCATGCAGTCACAAGTTCAAAACACAATCCTGAAAGAGATCTTAAACAAAACTGCTGAAAAAACACCGAATTCGTTTGACCATCTCTCCACCAATGTTTAAAAAAAAAACTGTAGGTCCCTCAAAAATCACCAGATTACTTACGAAAACAATTAATATCCTATTAAGCTCATCCTGTACACAGTTGCAGTGCAGTCGCGGTCACCTGGCCGGGTGCCAACAAAAAACGGCGCGTACGCAAATATCTACTGTTTGTCCGTCTGACCGGCCGCCGGTCACTGCGCCGGCCAACAAACCCGACAGTATTCGGATTACTCACTGCTACTGTTGTATTTCAGCACTGGGTAATGCAGATCAACATTTGTAGAAAGCTGGAAGAAATTGAGCAGCACCCTCATTTCGTAACACACTACTAATCTGTATCTCAATCGTTTGATAGATATTGCTTATCCATTGTTTCCTATGTTCGAAAAATTTGTCTGCTTAGCAACGTAATGAAGCAATGAATGTTGTTGAGCCGTCAAAATTAAAGCCATTTCTACTGTTACCTACATAGTGTGTTAGCCGATAACTTTTCTGCAGGTTTAGCATGACGCTTTCTATTTCTACTCTACTGTGGAATAGAAATCGCTTGTTTACATTTCTCGGTGAAAAACTGTCAACAGTCTATACGGAAACGTAATTTGTGTTTATTCTTCCGACGACAAAACGCTTGTCTATGGTTCTGGTGCTAAGCCTGGTGTTACAGTGAAAACGATAAACAGTTTTCTTCCGAAATACGCTTATAATATTATCTTACATATTATCTGTGGTTCATCTGTCTGACCGACCACGGGTTACTACGGCAGCTAACCAACCGAATATCGCATTTAGTTTTTTTTGTAAAATAGAAGATGAAATGTTTTCCGTTCAAATACATTATTTTACAGTCTCCTATGATGTTGATTTATAAAAAAAACATCATGTGACATTCAAGCATATTTTCGTAGCTCTGCAAAAACCCGAGGGAAGTGAAACTCTCTCAGCGTTAACGTTAATACGGAAAAAACAAAAAATTATGGAACTGACATAAGTTACCGAAAAGCCTATGTCAATCCTGTTGAAAGTGGTTGTAGACATACGACAGCCTTTGAAAGCGATTGCCACTCTTAAGACCTTTCAAGCCTACGATTCTTGTTTGCCTCTCAATCGTGATTATGAGAGTGTCGATGACGTCCATTTTTCCTCGACTTTTACTGTATCGGGTATGATTTAGTAATAGGGCTTTAGGATCCCAGTTCTCAAATGATAAGAGATTACGAGGAGCAGTAGTGGCCTAGTGGTAACAGCTGCAACTTACGAGTTGTGAGTCGTTGGTTGGAACCAAGACAGGTGCTAACTTTGTGTAAATTATTTCATCGCCACTGCACTCAAATAAGTGAAGGAAAACATTATGAGGAAACCGCCATGTCCTGGAACCTAACATTCGAAGACATGTGACATCTACCAACCCGCACTGGGCCCGCGTGGTGGATTACGGCCACTCCCTCACGAACTTGCCTCCCTGAAACATTATAGGCTGATTATGTAAAGATTATGAAAACTATAGTAATATACCAGCAAATATCAGGAGCACATCTTCTTTTAACATTTTTAAAGCTAAACTCAACACAAAATTATTAAGTTAACGACATAAGCTAGTCTTACACACTATAAGATCTCGACATATTCGTACGGCTAATTCCCATGCGCTCCCAAATTTTATTCCCGGCGGCTCCAAATTAAAAATAGCAATATAATAATATTAAATAAAATCTTTCCCATGAGCTCCAAAAATTTGAAAGTTAGTACTTTCAAATTTTTGGAGCTCATGGGAAAGATTTTAAGGGACTCAATGTATGGAAAGAAATTGTTTGGAGAATAATAGATTTGGAGCTCTTGGGAATAAGCCATTCATACCTACATTAAGAATACAAAGCTGTTTTCTACTGGACTACACTTACATTTCTTATGTATTTATTCGCTAAATGAACAATGTATGTTCTTCTAGGATAAATAAATAATCTGTAAGCCCAAAAGGATCATTATGTTGTCAAAAAAGTAGAGCTAAGATGTCTAGAATTTAATAAAATGCAGTTACCGTGCGTTGCGCATGGGCGTCCGATTGGATTGCACTCCTTGTGTTGCTCCAGCGTCTGTAAAACGAAACGTTTTGCTATTGCTCCGTCCTTTTATTGCGCTTTATTGGTTCTTGTTCTGTCTGTAACGGCTAAATTTAGGATTTAGGTTGCATTCATTTTTCAGAAAAATATATGGACATACCTACAGCTAATTACTGATATATTTCGGTTTTTGTTTCTTATAAACAATTTTGAGCCAAGAAAGAAACAAAGAAAAAATTACTGAAAAATCAACTTTCTCGTTTCTCCTCTTGTGTTCAAAGTCAGTTAAAAACTGCACTACATTAAACACAAATAACATTGGCACTTGCAATTTTGTTTAATGAGTAATGTTCCTTGTTTTAACTGTGCCAAATTATAATTTTTAGGGTTCCGTACCAAAAGTGTGCTGAACGGAACCCGTCCGTCCATCTCCGAAATATAATATATTATATAGACTGTTGAAATTTTCATAGGAATATACAATATACCCGTTGCGGAAAAAAACACGTTTTTTGTATCGACAAGAAACATGTTTTTTTTTTAATATCATCATCATTTCAACCGAAAGATGTCCACTGCTGGACATAGGATTCCAATTGGCCGGTTTTTCTTTAATTCTTTCTAATTAGCACAGGACAATCAATTTCAGATATAAAGACGCACGGACACAAAACAACAAATACGTCAAATATAACATGAAACTCGTCCTTCCTGCCGATATTTAACACAAAAATAAACCGTTACAGCAATGACTAAGCATTACCCAATGACACAGCCGCAAATGTCATGGACACGAAGATTACGTCCATAATACGCAATATTTTGTACAACAAAGTAAATCGGTCAATACGGGAATCAATGACGCGATGATCTTGCATAATTTTATTGATCCAAATCAGCGTAGACCATTGATCATTCGGTCAATAATGCGTATTAAAGGTTGTCACTATTTGATAGTGATGTATGTGTCAGGAGTTATCGATGTCGATACAAGGAATAACGAAGTATCCTTCAAGATACAGGATTATCCTAGTTTGAAGAGCAGGGTTGTTACTTGTAATAGCCATACCTACCGCTTATTAAAACAACACTGATGTTACCTAGACTAAGCATTTTGGTAAATAAATGAGTACTTATTTGCTTAGAAATGAATGAGACTCTACAGTAAGAATATGAAACAGACAACAGCTTCTTAGTCGCATGGATGTAAAAGATCTTAATTTACTATTATATTTAAGTGGTTTGCAAAAATTTAACAGATATCAGATACAGATAACAGACACCAAATATCAGGGTATCAGTAAACTCATTTTTATAAACTTTTATAAAATAAAAATAAACCATAGCAATAAAAACATTTTCAAAAGAATTCTGTATTTTAAAATAAGTATTAGGTATCTACCTCGTAAATCCTTGAACATATCTTGAGAAATACCTAATCGATATGGGACAACTTTGCTTATACATCGAGCTCCTGTTGGCAATCTACATAAAGTTAGCATCGACTATCGACTACTCCGCCCACGCCCCTCACTAGTGTAGTGTTGTGCAAATCTCAGTGTTGACCGATGGTGCGTGCCAAATGACTCGATCGATCATTGCCTCCGTGTCATTGTCATGCAACGACCAGGTGCGAATCCTTGTTGTGTACTGATATGGTTATTATGTATTTTAGAAGCACGTAATCTTAGAGAAAGAAATGATAAAATATTGGAAAAATTACGCCATTCTGATGAATGTTTGTTATTCAATCAAAAGACCAGAGAGTCTTATTTCAAGCGGTAGACTGGTAAGAATAGTTTACCAGTGATGATGATAATTGTTTCAAGGATTAAGGCGCTGCCCAAACGTATAGACAGCGTAAAACGCTCAGGTTTCCGTCGCACAGTAGGCGTAATGGCACATACTTATTATAAGCCAGTAGAAATCTGAGTGTATTGTTAAATGTTCAAAGAAATCATTCATAACAATACAATAGTATCATGATAAAAAATAATTTTCGTCGCCCAATTCTGAAAATATTGTGTGTAAGCTATTATATTTTATGTAATGATAATAAAGGAAATCATCAACTAAAGAAATACCGAAAAAATATTCCACTGAGCCTTGCATAATTTTTTTAATAAAATTAAAACTGCAAAATTCTTTGTAATTTGGTTGTCATTCGATTCAACTAACATCAAACGCATCGCTATTTTGAACCTTATTTCTTCCTGCGTTGCACTATTGTCAAATACCTAAAAATTTACTTTTTACCGCGCCTTAACCAATAGGTACCGTCAGCAGACGATCTTCTAGTCTCCCCGCGGCTCTGGTAGAAATTGAAGTAAGTACTCACTATATTACAGGTACTATGAAATTACTTAAGCTAATATTATGTTTTACTAAGCACCACATACATCACAGCAAGTTGAATACACGCTCATTAGTTTGATATCGTTCACACACACCAAAAATATACACTATAAACACACACATTTTAAATTCAAACAAGTATCCCCCTATACATCTAAAAGTTAAACACCCTAAAGTAAAAGTTACAATGTCCAAAAACTAAAGAAACAAGCTTCTTAACTTCCAAATCAAACACGACCACGTCACACCCTCACACATTGTTTGACCGAACTTCAGCCGACCCAAATCACAGCTAACACGCGTTCCCCTGTTTATAACCAATAAAAATCACCCACAAGTCCGGCCGGATATCGAGTTTTCTCACCCTAAAAATTTAACTCGTACCAACTTTTCTTTCAACCCAAATACAAACAAAAATAACACCTATTTCTTTGAAACTAAAGTCCTCGAAAACTGCATGTTTTCTGGTTTTATTCATCTCGATTTCAAGTGATTTGCTCCATATGTCGAGAACAAGTGAGCTGGCTTCTTAACACGCTGGACACCCCAAATTGAGGGTATTTCGAGGGGAAATTGTCGGGTTTATTGGAATTTCCTATGGGTTTTTACACGTGGTGAGTGCCTTAGGGGTTGAGATTATGATAGTCGAAATATGTTTGGGTCTGACACCTCGGTAAGTGATAGCGGAAGTGTAAAGAAATTGAAATGATGGAATAATAAAGACTGGCATTAAAAAGTTGATAAGCTAGTTCTTCTAATAATAAGTTCGAGATATAAGTAATTATGAGGAAGGAAAGACTGGTTATTTGCACATACAATTATGAAAAATGCAATGGTGTACTAAAAGCATACCTCTGCCATACCCTTCAGGAAAAACAAGCGTGATGTTGTTAAGTTATGTAATGAATGATTGTGAAAAAAATATTAAATTAGACTGAAAAATTAACCTGCTTAGTAATATTTCTTTTTTTCCTTGAATTTTACCTCCTCGTGCGTAATAAGAGCGATGACAAAATAATTTCAAGAATTGCAACAAAACTAAACAGCTAATTTACCACCCAAACATTATTCCTCCTATAAAAAATATTTGGCGTAACATATAGCCGTCAATAACTCATTCCATTCTCACATCAGCGCCCCCTAGCAGGCGGAAACAGCTCAATTGGGCGGAAAGGCGGCTTGACCGCAGAGGTCGAGTGACCCTTCCCTTGCGCCTTTCAATCATAAGGCCTTTCACGAGGGCGGCCTTTGAGCACCACCTTTGAGGAATTTGGAGAACTTTGTACAATTATGTGGCTCTCAGAATTGGCTCGTATAGGTTACAGCGGGTGTGTGTATTTTAATTAATCCACTTCGGTGAAGTTACAATTAACTCCGAAATAGAAGGTAATAGAAATTTAATTTTTAGAATGCTTTGATTTGACTTTGATGACGAAAAGCAGTACAAAATGTGCGATAAAATTTCAAAAAAATATATTTCACTTTACAAACACAGCATAATATTAAAATCACCACAAATTTTCACAGTCACCTCACACAATATCATTCTGGTACTTTGTTAATTTCCCTGTAAATGATTTAGTCCTGACTTTGTATTGAAAGTTAATCTTACACAATAAGCGGAAAGTATACTTGTGCCCCACCATGAGACAGAAAGGAAAGTTCTTGTCCAGCACATTAGCAAAAACATAACAAATGAAGCAGTCGCACCACGTCGTTTACTAGTATTCAGTTGCATCTGGTTAGACTAAAACGCGGTCCCAACATTGTTGGGACAAGGCAAGTCAGATGATGATGAACTCAAACAACTAAGCAAGCCAGTAAAAATTGTAGAAAAAGATTTTTGGCCCTTTTAAAAATAGAAGAAATTTTCTAAATTGACAACGAGTTACTGGCAAAGGACTATCGATAGAGATATCAACCAAATGTTGGTCGATGTGTTGATGGATAGAGTCTATCAACCAAATGTTCGTCCAAATATGTAGTTGTATTAAAAAATTTAAAGATTTTTCGCGGTACTGGAAGTGTGGGATGCCTCATGGTGGGTCCCAGTTTACACAAAGGCTACTTTGACTACGGTTTGAAGCACCAACAACACGGTGACGAAGAAAAGTATCGTGGGTGGTATCGTCTTGGTTGACTTGTTAGCCGCGGTCAGCGAGCGGGGCGATATCATTGGCATCGCGAACGCTTGGTTGTTGCAGCGGTTCAACTAGAAATAGAAAAACAAATTAATGATAATTATCAGTAAAACTCTATGCAGTCACGCAGGCTTTATTTTCCTGGTGATAGCCTAAGTCAAGGAGACTAAAACAGCCAACAATGTAACCAATCTTGCCTTAGTAAAAAGCAAGGCACGAACAACCATTTTTTGTGTTGCCCCTGGTGTCATGTAGGGAAAAATGTTATAAGCTATTTTTTTGTGTACGCTTCTATGTAGCTAGGCTCATGATTTGAGAACTATACACAGACACAATTTACAACAAGTGCAAGCTAGAGCCGGGAATATGTAGGCTATATAACAATAGATCTTGGCCTAAGACTTGAAACCTTAGTCCAATTGGTAAATGTCGGTTGAAAAGTGATAGTGAAGTAGATAAGCATAAAGTTCTAACCTCACAACACGTAGTTTCTGGCGAGCCAACACAGCCGGAGCGGCATCCGCGCACCACCGCTTCGTAAGAGCTGCCCTTTGATATCACCGACGTGAAGCATTTGTCCTCCGCACTGTGACATGTGATCGTGTGTACTCTGGAAATAACAACAACGATAAATTAACTGATAAAGACACCAACAGGAGCAATCTCCGACTATATACAGTACGCGGTCATTAATATAGCACATCGAATTGGAAATAAGGTCGGTATGAATGAAATAGATCGTATATGAAATAGGAACAGAAAGCATTGGTTCGACGATGACAAAATACAACAGCCACAAGATAAAAAAAATAATATGGTAAAATAAACAAAATAATAATAGGTACATGGAGATATTGTGCTGAGCATACCAAAAAGAGAGTACATAAAATAATATCTGAGTATCTTTTTCTAAAATTCGATGTGCCAAATTAACGCCCAGGTACTGTACCTTGTTATTGCGACGAAGTAATGGCTCGGGTGTCTATGGGTAACTTGTGCCTTGGTGGGAGCTCTGAGAAATTTTAATTTCGTTGGAGCATTTAAAGAAATACATTAAATAAGAAGATGTGATGGTCTAACAATATTGTATAATAAGTATAATTTCTCTAAACACAGTTTGAAATACAACTTAGCAGCACATCCATCAATGGGTGAAGAATGAGATTACATTTTAGGTTCGCTCTTTACGGCATCCAACTATACATATTAATCATAATTCAAATTGGATCCCACAATAATTTCACCTCATAAACAAAAACAGGATCTGCCGCTACACAGATCAGGCATTCAATCAAATGCCAATTTAGCCTGCCATATTTACGTACGCGGAATTGGCTAAAACTTTACAAATTAATTTCTAGTCGGTTGAAATAATTATTAAATCTTCGAATGCAAATTTACAATACCTGTATTTTGTGGGATCCAAGCATGCTCTTAGCGGCGTCTCGGATTTATAAGCGCACACATAACATTCGAGGGGCCGTTTTTTTATCGTCCGTGTGACTGTCATTGCTTTCGCCGTCGGCTGCACGATCGGCGGCGGTCGTCGCACCACTGTTACTCTCTCCCCTTTATCTGCAGCAGCTGGAGGTTCCTCTTCCTCTTCCTCCTCGTCATCATCGTCATCCTCTTCGTTCTCTTCACCCCTTCTACTTGAAAGTTGAAGGTTGTATCTATTACTTGAAAGACGAGAGTTGAATCTATTACTTGAGATATGGGTGACACGGCTACTGCTTACATGGGGAAGAGAAAAAAAGATTAGAATCAGAAGAAAAAGTAGTAGGCACACAAAAGTTTTGATGAGGTAGAAACGATCATAATTCGTACATACGAGGCATATACATCAAAGATAACGGCATAGTTCAAAACTATCCTTAAAAGAGACCACAAAAAATGTACTCGGTAAATTCCAAAACCAAACAAATACATTTTTATATTGTGTGAACATTATTGGACTTGCATATCACGACTCTAAAATAATTATAGGATTATTTGTCACATGCATACATTGGTATACAACAGTCCTTGCTGATAACTTACAAGCCACTTTTTGTAAAAGAAACTTTATGTCACTTTGACATGACAACGTGGCAACGTATGATGTGGATAAGTCTCTGCTGCAGCAACTACCTCTTTATAACAATGTTTTTTTTTAAGTTTTCTCAGCGTATATCTTGTAAAATTTAAGTATTAAGATTGATACTTACTCGTCCTCTTCATCGTCCTCTAATTTTGAGCCGGTTTTTGCCGGCAGAAGCAACAGCATTGCCAGCACGAGGCAATACCTCCACCGAATCATTTCACCACTCAAATCACCACCTGGCCAAAAGTTTACATCTACTACGCACACCCACACACTGAATTTGTCATCTTCTCCCCTTTTTAATTACCAAAAATATATAATGATATCACATGAGTTAGATATTATAGAATTTTGTATTTGACAGCCTATTGCAACTGATTTTCGTGTTTGGAATTTTTTCTTTGTTTTTTTCTGGCATTGTTTGAAGTTTCTTGATTAGCCCTCTTTGTGGTTCCATAGATAATCTTCTCACAGAGGTGAGTACTAAAGAGTAAAACCACGATAAAAACATAGAAGAAAATATTTTAGTCGCCTTACCCGCTCCAAAACATTCTTGTAATCACTGTGTAACTTAATTTTTTGTTTAAATAGGTAAGATGAAGTAAGAGCAGCGGTGACCCAGAGGCAACTGCCGCGACTTACGAGATGTAGGTCGTAAGTTCGAACCCAGACAGGCGTTTTCCTTTGTGTAAATTATTTCATCACCACTGCTCTAAAAACGGTGAAGGAAAACATCGTCCGTCAGCCTAGAACCAAAAATTTGAAGATATGTGACATCTACCAACCCGCACTGGACCCGCGTGGTGGATTACGGCCCACTACCTCTCACAGAGTGGAAGCCCGTGTCCCAGCAGTGGGAACATTATAGGCTGATTATAAAAGTATGAAACTTGTAAACTTGTTAGTAGGTAGATACACTTTGCATTAACGACAACCTACAAATAATAATATTGAAATTATGCTTGAAACGCTTAGCTTAGATTTGACTCAAAATGTATTTTACTGTTTTTTAATTATTCTAATCCCGTTACTAAACACATTGTTTTTGGTTTTCTACCTATGCCATTCCAAGCAGACTACAAAACGAAGTCGAATAAGACATCTGTTGGTGAATTACGGAACTAGCTACTCGTGGATAGGTGGCGTTGTTACAAACTTTTAGTTCTTGTTAGACTCTGAAAATCAAAAAACTGAATACACAAATGGGAGTTCGGTCTGAGTTTATTTTTAAATCTTGTTAGAATATTTTTATTTTCACAAGGATAGACAATATTGTACCTACTTCTGGCGGTTACAAGAAATCATGTTACTTGTAGCTTTCTTTCTTGTATAATAGAACCTTTAGCTCTGGTAGAATTCTGGCGTACCCTCGATCCGAGTAAAATAGGTACGTTAGGCTACCGTGGTCATGGAATACCTACCAAAAAAAAAAGAGACACCTAATAAGCTTGGCCAAACTCCAATTAGTTCAAGAATAGAGCATATTTCTTATAAGATATTTTAAACTATTCAGTAAAGATGTAAACATGTACCTACAACCGATACCTAAATGCACATTTTTTACCAAATTTTCAAGTGTAAATGTCTAGGTACCTTGGGATGCCATATCTGAAAGATTGACATTGTTTTTCACATCGTCATAAACTCAGAGTGTAGTCTGACTAACATAGTTGACTGTGTCACAGTTGTTGGCCCTCAAAACACAGTCATCTTATTCGTTTCACATGGATGTTACATTGAACTTGATTAAACCGTACTGAACGGTCTCTGAATGCAATCGCAATTTGCAGGAACAGAATCCTTTGAGTCGTCGTTGGGCTCTTTGGATTGCCTGAAATACTGTGAATTTGTGAGCACCATGTAAGTATCAGTCACATAATTTACCTACTTGCTTTTTTAATTCTATGTGCAACGTATTCACGTGTATTTATATAATTAATGTGTACAAAATATTGTGAAACATTTTAAAATTACTATTTTAAAATGTTTCACAATATTTTGTTACCGTCACCGTTACTACGGTGGAGTTTCTTGCCTATTCTTCTCCACTCAAAGCTACCTTTTGGAACCAGTTTTTTTTTTTGTTGTTGTAAATGTTGAGGTACAAAGTGTTTTTACGTGCCTATTTGAAATAAATTATTTGACTTTGTCTTTGTGATTTTAGTGAAAATTAATAAACTCAAAGTCGACTGTATTGTATTGTCTGTACCAAAATTATCTGATGAAAATGTACCTAAACAAAAAGATCAGACAACGTACCTGTGGATTCCAATTGCTAGTGCCACATACAAATTAAGAGCTTTTATTTGATTATTTATTTACTTAAACGCGAAGTTCTAGGTTTAATTAACCTTAATGGTAAGTATTTTTCATATAAGAACTGAAGCGAATTTTATAACCTCTATTTTCGAAGATTTTTCCATTACAATTTAAGATCAAACAATAATTGTTGAAAAAACCTTTTAAATACTGATGAATGTCAAAAATCAAAATCAAAAGTCATTTATTCAAACTAGGCTGAGAGTCAGCTCTTTTTGAACGTCAAAATAAAATTACATAAGACAGTCCCCCCAAAAACGCCCGCCCTTCACCACTTCCTAGTGCTTTAGCTGGGAAGAAGAAGTAGCGGAACAAACTCCCCAGCAGCACAGCTGTCTGTTAAGTTAGAAGAACTTGTTTCTATACAATAATAGGTACGTAATAAAAATTACGAAACACAAAAAAAAAACATAAAATTTGCCATATGTCAGCTAGCACACGCCAATATACCATCAAAAATTGAAAACTAAAAATAATAGAAAATTAAAATAAAACGTAAACAGAACTTCCAATCTAAATAAAAGCCTCTAGGCATAAAGGGCATGCCAGCTTACATATGTAATTCTGCATTATGCAAATATAGCTATAAGTAACTTATAACAAAAGTTAAACTAGGACCTCTGGACTAAAATTATTAAAAACTTAATACAATTAACAATAACAAAACCATGGTCAGCAAGACGACCAGTCACCACGAGCAGCACCCGTTCACGAGCATAACGCAAAGATCAGCCATTGCCCCCCTCGCCATATTTGAGGGAAGGAGGCAACCCGACCCCCGACGCTACCGCAAGCAGTGACATCTAAGGGAGCATGACGAACTTGCTGCCGGTTGCACTGGCAAGAATAATCATGAATTGTCGAGGTCGCTAGCTAACTACATATTGCAATACTACTCATTAAAAAAAAAAACATTGTAATGAGTAGATTAAGTCATAAATAAATGATAAAAAAAAGTAAAACCTGAATTATACAGTCAGATAAAAAAAAAGCAATTATATGAAATAACATAATGATATAACCTGTCAGTGAGTAAGCTAATTCTGGTGAAAGAACACAAACATTGTCTTGAGTTAATCACAGCGACCAACAATTCTTATCATTTAAGTAGTCGTTAATAGAATAGTATGCCTTTGAACAAAGGGTGGATTTTACTTTAGCTTTAAACGCACTAAAATGCAGATCTAGCAAGGAAGAGGGTAGCTTGTTATAGAAGGTTATACCCAGACCTACAAATGAGTTATGAACCTTATGTAGCCGGTGAAAGGGAATACGTAGTTTGTCCTTATTTCTAGTATTAATATTATGAATATCACTATTTTTAGTGTACAAGTGTATATTTTGCCTAATATATAAGATGTTGGCGAAGATGAATTGCGATGCCACCGTAAGAATCCCAACATCTTTTAAAAATTCTCTCAGAGAAACTCTAGAACCTAGTTGGTAAATTGCTCTAACAGCTCGTTTTTGAAGAACAAAAATATTTTGAATGTCAGCGGCTTTGCCCCACAGCAGAATGCCGTAGGACATAACGCTATGAAAATAACTAAAATAAACTAACCGAGCTGTATCAACGTCAGTGTATTGTCTTACTTTCCTGACGGCGTAGGCGGCCGAACTGAGCCTTCCCGCTAGGCTTGATATATGTAATCCCCACTGAAGTTTGGCATCTACTGTTAAGCCTAGAAAAACTGCCGAGTCTACAGTTTCAAGCACCTCATTATCTAAGACGATGTTGGGTCCTAAATTCCTAACATTCGGTAAGGCGAACTTGATACATTTCGTTTTCTTGGCATTGAGAACTAGGTTATTTACGGTAAACCAATCCGTAACCTTTGAGAGTGCACTGTTTACGTCGTCAAAATCTTGTCTGTTCCTGTCTACTTTAAAGATAAGAGAGGTATCATCAGCAAACAGTACAATGTTACAGATATCCTTTAAATAGAATGGCAAGTCATTAATATACACTAAGAATAAGAATGGACCTAGTATTGAGCCTTGAGGTACACCTAACTGAACTGGTCGCCCGGATGATTTCACACCATTAACATCTACACATTGGTGCCTATTTTGCAAATAAGAGCTTATTACGTTAAGAGCTTCGTTTTGAACACCGTAATGACGTAGTTTACGCAAAAGCGTGTCATGGTGCACGCAATCAAAGGCTTTGGAGAGATCACAGAAAACTCCAATAGCATTTTGCGAGTTTTCCCACGCGTTAAAAATGTGTTTCAGCAGAGCAACACCCGCATCTGTAGTCGAACGACCTTTTGTAAAGCCATATTGTTCATCGTGAAGGAGGCTATTTAAATTAAAATGTCTTAGCAACTGCTTGAGTATTAACTTTTCAAATATTTTACTAAAGGCCGGTAAGATAGAAATAGGCCTAAAATTGCCAACGTTATTTTTATTTCCTGATTTAAATAATGGTATGACTTTACTACTCTTCATGAGGTCAGGAAAAGACCCTAGATCAACACATTTATTAAAAGTAACAGCTAGGTAGGGGGCTACGATGTCGATTATATTACTTAAAAGCTTAATGGAGATGCCCCAGTAGTCTCCAGTGTTTTTAGACTTAAGTGTGTTAAAAATGTTAACCACATCAAGAGGCGTTACATGTTCGAAACTAAATAAGCGACTACATTTGGGCACACTACTGTGCAATAGATTTTCAGCTTTAGACGGGGACGAATTTAAGTAGCGAGTCGTAGTAATAGGTATGTTGGCAAAAAACTCATTAAATGCCTCAGCTACGTCGGCAGCTTTATCAACTAATTTGTTGTTGACCATAATCTCTAATTGTTTTTCCTGTTTAACCGATTTACCCGTTTCATTGTTAATAATTTTCCATGTGGTTTTTACTTTATTACTAGATTTTTTTATAGTATCGCTTAAAAATTTAGATTTAGCAAAAGCACAGATCTATTAATGTGTTACTAATCTCTATTAATGAGTGGTTGCGTAAGAATACAACCTGAAAAGGGCTTGTTCACCATTCCTTCAGATATTTTGAAACAGACCATAGGTATTTAAGACATCATCATCTGCCCAGCCTTTTCACAACTTTGTTTGGGTCGCCTTTCAGTCTAACCGGATGCAGCTGAACACCAGTATTTTACATGGAGCGACTGCCTGTCTGACCTCCACAAACCAGTGACTAGGAAATACGATACCCCTTGGTTGGTTCATCATTTCAGCCGAAAGACGTCCACTGCTGGACACAGGCCTCCCCCAAGCTCCGCCACTTCGACCGGTTCTGTGCTTCCCGCATCCAGCGGACTCCTGCGGCCCTCACAAGGTCATCGGTCCACCTTGTGGGAGGCCTTCCAACTTTACGTCTTCCGGTGCGCGGTCGCCACTCCAGAACTTTTCGACCCCATCGGCCATCTTTCCTGCGTGCAATGTGCCCTGCCCACTGCCACTTAAGTTTGGCAATTCTTCGGGCTATGTCGGTTACCTTGGTTGGTTACTGGTTGTCAGTCTTTCGGGCTTGTGACGACCCATAACGACTGTCAATGATTCACGAGTGACAGCGGGGACCAATGGCTCAACGTGCTTTCTGAGCCACGGAGGGGTATTTTTGAATTGACAAAGGAGTTGGTGATTCAGAAAGATGAATCTTGTTGCCTATTCCAAAGCGTACCTAGTTGGTTCCTATGACAAAAAAACTCCATCCTGCGTATTCAATACTGAATTTTAACATTCACCATATGAATACTTTTCTCAGTAGGTACTGTTACCGTTAGTGAGCCATTCTAACTTTAATTGTATTTAAGTTGCCATAAAATGGCTCCTGAAGCACCTACAAGTATGTATCTTTTTGCTTAGCTTAGGAGGTAGCACCTTAATCGCGTAAAATAAATAAATAGATAAAAAATATTTATTCAGTGCATACAAAAGACAAGTAAATAGCGCAATTAATGTTATCTAATTGTCAAAATGAAAGGTATAGCAATTTCTAGTGTGTTACGCAATTACCACGCTGCTGTTCAATCTGTAGGTATATACCAATATTTTATGTGTTAATGGTGGTTCTGTTGTGCACCAACTAAACTTTATTAAGGCTATTGCTATCTTTTTCATTCTAACGAATCAAGGAAGAGACTAAAATAAATAAGAGCTGTCTTTAGTTCAACTAAGATTTTCTTCGATGCAACTACGACGAACTAAATTCGTCATGCTCAAAATCACGCAAAATTCAAGGTAATTCTAAAGTTTCAGTTTGACAGTTCCAAAGTTTCACTTTTCTTTTTCTTTTGCGTTTGTCAGTAAGAGATAGTTATTACGCCTAATTTAGTTTAGTTGGTAAACAAAAGTATGGTGCCGACCAATACATGTAGGTAATAAATTATTACATGGCTTTATTCAGCTACACTTTTCGAATCCTGCCATAGTATTTATTAATGCAACATTGTAATCACCAGCCCTTTTGCCAATGATTATTTTATATTTTGTTAATGTGACAACGCTGTGGACCTTGTATACTGTAGATTTGTAGACCATTGTTTATTTGATTAAGTACCTAGTACAACAACATCAAACAACAACAACAAGCCCGACACCTACTTGGTGACAGACCTACACTGTCCTCCTCCACCTATTAACACTCAAAAACATTATAAAAACTAATATTTTTTAAAGACTAACCGTAAAGTTTCTTGCCAGCTCTTCTCTATAGGAAACAATCAGTTGGAACCGTGCACCTAGCTTCTGACGTTTCTTATGTGCCCATGTAGGTTTATGTGAAATAAAATATTTTGATTTTGAATTGTTCTCGGCTTACAGTCCGTTCATACTTATTTTATATTTCATCTCTGATTTTGCGTCACTGTCAAAATAAAAGTGATATTTTCTGTCGACACAATAAGGTTGTTTTTATGTTGCTTCCACGAACAAGTCTGTCAATATCACATTGATCTTTGTTCTCGTTATAAAAAGGTTTCTGTTGGGTTGCTGCAGTCACTGCCGTCGGAGGTAAAATAACTATGAACGGACTGTGCATATTCCAAAATTCCAAAGTTTGAGTAGGTAAATAAGTACAATTACTTATATATATCACCATGGCATTTTATTTGGAAATTAAGAGGAAACTTGAAAAAGGAGGACAGTGTTTATTTTTTATTCCTCACCAAAAGGACGTCCTTTTGCTGTAGATATGTGTGACACATAGGAATCAAGCTGTAGGTACCTTTTTCTGGTTGATTTCACCAATAATGGGCTTTAAACCTGTTGGCCTCGCTTTGGTCCGCCACTTTGAAAAATAATCAACCTGGATGAGGTCAGACTCCATCCAAAAATGTTCGATCCCTTTGATCTAGCAATAAAATAGCCACAAGTGACAACATCTGATATGATACCTATACAGGATGGCAAATAACTACATCGACCCATAAACTGTAACCATGAATTTAGCATTATACCGAACGCCGAACTGCTTACCGTCGAAATTGTTCGTCGATTATTTAACAGAAATCTTTCATAGAAAAGTGCAATACCTACGCGGACAAAAAGTATGTAGAGCATTTATTTGTAAACCGACAATAATGTACTTACTTAATAAACAGGTTGCGCATCGAAGTTCCTGTCTCCCTGTATGAGAGCCAATCTTAAAATTAAATGACAATAGAATATATTAGAAACATTATATATCAGACCGGTGTCCATACGGTTAGTGACAATTATTGTACCTACTTATGTTCTAGTGTTAGTACTTTACAGACTTACGTACAATTAGGTAGAATTCGTTTCTGTGAGCTGTGTTACCTTATGAGCTAACGATTAAGAGCTTGCTGTAGGTACACAACTGGTACAATGCCTCATACCTATAGTCGATGCTCCCCAAAGAGATCTAGTATCAGTCACCGCTAGCGTCCCGTCCTAATAACCTTCCCAACTGCGGTACGCCATGAATAAGTGAACAGCGAGCGTTAATGTAACTCTTTCATAAACGCACACACGTGTTTGTGTGTGTGTGTGTCCCTTTGCGTGGCGCATGTTCTCTCAGCTTATCGGCGGCACAAAGCAACGCCGGGCAACCGCCATCCCCCACCGAGCCCCGAATACACGACCTCATTAAAAAATGAAACCTCACAAACATGCCATAAGCCCACAAAAAGCCCCTAAGACTCGTCAAAGCGAAAAGCTTCACCTACCGGAGAGTAGCGGAACTACACCACTCGCGGAACCAACCTCTGTACTTTTTTAATTAGCCTCATACACTGAGTGAATGCGTGAAATACGTTAGATTTTTTTTTCTCATACGCGGTTAGTTTGGTAGCTTTGAGCTAAGTATGTTAATTCACAAGTAGCCTGCTCTCGGCTGCTTTTTGAACTGTTTAAAAAGGGGTTCTGTGGATAAGGCTTATTTGATAACGTTGAACTTTGAGTGGTTAATTAGCGAGAGAGAGAATTATGTGTTTAAAACTATAGTGATATCACGTTCAAGGTATCGGGTAGTTGTCAAAGGGCAAATTTCACCATTGAAACTTAACGCGATCAGCACATCTAAAGCGCGTTCAAGAGCTGTCAGTGTCAATATTCGACAAAAAATAATGTCACTGACAGCCCTTACACGTGGTTTATGTGCTGATCGCGTTCAGTTTCATTGGTGAAATCCGTCCTAAGTTTAAGGTGGCAATGCGGCCAGGTGTCGCAATGACCCGGTGAAGTGGCTGTGCAAGCGTCTCGAGCTCGGCAAGTCTCGAACTTCTTTTATCTCAGTCTAGGTTCGCTCAAAAAGTGCAAACTCTGTACAAAGTTCACTTTCGCCTTGTGAACTAATTTTTCGCTCGGTGTCAAGTTCATGGCTGGGAGGCGGGGCGGCGGCGCGGGGCGCGGGCTGCGGGGCGCGCTATGATAAAATAAAATATTCATTATGATTGCTCAACGCGGCAATGTTCGCGGGAGCACGGGTAGTCGCGCTGTTGTGTCTTGGCTGCTGAAGAGATTTTTGTTTTTGGAGAAGTTAAAGGGGTAATTTTACTGAATATTTTTAATCATAAGAAGCTTTTCAAAATACCGATTTTTGTTTAAAAAAATATTTATTTGCCCTAGTTCTGCATAGTAGGTAAATTATTTCTTGTCAAACGGACTCTTACTAGAATTTTCTAACAATTCTTTGAACCTTAAAACTTCTAAAGTCACATCTGTAGACCGACGACAGATGATTCACCTTCTAATAATAAATTCCATTGAATTTATTCTAAAGTTTGAAGTATTCAGCCTGCATTAACTTCTAGTAACCTTAGCCAAAACATAATTCTTATTAGGAAGGTAATTTATAGGCGGTTCAATTATTTCATAACTAGCTGTTGCCCGGGACTTCGTCTGTGATCTAGGATAAAAAGTAGCCTATGTTCTTACCCAAGTCAATCGCATTTTTTATATTAGCTTGAAAACGCATAGAACACTTATAAAAGTCAATAATGAAAACATACGACCCAGTTGATGTTTCATTTACAAAAAAATAATCACCAACGGCCAATCCATACCAACCAAAGAATTCTCAAAAGACAACTTGAAAACTGACGTAAAAATCGTCCCGGACCTACCTCAAATGGAAGTAGATCGTCTGGGAGACTGGCCGAGTTTTTCTCCCGTTTTTCCCTTAATTAGTCCGTTAATCCGCGGGGGGAAGGAGGGGGTGTGCTCATTAACGTTCGACACTCGATTCTTGTTCGCAACACTTGTTGAACGTCGTTTTTTATGATAAATACGATCGAAAGAAGACCTGAATAAAGTTTTGTTTGAGAATGTTTTTGTTTAGAACGAGAAGTTTTGTAAACAACTGATTATGAATTAGGTTTTAAAACATTTTCTTTGTTGACTTTGTCTATAAAACAAAAGAAATAGGTTTTGCATTCTATCAACTTGCGTGAAACACCCAGCTTTGACAGTCGTTATGGGTCGTCAGAAGCCCGAAAGTCTGACAACCAGTGTTCAAGGGGTATCGTATTATCCAGTTACTGGGTTGTGGAGTTCAGATAGGCAGTCGCTCCATGTAAGATACTGGTATTCAGCTGCATCCTGTTAGACTGGAAGCTGACTCCTACATCGTTGTGAAAAGGCTAAGAGATTGATTCATAACATCTTTGGCAGACACTTATAATTGCAAATCTCCAAATGTAAGTAACATTTGAAGACAAGACACCCACTAGAGATGAATATTAGTAGGTATTGGTCTTTTTATTCCATTAACCGACTTCAAAAAGGCGGAGGTTCTCAATTCATCTGTTTTTTTTGTTGCTTTGTAGTATGTCCTTGATATCTCCGGCAATATTGTGGATCGATTTCGAAAATTCTCGTCCTAAATAAATTTGATTAACTTTTCTTGGGTTATTTTTTCTAGATGTTTTTCATTACGGTTACTGTCCATATAAACACTACGCACGTACCTACAGTCATTGATAAGTAAGACCAATCTATCTGCCAGGCTGATTTGAACCTAACACCTTAGGGTTGTTACACGGGGTCCCTTACCCCGGACCATCACGTGCCTTGATAATCCGTTATGAATACCATTTTACCCAGACCTTAATGTGTACATAATTTATTCCGTTTGTCTCTTTTCTTATCTTCGCGAGTGCTTTGGTATTAGACCCACCTACGCATTAATCTCTTTTTTTATTTAGGCACAGCCATTTCCCAAAATAAATTCTAAAAGGGTAAACATTACTGCGAACGTTATTATTAAAAACCGTGTTTTCATATTAGGTATCTGCTCATGCAACATTATTTTTTTCTCTGTCATCCAAAATATTTCGTAATGAGACTCAGATACTCAAGATTCTGAAGTAAGAATTTGTATCTTGAATAACAGCTTTGAATACCAGCAAGCAATTATTTCCCAAAATGCAATGTGTACAAAGCTCACCCTTTGCTACGTGTAGCTAAACATTTTCTAATTTTGAATCTTCAACTACGTAGTAACTAGCGTCGGCAAATGAGACTCACACGCCAAAACAGACCATTTTAATAAGACCTATCATTTCCTCCTACATTCCCCTTAGATCTTACTGAAATATATGGCACAGGGAGGGTTGGAAGATCTTGCTCGAGTGGTATTGTCATGTACATAGTACATGGTGCTGTCAGCTTAACATCCAACTTATTAGACGTTTCGGAAATTCGGTTTCGCCCCGCAAGCACCACGGGCTACGCTGACTGTAGGGAAGGGGAAGGTCTGATGTCGAATATCGACAAAATTATTACGTGATTTACATAAAACGATAAATGATTTGGTCAAACACTTATCATATTTTTTAAACCAGATTAGGTCGGCGTTTCCTATCTGACCATTCTGAGAATACAGGCCGAAACAAACTCTGAGGTCACCTTCTCTTTAAAATCCAAACATAATCTTGGTCAGATCATGTGAAGACCATGTGGATTGGTGTAAAAGCAACTTCTTTTCCGTCATCATCCGGAAACTGGATTCATTTGGTAGACATTCGTATCATGACTGCTTCATCATTATCATCATAATTTCAGCCGAAAGACGCCCACTGCTGGACATAGGCCTCCCCTAAAAGGGGGGTTTTGCCATAATCGCCACGCTTGACAGGCGGGTTGGCGATAGCAGTATGGTTATAAAATGCATAGAAAACGCTGCTGCCCATTCTCTAGTAAGTCCCTTAGTCGCCTTCTACGACACCCACGGGAAGAAATGGGATGGTGCTATTCTTTACGCCCGGAACCACACGAAACCCTGCTTACATCTTTTGAAACCGCCATTTTTAGTTTTCACCAAACATCTACATTTTCTGACTGCAGCTGATGAAAAATCATTAAGATGGTTATTTCATTGACGAGAATGACTGCCTAAATTTCTTTAGGTACGTAACACACAACAGAACATCACGCATTGTTATCCCTAAGGGTGGTATACAGTGGTGTGCCAATAACGCATTTCGCTGTTATGTTTAAGTCCCATGTAATTGGGGGTAAGCCTAAAGAAAGAAAGAAAAATGCTTTTATTGGCATTATAGCTTATAAAACCTTAAAACTATAAATTAAACATAAAACAATGATAATAATGCCAAAAGGGCTTCAGCTCAGCATAACGTCAGAAGATAACACAAAGTGTACCTGACGCTGATTTTCAGCTTCAACCCACGAGTACCAAACGCTATAGTAGAATAATAAATACATCGTGAAGTGTGACTCCGTAATAATAAATTATTAGAGATGAAAATAAAAAAGAAAATATTGTGGCATACATGTGTGTGAGAGCTATCAACCAGACACCAATCCAGACTCCAGGCTGCTACTGAGAAGTTCCTGATAGAAAATGCCAATAACGCTTTGCTCGACTTGGGAATTGAACTCAGGAACTCATGCTCAGCAGTCTGTAGCGCTGGCGACCATTAGACCAACGAGACAGTTAAGCACGCAAATAGGCAATACGCCATCAGGTACGTAAATATTGACTTAATAATCATCAAATGTCTTATCTTTCTCTTAAGTGTCAAAGGTGTTTTTGTTTCTGCATTGGTAGTTACATACTTCCTTACTCTTATCTCTGATAATCTTATTTTCTTCATTCAAATTGCTGATCTATCAATAGATAGAACAGCAGATTTGAATGAGAGAATTATTAAGTGATTTACATAAAACGATAAATAATTTTATTACTGCAAGTAGGTTTGGTCAAACGTTGTCATCATATTTTTTTTAAACTAGATTAGGTTGACGTTTCCGATCTGACTATTCTGAGAAGAAAGGCTGAAAGTACCTTACTTATTTTTCTCATTCAAATCGCTGTTCTATCGATAGCATAGCATCACTAGTTGATATCCAGTTGGTAATGCAAACGTTTGTAACCCGTCGGTCCGCGCCCCGCCCGGGGCAAATACGTTGGGTAAATAACCCTCCAACATCTACTATGTTGGTGCTATATGGTACAACATACGATTTTGTACCAGCTTTCTACGTGCCAGCAAGTGATTTTAGAAGACAGTTCTGTCTCAGTATTTTATACATTTTCTTATTACTACATATCGGCATCATCTTTACTTCTTTCTTTCTGTGAGGTTGTTAATAAGAAAAGATTACCTAGAATTACAGGCCAAAAGGCTATATAGGAATTAACTTGAAACCTATATAGCCAATAATTGGCAGCTGCAATTAAAAGCTGCTACAAAAAGTCAATAATAAAGCCTGTGCTATTTTATTGCCTGTGGGATACTATTAAGTTAAAGCAAAAATGAAATTTATGTCGTATAAGATTCGTTAAGGCAGTCTGAAAAATTATAATTTTTATTACGTTTTTTTGTAATTTGCAAGTCTATGTCAGGCTTTATATTAAACAAAATGTGATTCGCTTATGTATTTACCGAATTGTAATCATTTATATCATCAATAGTATAATTAATCCCATTGAATAACTATTTCATAAAACGTCATAAACAGTGTTTAGAGTGACGATGCAAGTCATTGGTTGCTTTAATTTTCTTCTATGCTAAGGCTAGAAAGTTGCATCATTTAAATGGAGCTTTACTGATCATATCTAATTGTAAATCAGACCTTGGAGGCAGAGGATCACCATGACAATACAAAACGTCATCATTTCAACCGAAAGACGTCCGCTGCTGGACGTAGGCTACCCCCAAAAAAGGGGGGGACGTTGCCATAATCGCCACGCTTGGCAGGCAGGTTGGCGATTGCAGTATGGTGGAAAAAGGCACAGAGAACGCTGCTACCCGTTCTCTTTTAAGTGTCTTAGTCGCCTTTTACAACACCCACGGGAAGAAATGGGATGGTGTT
Organism: Antitype chi; assembly: GCA_947359405.1. Taxonomy (NCBI): domain Eukaryota; kingdom Metazoa; phylum Arthropoda; class Insecta; order Lepidoptera; family Noctuidae; genus Antitype; species Antitype chi. The sequence goes on along the minus strand of OX375819.1, from coordinate 14,873,267 downwards.
ATTTTTAACGTCCAGCAGAAATAGAAAAAACTAAACAATCTTTAGTTATGAAATATTTAATCTTCACCCTGCTCCAAACTGTCACTGTAGCCCACACCAATCCATACCATACACTGTCTGTAAGCCTCTTATACCAACTTACTACACATACGTACATACATGTGCCGACTGAGCCAACATCCCAGGGTTGAATTCGGCACGTCACACGAGACTCCAGTGGACGGAATGCGAAACGGCTGGCTGTTTGTTTGTGGGTGGATGGCTCTGGCGAAATTCCGCCTTTGTTGCTTACCCACCCGCGCGGAAGTAGTGTAGGACATGAGAGGTAGCGGGATTTACCAACATACTGAAGTGACTCTTGATGATAAAGGAAATTCTGAAGATATATTGAAAAGTTTATCCATTGCTGGACGTGTGCCTCTCTCAAGCAACGCCAGAACATATACTGCCGTTCGACCTCCGCATCCAGTCTATGCGTGGGTACATTGGTCTTCAAATGATCCACCATGACCATGATTCTGTCCGGACTTTAAAAGAGACTGTGGCTTCTGAGTTTGTTTCGGATTTTCTTCTGAGAGTAGTCAGATAGGAAACGCCGACCTCATCTAGTTTAAAAAAAATACGTGATGTGTAAAAGTGTTTGTACAAACCTACTTGCAGAAATAAAATAATTAATGCTAGCCACCATTTTAATGTCGTAGTTCCGTCTAGTTGGGGAGAACCGCACACTAAAATAAACTTCTGGGATATAAATGATCATCAGCCTACAGCTGTCTACTGCTGGACATAGGCTGCTCCAATCGCACGCCATTTGACGTGATTGTCGGCAATTTTCATCCAGCTACCAGCCACCCTGCGAAATGGTGACGTAAGTAATCTTTTTTCATCTTTTTTCCATTTGCCCCAGATATTTCATCATCTACTGCCAATATAGAAGCACTTCTTATAGGATGTTTATTGTAGATAGATACGAGAACCTTCTGAAGACTTGTTAATAACCTGTGGTTGTTATTTTATTATAAACTTACATTCCTTTAATTATTATTTTTACCTCTGACAGTAGCAACCCAATAGCAACCTCATTGTAACGAAAATAAAGATCACTGTGATACTAACAGACTTGTTAGTGGTAGCAACCCAAAAGTAACCTTATTGTAACGAATAGAAAGATCACTTTAATTTTGACAGTGACGCAAGATCAGAAGTAGAATAGCTGTGAATAGGTTTTATATAGGGAAACTTAACATGAAATGAAAAACAAATGAACAGTTCTATATGGCAGCATGAAATGTAACACAACAATTCGTCGAATTTATGTCAGCGTATAATATTATGCATGCGATTCAAATAAGGCTCAATTTTTTTTTTTACTTTATTACTTCAGTCTTATTGGCTCCGTCAGTATTTTTTATTATAATTACTTTATGAAGAGTGCAAAATTAAACTGTGGGCAATTCGTATAATTGAAAAGCGACGCCATTGGTCATAGTGAATGTGACGTAGTCAATGACAACAATAAATGTCAATGTGTAATACGAGTGAATGACGTCACAACGTTTAAAGCGCCCGTGTCGGTTAGCTACTCTTTTTTTAAAGTATTTTTTTTTCCTATTATATGGCGATGTAAACTATCAAATAAAAACATAAAATAAAATACATGCATATTCCCTATAGCTATATACATTGAACTCTAGACGAGTCTCTTTATTTCTTTATTACGTTAACTTCAAGACAGTGAACAAGTAACCGCAACCTCTCATGTATTAAACCACATCAAGAGTTAGAATTTGGTGGGCAATAGGTACATACGAGGCTTTGTTACCCTCACATAATGTATTCAGTCGTGGACTTGTCTGCAAGCTGTGTACATAGCATCTATGTACTGTACATACTATGTACACTGCGGTTCTGCTTATGTAATAATTTATTGCTTTGTTGTATTAAACACACTGTATTGCATATAAAGCTAGTTTGTAGCCAAGTAATGTGTTTCGAATTACGTTTGATCGTAAGGTTTCGCTTGATTTGGTGAAAATTAATGTAGATAAGGGCTCTAAATTCAGTATGTTATGGTAATTTTGTGAATATTCATAATGAATAATAAATCATTTACCTATTTCAGGTGATATAGGCCCATAGACCTTAACCTAAACTTTTATTTTCTGTTTAGCCTATACTGTGCCACTCCTGGGCATAAACGCCCGGAGTCGGTAGGCAGCGGAAAGTAAAATTTTAATTCAGAGCCTCAGATTATAAAACAAAGGCAGATAGACCGCGCGAAACAACAAAAGTGAGACCAAAAACGAAATACTAAAGCGTCGCATTGTATGTTAATGTTGGGAGATGAATACAAAAAGACTCAAAAACTCCACAAATGACTTTATTAAAAATTCAAAATGATAAAAATATCGTTTTCAAGAGCAACGATGACGTTTTTCTTTGACACGTGCTCTTGTCGATAGTATGTTACATACAATGCGACGCTTTAGTATTTGGTTTTTTGGCTACACTCTTGTGTTCCGCGCGGTCTATCTGCCTTTGTTTTATAATCTGAGGTCAGAGCAATGACTTCTTTTTGCCAATATTTTCATTCCCGTTCAAGAATAAGCCAATCTCTTCCACAGACATCAAGCTCGACCCACCATTTTCATCTGGATCTGCCGAACAAGTCGCTGTTCGAAGTTCTGGGCTCAAAATTATATAAAAGTGCTGCTCTTTGTAGCTACTGGGGGATCTTTATCATCGTAAAACATAATTTCACACACATCAACTGCCTAGCCTTTTCAAAACTATATTGGGGTCGGATTCCAGTCTAACCAGAGGCAGCTAAATATCATATTTTACATGGAACGACTGTCTATTGGACGTCCACAACCCAGTTATTGGGTAAGGCGATACCTCCTGATACAATAAAATTTATTAAACGAATTCATCGAACACATCAATCCAGTTCATCTTAGCAGTTTTCTACTCCACTATTTAATAACTTCAGATCAAATCTTTGTTCCCCGATTTCAAACAATAATTTACGTATTAATTTGCGACAAACAGTGTTCCCCTTCCTTGCCAACATCAAAGGAACATCAAAATTACAGAGACCCGTCATGTCGATAGTTTAAATGTTATTAGCAATTCGTGACAGCTGACAGGCTCAGGGTATGTTATTTATTTATTTAACCATTTATGCACACACATATATATAGACATTAAGAAAGGAACAGAAAAATACGTACAAAGGTAATGTTCAATTTTACAGAAATAAGAAGTGAATATTGATTTTTTTTTTATATGAATATTGGCCGACATTTTTGTAGGGAAACCTGATATATCTTTTTCTACATAATAATAATAGGTCTTTACCTATGAAATTGCCGTTTTGTATGAAAAAATTTAAACGAATTTTTTTCATGTATTTTTTATTTGTATTAATCGAAGTAATCACCCATGCAATCAATGCATCTTTGCCATCGCAGTGGCAGTTTATTGATGCCCTTCTTAAAGAAATCAGCTGGACGGGAGGCAACAAATTCTTCAAAGGCATTTTGTACTGCCTCTCGGGTATTGAATTTTTTTCCCGCCAAGAAGTTATCCAAATTCTGGAAAAAGTAGTAGTCTGTAGGCGCAAGGTCTGGTGAGTAGGGCGGATGACGGAGAGCTTCCAACCCCAGTTCTTGCAACTTGGAGACCGTCTGCTGTGCAGTATGAGGTCGCGCGTTGTCGTGCAGGAGCAGCGGAGACGAGCGATTGACCAATGCTGGTTGGAGATGTGCCAGCTTCTCCATCATTGTGTTCAGTTCTTCACAGTACACATCTGCAGTAATGCTCACCCCGTTTGGTAAGAAGCTGTGATGAATCACACCGGCGCTAGACCACCAAACAGTGACCATCACTTTTCTAGGGGTAAGTTTTCGTTTAGGGCATTGTTTAGGTGCTGAACCAGGATCCAACCAACTTGCTGAGCGCTTGCGGTTATCAAACAGAATCCATTTTTCATCGCAGGTAACAATGCGGTTCAAAATTCCTTCATTTGTGTGTCTGTTGAGCAGTGCAAGGCACGTCTCGACGCGTACTTCGCGCTGACGATCATTGAGTTCGTGGGGCACCCATTTGTCAAGCTTTTTTACCTTGCCAATTTGACGCAAATGGACCAATATTGTTTTGACGCTAACGTCGAAAGCTGCTGCTAATTCAGCCGTAGATTGTGTATCATCAGCTTCCACAATCGCCTTTAATTCGTCATTGTCGACCAAAGTCTTCGGACGACCGCGAGGTTCATTTTTCAGGTCGAAATTTCCAGAACAGAAGCGAGCAAACCAATAACAGATGGTGCGTTGGTTTGTAGTGTTAGCTCCGTAAACGTCGTTGATGTTGCGTGCCGCTTGTGCCGCGTTGCTGCCACGACGGTACTCATATTCCATAATTACTCGAATTTTTAACGTATTCATGATGACGAAAAAGATTGAAATGCGATGAAAATGTAACACTAATCAATAAACAAATGACTACTTTTGGAAAAAAAAATCCATGTTTTTAAAATAAAATTAATTTGAAATTAGAATTCTTACCCAAACAAAAATTATTTTGATTTGAAATGGCCAGTACTGCAAAACGGCAATTTCATAGGTAAAGACCTAATATATAAAAATTGTTTCCTGAGTCTCGCTAAAACTCAAAAACGGCTTAACCAATTTTTATTTTATTTTGTTCACTCAGCTTACTACCCCTGTATGAACACAGGGGTGGTATGAAAAAAGAAAGTTGTGACAAACCCAAAGTAACAGGCGAAAATCGGGAAAATTAAGTTGCATTTTCTATGGGTATGTTATATAAACTATTGAAATGTCGGGACAGCTTGTAAGAAATGTAAAAAGGAGCTAATTAGATTGTAGGTGGTCTTATACGTTTTTTTGGTAAGCCTAACTAAATAATTAGCAGGAGTCAGTGTCAATTTAAATGTGAGTGTGGGTGAAAATAATGGGAGACGGCATAGAGTAATTACATCAAACCACAGCTTAATTTTGTTTAAAAGAGCAGTCGATAGCAAAACTTAAAAAAAAATCCTAATCCAAAATTCGCATCACTTTTTTATCTTTTTAGATAACGTGATAATTTACGACATTTTTCATTTATTTATATTTTAGTATCTGAACTGCTTACATATCAAAGATTTTTAAATCTATTTATATCAAACTAAATCACTTCACAAACTAATCACTCGACATCCCACAAGCACGACAGTTGAAATCTCGAGTGGTTCCAATAATAATGCTTGTAGTGTTCAACTATTGCCCACAAAGTGAATTCCAATTGCTCTCTGAACTTTAGCATGCGAGTTACGTATGGGAATGACGAATGAGCCGATTACAGTCGACTGTGAGAGTATTTTGTATTGAATGTGTTGGTTGAAGTTTGAAGTATTTTACGTCATCGTATTGTTAACTGACTGGGCCATATACCACAAAATTTTACAAGTCTAAAATTCTATAAAATAGTCAAATTGCCGAAAAATTGCGTAACACTGAAATTTTAAATATGTTCGGTTACAATTTACAATCTACAAGTCCCTGCAATTTATATATTTGTAAGGTTTTTCCTTTACAATTATGGTGACATAGAGTTATGTTTTACAGACACTTGTAAAATTAACAAATCTGGACATTGTTACTTGTAAGTAAATTGTAACTTGTAAATTCTAATCGTACAGTTTAGTAGTAAAGGGCCCTGTTTGATTTGATGGATGGAAGTTAGAAAATGTCCTTGTTTATCATGAATTACGCTTAGGGTGTTGCTAAGCAAGAAAACGCGACTCCAAACCCCGCGCGTTGAATTTTCAGATGAACCAACAGAAAAAGTTTACCCTACTTCAACGATTACACCAAAATATTCATAACAAGGTATGATTACGTACATGACAGCAACACTGATTCAATATAACAGTCATATTTTACAAGTAACAGCAGCAATTTTTCAGTGATTCTCTGAAAAATTCACTGCGGTAAGTAGGTACTATCTGCATTGAAGCCAGATTATGAACAACGACCAAGGGAGCGCAAGAAAGCTCCGTACTATTTATTTGACTAATGGCCACGTAGTATCAATAGTTCATTTTCAATAAACACACCCTATATATGTACCTTAAGTACAGAAACATAATACACACATAGCATTATGTGAGGCACCAACTAAATTGAGCACACGTAACGAACGGGGAGGCAGGGGTGAAATAGAAGCGTACCGAACTTGCTTAGATAATGTGCATACATTAAACTAAGACTAAACTAACGCGAGGCGTATCTTGATGAAGGAACTTCGGGGTTCGCCCGCGGTCTAATTATAGGGGAGATTGGGCAAAAACTGCCTCTTTGATGTGTAGGATGTGCGGAAATTTAATTAAGACGTATAAAGGATCGAAGTTTGTTGTTGGAAAAGATTAGTGGATAAGACGGAGTTGCCTAATTGGAAACTATAATTTAGGTGGGTTATGTATGTGTGTATATCATCTACATACATGGTGTGTTTAATGTTTCATACATGGAGAGGCCTCCGTGCCTCAGAAAGCACGTTAAGCCGTTGGTCCTGGCTGTCATTTGTAGATTTTTGACAGTCGTTACGGGAAATCAGAAGCCCGAAAGTCCCACCAAGAGGTATCGTGTTACCCAGTAACTGAGTTGTGGAGTTCAGATAGGCAGTCGCTCCATATAAAGTACTCAGCTGCATCTGGTTAGACAGGAAGCCAACTCTAACAATCTTCCTCATAGCTTGGAAAATGGTAAGCTGATTGACTCAGATAGGCACATGCCTATCACACACTACTATAAAGACGCCTCTACCTAAGTACATTACATATACATTAAGTCTTTTTTTTAACAATCTTTCTTATGCCAAGCTAGGTATTGATCTGAAAAAGATCAAAATATTACAAAGGATACTAGCAATTTTAATTTTATTTCTCAGTAAAACGAGTGAGATGTCGACAAACATGTAAGTTAAGCGACAATGTAGGAGAATTTTACATATTGTTTTTGAACTAAAAGTGTGTATTTGTTACTGTATGGTATTTTACGGTTATATGACATCAGTTTAGGTTTGACAAAAGCTGTTAAATAAGCTAGATTTCAAAAAAACAATAGTATTTTTTTCAAAAAAGGTTGAGAATCAACACTTTTTGAACGTCAAATAACATAGTCTGCCAAAACGCCTGCCCTTCACTAGTTTCTACTTAGTTATGTGTATGTGAAGAAAAACTCTCCAGCAGCAAAAAAAGAAACATCAACTTATATAAGTTTAGACACACAAAGAAAATTTTGTCATTCACCACATTTTCATTGAGCCCTGCTATTTAACTTAAAATGCTTATTTTAAAACTATAAAATCTAACCCTAAAATCATCCTCACCAGCTTAAAACCGTATCTTTATGGGATATCCGTCTTGGTTCCGGGTAACCGGCGTATTTACCCGGGCTGATCCGGCTTATACTCGGTAAGTCTGTTCGCCCATACATTGACGGCAAACCGGGCTACCGTTCTTTTACATTTTAAAATGTGTAAATATTGGCTGGGGAGAAATTAAATTATAGGAAAAGGGTTGAGTCTGATTTTTATGTTTTAAGTTGGAAATTGGGTTCTTATAAGGTACTGTTTGGTGAATTAGAAATATCTAACATCGATGAGCGTTAAAGAAAAACTAATTGAAGTCAATATTCTAATAGATTTTTTTGTACGTTCAAACTCAAACTCAAACTTAAAGCATTTCTTTCAATTAAACCATTTACAGGCACTTTTGAATTGTCAAAAAGTCGACCAGTTGGAAAGTTGAAGCTAGTTGCCCATTTCAAAACGTAGATCTCTATGGAGAAGAACGGGCAAGAAACTCCATGGACACTCTTTTTAATCATGTTATACTAGATACTCCGCACTCTCAACCTCAGAGCCACATACCTTTAGAGTGTTGTTCTCTGAGTGAGTTCACAAAAAAATGCATTGTTTGTAATATGTTACAATATTATAAAAATAATAATAAGGACCGTGGTCCTGATGCCGATGGGCCACTATTTTTTTATATTTTTAAAGGTTTTGATGATGATTTTTGTAAAAATATTAAAAATTTACTTAGTATGTATGAAAGTAATAAGTTAATAATAAGTAACAACCTTATAAGAGTAGTTGTAAGTTGGAAAATAAATAATAAATATAGCGAATTTGACTCTTTCTAGTATTTATATTTGATTTCGGTTTTGATTTACACAATAGAAATCAGCTTTAATCGGATGCAGATTAATGAGCACCAGTATTTTACATGGAGCAACTGCCTATCTGACTTCCATGACCCAGTCACTGGATAATTAGATACCCCTTTAGTATTCTGTCAATATACCTACATATTTCAAGATAAAATGGAAAATAAGAAAAAGGGCGTAAATTTATGTAAGTATGTATGTATTTCAAAATACTTCAAGATTTTATGGGGAACTTTTCAAAGCATTTATTTCAATGAAACCATTTACAGTCACTTTTGAATTGCTAAGGAGTCTGTCAGAAATATGAAGCTATATAGTTTCCGATTTCAAAGCGTAGTGGGTACTTGTGGAGAAGAACGGGCAAAATAACTCCATGAGTGTATACAGTCTTGACCATACTGCAGCTCAAAAATCTGCAGAAGACCAACTTTACAATTAAATAAATGAATGGCATATACCGACGAGCAAATTGTTACCATGGATTCAGTACTTACATGACTCTGAACTGATGAATTTATTCGTCGGTTATATTAAAAGTAATTGCTGTTAAATACATTTTGACCGTGTAAGTATTGCACTTTTCTATGCAACAGTATGCAATCGAATCCGGAATTAGGTGATCCGGCAGGGAACCAAAGTTGTCGACATAGCTCACAGAATTAGCAAGCTGAAGTGGCAATGGGCCGGCCATATTAGCCGTAGAACCGATGACCGTTGGAGTAGACGTGTTCTTGAGTGGAGACCAGTGATCGGCTAATGTAAGGTAGGACGCTATCAGGCTAGGTGGAGCGACGATCTTCGCCGGCTGGCTGGTAGCAGCTGCATGGCGTACAATTGGAGAGGCCTATGTCCAGCAGTGGACTGCTGTATGCTGATGATGATGAGGCAACAGTAGATTTTGTTTTTGATAATCCGCAAAAAAAGTCTACGCTCGTCCTCCTACTGAATTCATGGTACCAGTTTTCGCGTCAATGTCCCGCCGCCCTGTATATGATAAATATGTCATTGTCATCAATGAATATATGACAAATTTACTTACAAACAAAAATTTCCAAAGTCAATATTTATCGAAGTTTTACCATTCGACATAATGTTTTCAATATGTTATCTATCAAGTCTTTTAGGCAAACAAACAGGGAATACTAAAGCTGAAGCCAAGAGAATTGAAAAGGAATATATCTAGTGTTTCTTATCAATAATATTTCGGTACTATTCGTCTTGTAGTAGTGCCGTAAGCGGAGATAATGGAATGTCGTTTCTTTCTGAACGCACCGTTTCTCATTCTGATAGAACATTCTGGATATCGAAGTAGGTACTAAGATTTATATTTTTACTGGTTTGGGAAAATAGGTTATCTACTTATTTAGATATTTTGTAACGAAAAAAAAATACCTGCATGTAACTTTGTCGTCAATCAAAATACTTTTATTTATACTTTAGTGTTCTAATCCTCGATAAAGTCCCCGCCATTTCGTCTACTTCTTTCAAAAATGAGAAGTGGAAGCTTCTTCCAAAAATTCCCTACAGCACTAGATATTAGATCTTACTAATATTAAAAATGTGAAAGATACAAACTTTCTGTTTGGAAATTTAGATGTTTGGAAGTTTGTTATTCAATCACGCAGAAACAGCTGATCGGATTTGTGTGAAATTTGGCACATAGATTTTCTATAACCTGGATTAACACGTATGCTACTTTTTATCCTAGTAGTACGTTCCCGTGAGATAATTTCCGACCCCCACGCGAGTAAAGCCGCTGGCAAACGTTAGTTAAAAATATTTTTTGCCTAGTTTTTCATCGGCTTTAAGACCTCATTCAAAACTAGTTTAAAAAAAATACTGTCGCTGTTTTATTTTTTTCCCTATTTGAATTCGGAACTTTGGAACACATACGAAACAGCTGAACTACGAATAGCAACTCTTAATCATAACCCTCTAATTACTGGGCCGTGGTTTATGCTGCAGCAAAAGTTGGGCAGTTATCGCTGAGGCAGGTGAATTATGCCAGGTTACATTGCAAGTAGGTAAGTTGGGTACAACGGCGACAGCTTGGATGCATGGCTGTAGTTTTTGGCACGTCGGCTGTGGAGGGTTAATATGGCTATGTTTGGTGGTGTAGTGTGACGTACCCATGTGTAGCATTTGTTTGTTTTAGGGCTGATTTTTCAATACTCAGATAACTTTTAACTGAAGAATAAATAATGTCGGTTTGACAGCTTTTGTATAGGAAATATGCCAAACTGTCAGATTTATTCTTCAGATAAAAGTTATGTAACTGTTAAAAAATCACAAAAAAATAATTTTTGAAATGCCATGGTTTGATTTGGAATAAATGATAGCTTTGTCCCCTTGTCCTAGGGTTCATCAATAGGATGGACCCTAATAGTATGGTAAAAAAGGATAATTGTTTGAAAAATAAGTAACGTAAATAAATATAAATCAAATCTAGGTACAACTTGAAATACGAGAGCTAGACTGACTGGCTTCTTGTATTAAAGAAGCAGTAGGTACTAATATAAACTTTTAGACGCCTTTCAAACAATGCGAAGGTTTCGACGTTCTTAGAATGCCAACTCTACATTTGTAGGTATTATTTATGTTGTCTATTTATTACTTACTAGCTGACCGGACGTCTAGACGTCGTCCCATCCAAAAATTCATACATAAATCCCATAGCAAAAAGATCGTTCGACTTCGGCGCAAATAGTGCGACTGTATTGACCAGTGTAAAACCAACATTAAGTACCAACAAACAGCATTTCATTTTCATTTATTTCGATTCTTGATTAAACATTAAACCTTATACTTATTAACAACACAAACCCAACAGCAAACAGCATTAGCCATCCGATACATGAAACTCACTACACCATACTAAAGACAAATAAACAAACATTCGCGGCAAACGATCACATGTCTCCTACAAGACAAATAGGTACTTCTTACCCCATACCACCCCCTTCTCCCCTTTAACCCCGTCCATCTTGAAACGCTGACAGTTGGTATTCACCTGCGGGGAAGCCGGGGAACAGCGCCCCGACAGTAAATTCCCCGGAATGTCGGTGCTGTGTATTTAAGCTCAAATTAAGTAGTACCTAGCTGTTGAGGTAATAAAGTACACCGTGATTGGATGTAAACACTTTTTATAGTTTTAAGAGGTAATCTTTATGGTCGTTCCTATAATCAAAAACCAATAGTTTTGCTTACCAATGGTAGCATGTTTTATTTCCAAACTGGGCAAATAAATAGATTGGCAAGCTAATTTTAACTGTGATAGCTACTTCCGTATGGGAGGGTAGGTATACTATGCAAAGAGAGTTCTTTGCTTTATTATTGGTAACTAGATTCCGCCCGCGGCTTCGCCCGCGTGGAAGATGAAAATTATCCCGCGGGAACATACTACCGGGATAAAAGTATCCTATGTGTTAATCCAGGTTATAATCTATCTGTGTGCTAAATTTCATCCAAATCCATTCAGTCGTTTTTGCGTGAAAGAGTAACAAACATCCGTACATACAAACTTTTGCGTTTATAATATTAGTAAGGATTATACAAAAGTATATATTTGAACCAGTATCGGTCCGTAAATTATAGGAATCGGCCATTAGACAATTTTTGATCAAATTCAAACCATTTATTAAAAAAAAACAATTATAGGCACTTTTGAATTGTCAAGGGGTTAGTCAGTCACACAGAACAGAGGAAAGTCAGATCTATGGAGTTGCCCATTAAAAATAGTATTAGGTTCCTATTAGAACGGGCAAGAAACTCTACGGACACTCTTTTAAACCAAAATATTTGACCGAAACAGTCACAGTCGCAAAAATTCAGTAGGTACACTAGTATGGTGGTCATTTATTATTCAGAGTTTATGCCTTGAAGTGGACTGTTAACCGTTAAAAACCCTTATTTGAACAGTTAGAAGAATGTATTATTCTTCTAACTGTTCAAATAAGGTTTTTTAATGTAAAAAGATTGAATACGGCCAGGATTCTAATTAGAAAATAAGAAAATGTAATTCTATTTGGACGAATAAATGAGGATAGTGACATCTGTTATCGAATAGAATCGTTATTGGAAATCGAATTTTGATTCAAGTTTGCCAAGGTAGAGGGCACTGCATTACCGTTAACATTAAGCATTCGGATTATTTTTGAAACTATGCATTGTATTAATTTAAAATTCATAGTTGTAGTATGTATACAAAAAATAAGTTAGACAATAGTGATTTTTAGTTTTAAACTCGTTTACTTTGACCAGCGACTGATCAAGAGTTCTGACCGCCCTAGGCTAATTATGAGGACGCGCCCCCGCCAGGTGTATAGGTGTATAGAGCCTAAAAAGTAGTAAGTGAGTAGCCTTATCGTCCACAAGCGCCCAATACCTCCTATCTGACTCCGGGTGGATTTTACATAGAGGTCCCAAGTAAGAATGACCTTCACCAATTTAATAATCAGGTGTAAATTATATTTTAACACTATTATTTTTTATAATTTTAATTAAAATATAATTTACACCGGGTCATCAAATTGGTAAAGGTCGTTCTTACTTGGGATCCTCTATTATGTAAAATCCACCTGGAGTCAGATAGGAGGTATTGGGTGCTTGTGGACGATAAGGCTTTGCTTGCATCTGCTCGCGCACTCCACCGAGTTTTCGATAGATTTTCTAGTACGTCGATTTTTCATCCAATTTGGATAACAAAATTTGCCATCTGCTTGTAGATCCAGAAAAAATTGTATAGTTGTGGTTCCAGTGTAAAAAAAGCAGCTGACTCGTCACTACTTTCCGCGGCAGCCGATCCCACGAGTTGTAGAGAATGAGCTGCACAAGGAACAAAAGTACCCAATGGATTTACAGCTTTAATTCTTGACTGAAGACCTTTGTATTGACCAGACATATTGCTAGCATTATCATAACTTTGGCCACGACAGTTTTTAATATCAAGTTCCAAAGTTTTATCAACTGTCGCAAGAACAGCCTTCTCCATGTTTTCACCTTTATGACCGCCATTGGGTAAAAATGTGACAAAACGTTCGACAGGTTCGCCGCCAGGCAAAATATAACGAATTATAAATGTGTGACATAATTATCTGGAGTAGAATCAATGCTAATCGAATAATATTTTCTTTTTTTATTTCTTCTATGATCTAAAGTCGAACTTCGTCAGCGAGAAGTAAAATAAATTCGTCGATTATAGAGGATGACAAGTACGATGGAGTACCTCTGCCTTTTTGTCCAAATCTCACCAAATGTTCAGCCATGAAAGGATCAAATTTAGATATAAGCTCAATACCTACAGCCAAGAAAGCTCGACCACCGACCGATTCGAGTAGTTTGTTAAAGGCGCACTTTTTAAAATTTCAAAATTTATTGTTAAAATCAGGGACTCTCAAGTGCATTTAGTTTTAGTGTTTTGTCCCGGTCTAGTAGAAATATGTAGGGTAGATGCAATGAATGATGCTAGATTAGTGCATGCTAAGACACGATTTCAGCGCGCCCGCCCCCCTGATCCTCGCGCCCTAGGCTGCAGCCTAATTAGCCTAAGGGTTAATCAGGCCCTGACTTTGACTGCAACAATGCCTACGGCGCACCTTGCTGCAAATATTCTAAGCAAAATATTTCACATTAAAAAAACTAGATTAATTACCTACTCCAACTTGTCATTCGTTGCTAAACCATTTAGTGTAAATGTAACGAAAATGCCATTTAAAAACAGAGCAGTCCAAAAAATAAAGCCAGCAACACACTACTATTTCCATTACCCAAACCTCTCGATGCGTATACCTCTCTAAATCTAAGTCCTTGAGGAGTATACTCCCCACGGTCTAGCGGTTTTCCATCAGCGGTGATTGATAAGCCGCGCCCCGTGAGATTGTCGTTACGTGGTCGTCTCGTAACGCCTTAGTAAGGATAAGACGGGCGATATTGTTTGAGCGTTGAGGAGCAAAATAAAATGAGCATTGAGTTTTTTTGTGATGTGATTTGATATCTGAAATGGCTGGTTATAGCATTATATGCTTGTTACAGATGTTATAGTAAGTCAAACATTTTTGTTTTTTAACTTTGAATGTATTTAGTATCTACTAATACAATATTACTGTAGACATAGAGCTTTAAAGAATAACTGACAAATCTAAGAAGTATTTTAGGTACCTTATTCATATTTGGACAGATTTTAGATCATGTTTTTTCAAGTATGATCTTTTAGTTTCATTAGTACCTTTTGAACTCAAGAATATTTATAGAGACCATTTTATTAACTCATTTTATTCGACCCCAAACGTCGTGTTTCATAACTGAAATTGTTTAAAAAGTTTCTCTAGAGCCAGTTGTACCAACTTTAAATAAATCCAGTACAAAGCAGTTCACATAACGAATAGCACACGTATCCACTAAAGCTTACCTCTAACATTATTGATGACTAAAACAACCCTCCTCCTCAGAGGGCCGCGTGGACCCAAATGCGAAGTGGGGTCAAACGCTAACGTTTACTTGCTGTTCTAAAGTCCAAGATCTAAAAATTTATAAGCAATTGAAAGTAGACTGTATGCGATGGAAGATTGGGTTGAAATTTGAGTGGGTGGGTCTGTGCTTAAAGTCCCAAGTCGATGCTAAACTAAGGGGGTGTTAGAGGGTTAAACCCCCCAGGTGGCTGGGCAATTTTACCACGTTAGGCAGTGACGGTCGCCTGTAATTTTGGGCCTAATGCGACTATTCCTATTTCAAGTTACCCCTCAAGCTTAAATATGGGCCTGACGCGGGAGATAAGGCTCCTTATATACCTTATAAGATGTATACTTGATAGGTGTAGTGAACAGTTAAATGGGACGTAAGTGTGGGTACTTCTGGCGATGGTTGCTGATAAGGGTTGAATGTGTTTGTCGGTGGTTTTGGATATGTTGTGTAACCGTAGAAGTGGTGGAAATTTTTTGATAGTTTCAATGGAAAATGTAAGATTTTTTTTAGCAATATGGCGTGCCATGAAAACCCGGACATCGCTAGCTAGAGCGAAATTGTTTGAACTCAAGAATAAATATTTGTTCGCGCTGTACACCATATGTGACGGCGAATGAGCGTGCCTGCCGCAATGTACGGTTCATCTAGATTTTAACATAACTTGCCATAGGATCAGGGTGCCCTCAAAAACAGCGCCATAATTTGAATTCTACTTTAAATAGCAGTAACGAAACCAATACTTTTTTTCTTTTCTTTTCTTTTTTTCTTTTTCTTCTTTTTTCTTTTAGTTACGTATTATGAATATCATTTAGATTTACGTCTCAATTTTATATCAGCTGTTTTGAGCATCAGTATCTATTAATTAATACGTTTAGCATTGCATTAACTATTAAAAATAATAAAACTTACCAACGACCAGTGAACCAGAAAAAATAATATTGACGTGTGAAATTTCATGTCTTTTAAAAATATTAGAACATAAATACAACATACCTAAATGAAAATAAAAAAAATGTTTTTCTTTTGACATCGCTTGGTAAAGTATAACACTTTGAAAACTGTACGGAAATACGGTCGCAACTTCAGTCCAAAGTTTCTTTCATAAAGAAATTTACTTTACACTACATTTGCGGGAAGTAAAATTGAAGGTCCCATCAGAATCAATTGTTTTATGTATAAGTATATTGTTTAAAAAAAATGTTTATTACTAACCCAACACAATTATTGTACTCATTTATTTACATACATTTTTTCATTGAATAAATGTTGCCAGCTTTTTGGAAACATTACAAGTTGACAGAAACTTAACCAATTAGGTATGTTTTTCTTATAGCTGATTAGATCATTTTGGAAATTGTTGTGTACTATATAACTTATTTATGTTACTATTAACATAGTAAATTATATACATTTTCTATGTAATTGTAAGAGAAACAGATCTTCAATATCAAACTCCGCACACACTCCGAACTCAATCCTTGATAATTGTGGAGTGCCGCTAGTTCTAAACAAAGATAAAGGCACACACAAATAGGTGGCACCCGACGCGAATATAAATCGCTGTTGTAAAACTTTGTGCGTCTTAATTAATTGCGTTCGGATTACGTGGGGACGTAGACGCCTTGTTTTGTGTACCCCTTTGTACCGAGAGACCTGAATGTCATAGATTTATAGTTTCGAGTATACTTTAGAGTAGACTTTTTTTAAACGTAAGTATACATCTCCGTAATTCGTCTTGGCGAAGTATTATACCAAATAGAGACTAGTTAACTTAGTGACAACTTCACCAATACAAGTGAACTCGATCAGCACATCTATACTGCGTTAAAGAGCTGTCAGCATTCATTCAACATTCTCCTACAATGATGACACTGACAGATCTTGATCGCGGTTTAGATGTGCTGTTCGCGTTCAGTTTCACTGGTGAAATCCGTTCTTAGTCGATTTTGGAGTCTAAGTTCAAAGTCATATGAAAATAAAGAGTGAATATATAATTCAAAGGGTTATTTGTCTGTATTATTTGAAATTCACCCCAATTAGGGGAAGTAAAAGTTAAGTTAAAACAATAAAAACATTAACATAACATTACCTATATCAAATGAAAAGTAAAGTTCCCAACAATAAAGCTCTGCAAAAGAAATAAATAAAAAATCCGTTTCCCTCACAAAGTTATATTTCCCCATTGTTACCAATCCACCTGCCCACACAACAATCACTACACCTCAATGTCTGACAAAAACCAAAAATTAAACAACGTCCTTTGTTGGCGAAAACGCTAAATTGAGGAAATTTCCATCCATTCTCCAGCCAGGCGTCATCCGCGCCTAAACCCCGCTTCAATTTCAATAGCACCCCCTACATACTCCCTACACCCTTTAGGACGCCCCCACACCTATAGCCATCCCTCTCTATCATCCGTTTATCTTTTGAGAGAGACAGGGATGGAGCTACCTACAGGGCCGGTCCGAAAGTTAGACATATATTATTGTATTATACGATCGTAGGTGGCGCGGGGGTGAAGATTGATGCCACGGGGCGGCGGGGGGGTAGTTTCGGCAACCCTATGGCTACGTAACGAAATTTGCGTCACGCACGCCTGTGTGCGTCGAGGTAACATGGCCTCATATTTCACGTAGAGGAAATTAGATGGAGGAATTAATTTTCAAGTTTTCAATATAGAGAGGAAAAATTGCCTTTGCCCGTATGGTTATTCTTAGGGCTTCGTCGCCAAATTAAAGGCAGGTATGGCTTCAGACATTCATTTCGTCCCTTTTGATGACGCATGGAAATTACTTTAGGACTTAGACGTTTGACGTTTTGTTGTATGACTTTGTGGGTATGACGTTTATTTGACGTGATTAATTTGACAGTTTAATCCCTGTTTTTTTTCTTCCGTGGTTTAATACAATTTTATTTGCTGTTTATAATATTGATACTTTGTTTGGTGTTCAAGAAGATTGAGTAAGCAGCCTTCGCTGTATCATGGGAGAAACAACGACTTCTAAAGATATACCAGGGCTTTATTTTATTTTATTTATTTGGGACAAAAAACAGTTATACATTACAACATTTACAAAAAAAAAAAAGTTATTAAATCAGTCTTAAAAACGTATAACCCACACTATTGTCCACGAAATGACATCAGGGTATGACAACGAACGCATGTTAAATGAAAATATTAAAATGTAAATAACTGGCTTTTGAATTATCCTGTCATATTTTAATAAGTACCTATGCCTAAATTTTGCAACCCTTTGTAAGTAAAAGAAAAGGTTTATATTTTTGAGTTGAGAAAGTAGGTACTTACTCAGGTATCTTTATTTCTTCAAAGAATAGTGTTTTATCTTAAATGTACCCCAAGCTAATCCCATGAGTAGTTAATCGTTTATCTTGATACTATTCAAAAATATTAATAAAATATGTATTATTCCATATTTATTCAAAACGTACAGTGTGGCAGGGACATCGATGCGGAAACGGTAACCAAGAAATTCAGAAATAAAAATGGCCGTCCATACATTTTAACCCCGAACGTATTGTGCTTTTTTATAATGCAGCAGATTTTTTAAATTACCGGCACAATTTTTTTGCCATCCTGTATTATATGCTCCGGACCACCTCCAACACCATCCTGAATGTATTTGCGAACAGGTTTGATCGTCGTTACCTACATTAAACCCTTGTTTTATGATTAATGTAATGACAAACAAACAAATGACTCAGAGGTGCCTATTAGTAATCAATTTAATTTTGTGATTTTAGTTTAATTTTATCATTTTAAATATTGATTTGATTTTCATTATTGAATTAATTATTTTTTAAATATATTTATTATGATAATAATTTTAATGTTATTGCAATTGTTGCAATTGATATGATCTAAAATGGATTGAAATAAATGATTTTGAATTTGAATAATGGGGATCATACATACGCCCAAAAAGAAATACATAAGCAAGCCAAACTGTTACTAACAGATCTGAAATATGATTGTGGATTGTTGTATATCTATAAACTGTTTGAAAAACATTACACAAAATTAAGTAAGTACAAAACTTGCTATGCGGCCATCGCGGAGTTCGAACGTAGGTGCTTTCAAGGGGGGTACCCACATCGTGAAGCCGACTGAACAATAATCTCATGTGACGTTAGTGACGTAATTAACTTAAATATAACTTCAGTAAAAAGTTTCCACTTTTGTCTTTTTTGGCGTGTTTGATGAATACAGAGTGTCATTTTTAATACTTGTCAGATAAACTTAGCTATTCAAACTCAAAACTCAAACTCAAACTCAAAGCATTTATTTCAATTAAACCATTTACAGGCACGTTTGAATTGTCAAAAAGTCGACCAGTTAGAAAGTTGAAGCTAGTTGCCCATTCCAAAACGTAGATCTCTCTATGGAGAAGAACGGGCAAGAAACTCCATGGACACTCTTTTTAATCATGTTATGTATTACAAAGACTTGGGAACATTATTCTTGTTGCTTCTATATGTGAGAACAATGTAAAAAAAAAAAACAACTCTAAATATAAAATTTTAAATTTGCCATGGAAGTTAGCAGATGACCAGTGTCATTCGGATGGCGTTTTTGTCTTTGTGTTCTTTATCATAACTCTCATAGTGGGTATCTAATAGTTACAACACTTAATTTTTATGTCCCAACGCTGGGCAAAGTCTTTTTTTTTTAATAATTGACGAAAAAAATAAACGGAGTGATGTTCAGAACCATACTGAATCCGCGGTAACAGATTTTGCGTCGATGTTCCTGACATATAAACTAGGCTCAAAATGAGATCCCATAAACTGAATGAAAGGTCTGATATTCTTGATTTATTTGAATATAAAACTAGAATACACTTTACTACCCACATACACACTGCACCACACTACACACATACATATTACACACCACCAGTCATAAACACATTACACATATAAATATGTCACAATCTGTCACATCAAAAGTTTGCGTTTTACAATTTGAATGTAAATAACTATATATATTTTTCAGTCAGTGTATAAATGACAAAGAATGTGCGCAGTAATGTAATGGAATTATGGAACTATGGACACAACTTGACGCTGCGTGAACATGCGTGATCCCTCGCCGTTCGATGTCCACCACGCACAAGATGGTTGAAGAATTTTTTGCTCCGTTGGTATAATTACTGTATGGCATTTCACTGGGAGGATAAATCGGTAAACAAAATAAAATAATTATTTACACTACACTACACCATACACATTACACTACACCATACACATTACACTACACTACACTACACTGCATTTTATGTAGTTATATAATATCAGCGACTTACAGTTTTAACTAAGAATAATGCGTTAGAAATATAAGAATAGAATAAAAAAGCATTAAAATATCCGGTAAGGACACGTTAGCACTTACTGCTAGCTTTGCACATACAAACAAAGTAGTTACAACTTTTTCACACATTTACAAAAGAGATAGGTACTCGAACTAATGTAAGGTAAAGGTACCGATAGCCGGTCTAGTCTAGACCATTCCATTTTCTCCCTATCTTATGTATTGAATGGGCGCTTTTATGTCTCTCGTGGGACTAAGTAACATTCTGTATTGAATCGTAATGCTCCAAGCTAATGGAAAAATTTTAGGTATTCGGAAAATGAACAAGCTTAGCTTCGTAATGTATGTGCTTAAATTTAATGTTTTTGCAGTATTTACTGTCAAAAATATGTTGTAGATAAATAATAATAAAATAAAAAATAGTCTGATTAGGTTTTAACCCAGCCACTGCATATTTTTTAAATGAATATTTTTTAAATATATTTTACTTGCCCTTGATATCCTAAATAAAGGAGTAGGTGTGGTCTAGAACTCTAGATAGTCCTCTATACCTAATATAAACCTAACATACTAAACTTAGTGTGAAGCCTCAGTGCATTCTATAAAAAAAAAAACATTATTTAAGGTTTAATACCATAAGACGATTTCAAACCAAATGATTTAAAATGTTTAAATTCCGGTTTTCATCTATAATCACCACAGTCTGCCGAAAGAAACCCCAGCACCAGTGCACTAAACTGTGTTAAAACATTAATAAGCAGTTACGTAACAATCCGACATCCTCTTCAGAACATACTCTCCTAAGCCCACAGGACCTACACACTAACACAAATCAGAACTACCAACACAAAAAACATCCATCTTCTAACCGCAACCAAAAAACTTACAAACAAAAAAATAGGGCAAACATTTTACTGAAAGGGCGATAATTTAAAGATGAACAAAAATGATATCGTTGAGTTCAAAGTCAGGAAACTCCATTGTACTAATTACGTGGCAGACGGCGTGCTTTCACTTTCGCCGCCGGCTCGTTTTAATTATTTTTTTTTTCAACGTCTCGACGTCTGGCGGGAAACTCCGGGAAAAATTGACGATGACATTACGGTGGATGGCGTTTTTCTTTTTTTTTTCGTTTAATTGGAATTTGCTATTGGTGTTAGTCGTGTTGCTTGTGGAGTATGTGAAATGTACCTAATGGTGGTTGAATTTTGCTTGTTGAGTTTGATTGAAGCTGATTTTTTTTTGTAAACATGGTTTCATTTACTACAGTCAAGTACAACATCTTATACCTGTACCTACATTCATAGCAAATAAAGTTCTGATTCTGATTCTGAATTTAACTGCACGCATTTAGATAAAATAGATTGTTTTTTGCATAACTGCATGAAAAAATTAATGTACCTACTTAACTAAAACTTTTAAAACATACTATTGCACATTTCTTTCGTGTCTTGATGATGTGCAAGTACTGAAAAAAATATCCAAATACTACAAGTTTCTTTTAAACTTCCTGCCTCAATTTTTTTTTACTTCTGCAAGTCCTTACCATATCCTGGAGCGTATCCTCTTGTTTCTCACGTGCGCTGTTAGCGAAGTTCGCTCGCTCAATCTTTGATACTTTCTTCTTGCATTTTTTAGCTTGCCTTATTAATGAAAAGTAGGTTACTAACTTGGTACGCTTTAAGAATGAAAGTTACGGCCACGTTGCCGTAGGTCGATGAACTTTCGCGAACAGCTGTCTTTTGTTTTTGTCATTCGCGACTTCGATAGCTGAGAAATTTGCTCATAACGAATAGGGACCTATAAAGACGAAAGCTTCGGGGCTCGTGGCTACATGAAAAAATCCACACACACACACAGTTAGGTCGTCCGTAGATGGGTGACCATACTTACATTACATATGAGACCTCTCCGTGCCTAAGAAAGCACGTTAAGGCAATGGTGCCAGCAGTCATTTGTTGGTCTTTGACATTCGTTATGGTATTAGTCAGAAGCCCAGAAGGCCGAAAGTCTGACAACCAAAATTACCAAAGGGTATCGTATTACCCAGTTAGGGGCCATCCATAAATTACGTCACACGTTACGGGGGAGGGGAGGGAGTCAACGAAATGTGACGTTGTGTGACAAGGGACAGGGGTGGTCAAAAAATTTATGACGATGTGCCGTCACAAATCTTTTAAAATCAAAAATACTAAAACTCGAAATTTATATGTAAACCAAAAACTTAAAGTATTACTAACTCGATCTATATTTATAAGGCTTATAATTATGTCGTCGGCGAGTGCTGTTTTAATAAAAATTAAAAACATGGACGGACTGCTGATTTAATTTAATTATTTCTAAAAATAAAATTGAAAAATATTGGATGTCACACAATGGGGAACGGGTTTCACAAGTGTGACCACCTGTGACAATGACGGGGGAGGGGTCAAAAAACCATGAAATTTGTATGACGTAATTTATGGATGGCACCTTACTGGGTTGTGGAGGTCAGATAAGCAGTCGCACCAGTGCTCTTTGTAAAATACTAGTAATCACCCAACTAGCAAAAAGTGGTTTTTAAACTATCCTAGAACCATCATTTATCGAGGACTATATGAGACTTATATCCGCATATAAGTCTCGAAAAGGGAAAAGGGAAAGGAAATATGATTCTATATACCGATATAAGTACAAATTATAGGATTAAACGTACTTGAGGAACAACAGCATGTATTTATGCTGTTAAAAGCGCAGTAGCGGCCACCAAAACTATCATCGGAGTTTTATAAGTCCACGTAGCATTTTAAATTCGTATTCCAGGATTATTTTGCTTGTTGGGCAGCAGCATCGCGTTAGACTGGAGGCCAACCCCAACATAGTTTTGATAAGATTAGGCACAGGGTAGCTTCGATTGATATTCAAAATCAAACGTCATCATTCAAATTAGGCTGAGAATTAGCACTTTTTGAACGTCAAAATTCGTAGTAATAAGACAGATAGATAAAACCTTTATTTAGTGCACACAAAAGACATAACACTACACTCAAAAATACAATTAAATGATGACAAATTACACGAATTGAAATAAAAACAAGATGCCCATTACATCTACAAAAAGAAAAACATACTTAGGTGCTTGAAATATAGTGACACTATTACATCATTCTATTAAAATTACATGGTGCGGTGTGCGTCTCAAGGTTGCACCAAATGGGACTCCAGCTCAGCATGTTTCAGGCAAATATACCTGACGCTGATATTCTGCTGGATCCCTGCAGTGACATACGGACGTACAGTAGACCAGATAAATTGGTGTTGAGACAATGTGTTATGTGCGGAGTGAAATTATGTAAGTGTACCCACAACTTTCGAGTAAATTACGTGTCATACAGCAAAGTATAGTATTAGGAAAAGTTCTTGTTCATTGATTGTGTTGACTGTGTTTTGATGCTTGATTGTATATAAAATTAAGTAATGTATAAATGAATAATCTTATTATAATTATAGTGGCGTAGGTGTATATAAAATAAACTATTTGAGTAGACTAAATTATAATATGACAGTCCCCCAAAACGCTCGCCATTCACCAATTCCTATTGCTTTAGCTGGGAAGAAGAAGTGGCGCAACAAACTCACTATACTCACGTTCCTTGAATTCAATTAAAATTATAGGTACTGATAACTTCAAAACCCTCCACCATTATTAGTAATAGTACTTAAAACATTTTAAAAGAGTAACGGTGGAGTTTCTTGCCCATTCTTCTCCATACGAAACTACATTTTTGAAGGGGCGACTAGAATCAATTCTATTTTAATGTAAATTTTGACGTTCAAAAGTGCCTGTTAAGTGCCTATTTGAAATAAATTCTTTGACTTCGACTTTGGTTGTTACTAAGTTGGCCTTATAGACTTAGTCTATTCGTAGCTTGAAATGTATGCAGTTACAATGCAACTGCCTGCTCAGTAAGTATCGATTCTGCATTTTTCAGTAGCTACCAGTCGGAGTTGTGAGCTGTTGAACTGCTGACCTGTATTACGCTACTAAATCATTCATTTCTTCACTGAAAGGCTTCTAGGTCGCGCCTGCATGAGCTAGATACAGATGTAATAGATCAGCTCTTTATTCACTGATGCTCTGGTTCGTAGATTAGTCACCGACTCTGGAAATACGAAGTAATTAAAATTAGATATCTATTGATTTGGATAAAGGCTCCCACAGGCTGGCGCGACGGGACTCTAGTATTTTTTAACTGTAACTTAATAGAAATTGTTCTTCTGGAATCGCGTCAAACCGTCGTGTCACTCCTGTCCGTGGTAGCTTTAAGATTAATCCTGGTAATCCCCGAAGAGTTAGGCAGAAGTATACTAATACTACCTACACCCATTTTTCGCCAGCTATGTTCAAGTCCCACATGGGACCATGGGACCATTGTCTCCTCGATATTACATAATATCGAGGAGACAATGGTCAGAATATTTTAAGGTAAGAATATTTACTAACGGCCTCAACGTAGATAAAAATAAAAAATTATGTTATGACAATAATACTACTTACATAAAATTTAACTACCTAACATTTTACATCTATCAGCTACATGCAGCATAATATATCAAACTTAATTACCATCCAAACTTTAACTACGACGATCATCATTAAAAAACTCATGCAAAAGTAAATACGTACGAACAGCTCTTACCAACCAAACCGTAACACTAACATCATTAATTATCTATTAAATAATAATCCTTTTATACGTCACAACCCATTCGATGTGAGAGGACACGGGATTACCTGGACTAAAACCCATAAAAAATATGACAAACAAACAGTAGCACAATGGGTTACCCTGAATACAAGGTGGGTACGCTTTTTAGGGTTAGAAAAAAAATATGAGAATGAAGTTTTTGATTCGAGTATCTCTTGATTTTTGTGTTCTTGGTGATTATATCACAACTTTCTTTTTCCTGTCTTATTATAGCTATAATGTGTATAACCAAAAATAAAATGTAAACATTACTAAAATTTTAGTTATAGATTGCAAGCAGTGGTCCTTAGGTAGGTACCTCAAAATTGTTGTAATTTTTGTGTGGTAAAAAAATCGATTTTTTAAACGATTATTAAAACGTAACTTAAATTTTATACAATGCAATTTTGAGCATAAGTGCCAGTAAAATATGCGCCGATATTTTTTACAATAAATCCGGGTCCACTTTGTGTAATTTTTCCGTTAACCCTCAAATGCTACCCCACACCCCACAACTCTAGACCCCAAGGAAGTCCTTCACACATGCCTCGGGCAAAGTGTCGGCTAAATCTTCCTGAGAATGCATGCATAATAATCATCTTATAAAACTCTCCAATAGATTTCTACTCGTATTACGTTCATAAAAACTTTCTGGGTCACCCTTCCAGTACCTGAGGGTGACATTTTTTATTCACACTTCCGTCAAAAACCCATATGCAAAAAGGACTGTTATTTTCTTTGATAAAGTATCGGAAATAATAATTATATGCATAATAGAACGGATTATAGGCCCCGGATTTTCTGTATGTGACATTTTTTTTTCTGTTCCCGTCACCTTGCCAGTGTCAGATGTTTTTGAACTTTTTACTCTTTGAATTCGGTTAGATTTAATAATATGCGTTAGTGCAAGCTGTATGTTGCCGATATTTTACTAATTGATAAGCCGATTCATTGAAATATTCAACAGGGTTACATTCAAAAGGCTTTTTGTTAAGAGCATACCTATATTATGCAAATTATATTCTACTATTACAGATGTAGCTGAACAATAATTTGCGTTTAATATAGGGTTAAATTAAATAAGTTAGCGAAACTCCGTAATATCCGAAATAACTAAACATGATAAAACAAAAAATACTTATCTGATGTTCTTTATTTTGGGGACCAACGACCGCTGGAAGTATATAGTTACTTGAATTATAAGTTGACATGGTTGTTTTTGTTTTATCGTGTTTAGAAATCGCTAATTATATACCCATCACGTCTGCGATTTAATTGAGCCCTGTATTTAAAAGCATGTACATAATTCTAATATGACGGTTAACCCTCAAACGCTGTAGGTGTGAATCTGACATGCCGTACATTTTATAAAACACTTGAGCGCAATGCTCGAGCCCCGCCAAGGCGCGGCAACAACAATGCAGCCCAGCCAGTATCTCGGCATGCCACCTCTTGACTCCAATCAAGTAATTACTGCCCTACGGTCGAATACACCCTCGGTCCTTCAAATATTCAAAATGGCGGCCTGCTCTCCTTTCAATTTATGCAAGCGATAAAATCTGCTAGACCTGAAACGATGTAATATTGGAGTTATATGTGCAGTTTTATTGGTGTAGTAAGATTTGATTTGCTATGTTGTGTTGTGCTATTATTATTTAAAAATCAATAACGTTACTACAATCCATAAAAACATTACACCCTTGACACACCGCATATCCCGAATAACAATAGGATGCAGATTCTGATTCTCTAAAGATAAATAATACATTTTGATTTATAATAGAAGTAAAAAAATACTCTTCATTTATTGAGAATGCATAAATAGACCCTATTATTCGATATCGGGAAGTGCAAAATATGGGTGTAACTTTTTTATATCCGTTCAATACGTGTCAGTGAACGGGTTGACTTACGAGGGATGATTTTTTTAGTACTACCAAACGCATGGTACATTCAAAATAGTTCAAAAATATTTTACGGATGCATTCAATGGTGATTTGATTTATTCCAATGACATGCAGATGTAAGAGTCCTCGTTAGATTTATTTGACTGCTGTTTTTCCATTGATCTCGCGTTACGCATGATTGGTCATGTCGATTGGCAGTTAGTGTATATTATTTGACGTTACAATGAGGGTGAAAGACAAGATATTAAATTTATAAATAACCACCCGCATAACTGAACCTATTCTGTCGCAATGAGCCAAACTAAAATAAAATGTAACTGTTAAACGCGCGAATTTTGTATGCGAATCCGAAGCTTAGAAACGCAAATGCAGTATTATCTAAATCCGGGTCTGATAAAGCCCCTAATCTACATAATAAAAAGAAGCGTCCGGAAACACAAATGCAGTGATAATGCCACAATGGCCGGGGAGACCGCGGCGCGCACCGGAAGGGTTACTATTGTCTGTACATACAACTCCAAATTAATGAGCGCTTGCAAAAAATGTTGCACAATCGCGACATATGATCTCTTATAATGTTTCCCAAAGTTGCGCAGGTAGTCTTGTAAAGAAACGGTTACAAGTTTTGGAACTGCTGTTTAATTTCATCGAGTTCAGCAATTTTTACTAAACAATACCAAATGTCTTAATTTTCATCAAATTTTATACAAATGGAACGCTTTTTTTTAAGATATTGTTAAGTAAAAAAAAACCCAAAGCTTAACATGACTATGATATATTGATTAAATCCAATTTTTTTCTTTTTTGTATTATGTCATGTTTCTGCATTTAATCAAAAAGTTCAAAAAGGCAAGCAAATCATTTACACTAAATCTGAATAAACAAAATAAAATACTCAACGACACAAAACTTTGACAATCCCTGTTCAAATGTGCGCTACCTACTGATCTAATTTCCATGCGTATGCGCAGAGGTAGTGAAGGGGTTAGATTTATTCACAGTTTCAATAGAGCTTGCATTTATTAACTTTTGCGTTCAACTAAGATTAGTTTGATTTTGACGTTTGTTGTGTAAAGTTGTTTTTCGTGATAGTGTGTGATGTGATTTCAGGCATTTGATAGAAAAGTGTAAAATGATGAGTTGTCAGGTGTCAAGTTTAAGATAGCTAGTTGCCAAGATTTTTTTTAAGAGTTCTAAGAACTATTTTTTTTTCGTAAATAAAGCAAAGGTCCTATACTTCTCTCTCCACCGACTTCTCTGGCTAAGATTTTTTTTTTATTCATCATAACTTAAATATCTTTACTACCTATTTCGCTGTGTCATCAGTTATTAGTACTATAATCTCGAACAATATTCTGAAAAATCATCGATTTTGCAACTTACATATTTGACAGTTGGTGTTCAAATCGGCGCCGGCGCTACCTGCTGATCTAATTTCCATGCGTGTGCGCAGAGGTTGCGAAAGGGTTTGATTATTAACAGTTCAATAGAGCTTGCATTTATTAACTTTTGCGTTCAAAAAGATTAGTTTGATTTTAACGTTTGTTGTGTAAGTTGTTTTTCATGACAGTGTGATGTGATTTCAGGAATTTTAAAGAAAAGTGTAAAATCATGACTTTACGGTGTCAAGTGCAAGATGATCAGCTGTTCGGACTTTTTGTTATTATTAGGAGCTACAATTATAATGCCGTGTGGTGCCGGACGTAAAAGAATAGCACCATCCCATTTCTTCCCGTGGGTGTCGTAGAAGGCGATTAAGGGACTTACTAGAGAATGGGCAGCAGCGTTCTCTATGCATTTTACAACCATACTGCGATCGCCAACCCGCCTGCCAAGCGTGGCGATTATGGCAAAAACCCCATTTTGGGGGAGGCCTATGTCTGAAATGATGATAACAATTATAATTTAATTGATTGGTCTACAATTCTACATAGATTAGGAACAAAACCTTCTTCGAAACAGTAGTGCTAAACACGAAAATTAAAACAAAAACTTTTTATATTTCTATTAAACCACACTAAAACCATGACGCTTAAATAATCAATATCTGGATGACCGAGCTTTGCTCAGCCTTTTTAGGGTTCCGTACGCAAAAGGTGAAACGGGACCGTATTACTAAGACTCCGCTATCCGTCTGTCTGTCCGTCTGTCACCAGGCTGTATCTCATGAACCATGATAGTTAGACAGTTGAAATTTTCACAGATGATGTATTTCTGTTGCCGCTATAACAAAAAATACTAAAAAACAGAATAAAATAAATATTTAAGGGGGCTCGAAAACAACAAACGTGATTTTTTTGCTCGTTTCTGCTCGATATTGATAACAGCAACAGGTAGACGCTTCAAATATTCACAGAATATTTAAATATATATTAACTTTAAAAATACATTATTAAAATAAAACAAATATTTAAGGGGGGCTCCCATACAACAAACGCGATTTTTTTGCTGTTTTTATAAAAAATGGTACGGAACCCTTCGTGCGCGAGTCCGACTCGCACTTGGCCGGTTTTTTTTTGCTTCGACGTTTTCTAAAATTGAAACCTAGCTAGATCGAATTATCGCCCCCGAAACCTAAATACTAAATTTCATGAAAATCGTTGGAACCGTTTCCGAGATTCAGATTATATAAACAAGAATACATACCCATATACAAGAATTGCTTGTTTAAAGGTATTAGATAATGATCTTAAGATAGTAAAGGGGCTTGGGGCTAAGTGATAACAGCCGCACGGTTCGATCGATCAGGGCGGTTAGTTACACACCAAGACCCCTCCGTGCCTCGGAAAGAACGTTAACCCGTAGGTTCCGGCTGTCATTCGTGGATCTTTGACAGTCGTTACAGGTTGTCAGAAGCCCGAAAGTCTGACAACCAGTGTTACTTACATACTCAGCCTATAATGTTCCCACTGCTGCGACACAGGCCTGCTCTCTGTGGGAGGGAGTGGGCCGTAATCCACCACGCGGGCTCAGTGCGGGTTGGTAGATGTCACATGTCTTCGAATTATTGGTTCTAGGACATGCCGGTTTTCTCACGATGTTTCCCTTCACCGTTTTTGAGAGCAGTGGTGATGAAATTATTAACACAAAGTAATGCGCCTCGCTTGGTTCGAACGCACGACCTACAACTCGTAAGTCGCAGCTGTTACCACTGGGACACCACTGCTTAGCGATTTCGTATTACCCAATAGCTGGGTTGTGGCGGTCAGATAGGCAGTTGCTCCATGTAAAATACTGGTATACAGATTCATCTGGTTAAACTGGAAGATTCCAAACATAGTTGGGCAAAGACTAGGCAGATCCTTAGATCGTCAACGGTGCAACAAACCTACCAAAAATAATATCTCAAACGACTCCAGAAAACCACTTTCCCTTCTACCAAAAATCAATTTCCCTTATACTTACAGCGAAAACGGAAATTTACGATAAATATCGGCCAAATAACCTTCGCGACCCCATAACGGGTCTATAGCTTTTATGGCCCCTATAGCCGTCGGCATATCAGTTTTTAGCACATCCCTCTAACGACCGCCTTATCCCCGAATAGCCGTGAGCTTTCAACGGATCCCGTGACGTCATAAAACTCAGACATCGCCATTATATTTTACTTGTATGTGTTTGACGTATATGTGAGGATAGGATAGAGACTGGTTGAGTTTTACGGTGGAACGTGTTGTTGATAAAGGGTAGGTCGATAGTAAGGTACCTATACCTAGGTAGGTATACCTAATTATCCACCGTACATAGCTTATGTACGGTCACCAAAAGAGTCAGGGTCGTAAAATTAAATTAAATGAAAATAAGTACTGGATTTATCTAATTAAGACATAGCTAAACATTTTAATACTAGCTTCTGTTCGAGTCTTGGTACGTACGTATTAAACTCGTTTTAACAGAAAAATCTTATAACACTAGACAATACTATGACTCCCTATAATAAGAATTTTCAGAATTAGCCCAGTAGTTTCGAAGATCACATACAAACTTATAAATTTTACCTCTTGCTAATATCAGTATAGATAGGTATAAAGCACCAATTTATTGGTCCTTGCATTCCTTGTCCTCATAAAAGTCTTTAAAGTTCAATTTTGGACTATAAAAGCAAGCGCTAAGGTAACTTTCGATGGCCCATAGAACACGCAGGCTTGCTCCTACGAAATAAAGTTCCTCAGTCCATAATTGTTCCTAAGAGAGTACTTGACATGCCAAGGGTTTATGGTGTAATTAGTAGGCACACAAGTGAATATTCCCCTGGTACCTGTTTACAAAGAACGTGGTTGGAACTTGAAGGTTGTGTGCTAAAGATGTACCTACCAACTTCAAACACATGTGGTAAAATAGAATTGTCTCAACGTTCAATACTTTTTAGCAAGCTATGAAGGAAACCAAAATATTTATCCAACTATTCTACTATATTATAGATGTGAAAGTTTGTGGAATAGATGGATGTTTGTTACTGTTTCATGCAAAAATGGCTTGACGGATTTGGATGAAATTGGACACACAGATAGATTATAACCTGGAATTACACATAGGATATATTTTAACCCGGTAGTACGATCCCATGGGATAATTTCCGCCCTCCACGCGGGCAGCCCCTGATAAAAGCTAGTTTTTAATTTATAACTCTTAGCACTTTTGAAAGTATTTCATTTTTAGTTTAATATTATCAGGATTTGAAAAGGGAATTACCCATTGCTACGACCGTGCTTGCGCTTTCTTTAGTGAGCAGGGTCTAAGGGGGGATCTAGGGGTATCTTCATTCAAACAGCATCCTCAAACAGCGTACTTCGTTATAAAAAGACTCGGTCGGGAGGTCGTCAAGAAAATGTAGGTCTTACAAATATTAGGCAAACTTATAACCTACAAACTGAAACGCTTCGAAAATCTGATTTCTCCTGAAATTAATAACGTGTACGAGCAGAGCACGTATTGTACCGTACGGTACATAAACCGTATCTGAAGGCTTAGGACGCCATTTCGCTGGGGCACTTCCTGTTAACATAAATCCACCCCTATTTTGGAGCGAACGCAAATGCTTTGGGAAAGGTATGAAGATGACTGTGGAGAATATTTTTTGTTAGTTACTGTGTGATTGTTCTTAAAAAGGTTATAGTATGATTTACGCATATGACAGAATTTGAATTCAATTTGACAACTATGCATAAATAATACTTAATAAAAACGTCTTAGGGCGAATTTCACCAAACTTTAATACCTAGAATAAGTCTTATCCTGAGAATAAATTTTGAATTTTTGACAGATTTTCCATAGTAGAATTGTCAGACGTAAATTTCATTCTACGGATAAAAGATACCTGACTTTGGTAAAATCAGCCCTTAGAAACGACCACAAAAAGATGAAAATAAACATAAAAAGTTAATATCCCGTTTAAAAAAAAAATGCCCGTTTCATTGGATCAAGCTGAGTGGCAACAGATCTTGGTCTCGGAACTTCGGAAGACCAAAAGTGAAATGAAAAGCTAAAAGTAAAAACAATTAAATGTTCACATAAAATCTGAACCAAGAAAAACAACAACTTATACAGGCCATTTTTTTTCTGGTGTGTGAAAATAATCAATGCAAATTCTCATCAGCGTCTCCACCGCCTCCTTTGTTCCGCAAAGCCCAGCGCATAAACCAAACAAGTGCGTCCCAAGATGATGTTCGGCCGAAATATCCAATAACCATAGTTTTACGGGGGTCCCTTTCGTATAGAAAATCGATCATCACCCTCCCTTTGCCCCTTACCCCTGATGGATTACGCCGTCATCCCGTGTGATGGAATAAAAAGAAAACATTACACTCACCAGTTTCCTCGAGGGAAAGCCTTCCTCTAAGATATTTTTATTTTCCTGAAGGGGACGTCAGGCCTGATTTTTGTTTAGACATTAATCTTTAATGTGTGTGTTGTGTGCTTTTTATGGATATTATATGAGTTGGATGCTGTTTGTCTTAAGCGATGTCATTGTTTTGTTCGTCGTCCTTTACTTACCTACATATTGCGATTGAAATTAATCTTCGATGACTTGGGACCTGTAATAAAATCTAGGACGTTAGGGACCATACCTTAGGATCAGAAATAGTTTTTAAGTTCCTATGTGAATATAAAGCTAATCACCTTGGTTTCTCATACACTGAAAAAACTTTTAACAAGAACAATTACCCACTTAGACTAAAAGGTTTATAGTTTGCTTTTCATTTTATTTTTTCGTCGGTTTTATTTTGTAGTAATTATTGTTTTTTTGGAATGTATTTTTCTACATTAAGGGTAGATTTTGTTTTTTTAATTTTAAATGGGACCAACTTCAAAGCTCCTAAAATAATCCCTTGCCAATCAAAAGACAATGACCAAAATCGCACTACACCATAAAGAAAAAAAATCGGGTCGACTTGAGAACATCCTTCTTTCGGTTAAATTTTTCATCGTATGTGCTACCTGATTGGTACCTACTGCCTAAAGTTGCGAATAATTCCATTCTTAAATACATTTAGAAGAAGCTATTTATAAGTTACGTCACCTATCTACCAGAAAAACTCTTTCAGTAATCAAAAACAGCCACCCAAATCTCTCATCTCACAAAAAATATTCAGCCATTTCAAAATCTAATGTCCAACGTACATAGCAGTCGGTACATAGCCAGAGGCGGGGTGTCACCCCAGATACAGGGTGATTTACCTCGGGTCTCGTAGACCCTTATCGGGCCTCGTTATGACCATGTGAGGGTGAAGTTATTGTACGGCTAAAGAGGGAGGGAGGGCAAGGAGGTACGTTTCAAGACGAGCACTTTGAAGGGACATAATATGTTATTATTTTTAGAGTGCACGATGTGATGTTTGTTTTCGATTTTCTTTTCTGTTTGAAGATGTGTGTGTGGTATTTATCGTGAGCGGTTGTAGGTTGGCGCCCCTGGGTTGTAAAGAATACCTACGCACTTTTCTAATCAAATGGTTTTCTAATTTTAAAATTCTATTATTCGATTGAGGGTATTCTGAAATGACGTTCACTAGGTGGCAGCACTGAGGCATCAGGTCCGGGCACCTGTCAAAAATGTCAAAGCACCTACGGACTGAATGGTGAACGAAAGAATGAAACGAATGACATCAAATATTTTAAGTTCATTGTCGAACTGGAAGACCTCTAGTCAAAGTGGCGCCAACTGGTTGCTTGAATATTCATGAACACACTCATTAAACACAATTCTTGTCCCATACAGTTTCCTTATAGGTCGAAATATTCGAAAATTTTAAATATTTTATTTAAATGATGTGTCATTAAATCACATTTCGAAACTGTAATTGTTCTACTAGAAAATATTGTTGTAAGAATAACAAAGAAACTCTGGGCTCGCCACGATTGCGGCGGTAAGTCTCCTCTTTGAGGAGTGGATTGGGAAGCGCCACGGCGTCCTCATCTACCGCCTGACGCAGGTCCTCACCGGACACGGTTGTTTCGGGAGATTACTGTTTCGGATAAGGCGGGAGGAAACGCCCGGGTGTTTCCACTGCGTAGATCGCCCTGAGGACACGGTGGAGCATGCGGTGGAGTTCTGCCCGGCTTAGTCGGAGCACCGCCGTGTCCTTGTGGAGGCGATCGGCGGCGGCGATTTAGCACATCCGACCTTGGTCCAGGCCATGGTACGGAGCGAGAGTGCATGGGTAGCCGTCACCTCCTTCTGCGAAGCAGTAATGCTCGCGAAGAGGGAGGCGGCGCACGTGAGGGAGAGGCAGTATATGCGCCCTCACGGGCCTAGTCGCCGTAGGAGACGCCCTGGGCGCCGGGAATCTCAGATTGATTCCCGGCCACCGAAGGCGCGGGCTTGCGGATGGCGAGTAATGGCTAGCTCGCTGTCCGGTAAGCCCGGGTCGACGATGCGATGTGTTCCACGCGCGCCTGAAAGAGATGTCAGCACCAGCTGGTAGGATCCGCAAGGACCGATACCTGCCAAGGGTGCGGGTTGTTCGAAAGAGATACCGTGGCCCCTGGCAACTGAAGGAACACGGGTGGGTTTTAGTCAGTAAAAGTCTGACACGCCCCCCCCGCTCCACCCAGAGCGGGTGAAGTTACCTGAATATCAAAATTAAAATATTCAAACACAGTTTGTTTATTATAATATAAACCTACGCACATTACAAATTAGTTTAATTTTACTAAGAACAAACTAATCGCTTCGTTTAGATTGCATCAAATATCACTTAGCAAAAATAATATTGTTAAATCTTTTTAAAAGTTAGGCTTAAAATTTAGTATCGAAAGGACCTATAATCTTTTTAAAATGTAACATACAATTTGAAGACTCTAAAAAGCTATCTGATAGCTTATTAATCGATTCGCACGAAGTTAATTGATGTGTGAGTGAATCGACAACTTTTATCGAATTTTATCTAATAAAAAATAACTTTAATTTCGGAAGGCGGTGACAAAAAATTCAAATACAGCTCCAAAGACACCGACTTCCGAAATTAAAGTTATTTTTCACTTTGTAGTGTTTTTTTGGAAGTCGGTTGTTTTTTTTTGGAAAAAGTTTTTATTTTTCACTTTTTAGTGGTTCACATGTGCTTACCCCTTCACAGCATACCGGCGTGATGTTATGTTATGAACTGGTGTAAGCAATAGACAGACATGAGATTTCAGCAATCCCAGTCCATTTGCAATCATTTATTGAGGAGTTCCGTTGCCTATCTCCGAAGTTCTTCATCAGATCTTCACCAAATTGAAATGGGACCACTACGAGAAAATACTCTTCCAAAAAATAGCTAAATCGCTTCGTGTGCCTATAAAATTTGAATAGTTCTCTCTATTTCTCCAGGATCCCATCATCAGATCCTGACTTGATTATCATGGGACCACCTGGGAAGTATACCCTTTCAAACAAAAAAAACAAAATCCAAATCGGTCCAGCCATCTTCGAGTAATCGGGGAACATACATAAAAAAAAGAAAAAAAAAAAAAAGGTTCCGGCGAATTGATAACCTCCTCCTTTTTGAAGTCGGTTAAAAATAATAACGTTATTATAACTATCATCTAATAAAATTAACATATATTTTTTTCTTAACTATATTGCATACAATGCAAAACGTGCCAACTGCCAAATTCGTGCGGACAAATTCTGCCAAATTCTGACAGACTTTAGACTAACAAATGAAAGAGTTATCTTTCATTTGTCAAAATATGAAAATATTGTGTTAACAATATTTTCATATTTTATTTAGCAAAATATTAATACATAATACAACTACCTAACTAAACTACCCAGACAGAATAAATTTACAACGAAGGGACAGTCAAACACGGGACATAAATTTCTAATATTACCTATATTGAAACGGCTCGGATTGTAAAATTAAATTTTGCATGCAGAATGCCTTAGCTAGGGGACGCTTTATTTTGTAGGCGTATATAATTTTATTGCTAAGGCCAATGGTTTGCGAAACATGACGGGCATGCCTTATTATTTATTGTTCTC
Source organism: Antitype chi (assembly GCA_947359405.1). Taxonomy (NCBI): domain Eukaryota; kingdom Metazoa; phylum Arthropoda; class Insecta; order Lepidoptera; family Noctuidae; genus Antitype; species Antitype chi. Next base: position 14,837,142 of record OX375819.1, on the reverse strand, counting down.
ATTACTGATATATATAAAAATGTTTTGAATATCTGTGTTTTTTGAATCAGAGATGGGTTTATTTTTCTAATTTTCGTTCATGATTGGTTTTCCTGAAAAAAATGTATTTTAAAAACTTAGCGGGATTGGATATTACTTATGTTTAATTCAATGAAAAATAAATAGGTACCCAACTAAGCAAAAATAAATAGGTATTTTTGCTTAGTTGGGTACCTATTTAAAACAAGTAGTTATGACACGAATTCTATTCCCTAAACCTATTCCGTCGGGATTCTCACAAACCGATCAAAGAACTAAATTATTATATCGAGTTCATTTACCTATGACTAACTTGATAAAACTAGACATCTTAGTACTTGAACATACATAAGAAATACAAAGCATATATCATGAACATTATTATGTACATGAATGTTTCAGACCAACGAAGTCGCGTCTGGTCATTATTGTCAGTGACATCTAAAGTTAGATTTCCTGCGGGAACTAACTTTAGATTTGTCTACACATCATTTTATTCGGATACTAAACGATATTGCCTAGGTGAAATGATTCATTGTAATCTTAGAGGTTTTTGGCTTCGATTAGAAAAGGATGATTTAAAAAAAAAACACATAAAAAAAATAATGAACGATTTTAAAATGATTATGATATAATAAATGCGCTTCAAAAGCCAAACCAATATCAAACTTAACTATATTCCATAAATTAAATATTCAAACCAAAATTGCGCAATCATCTAGCACATTTAATCTATAAAGTATGAAGATAATATCTTAAGACGAAGAGGAAATAAATTAAAAAGGCATCAGTCTCAACAATTAATACAATTATAAATGTGGGGGAGCAAAAACACTGCTTTGGTCGTGTTAAAAGGCAACTGGCAAAGTAATACAATTTTACCGCCTTTTTCTCCCCCGCCTAATTACAAGTCATTTTATTAATAAAGTAGATCGTTACAATTAGGGCGATTCCATTAAATTTGCACATTGTTGCATTTTTTATTAATAAACTGTTCGTGTCAATTTTTATTAGTGTTAACAACGTAGTAAATGTTTAATGCGTACCTATTTTGGAGGAATAAATCAGTTCTAAAAAGGTTACATATTTGTTTCAAATTCACAAGTCATAAATTATACCCGGCGGTCAATGTTGCCCACTGAAAATATTTAACCATCAAATGGTCGCGTGGGCTCGGGTCAACCATTCACCAAAATATATTTGAATAACGAATGATATACGGTTTGTTTATTGGCGGGCCTGTTCCTTTTTTAGAATTTCATTATTCAGAGTTGACCGACGCGCGTTCGGGTCGCCGTCGGTCATTCAAAAGGGGACTGATTGGCCGAATGACCCTCGTGTTCGCTACATTATATACAAAAATTTTAATATTTTCGCAGCTTGGGTCTCCCAGACCGGTTTTCTCGACCGAGGGTAACGTTTTATTGAAAATTTTACGTTTAATTTATAATTTTGAACGCACGTGTGTCTCTCAAAGGTTAAAAGGTTACAAGTTCAAGCGACTGCGTTTCTTCAAGATCGTTGAATAAAATGAATGCAGACGAATGAAGGTTTAATAAGAATGCGATTTTAGTCTTTATTTCTATTGAAATATGAATGATTTTTGTGAAGAAAACTACTTTTTCACTTACGTATCTAAGTAGTTATTTTTCAACCCACACGATGGAAAGTGAGATTGAAATTAAATTCAAAAGCTATTATTTTGTCGGAAATTTGAGCTACGTCCCTCCGCGAGGGTCCTGGGGGATGAAAAACGAGGAAACTTTCCCTCTCTGCGTTACTTTGTTTACTTTTGCACTAGTTATGTAAAAATGTGGGGTTCGCAACAATTTCTTAGGCGTGACGCGAAGTAACCCTAATGTCGTGATTATTTTGATGTTTTATCGTTACGATGCGGGCTTTAGCAAACGATTTATTTGTATTCTAGGTTTGGCCAGCGGTTTCACTCGCGTGGAGGCCGAAAATTGTCCCACAGAATCGTACTACCGGCATAAAAGTGTCTTTGTTATAAATAAAAAATATAATAAATTATATCCAGGTTATAACTGTGCCAAATTTCATCGAAATCCTTTCGGCCCTATTTGCGTGATTGAGTAACAAACATCTAAACATGCAAACTTTCACATCCTTACTAATATTATAAACGCGAAAGTTTGTAAGTATAGATGGATGGATGGATGTTTGTTACTCTTTCACGCAAAAACGGCTGAACAGATTTGGATGAAATTTGGCGCACAGATAGATTATAACCTAGATTAATACATAGGATACTTTTTATCCCGGTAGTACGTTTCCGCGGGATAATTTCCCACCCCCACGCGGGTGAAGCCGCGTGCGGAATCTAGTTTATAATATAGGTAGGATCTTAATAGGATTAGTAAGCAGAATAACTAGAAATTTAGATTTCTTATAGAGAGTACTTAAATATTTTTTTGTGAGTAATTAATCCTTGATAGATACAAATAAATAATTCCGTTGCAACACAGTAGGTACCTGGCTTTCATTTTGACGGTTCAACAACATTCATTGCTTTATTTACGTTGTTGAGAAGACAAATTCTTCAAACATATGAAGCAATAGAGTAGCAATATCCTTCAATATTATTCAGATTATGATTAGTATGTTACGCAATTACGGTGCTGATCTCCAACTAAAAACCTTGTTAGTAAATAAATTAACGCATGGTTTAGAGTTATTCCTTTATTCTTTAGAAATGTATCGTAAATAGTAAGTAGGTTTAAAATTCAAATAACCTGAAATATATTTTATTGCTGTGAAAAAGACTGTTATTCAGGGTGGTGAGGCATTGACGCGTTAGTTGTGACCATGGATTTAGAACATGATTCTGTAGCCCCCCCTGCGTAAGAATTTTACATCGATTATTACAAAAAAAATATACCTGTCCCATACATTTTGACCGCGTGGGTGTTGCAATTTTCTATGAAAGAAAATACTTTTTTTTTAAACCAACGTAATATTTCTACTGTAATCTAGAATCATGTGCTGAATTCATGGTTAGGTACAGAGGCCAGCAAGCTGCCCCAATCTGTCAAATTTCTTTGATAGAGTTTCCACTTTATTACAAAAACTTAAGGTTCATGTTCAATTGGGAAAATTTGACAGTTTGGGATGGCTTGATGTGCTGGCGTCTGTACAATGAAAGATGTCCCTGCCTAGTATTGTCTCTCTATTAAAATTAAAAACTAAGAGAAAACCTCTCTTAGTGTAAATCACACATTCTCAAACTTTACCGTACCTAGGTATTTATTCAACACATTCACACTTTACAATAGACATAGATATATCAAGCATCTGTGTATACGCCTCTAGTACATAGTTGTAAGCAATTAAGTATGCTACCTACTTAGTATTCGTAAGACATTCGTTGGCTAGTTAGTATGCGGGTCCTGTGTTCTTGTAATTAGCACATACGCCCCATGGAGCGGTGACGTTTAGTGTATAAGCAGAATGAAGATAGGAATGGCAACATTATTTGGTTTAGTACTTAGGTAAAGGAATTATTTATAAGTATACATGTTTATTAGAAACTATTTGAAAAATATACGAATATACAGGGTGATTGGAAGATGGGTGCAAAGCTTTAAGGCGAAGATAGTACAGACAATTTAGAACCATTTAAGCCATGGTTGTCTTAGACGAAGTCTTACCAAATATTTTTAACCAAATTTTTGAGTTTTTTTTCGGAAATTCTCAAAATTTTATGTAAACTGCATAATTATGGCCAAATTGAATGATCAATGAATTCATTTTTTATTTATTTAATTAAAGTAATGTGTAAGCAATCAAGCAAAACATGTTTTAGGCTTCTGTGTCATTAGACATTTTTTTTACAGACATTTAAAGCTCAGAAAAAATAAAAAAAATTGTACAATACGTCTTTTAAACCTTATTAAAAAAAAAATTGGTAAGACTTCGTCTAAGACAACCATGGCTTAAATGGTTCTAAATTGGCTATACTATCTTCACCTTAAAGCTTTGCACCCATCTTCCAATCACCCTGTATAATAATATCCACTGGCAGAGATAGGGTTAAATTCTACATTCAATATTGTTTCGGAAATTATAGCTTCTGCTCGCGACTTTGTCCACGTTTTTTTTTTAACATCAACATATTTTATGGCTCTCTGCACCAGCGTAGCATTCTACCAGTGAAATAATTTTTGGAATCGCATCAGTAGTTACGAAGATTTCCGACATAGGGTACAAATATTCTACTAGCTGACCCGTGCCCACTTCGTTGGGCGGTAAACATTTTTACTTGTGATGAAATTATGAGTGTGGTTCAGTTGTCTCGCGTATTTGATACTTTAAATTATCTCTTAAACTTGCAACCAAAAAACATACTGTCAAAAACGAAGTTCGGGTTAATATATAGTCTAGGACACTCACAAATAACGTGGCTTACTAATCGGTTCAGTTGATCCTGAGATTATCCCCTACAACCTTACAAACTCAAAAACTTTACCTCTTTATAATATTAGTATAGACTAGCACTTCACCCGCGATTCTTCCGCGTGAAATTTATAGCTAATGTTACTCCGGAATAATGTAGCTTCCGACAGTTCAAATAAAGTTTTTAATCAGTAAAGTATTTTTTGAGTTTATCCATTACAAGCAATCAAATTTTTCCTCTTTATAATATTATCTAGTATCATAATCAGCCTATATCGTTCCCACTGCTGGGACACAGGCCTCCTCTCTGTGGGAGGGAGCAGGCCGTAATCCACCACGCGGGCCCAGTGTGGGTTGGTAGATGTCACATGTCTTCGAATTTTTGGTTCTAGGACATGCCGGTTTCCTCATGATGTTTTCCTTCACCGTGTTTGAGAGCAGTGGTGATGAAATAATTTACACAAAGTAAAGCGCCTGTCTGGGTTTGAACCTACGACCTACAACTCGTAAGTCAAGGCTGTTACCACTGGGCCGCTACTGCTCTCAATATTAGTATAGATCGCCAAGCGGTTGGTCGAATCTTCACGTGACCAAAGGGCTGGCCAATTCTTAGCACAAAGAATCAGCGTTGCCATCCAACGTGGCAACGCTGCCAGCCTTTTGGGCACTTTTCCCACTGACAGCGATGCGGACGAATTCTTTGATGCCCAGTGAGCTTTTCCCTTTTTACTTTATATACTTGTTCATAATTCTAATTTTATTATAAGTTTTATCATCTCTAGTATAGATTGATTAAATTATTAGGTACTTTAGTACTTTACCTATTATTTTCAACATTTAGTTAATTTACAAAATTAAAAAGCAAAGCTCGTGTTCATTGCTTTGTATGTTTCAGCAAAATATGGTGCAAGAAATAATTATAAATATCATACAGCGACAAAGTAAAGTTCCTTTTCTATTTCATACTTCAACGTAGAGTAAATTAAGCACTATGGTTAAATATTTCATTTTTCTAACGTTTAGACAATGTCAGGTGCGGTGCCAACAACCTATACTCCATTTGAAATAAGATTAGACATTTAAACAAACCTCTTTTACAGTCAGTTCAACCGATTCTGACTTCTATACCGTAGGCATAAGGATGGCATTAAAAGCAAAATAGTAGTTACAATACCAACTGTTTATTGCAGCTGCCATTTGTTCTGCCACTAACGCAATAGAAGTCAAAATCGGTTGATCGGACTGTAAAAGGGGTTTAGTTAAATGTCTAATCTTATTTCAAATGGAGTATAGAAATCAATAAAAAGACACCTATAGACACCTATGGTACCTATAGTCACTTACAGCAGCTGCACAATTACTGACAAATGCGTGTACTGACTGGAAATGTCCACTCAATCTGAGTTGTTTGTTCCTCAAAAGACTCTTTCAGACACCAATCTACATGGTCTTCAGATGGTCTGACCAAGATTATATCTGGACTTTAAAAGACATGTCACCTCTGATTTTGTTTCGGCCTTTCTTCTCTGGGTAGTCAGTTAAGAAACGTCAACTTCATCTAGTATTCAAAAAATGATTGACGTGTAAAAGTATTTGTATAAACCTACTAGAAATAATACCTACGCCATTAGGAACAACCAAAATAGTAAAACATAAAACAGACTTAAAAAGAATTACCTGCTGAAAATCATATCAACCAACCACCTAAACATACCTTACAATCAATTAGGTATGTAGGTATTAAACCTTAAGCACTAACGGTTTTATTCATAAAAAGTTATCGAACATCTAAACAGTTGCTAAAGTCTGGTTTTCAAAGAGAAACCAGACTTTAGCAACTGTTAAGATGTTCGATAACTTTTTTTGAATACGATCGTAAAACTTTTAACCCACACCCAGTATGTACCGTTTTCTAATTTACAATCTACCTTTGCTCAGTCTAAAAAAGTAAAAAACCCGTTACGAAAAAAAATATAAATAGTCCACAAAGTTTTAGACGAAGTTAAACTCTTCTGTTGAATATAAGAACGCTCGTACATCACAAGGTTCTACACGAACTCGCTTTCACAGTTTTGCCCTTTTTCTGCTCTTACTTGTAATGAAGTACATAAGTGTGACCTGACCTCTGTAAATCTGAAGCACACATGTATGGACCTCTATACAAAGTCACGTCGTCACGCCCTTGCGTAAAACTCGTGTGTGCGAGTCCTTATTAAATTTGAATTTGGAGCTTTCAAGTTTCGTTTTTAATTTTGTCCGGTAGAATCGATGTTGCCAATTTGAAAACCATGTTCTCTCAATTATTTGAAGTTTTTTTTAAATTCCTTTAGTGTGCTTTTAATAAGATTGCCATAACTATGCAAAACATGGTCACAAAGTAATTTTTTTCTGGTCTTACTTAGTGTATTGTTTACCATAAACTACGCTAGCCGTATGGTATGGTGTCTCATAAAGCATATTTTTATCTATCCATGCAAGGATATCCTAAACCACAACCTACCTAACAAATGAGTATGAATAATTAAATACCATTAACGTAAACGTTTGAAACTCTAAGAAAATATAAATATGATAAAACTGAGAAAGACAAATAAGAAATTACGTTAAAGTAGAGCAAACTAATTTTACCAAACTTTTTATCGAAGGCACACGGCAGAAGAATGTTTTCACACAAAATGAAAAACACGGTGTCCGTAACACAGTATAAGGAAAACTCTGTCGAAAATGCGTAGGTACATAATATTCGGACCCCAACGCACACATACACGAAACACATAGTAATGCTCGCACACACACGTACGTTCACATACGCGGCGTATGTGCCCACGTGTGCGCGGGAGGGACACGTGTAAGACAGAGAGAGAACCATTGTGATGTAGGTGGGCAAGAAAGGGATGGGTGTTGCAGGACGAGCGATACAACAAATCAATACGAGCGGTGGTGACCGGTAGCCTGTGTCACTACCCCCCCGCCCGGCCCCTTCCCCGCGCCTTCAGACCGCACGCCTCCACCTACATTGTCAACTGCCACAGAGTAATTTAGACCTCCCAAAATTGTTATGGCACTGGTATTATGTGCTTTTTGCCACAATATGTTTGTCTTGTATCGTCTTCTCTTGTTACTTATGCATATTGCTTTGCGTGAGTCGTTTGTGTTAACATGGCGTGGTTCCAATGTTTGACATCTAAACTTTGTTCTTGTTGAAGTACTGTTTTGGGTGTTTGTCTCATTTTTTAGTAAATTTATTTATTTATTTAATACTAGCTGCCCGTCTCGGCTTCGCACGCGTGGGATTCCATTTTTTTTTCGTTCGACCGTTTTTTCTCCGACTTACTTTGCGAATCTGATTACCACGAAAAAGGCTTTTCATTTTTCGGGTTAATAAATAGCCTATGACACTCACAAATAACGTGGCTTTCTATTGATGAAAGAATTTTCAAAATCGGTTCACTATATCCAGAGATTACCCCCTACAACCTCACAAACTTTACCTCTGTATAATATTAGTATAAATAATATTATAGACTATATTATTATTTACTGGCTTTGCGTACGTGGCTGTCGGAAATTATCCCACGGCTTCTTACCATAACCAAAAGTAATAGTAGCCTAAGTTACTCCTTATAATATCAGTTATCTGTCAGTGAAAGTCCCGTTCAAATCAGTCCCGCCGTTGTCGAGATTAGCCGGAACAAACAAACAGGGAGTCAATCATTTTAAAATTTGTTTTTTAATTGTTTTGTAGTAAAAACTCATTTAAATTATTACACACAGTAAAATACATAGATTTAGAACATAATTACATGTTTTATATATCTATGCACTGTAACAGTCTTTGTACTGAATTTTCTCAGAGTCACTGTACTGAATACTCAGTTTTCTTTTTCGGTTTCATGTAGGTAACAAAAGCTTTAACCACGATCTGACAAAATCTAGGAAAAGTGCTTTTTCTTGTTTATCCAATATACCTAGGTACCTAAATCCTAATAAAAATGGCTCAGTCCTTACTTAACCTAAAAATGTTAATGCCGAGATATTTCTGGTATATTGTAAATCTTACAACAGTAAAGACACCGCAATTACCTTTCAGCAGGAACTACTCAGACTGCACCGTCTGGAAACACAAATAAAATAATAATAAATAAATGATGAATTATTTAGTTGCAACGCGTTCATTTTTACACGCTTTATATTAGCTTCACTTGTAGGTTTGTTTGTTTGTATGTAACCGACTCCTTTGAGCGCGATTTTGACCCACTTTAAACGGTCAGATTTCATTGAAACTTTGTAAACTTGTCGAGGACCGATGACAATTCAATAATTTAAAAAAAATTAGAAAAAAAAAACACGTTTTTGTAGTTAGCAGAACTAAAAAATAGAAAATAAATAATAGTTTAAAAAACTAAAAAACACGCTTTAAAAACCAAACTAAAAAAGGAGAAAATAATTTAATTCAATTAAAAAGCGTGGGGTGCTTGACATTAATTGATTATAAAAATACCTCAAAAAGCACCCCACGCTTTTTAATTGAATTAAATTATTTTCTCCTTTTTTAGTTTGGTTTTTAAAGCGTGTTTTTTAGTTTTTTAAACTATTTTTTATTTTTTTTATTTACGTAAACAGTAAAAACATAGAGAAACAGCATTATAATGTTAAGTATTTTAAAAGTCTAATTGACCTGTACCTACCATTTTACATTTTTACTCAAATCTTACTTCATTATCTGCCTATAACCCTTCTTCCAAATACGTTGGGGTCGGCTTCCAGTCTCACCAAGTTCAACTGAATACCAGTATTTTGGAGCGTATTTTGTACCATGTAGCGACTGCCTATTTGACGTCCACAGCACAGTTACTGGGTAATATAATACCCTTGGTTACACTGTTTGTCAGATTTCGGGCTTCTGATAACCCTCAACAACTGTCAAAGATCCACACAGAGGTGTCTTGGTTTGTAAAGATGGTGACCAATCCAGAGACCAGCCGCGCCAAGCGTATCCTAACCTGATCGATCGATCCGTGCGGGTTTTATTATTTAGCCAAAAGTCCCCCTATTTTACATTCTTATTATCCCTGCTTAATTGCTTATACTATACGTAGTTAGTGAGGTATCAGGTAGGTAATTTGTCCCATTTGAACTACTTAATCGATTAAAATGAATCACATATCACATAAAATACATTGGGATTAAAGCAAAGACGCATAATAGCAACTACCCCACATAACATTGAATTTTTCATGCTCTTCTTTCTATTTTCTTGGACTGTATTTAAGTGGTGCATAACTGTATCAAAATATTTTCTACACCCTGTACTACACTTTTTTATCTAATTTCCACAACCTCACAGAAATTGGAAGAAAAGTATTTTTCTCTGTCTCTTCTATACAAATTGTGATTCTGTGACTCGAAATCCGCTTGACCGCGCGTATGGAAGGCAGCGAGACTCCGACCGAACAAACTTGATACTTTCGCAACTTTGGCGATAAATTATTTTGAAATTGATTTAATTATGTATAGAGGAAATGTATCTGTTCAATTTAGTGTTAGTGTTGGTTGTTTATTTTAAAACACAGTTTATATAAGGTACCTAATTAAATGAAAGTAGATTTATTCACGATGAATATTTGTTTGAAAAGTTTCAAGCATTTTGTCTGTACTATAGCAATAAAAAGGATATTTCAACGTTACAAAAACATTAGACTACGACTATATATTACCATAAATGCACAAAGAGCATTCGACGTACTAAAAACTCAAAACGTCCAACAGTACACTCACAACACAAAACCACCCCACGCAATGGGCAGTCTTAAGGGTCCCTTTTTTCTCAAACTTTCAGGGGGTACATTCCGCTGAGTAACAGTTCTGTAATTCACTACCCTTCGCTTTACGGAGGGCCCATACAGAGGGACGATAAACTGTAAAACCACGGGAGGGTCCCCCCTCCCCTCCGCCCGATAAACAGGGCTGTAATTTATGACACCTAGAGGAACCCTTCCTTGGATGGACCCGGCTAAAGTTGGTACTTTTTGTTGTATGTAGGTAGGTGGCGAGGTTATTGAATTATGTATAACGTCTGCCCGTAATGGACATTGAGAGGTTGGAAGTGGATGTCGTGCTCCTAACTTGTTTATGGATTACGAAAGTTCTTGTTTGGTACTCATTTTGTGAAAGGTTTTGGAGTATATTGATGTGGTAGAATTAATTACTGTAAAAATATTGTTTTTTTTTTTGTTTGTTATTAGTTCTTGTATTTTGTGCGTATTAATCTGTGGCAAAGAATAAGTAGAACCTATTACCAAAGTAAATATGGAATTAATACTAAATAAAACAATAATTAATCCATACAACTGCATTGTTGAACATTGTAGTTGTTGTATAAAAAAGGTAGGAAGTTATTTTTTTATTTAACAAATTTTGCGTATCCATCATCAAAATCCATAATGAGCCCACAGTGTTCCCACTGCTGGGACTTGAGAGGGAGTGGGCTGTAATCTACCACGCTGGCCCAGTGCGGTTAAATTTTTAGTTCTAGGAAATGCCGGTTTACTCACGATGTTTTCCTTCACCGTTTTGAGAGCAGTAGTGATGAAATAATTTACACGAAATAAAGTGCCTGGGCTCAAACCTTACAGCCTACAACTCACTCACTCGTAAGTCAAGCCCGATATCATTGCTTTGTGTATCCAATCAGACTCTAAACAGAATATAATTCTTGTTAGAATAACCCTTAGCTCCTTTACACACAGAAACTTACATCACTCAATGAAAACAAGAAACGTTATCTTAAAAGTTCACAAAATAAATATTCACAAAGTTTCGCGTTCGGCGTGCGTAAGGGAAAAAAACTTTACGCCACTTGATAATGAGATCTCCAAGTTTTTATAGGCATTTTATTTACTCTGAAATGGCTAACCACAGATCCGATTCTTTAATTTTGTTCATTTTGTTTCCTTATTCTATTGGCTTGAAAACTTATTTATTAGTTAGCACTTTAGATAAACGTTTTTATTTATTAGTTAGCACTTTAGATAAACGTTTTTATTTATTAGTTAGCACTTTAGATAAACGTTTTTATTTATTAGTTAGCACTTTAGATAAACGTTTTTATTTATTAGTTAGCACTTTAGATAAACGTTTTTATTTATTAGTTAGCACTTTAGATAAACGTTTTTATTTTCTTCGTTAATTATTGGGAAATCTGGTGATTTGGTTCGTTTGGAGTGGTTTTAAATACTAGTTTATTAGTATAAAGAACTGTCGTACAATAAACGAGTTGGGTATCGAAATCTTAACATGATCAAATTCCAAAGAAATTAGTTTGATTAGTTTTTTGGGTGCTACCGCAGTTATAGTTTATGTTCTTGTTTAGTAATCGGTACTTACCAATCACGTCTGCGCAGTTTTGCTAACTAATTTAATTTGACCCTGTAGATATGATAGTATATGCTCGATTCCTTTAGAGTAAAACGGATCGTTTTGCTTGGCAAATAAATAGTTTCGTAAGCTAATTTTACCTGTGAATCCTGTGATAGATACTTCCAAATAGGGGGGTCTACTTTGCTTCATTATTGGTAAGATACAAGTCTTAATTTTAACCTACTACTGTCCGTAAATTTTAGCAACCGGCCATTCATTTCCCTTGTTCCTCGAGGAAGATTAAGGCCATCATAGCTAAGTAGTTGCTGCAATAATATTGCCCTAATTACCCTTCAGAAGAATAATTTTGAACAGCTATCCATTCTAACCATTAAAATAGACTGAATGTAGAGCCTTGCCTTGCAATAGACAAGCTCATAATAATAAACCTTGAATAAAAATGCTCAGAGCTTCAGCTATCCCTAATGTAATAAATAACTCAATTCTAAAAACCAATAATCTACTCCAAGCAACATCACAGAGAACAATCAAACACCACAGCTTTACACAAATGCAATTCACGCCACAAACACCGCACGGAACGGCTACAGAAGTAAGCAGAAATCGATAACAAATCCAGGAGGCCGTCTGACCAATACAAGTATAAACTACATATAAATATATAAAGGCTCCTATTTTACCCTTATGGCCGGCACGGTCCGCAGCCATCTTGGAATTCGCCCCCTCCCCCGCATCTCACCCACGCTCAATCTTACCCCAAACATGCCCCCTCGATCTAAGGGGCCTTTGAAAGGCCGAAACCCACTAATACTAATGTCCTCTACGTATGAGCGTGTGTGTGTGTGTTTAATGTAGAACACACAGGTTGTGTGCTTTAAATTGTTTGCGCTCAATTTGTTTTTCGTTTGTTTTTTGTTTGCTGTGTGCCTGTTTGTAATGAGTGGATAGAATTTCGTTATGATTGCTTTGTCAACGATCATGATCATGTGTCTTTAGCTCTACTACGATTTATTGCGCGCTCTTATTTTTATTTTCCACTTTTATAATTACAAATAGGTACTATCTTATAACTATATACAATCTAACAACTATCTTATAATAACTTGGAAAATATCTGTCACATTCATAGTTTCAGCTTTAAGGATTTCATTCATTTTGAGCCGCATATGATAAATTCTATCACATATCAAAGTACCTAATCAAATTTTACTCACGCCTGCACAATTTGTTGTACCTGAAAATATTTTTATTTATTAATAATTAAGGAAAAAAAACAATTTATAAACAGAAACATCACATAAACCTCGATAAGGTAAGGATGTTGACAACATTTTTAAGAAATCTTGATACTAACGTAATAATCATTCGATATTGATTTATAGTTAACACAAGTAGTTTATAAATCATTGTGAGGTAAACACTAACTAAAAAGTACAAAAACAGCCAAGCCATCGCTGCTTATAAATTGCATGAAATTTAAACAAACTGATGCATTTTCAAAGACAGTCAAATAATTGTTTTACATGTATTTTTATAACTAAGTACTTTTGTTATTTCCGAATCCGATAGAATTTTTATTGGAATTAGAGTAGGTATTAAATAAGCGTGCGACTGTTTCCCATTATAATTCTTGTATCTCGGTATAACCAATTAATAACACCTGAAATAATTGCAACTATTAAATGAATTCTCAAGTATAGTAAAAAGGCGAAAAATTTATATACAACTTATGTGAAAAACAAGAACAGAGTAGATAAGTTAGACGGATAAAAATAAAACTGTTCTGAACTTTATAAGTCAAAGGGTATCTTTTACCGTTTATTTATAAAAGAAATCTGATTTACTTATTTATTGAGATTGAAAGGCTTTTCTTTTTTACTGTAATATCTTTCTTAATCCACGAATTTACATGAAGGTTCCCTTTATAGACGTTAAGACATTTAAAAAAATCTTAATTTTAAACTAGCTGTGCCTCACGGTTTTACCCGCATAATGCTGTCAAATTTCATCAAAATCCGTTCAGCTGGAATCAAATATTTTCTTTTTATTATACGTATTAGCTTAGATTACTTCAAAACATCATAATCGTTAATCGTACCTACCTATAAGCCAGGGCCTCAGCTAAAAATCTAGCTAGTCAAGTCATACATACACAGGCACAACAGAAATATAAAACATTATCGAATATTATATGTTGACATATAGGTGCTTCATTATCATCATTTCAGCCGGAAGACGTCCACTGTTGGACATAGGCCTCCCCCAATTTGGGGGTCTTGCCATAATCGCCACGCTTGGCAGGCGGGTTGGCGATCGCAGTATGGTGGTAAAATGCATAGAGAACGTTGCTGCCCATTCTCTAGTAAGTCCCTTAGTCGCCTTCTACGACATCCACGGGAAGAGATGGGATGGTGATATTCTTTACGTCCAGCACCACACGGAACCACGGAAGTAGGTGCTTACGTTAGATAAGTAAGTTAAGTTCGTTTGTAGTTAATTAGGTAAGTACATTACAATTTGTTACTTAAAATGCGCAAAAAAAAATCAAATGCGTGGTACCTAGGTTAATAAAACCTCCTGACTACTTTTTTTTTGTGGTATTTAAAGTTTTAAGAAAGTCCTGACAATGTAGATTTTAAAGGTATAATATAAGGTATGATTTAATCGGTTAATTAATTTCCATTGTTCCTATTCACTAAGATTAAATTTCATAGCCATTTGATGTCGTCGCGAGTAATAAACAAATAGAGTAAATATTTATAATTTGGTTGTAACGTATTTTACGAGGAAAGTTTATGGCAACGCTTTATGGCATGTTACGTACATAAAAGTCGAGATTTCTCCTTAAAGGATTCGCTTGTGAATAAGTTAGTACGTCATGCAGGGACCGCTCCAGTTTATATTGTAAATATGTGTTCTACACATCCATAAGGAAAGTAAATAAGATACCACTCTTATAAATGTAATTACTCTCTTACTTCTCATTTTATATGAGGATATATAGAGAAGGGAGATTACTTCAGCTAATGCCATTCGATCTCATAACATAACAAGCAACCTTCCATGATCCACGCTGTAACGATATTCCACACAGAAATCTCAATATTCATAACAGTGAGAAACGGAGGCCTAAAAGCAACGGTTGCGATCCAATCAGTCACCTCAAAGAGCATTTCAGAGATAATTGGCGTCGAGCTCAAAGAAATACGCGGTTACCGAACGCCCCTCTTTCGCCCCGCAATGCATTACCGAAATAAAAAATTCACGTCAATTTCCGAAGGAGATTTCCATCAGAGCCGATACGGTGGCTAAACACAAAACCCCGAAGGTGGCACACACACACTTGAAGTATTCACTCGCCACTCCAATACATCATTCATTCGTCCGCCGAGAACGGTTCGACACCAATCTTCCATTTGGCAAGAAAATCGATACACGTCGTGGCCATATAAGCATTCCGGGGGTGGTAGACGGGGTGTCTTAAGGGGGAGTTAAGGTTTAGTCCCGAATATTGAATTTCCCTTGGGACAAACCCGTTTCGCTTTGTCCCTTCAGTCGGGGTCGTGTGGGCCGCGATGCCCGGGCTCGCCTACCTACGCACATCTATAGCGCACACAGATATGTATAGGTGCGTGAGTGTATGTTCGTGCGTAAGTGTTGGATAATAACATTGCGAGGCCACCAGGCATACGTGACTTTCAGGGCGTTTGACGGGCCCCCAGGCTATATGCTCTCTATGTACATACGTATAATAATATGTGTGTGTTTGAGTGGGCGTTTTACCCTATATGTGATATAGAGGCCTCCCTACGCTTCAAAGCCTTTAAATTGGGTCTCTTTAAATAAAATGCTGTATGAGCGCGTTTTTGTCAAAAGAGAACACTTTATTATAACGTACTTGGCAATAATAAGTTTTTAATACAAAATGTTTTAGATTAACTGCGAACGAAAATAAGGTATTCATGTACATAGTTGACTCGGGTTCGCCCCCTTCTTTTATTCTACTTACACGTGTTTCGAATATACTCAATATTATTTGTAAAGTAACAATGTTCTACGAAGTAAGTAATTCTATTAGACATCTACCCTTTTAAGAAAAGTATGTTGCGAGACATGAAAATGGACTAACACACTCGGGTTTTTGACTAAGAATAGCAACGTGTGAAGATATAAAATGAAAAAACCCATCGTCAAATCATTTATTTCATACTAGTTTTTGCTAGCGGCTTCGCCCGCAGTTCGAAAATTATCCCACGGGAACATACCACCGGGATAAAAATCCATTGTGTTAATCCAGGTTATAAACTATCTACCCGTTTTTGCGTGATTGTGTAAAAACATCCGAACATCTAAACATAAAAACTTTCACATTTATAATACCTATTAGTAGGATTGAATGCACTAATGTACCTACCTAAGATTTTATGAGATCAATAATCCACCTGATAAATATTTCTATCTCTGAAGCATAACGGCAGTAAAAACTTATAACTGTTACAATTAAAGAAGGGCCGAAAACATTGCAATGTATTTTGGCAAACAACATGCAAGTAGTTTTGAAACCACTCAAGTAAGATAATTAATTACTTTTGCATTTAATCGAAATATTCTTACCAAAACTAATAAATGCAGCATAGAAAATTTACTCCAGCACGCTAATTGCGTATCACACTATCAATCAGAATCTGAATAATTTTTAAGGTTATTGCTAATCCATTGCTTTATATATTGGAAAATATTTTCAGCTAAACAACGTGAACCACGCAATGAATATTGTTGAACTGTCAAAATAAAAGCCAAATCCCAGGCTGATTCCCGGCCACCGTGGCTTGCGGATGGTGAGTAATGGGTAGCTCGCTGTGCGGTAAGGACCAAGCCCGGGTCAACAGCGCTTTGTGTTCCACGCGCGCCTCAAAGAGATGTCAGCATCAACTGGTGGGGTCCGTAAGGGCCGATGCCTACCAGGGGTGCGGGTTGTTCAAAAGAGATACCGTGGCCCCTGGCACACTGGGTTTTGGTCAGTAAAAGTTTGACACGCCCTCCTGCTCCACCCAGAGCGGGAGAAATTATTTGATGATTTCCCAAGCTGAAAAAAAAACCGTGAGTGTGTTACACAATTACCCCGCAGTTTACCCGAATACAAAGCAAACAAAACATAAATCTAATACAGGAACTACATACTTCCCTCCTCCCATATATTTGGTTCTTGGGTCCCCATAACGTTCGGTCGGTTCATTTACTAGTTACGAGTCGTATGTCTACGGTTCGTAGGACCCTTTATTTTATGTTGCGTAAAATTAAGTTAAGCACTCACTAGTTTAGTAAATATTAGAAATAATGTAGCTATTTGTTAAACTTATGTTTGTTGTATTTATCTTGTACAGTCTCCAAAAGAGATAAGGAACCAGGTTCATCGAATTTAGTTGAAGTTTAGTAATACACCGATGGATGTTTTCGAATTAAGTTGAATTTGATAAATGAACTGTTTATTTTCTGTTAAAATTCAAATTCATTTATTTGCCAGAATATAGGTTTACAACTGTGGCATTGTATGATCTTATAACTATAATGGCCCCTTTACATTCTACCATTACATATGGTGTGCAAATATGTATTTATCTGTATACATTATAAGATATACAGACAATACAACAACAATAAAATACAAAATAAAAACAAACCACAACGACACATAAAATTTCATGCATTAGGATTTTTAAGGAACAAATTACTTAATCGATGTTAAAGTTATACCTACGAGTGAATTTAATTAAATTAAATTATACTTATTCGAAAATTTCCATCGATTTACTAAACTGATCACCTATCACTTTTGGTGACTGTATGTACATATTTGCCAATTGTACCCGTTTGTGATATGAAATGTATTTTTGTGAATTTACTTTATTGAATATTACCAACTTATTTTGAAATATTACTTGTTTTATTTAGTCCTTTATGTCCTGGCAGACGTAGCGTTGGAAGACCTCCCATAAGGTGGACCGATGACCTGGTGAAGGCCGCAGGTATCCGCTGGATGTGGGAACCACAGAACCGGTCGAAGTGTCGGTGCTTGGGGGAGGCCTATGCCTATTAGTGGGCGTCTTTCAGCTAAAATAATAACAATGACGATGATGAACAAGACTAGGTGCAAGGATCTACACCATTGCACCTAGGTACAGCTTATCTACCACCAAAAAAGTATAAAATTATTTCAGATCCGATGGAAATACGGGGATAAAATATAGCCTATGTCACCCGGGGATAGTGTAGCTTCCCAACAGTGAAATAATTTTTCAAATCGGTTCAGTAGTTTCGGAGCCTATTCAATGAAAACAAACAATCAAATCTTTCCTCTTTATAATATTAGTATAGATATCATCATTAACTCAGGATTTTCTAAGTAACTTCTAAATCAAATGAAATTATTAAGTTTCATGATATTACATACTCATGAAACATAAAATCTTCAAAAATGAGATGTTAAAATCAATATCATTGCATGGAAACGAACTAAATTCTAAAAAAAAAAACCGATATCTAGTATAAGGTTGCAGTAAGTAGGTAAGTACACGCTGAATAAATTAGTTAGCCTTTCCATAAACTATAAAAAAGCATAACCCATTACTATTGTTTTTAATTTCAAAGAACTCTACAATTTCTGAAAAGAAGAAAAATTTGTCTCTGAAAGTCAATCCTATGTGGATTCACTTTTCAATTAATATTAGTAGTTTTACTTGATTCCAGTAAATGTTTTTTCTTTTCTTTTTTGTACCTACACAATAAAGTTCAGAAAACTTATTTAAATTATAACATCGCCATAATGTATGATCGGTGCCCAGACACTGTCGGGGGGAGATCGACCGAACACGACCACTATAAATCTCTGTCACAATGAGAGAGTGAGACAAATTCTAGCGTTCTTACCTTCGCCACAAATATAATAGGTAGACACAGGTATGTATATCTACGGCATCTATATAGATGCCGTAGATATAAACGAAGAACTTACCTACCTATACATATGTATAGGTAGGTAAGTTCTTATATGAAAGTGTCTGTAAAAGGACGTTTGCTGAAGTCTGAGCGAACTTTAATTATACTTAGTGATGAATGTGATCTTTTGATACCGCAATAAAACTTTTAATTTGAGAGATTCATATTCGGGTTGAAAATTACAACTAAAATGTTTAGTTACATATTATTTTCCAACTAATTAACGACTTGGTCAAAAATAAATGAAACAACAAAAGACTGTCACTTACTTAATACGCTACTAAAAACACGATTTCTTGAATTCAAGGCTTCATCTTCAGTAGTATATCGCCTACAACTATAAAATAAACGCTCCAGCATCAAGTTTAACATCCGCTAGCACCAAAAATCGCACACCTAATTGGTATTCATCTGCTACCTAGTCATTTTAGTCTCTATACTGGGCTGGACCTACAACAAATTCACCTAGAAACATTACACCAATGCCTATAAATCACTAGAACAATACACGCACAAAGGCCCCGTAGCACACCTACAATTCAAAGCATTAAGCCTAATACAGTAGGTACCGTATATAGCCCGGATTTTCAATCAGTCCCCACCTTTGTAGCAGGGTGAAGTATCGCCTAGGTGACGTCGAAGACACATGCCTCATGTTATCCGTTCCCCAGTTTAATACCGACCGGGGAACTATCGAAACTATTGGGATTGCTTAGGGGTTGTCAGGGAGGGGGGTAAAGGGAATGAGTGTGTGGGAGCTACGTGATGTTTTGAATTTGGAACTGATTAGGATTGTGTTTTGTTTTAATAGGTCGGTGATGAGATTTAGCAGGTCATTGAAGTCTTTCTATGTAGGAAGGCAGACACCAGTAATTATTGGTTCGTATGCTTGAGGAACGTATATGTGCATACCCATTTAATTTAATATTTGCGATCTGGTACCAAAAGGTATACCTACACATACTTACATATACATTTAGGTGTCCACATCAGAACATGGATGCGATAACGCATAAAATAAAAGTCATTTACTTTATTTGATACTTTACAAGTGAAATAAAACGCAGCGCATTCATCAATAAATTGTTGTATTTCCATCAACTCTTTTATCTTCCAACTCTGAAACTACCTGCACACATTCTGAAATTAACATTCTAAATAAAACCAAAACGAAACAGAACAACAAGCGTGCATTACACAAAACACATTGCCCGCACAATCTTTCAAATAAAATTGTAATTCTTAAAAATATATTGTCGAGTTTCCCCCGACTCACCCGGGGGCGGACTTGTTAGAGCATCGGTCGAGAATCACGTTCTCTTTGAAAAACGTCCTTTGATGCGCTCGCCTTGTTACAACCGTAACAACTAGCGTTCTCACAGTCACGTGTATTAAACCTTTAACTCTTTGTCGACTATACACATACCAAACTCAACCTTAATCCAACCCTATAAGGACGCAAAAAGCGTGCACACAAATAAAATAATTTCGAGTAGGCTTACGTGCCTGGCAACTGAAAGTTTTTTCCCTTGATGAGAAAATGTGTTTTTCATGACATGTAATACACTTTCTTTTTCCATCAAGTATACGCATTTTTTTCAACAGATAAAAATATTAAAGTAGGTATTATCTTCAATCAAAGTTATCTATGTTTTTATTTTCTCGTAAAAGTAAAATCTCGTACAGACTACGCTTGTGATATTTGAACCATAACGTATAATGCCTCCCTCTGATTACCATTTGACGAACTGAATATTCCGCTCTGATAGACTTTTTGAAGCCATGCCGTAGTCTGCAATTCAGCGGCAGAGAAAAAGAAAGAAAATTGCCGCCATTTTTTAAATCATATCTACTTAGTATTTATTTTTTGCTCATGTACAGTTCTATATTGGAATTTTTGATTGATTGGAGTCGGTTACTTTTGTGAAATGATTATTTTTTCTTTCTTGTTAACAATACAATACCATAATTTTTTATGAAAATTAGTTACTAACCTTATCTAAGTATTTCTTTTCTTGAAGAAACAAAGATTTAGAAAGTAAAAATGGTATTGAATTGAATCTTTCGAGGAATCAATTACATTGTTTTTAAATTTGTTATAACTGCCCAATTTAAGTGGTCATTATATGTAGAAATCACGTAGAAATAGATGTCAGTCGGAATTCAAAATAAGAACAAAATCGCACCAAATAAACTCAACACGGATTAAAAATAGCCGCGTTCCAAATACAAAGCTCAAAAAAAAACACAGCAAGCATCGAATTAATTTCTCTAGCATTGTTTTCGTCTGTCAAACGTTAAAACAATAAGTTTAGAAGTCACATGCAGAGTTATAGACTAAACTCCATTCGTGCCCTTTGTCCTAACCCTTTGATAGGGCGAGATCCTTCATTGTTTTCACAGGGCGCGAATTAATCTCAGTTTATTTCTTTGATCGTGATATTTGAAAGGGCCGTAAATGTCAGCTAACCGTGACGTGACAGATATGTAAATGGAACGTTTTTGTTTGTTCTTTATTTGAATGCGCATTGAGTGTGGGTCAACCGTCGACCGTTTTGTGACGTCACTTTTATTTTTGTTTTAATTGTCGTTTGGTGAATTAAGAACTGGTGACAAAAGCGTAGAATTATGATGCTTTACGAATGCATTATGTTATTATAGGATTCTGAATGCCGAAATCAGACTCTGGCTGGCAGACAGCCGGTATGACCTAAGTTAAAACGGGAGCATTAAAATAGTAGGTTTTAAAAGTAGGAAGGCATGCACGTCTATTTCTTTTATAATAAATAAATATCTAGGTACAAATGATGCATAATATAGAAGGAATGTAGGTACATCATTGTACTCGTATTTTCTACGAGTGCCTGGACCCAACGTAGTGCAGTTATCTACCTATTTTGCTCTGAATTGAATCTGATTCTCAGAAAAAAACATAATATTGCCAAGAATCTACAGGTTCTGCCATTAATGTTATTTATAGTTCAGTTAACTTATTCAAAAATATTAGCCATCCACATTTACATAGAATATTGCGTACATAAATCTATCAAAACTACCTACGTATTCTTCATCGGTATTAAGCCATACGCCCAGATGACAAAACTATGTCTGTCTTAACTAGTCGTAGGTACTACACAATTTGCCACAAAGTACACATCCTGTCAAAAATCCCAACCCAGCAATTCCCCCCACAATAACTATGTAGATATATAAAATATAAATCAAAGACATACACAGGAGACGGCCCCGGATATTAATAAGCTGGTTATCCGGCAATCGCCCGGAGTGACGGCGGTACTTTACGTGTATGTATGTTAACATGCACGGCAGTGTACGCGTGTGTGTCTGTGTGTCTTTGTGACACGCACGGATATTGTGCGGCCTTTGACGCGAGGATATTGACGTGTATTTCATTAGATACTGTTAGATGTTTGATGTTGGTGGATGGATAAGTACAGTTACGGTTACATGGGACGCAATTACCTCTTCCTAGGCTTAAGAAAGCAGTTGTTCCTAAATATAATATTTATCTATCACCATAGAATAACACAACTATAAAAAGGTGATACTTACATAAAATCAGATTGACTGGTACATCTACGACTGGGTGGAAGGGACATCGACGTATAAACTGTAACCAGGGGGCCTACTTCCTGAGCACGAAGTCCGTCGTTTCCAACTCCGTATCACTTACGGACAGAAGATTAGTTTGGAGCCCGAACTAAGAATGAATGACAACACGATTTTGACAGCTGTCCCTACCTACTCCTGATATGTTTTTGCCCGTTCAAAATTGGCTGTAGGATTCACTAAGAAGTTTTGAACTACTTTCGGACGGGCCCGTATTTTCGTTGACGGAGTTAGAGAGTAGCCCCCAGCTCTATCTCACCACATGATTGTAGTGTAGACATTTTTCGTCGATTATAAAAAATATCTGCTGTTTCATAGAAAATATTGTAAATAGAAAAGTGCAATACCTACGCAGTCAAAATCTATGGTACAGCAATTTTTTATTTAAGTAACCGGCTCAGTATTTCAATGCGGGTTAACTCATGTACTTACTGAATCCATGGTAATCCCTGCCAGCCAGTTTACAAGAAACAAAAAAAGAATTATATCAATCAACATGATGAAGAGTTGCGATATCTATGTAGATATTTCTGCACGTGACAGTACTTTATGTGTTGTGTGTCTGAATGAAACACACATAGTTTGAGTTGCCTGAATTTGACGCAGGACGTCTCTCCTAATTTAGCTTCTGTGTTACATACTAACGTTAATGGATACCGAAAATTTGTAGTTAGCAAGCAATTAACTGTTACAGTTAAAACAATTACAGTTAATTGTTTAGTTTTCTCATAAATTGAATAAGTAGATATAGAAATAAGTTTTAGAGATCAGTGCCATTATTGTAAAACTAGAAAGGAGCAACTTTTTTTTTACAATTTGCAAGTTAGTGTTAAGCTGTTGTACCTACAAGTAGATAATATGTATTTACAGATTTATTTATAATCATTAAAATCATCAATAAAACCCTCTAAGTTCAAATAGGTAGTAATATTTATTGATATTTCATAAAATAGTAATTACCTAAATCATCAAAAAACGTGAGAAAATTTGAATTTCGCGTGACATCTTAGCGCATCCTCCTTTATTTTATTTCGGTAACTTGGAAGTCTATTGTACTTTTCTGTTTTAAGCATATTCCTACAGAATAGTAAGCTATCGGATCAGTCAAATACATTTTCAAAACCTTAGTACTCCTATCCGACCTTACTGATAATCTATCGATCCCGTAGACCTTATGTATTCGGAATTCAGTCTTCGGATCTACACACAAGAAACAGATCAAACCATAACAACACAAGCATCGTACATACATAACCGGCGAGTTCACATAACAATATCAATTATAATCAAACTCTACCCATATACAACGGAACACAATTACTGCTAAGCGCAACCGGTCTCACCACAAAGGCTCACCTAAACGCCGAATTTTCCCGACACACCCCCCTTTGCCCCCCATCAGGGAGGCACCTTACCCCCCCAGGCTCACACGTCTATCCATTTGCCAGCTAGTTCCGAGCTAAATTAATTTCCAAGCTCCTTATGTTACGTGCCTTGCGGCTTTGGCTTCTATGTGTGCGTGTCCCCTACAGTGTGGCGCTACTTTAGGAAGGCTTAAATGAATATATACGCTGTTTGTGTGTGCGTGGAGGTATATACGGTAAGTTTACGGTATCGTCTTGTTAAGGATCGAATTAGATGTAACAAATTAGTTTGGAGTATGGTGGTTTATGTGCTCCGGGTTATGTGTTTTGGATTATTGGAGGTACCTATATACTTCATTAATTAACAAATATCTAAGTGCTTAAGGATGATATTTGCATACTTACACGTCGAAAAGAATACCTCCTTATTTTTTTTTAAGTCATTGAACACCGCTTTCTTTTGTTCTTTTTATAATTTACCTTTTTCAAAACTTCACAGAGAATATGAGCTGTAAGGGTGTGAATGGACACACTGTGGTGCGAATGCGCCGCTCGCGAGCCGCTTGCGAACTGCGCGCGAGCGGCTCACGAGCGGCGCATTTACCAGGTCTGGACACACCCTAAGCATGCCTACTAGGTAACAATATCGTAACAAAGATCACAAAGATATGCAATGTGTAAAACAATTAGAGTATTGAGTTAAAAGTATACCTAATACAATGATCAAAACTTTTTTTTTAAACTAACTGTTATTATTAAGAAAGTCGTTTTGACCCTACATTACTTTGTGCATTTAAAATTAAGTGTTAAGCTCTTGAAATAAGATTGAATTTCATTTGTCACAATCGGCGGCAGGTGTGACAAAATACATAATTAAAAAAATATAGCTATATTAAAAGTGAAATCGATTCCGTAATGTAATGTAAAAACTAGTTACAGGATCTGCGTTTATTCTGTAACACCTTGTATGTATGGTAAACCTTGCATGCTCAGATTGTAGTTCAAACACACTCGCTCAGTCGTCTTCACACTATGGACCCATGACCCAATTCACTACATACAAACTTAACCAACCTTTAACATAAGGAGTTAAGTTTGTATGAAGTGAATAGTGCTAGTGTTCAATAAAAAGTCGATAAAAGCAGGTAGATACTTATGTTTAATACCGCTTAGCCTTTTCTGTTGGGGTCAGCTTCCAGTCTAACCATAATATATGTACCAGTATTTTACATGGACCGATTGTCTAGCTGACCTTCACAGCTAAGTTTCCTGCTGGGTAATACAATTACCCCTTGGTAAGACGGGTTGTTTGTCTTTCGGGCTTCCAACGACCCGTGACAACTGTCAAAGATCCAATAACAATTGGTCCAGCAACTTGAATATCATCAGGAGGAATATAGCAGTTCGTCGAGGATGTGGTGCGACAGCGGTTCCCCTGACATCAGAAGACAGCCCACATCCAGCCATCGATGCGTAAGAGCATCGAAGCGACACTCTGCTAGAATTACTATCACCAGCCAGTATCCTTCTTGTCCGACCTCTTCGGTGATTCCAAAAACAAAACAAGACAGATGCCGCCACTTTCTGCGCCATCACTAATGTTAGCAAGGCAATTTAAAAAACTACAAAAAAAATATATGCAATTTTTCCACCCTTTCTCATCACATAATAAACTACATACCGATACTCATCTGTAGTTATTCGTTCGCAGAATCTCCAACTCGACATGTTTTCACATAAATAAACTGACAGCCGACGATGCTGAACGGATATTGCTTCGGCCTACTGCTTACATAACGTGTACCTATGTAAGGGATTTTGTTGCGTATTATGTAGGTAGTAGAGTAGGTATCTTCTATGTAAAGCCTTGTCTGTAGAAACACGTCGTCAAATATATGAGGAATGTGTTACACGGTAGGTGCTGGTCACATTCGTGAAGTCATGTGTAGTTCGTAAATCTAAAGTTATAATTTGTCGATATGATTAGAAATTACGACTATGTTTTTTTTTTATCATGACATCTGAAACATTTATGTACCAGCAGACGCTTTGTTGTAATCTATCTATATATTATTATATCTGTATATATATCTATGATATAAAAATGAATCCCTATTTACTTTGGTCACGGCATCACACGTGAACGGCTGGACCAATTTTGCTAATACTTTTTTTGTTGTGTTTTTACTGTCAGGAGAAGGTTCTTATATAAGAAAAAAATAAGAAAGTTGCGCGTAACATTAGAAAATTTAAGAAAACTTAACGACCATATTAACTTTTCTAATATCTAGAGTTCAATAAAAGCTGATAAAATCAGGTAGGTACTTAGGTCTACTACTGCTTAGCCTTTTCTGTTGGGGTCAGCTTCCAGTCTAACCATAATATATGTACCAGTATGTTACATGGAGCGATTACCTATTACGCCTTGGTAAGACTGGTTGTTTGTCTTTCGGGCTTCCGACGACCCGTAACAACTGTCAAAGATCCACGAATGACAGCCGGGACCAATGGCTTAACATGATTTCCGAGGCACGGAGGGGTCTTAGTATGCAAAGATGGTCACCCATCTAAGTGCCAACCGCGGCAAGCGTAGCTTACCCTGATCGATCGACCCGTGCGACTGTTATTATTTAGCCATAAGCCCCTCATCAAAGTCAAAATCTGGTAAGTGAGTAATTAGTAGGAAATTACCAGATTCTTCCAATACATGATGCGAACCCTATTATGATATGCCAGGGGTGGGGGTTGTTCGAAAGAGATACCGTGGCCCTTGACACACAGGCAACTGAGGGAACACGGGTGGGTTTTAGTCAGTAAAAGTCTGACACGCCCTCCTGCTCAACCCAGAGCGGGAGAAGTTATCTGAGGATTTCCCAACCTCAAAAAAAATAACCCTATTATGATGCAGTAGTGTGGATGAAGCTTTATACTTCTGTACATAACAAAGGTATTTTCATAACAGTTACAGAACTGTACATTTTCCTGAAAACGACTAGTGTATACCTACAACTAACTACTAATGTAATACTTATTTACATAGCTTGACATCTCAGTTCTTAAAAGTTACTCTGAACTAGCTTTTATGAAATAGCACTCGTTTCTCTAGGAATAACTTATTTGTATACCAAAGCAAATGATCGGTAGAGGCGTGAAAACAGAGCCAATACAACATTTCTTCCACATATAAACATTTAAAAATAAATATAAAACGACATCCATGAATTTGTCATATAGACACCAACAGCAGAGCATGTATGCCATAAAACATATAAAATCCTGTGCAGAATTCATGACCTTAGCTCTTAAGTCACTTTTACGACTCGGCTATTCATAATAAAAGATTGAAGACGCGGCACTAAAACAAAGGCTGAACAGCACTATATTTCACTTTCTCTGAATTTGTTTGGATTTTTTTCTTTTGGCTATACTGTCAGGCCGAGATCTACAAAAGTTACTTAGCTAAGCATCACAACTATCAAACTACAAGTGCATAAACTAAGAGTTAATCCTGTCACTGGCCAAATGCAAGAGAGACGGGACCCGCTTTATGTCAAAACATGTGGTAAGTAACGTTCATAGATCTCTGTCTCAGACTGTCAGTCTAGACTTTAACTTCACGTCATTTTCGATTGCCTGTCGATGAAACACCTTCAGCTTCACATATCATTTGAATCTACAATAGCCAAATGTTTCTCATACTTTCGCAGAATCGGTCCTAGTTATGGTAGATGTAAGCATTGTGAAATCGGATAATGTTTTCGTTTCTTTTAAATGTAAGAAGAACAAAGAAAATTCTTAAACTTTAACTGTCACACGGACGTACCAATAAAAACAAATCACATCGATCTGAGACCATTTCTACGAACCATCCTTTGTCTTGATCTAGACATGGATCATAGAACAGAACTCAGAACAAACAACGAAGCTTGTTAGCCGTATTAGTTATTCTCTGAATTTAGTATAAGTATTGAGTATAACTGAATTAGGTTCCTAGGTATTATCCCCAGTAATCATCCATTCTTTGATAGATAATTAGATAAGTACTACATAGTATTATTATCACATAAGCTGTTCTCGTGATTTGTTGAAGAGATATAGATACTCTGAAACCCATTAAAGCATTTCATAAAAACTTTCGGCCGAAGACCGACTAACACCAATTTCAGAAAATATACGAGTATATGAATACGCATGTAATAGTTTACAGTTCTTAAGGTGAACCTAGTCCACATTTTTTCCATACATCTTCGGGAGTGTTTTACTCCACTGTCTGACATGGCACATCCAAAGTAAAATATGACATCGTTTTGTCTCATTATTAATATTGTCTGTACGGAAACAGAATACTAAAATAAAAACCCATTAAAAAGGAGCCAACAAAGATTCGTTTTTCTTGCTAATTTTACTTAACTGTGGGCGTATTTAAGTAATAAAAGTGTATAATATCCAAAACCAAGTCGGTACCGACAAAGTTCAATTATCGATAAATTCAATAAACTATATTGGTCATTGACTTATGCATTGGCTTTTTCATAAAACCCCGATCTTCCAAAGGACTTTTCTTAATTTTTTCGCGAATTTTTTACTATAACTGATCCTGCATCTCACTCAATAACGTTGTGCGTGTAGAATAGCATCTAACTGCTCATCACTGACTCTATTTCTGTCGGACACGAAGCCTGGTGAGACAGCGTGATTTTTAGCCAGGCCCACCAGTGAGTTCGAGCCCGCGACTAGGTTCCCCTTAAGGCTATAAAATGCGAGAGAGTGAATCAGTCAGTCTTTCGTTAGAAACAAGTAACTTAATTATGAAAATTAAAAAGAAAAAAGCAAAATTTTGATAGATTCGGCTGCTTAGCTACCTAGCTGATTTTCCATCAATCTCAACAATTTTTTAAGATCATATAAAATAGTTTATATACCTAGAGAGATCTATTCAGTTACCTATCGCAACTACATTGTATCAGTAAATCATTGCAAATAACTACAATTTATCACAACTAGACTTCTAGTTGCCTTGCCCCAGATACAACATTTTCATATTTTGCGCCCGTGTCCGTTCTGAACCCACATCCTATATGGGTCGTAAACCAGTTTATGATGCCGACGACAGAGTATGATTTACGAGGGTCATCAAGAAACCATGCAGGTTTTATCACTGTCTTTATATCGTGATGAGTGTTCTTAAGGTATTTAAGAACTTTTAGATATACTAGGCTTTTTCTGGTGGTAGACTAGTGAAGAGAGTGCATTAATGTTCGTAGATTTTGGAGACTTCCCAATATTGTTACACGTGGACATTGGTGGAGAGAGAGACCAGCGACGGCCCAGTGGTAACGACTGCAAATTACAGGTTGTAGGTATTTGTTTCGAACGTTAATTAATTCATCACCACTGCTCTCAACACGGTGAAGGAGTACATCAAGAGGGAACCGGCATGTCTTAGAACCAAAAGTTCTAAGACATGTGACATCTACCAACGCGCACTGGGCCTGCGTGGCAGATTACAGCCTAGTCCCTCTGATAGAAATGAGCCCTGTGTCCTAGAAGTGGCGCCATTATAGGCTGATCATGCGTCATGCAGTGGTGAAAAAGTCCCTCTCACCGAATGGAGGCTTATGTCCCAGCAGTGGGATCTTTATAGACTGATTATTATATGTTATGTATAGCTGAATAAAAAACCCCTTCTTTCAGAATGACCAAGGTAAATAGTTCTTGTAGTTTCGACAACCTTTCTCTATGGCCCCCACCTATGCATGTACACAGCAATGGCAACTTTCCAAAATCCTAGCTTCTATTTTTTGGATTATTTTGACAACAGCCACACTGGCACACTCACGGATTGGTGATCCTTTAGTCTCCAGAAAAACTGACTAAACCAACATTAATCTTTCACCATGAAGGAAGATCTTCAAGAACACTACTACATTTTCTTTTCGATCGATTATTAACAGGATACGTTCTGAAAGACAACTACCGAAACCTTTTCCACACACAAAGATATAAAAAACACCCTTCCCCGCTATCATAGGTACAAGCCATTAGTTACCTTACCGTATTCCTACGAACATTGTATGACGACATATTACTAAAATCTCTTCTTCGTTCAGGTGACCTGCGCAGCCTCGTCCTCGAGAGGTGTTTAAGT
This sequence comes from Antitype chi, assembly GCA_947359405.1. Taxonomy (NCBI): domain Eukaryota; kingdom Metazoa; phylum Arthropoda; class Insecta; order Lepidoptera; family Noctuidae; genus Antitype; species Antitype chi. The sequence continues at coordinate 14,807,193 of OX375819.1, read as the reverse complement.
TGATGAGCATTAGATAGAAGAGCGCTCGCTACACTTATCTAAGGAACTCTTATTAAATCCTCCTTAACTAATCCTCCAGGTGTACAGGCTGCAGAAAAGTTGGGAAGGGAATACTGAAATAAAGGTCAATTTTTTTTCGTGTGTTTTGTTTTTACGCAAATGAAATGTTTATTTATGAAAGTAGATCTTTTACACGACAATATTTGTTGGTCTATATTTTAAAACTAGATGACGTCGGCATTTCCTAGATGTGATCCCTGAGGAGAAATTCCGAAACCAACTAAGAGGTCATGGTCTCTTTTAAAGTCCAAACATTATACTAGTAAGATTTTATGTGTCTGTCTGTCTGTGTTTTCTGTGAGGGCCATGTCTGGAAGGGCCTTTTGAAGGCCATCATGAATCTCTCATCATGAATCTCAAATAATGTGTGTGTAGTCTGTATAAGAAGGAGTATTTATAATGTGATAAGTATGTCATCAGTACGAATTTTACAAGTTTGATTAAAGGAACAGTTATTTTCGTAGATTTTATTAAATAAAACACAGAATTACCTACTTCTTTTCGTTATACATCGAATCATTATCCACTAAACTATCCAATCAAGCAAAGATGTACCCGATAACTTTTCTACCCTCCATCACCTTCCAAAATCACCGCGACAAATTCCGCCTTAATCTATGTATGATCCGAACTCCGTTGCTAACCGTACCAGTAATTAGTGGGACCGTAGTATATAGCTGGGCGTACATAATGTAATTATGCACGTTCGTACATTCGTACGCCGCTCTAAAATACTCCTGGAACAATTTGGAACTAGAGGCGAAGTTTGAAACCGCAGCAGACGGCCGCCATCTTGGGGTAACCATGACAACCGGCCGCGAATTGTCTGCTCGCTACCTGAAATGTAAATAGCTTCACGGTTTGTTGTTCAGTATTGCAGAGAATATTGTGAACGTGGATGACAGTTGGAATATTAAAAAAAATGGACGGACCGCGGACGCAGTCTTTCGTGTGGTTTTGGTGGACGCTGCGCGGCATTGAAAATGTTTCGTCAAATTTTTCTCCGGTTTTTTTTTCGTCGTGGTTTCCAGTCTAAATCTGGAATAATCTAGCCAATCGTAACTTCTTTTTACTGACTCTTCTCAAAATATTGTTGAGAAGATTTAATACTTTAAACTCGTAAATGTTTTTTTTATACCTTAGTAATAAAGCCCAGTAACACACGAGCAGACTCTCCCTCACTCTTTACAAAAATGTCCCTTATTAATTTCTTTCTCCACACCATAAAGCCTACTCACAGGAATGCACTTCCTTGTCACAATTTCGCCATAAACCTCTCGTTCCTATTAAAGTAGAACAATGAGTGCATCGTCCTCATCTTCGGATTCCTCAGCATTGCTATATAGCAATTCGATGGAGTATTTCAATATAAACGTTGGTCGCCATTAGCAGGCGGGAGTTGCGGCCCAAGATATGAGTGGAGAACTACCCTTGTGGATGTTTGGGAGTGTGGAGAACGACTTTGTTTATGAAAACTTGAAACAAAGGTATGAGAGAAAAATAGGTAATTATTGATCAAGTTTCTAAAATTCAGCATATAGTTTAACTGTGGTTTTCAGTAAATTTGTGCTTCAATAACTATAGATACCTACGTGTTTTGCTCTCATATTGAATTCATTAAAATATTGAACCTCATTTCAACAAGCAGCAGGTCAATTCTTCTTAAAGTAAAGAATATTCGCATTTTAATCTTAGTCTGTAAAACTACCTCTACTTTGCCTAATTTTTTGTCATATTTTTGACATTGATTGTCGTTGGTTGGGACTAGATTTTGAACTTACGAGAAATGGCCTTCAGAGAAACGCTATTTTCCTCAATATGAGAACAAGCCTTTGACTTGTAGTAGCGCAGTTACTACTAGCTTTACTCAGATATCGGATTTAAAATTTTGGGATCTATTTCTAAGAATGTCCTACGATCAATGACGTCATACAGGATCACGATGCAATTAGATTAAAATACAATTTATTTATTTATACTTTAAACTTAGTAACTCATAACCATAAGTAAAAAAAAAAACAGAGTTTAAATAACACCATTACAGAATCCCTCTCCACACAACATAACATCAGAGGGCAGACAGACGTAGTTGTGGAGCACTCTTCATTTCGAATGCCTGTCCACGCGCGCCCCGCGCTACCCCCGTGTGTACACGCCCTATCGGGAACGACGAACTCACCGATATGTTGTACGGAGGAGACTGCCTTATATTTTGTTGGATAATTTTGGTGTTGTTTGTCCAGCAAATAATTCAAAAGATTATTGGTTTTCTTTTTTCGTACCTTCGTGCTCTAGATATATTAAACCTGCAGAAAAACAGCCTGTGTAATGTAGATATTTTCTATTCTGAAATTAAATACCTACTCAACTGATATGTCAGTTGTGTAGTCGGGTCTTTGACTATGGAACTTTAAGAAAAGACATCAACGATTGCCAACGAATACTTACTCGTAGACCGCTACGACGAGTGCTACGAGATGCTACGACCAGCTACGACAAAGGATTTTCGTGCTACGCTGTCTAATTATCGTTAATAATAATTGCTTTGGAATATTATCGGCTATTGTTAGTGTGGTGTAGATCAATAAATTTGATCCTTCTACATACGGGCTGATTTTTTAGTCACCGTCCAAATTTTTCAGAGTGATAGTACCCGTTAAATTGAACAACTTTCTCCAAGGAACATGGGTCGAAATATGAAAAAAAAAATCGGACCTCCCATACAAAATCGACCAGCTAACTATTGATTTTGCATGGGAGGTCGATTTTTTTTTTCATATTTCGACCCATGTTCCTTGGAGAAAGTTGTTCAATTTCACGGGTACTATGACCCTGAAAAATTTGGACGGTGACTAAAAAATCAGCCTGTATACAAAATACCACATCCACCACCCATCGGTTCTAAACTCGGTACCCACATGCCCTTCGCTCCTTGGCTAGTGATGAAAGGATGTGTGATGCGTTCCCCTCCATTGTGGTTTGTTTCACAGCAACCAACCTGAGGTACCGAGGTACAGGGGGAAGAAACCACACGGTGGGCACCCCTACCTGCCAAGCAATGCCTGCCACGACTTTTAATTTCAAAGTACGTAGAATATTGAAGATTGTTTGAAGTATACAACGGTTGTATATCTGGAAATGGAAAGTAATATTGAGCTGATGAGTAATGGGATGTGAGTTTAACAAAGTTTTTCTAATAGAACCTACGTTGAAAGTTTACAAGATCATATTGAAATGTGTCCATCTATACTAACTAGTGGTCGCCCAGTAATCGAAATACGACCATAATTAAAAAATATTCGCTTTCTGTATTTCTTCTCCATATCAACTTTAAGTGTGCCAAATTTCACATTCCTTCATTCGCGTAATTTTCGTAAAACGGGGTACAAAGATTTTGCTTCACGTATTAATATAGAAGATAATAAAATAAAGCTGAAAAGTTTTTTTTTTTTTGAGCGTACTAATCTCTGCAACTACCAGTCAGATTTGGTTGGTAATTTTTTAAATTCTAAGATCCTGTATAATATTCGGAAAAGTGTTAGGCAAGTACAAAAACAAGCATTGGAAAAAGTGTACATCTGCTCTTTAGAAACACTTTGCTCTCCTATCGTAGTCCCTTTAATTTCGATAATGATTATATATTTTTTCTTAAAACTTAACTTGTCATAGGATCTCCAAAATTCTTTGCCAAACCACGCATAGAAATCTCTATTCGAATCACGAGCGTCAACACGTAATTACAACGAATGTCTTTCAAAAAGCAATCACATCTACCGAGAGATCGACTATTCGAGATTGAATTGCGAATCCACGTAATATATCAAAGGTAATCCGTTTAAGTTTAAGGGGCACTATATATCATGCGATGGCGGTACATACCCACCCCGCTGTTTGGTCGCCTAAGCAGGGTGGCCCTGTAACGCATGTTTAGGTGGGTGGTGCAAGGCAAGAGCGGTCCCAAGAATGGCGCAGATAACCTTCTGAAGAAATTATTCTGTGATTGTACTCGTAGTTGAACATTTTAAGAGCGGGTATAAACCAAAATTTCCCATCTTCAATTGGATTTTTCACGAAACTGCTAAGACTCATGTAAAATAAAAATAACATGAATAACTATATGATCATTTCAAACTTTGTGGGTCACAAACTCAAAATACAAAAAATTTGGCTCTGTTGGGACGAGTTTCTTCAGTTACGTAGTTCAAGTTTTTTTATTGCTTTAGATTTTGTCTCAACCAACAAAAGGAGAAGTTGCATATAAAGACGACAATCGTTATTAATGCCAGGCACGTTCAGCATCTAGTTGTAGAGTCTAAAACTAGTCTGTAAACGTAGTGTAGTTAAGAAATATGTGGAGCAATTTTCATATTTTAGGCAGTCTTACAAAGTTGAGCTCTAAGCAACGGACTTGTCCAAAAGAAATACTAACTGGTAAGAAACTATCAAATATCTTGATAGCACGATCTTGTCAATGTTTAAGTAGAAAACTCAATAAAATTGTTATGAATGCGGGCTATCGCATGCAGGTGTGCTGGAAGAGATTTCTTTAGAATTAAGCATCACCTTTGTACGTATTTTTCTGTTCCTTTTTTCTTGTCTGTTTAAATGTTTAAATAAAAAAGGAATTCCTCTAAAAAGACAATGTAATTCCTTTGTCCGTTAAATTCTCCGCTATTCGCTTATGTCCTAACCCTCTCTTTATTCGTCAACTAAGCAGGGTGGAGGGTGTTTCAACGGGTGTGTGGGGGGTAACGTTTTCCTGTATGAAGGCACACGTCGCAAAGGGAAATCCTGTACAGGACAGAACGCTAAAATTGCCCGCTGCGATAGTAGGCACAGACAGGTATCTAGGATTATGACGGGGAGATTATTTAAAGATGGTGTTTTGTTATTGTTGGCTAACAATAAGTTTAAAGGGTTCTCTTCTAATCACCATTTTGATATTAAACAGCGTCTGCACAACATCACAGCTAGTTTATTTAGCTACTTGATGTTGACCGATCGCAATCAGCGGGATCCAGTGGCGAGGGGTGTAATTATGGCCAGGGCAAGAAAGACGTTCAAAAAAATAAAACACTCACCGCGTGATGCTTTGGTTTTACAGAGGATAAAGCCCCACTTTCAATTTTGAATTTTGTACGATTGATAATTGGTTTTCGTTTCGCGCAGGCGATTTTTTTCAGTAAAACTTAGAAACACAAAAAAAAATGTATTTTGAAAAAATTAATGGTGGATCGGTAGGAGGTGGGATTTCTCAAAGGAAAGCCGATGGGAATCAGTTTGTATTGACCCTTCGCCACTGGCGGGATCATTGCGTAACTCACTAACAGTAGGAAAGGCTTTCATTTTGACAGTTCGACAACATTCATTGCGTTATTTACGTTGATGAGCAGACACAATTTTCGAACATATGAAGCAATGGTACAGCAATATCCTTCAAAACGATTGCGATTGAAAGTGTATTACGCAATTAGGATGCTGAATTTGGTATCTTAGACCCATCGCTTATCACCAGGCGAGATCGAGGAGGGATAATCTGTAAGTGTATTTCTTACCTTAAAATTCTACTACTGTAAAAAAGACTTCAATTGGCCGCTACAAAAAATGGTACTTGTCCATTCCCGTAATCCACACTTAGCGAGCAATAAATCGCAGCATTCGCCATTACCATACGGGAGGACGCTACTGTCTAACCTCTTAACATAATCCCTGACGCTTTTTAAGACACCCACGTTATAAGGGGCGGCTTATTCTTCACCAAAGCTTAATACTATGATTGTAGGTGTTCATTTGGACTCCACTTTTTTTTCAAGTTTAACGTTTCGACAGATGATCGAAGGACCAGAGGAGAAGAACCAATTTTATTTATTTATTTATTAAGCAAGGCACACCAACGACATATTTACAAAGATAGTAACATTAGGTGATGACGAATCTTCAGCACTGTGTAAATACATCACTTAAAGGATGCACAATATTCTTATTAAAAGGCTAATACCTACTACGAATAACAAAGAGCTCGATTTACGATTCGATTACATTTTGAAATTATTAAAATATTGGAAATGAGATTACATTATAAAATAAAATGAATAGATTTCGTCATAAAGAAATTAATTATTAATTATTTTATGAAAGGACCACACTTCATATTCTTTTTATATTTCGTATCATCATCATCAGCTGCTCAGCCTTTTCCCAACTACGTTGCGGTCGGCTTCCAGTCTAACCGGACGCAGCTGAATACCAGTATTTTACATGGAACGACTGCCTATCTGACCACTACCCAATAACTGGGTGATCCGGTACCTGATGGTAAGACTGATTGTCAGACTTTCGGGCTTCTGACGACCCACGATCCTTTTTATATTTCGTATACGATACTTTATAAACTCAAATAACGTCTGCTCTCAAATTTGAAAGCCGTATTGATTGATAGCAGTAATGGACGTGTTAATAATTTAATACAACGTGAATACGTAATCCTGTGCGAGCGACGAACGAGGCTCGCGGTACATAGATAATTAAGTAAATGGCATCCTAATGTACGTTGTATGTTTCAATAATTAAGTAGTATACGGAACGTATAATTAACGGTAGGAATACAGGCTACTTCGTAGATCAGGTAAAACGATGAAATGTTTTGACAAAGTCATAAAAAGACACATTTTGGAAAATACACGTACTTGCAGCGACCAATGTATGTTGACAAATAGGTCCTATTTATGGACACCACTGAGCGGCCTGCTCGCGGGTTATTTCAATTATTGACAAGAATAATCATGACATAGGTAGGTACTGCACCCTAAGTGCGTAACCCACTATCAATCACAATCTGAATCATTTTAAAGGATACCTATTGCTAATCCATTACTTTTTAAGTTCCAAAAATGTATCTCCTCAACAACGTAAATAACGTAAAGAATGTTGTTGAACTGTGGCCCTAGTGTGAGTTTCTTAACATCTCTACTTAACGCATCGACCACGTTCAGCGCTCCAATTCGCCCTTCACCAATCCAGGGCCAATCGAAGCGCAGAATGCGGTCAATGAGTAAAGTCGAGATGGTTAAAAGAAAGTCACACACCTGTGTTTATTTTATTGTTACCAGGCAGTGTCATTGTAATCCGACCTCTTCGGCGATTCCAGTAACTTCTTAAGAAAACTAGACGGCGCCACTTGCCTCGCCGTGAAGTCTTTAATTGAATGATGTAATAAAGTTATATAATTATGTATATTAACGCAATAATTCAGCGCATATCTAACAAGTTTAAGTATGCGTGCGGCATGTGCTAACAAATTCTAGTGCACTAAGTAACCTGAGAATATCTTGAAGCATGCCAATCGGAAATTGTAGCACGTGCCAGTCTCACACAAAATATTTGCCAACCTATGGTATTTCCAGGTGAGGCGAGAATATCCAAAGTTTGGTTGGATTGCCATCATTGCCATGTCTGCGGTGATACGAAACTACTCAGTCTAGGGATTTCTGGATGTTTAAGCGTTTCATGGACCACTATATCGGCTATGTGGCTAATAGCTGTAGGCGCCATGCTATAAGCTAAAAACTTCATAGTCACTTAGAGAGGAGAGACTCACGTGGGGCAAGTGTGCGCAGAGAGTAAGTGTACGCACCCGAAGTATCTTGAAAACGATGTATATGTAGGTACAGACGCCAGCAGGTCAAGCTATCCCAAACTGTCAAATTATCCCAATTGAACATGAACCTTCTCGTATTGTAATAAAGTTGAAAATCTATCAAAGAAATTTGACAGATTGGGGTAGCTTGATGTGCTGGCGTCTGTACGAACTGACAAACCCCCTCCTCAGTACCGCACGCAATGCCGTACTTAGTGCAGGCGTATCACTGTCCGCCGGCGCGCCATTTTGTTTTCGCAGGTGAGTATTGTTTTTGCTTGAATCATTTAGATTTTTGCTTCAAATTAGGGATTCATTCTTTTTAAACATAATTATCCATGTTTTGAAATTATGCTATATACCATCAAACAATACATAATAAATATAAGCCTTGGTTAACATTTTGGTGGTGCCGATTACGTAACTTATTGCTCAGTTTTGATTGAATCTCATTTTGATGGTTTGGGTCAAGTGTACGCATCCGCACACTTACCACGCATCGCTTTGGCTTTGTATTTATGGTGTAATTTGTATTTTTAAACTACCGTGTTTTTATCAAACAACAAATGCTGAAATTTTACCGATTGCTAAAGTTGTTTCTGTAAATAATCAGGTTCAACCACAGCCTATACAAGAAACGGTAGCCACATCATCAAGTCATGATTCTGTGCCAAGCATTGTAACATCTCCTTCAATCATTTCAACTTTGCAAGACGGGACCACAGATCAACCTCACCTACTACTTCATCTCAAGATGATTTGGTTAGCTATACCGAAAACACCAGCAGTCATAAGTATGGAAAATACTGTGGCACCCGCAATAATGAGCATAGCTTCTACTAGCAAGGCATATATACCAATGCCATCCATTCAAGGATTGCCCAAGGCCACGTCACAAAATCGCCAAAAGAAAGGAAAAAGTCAATCATCGCAACTGAAAGTCCTTATAAATTTGAATTGGAACAAGAAGACTGTTACAGATAATAAAGAAAATGATGAGTAGGAAATTACTACTCATCATTTTCTAGGAATACTTTTTCCCTCTGTGTGGCGAAAAATCATATATCCACCGAATAAAGACAGGGTCCAATGCAGCGTCTGTGAGAGCTGTTGGCATGATAAATGCAGTAACTTTGAAAAGGGAACATTTGTTTCTGATAATGATAATGGTTCTACAGAGTAGCATTAGTTTTGTTCCCTTACTTTAATCATTTACTTATGTCATAAGATATTGATCTCACTGATTTATAATTAGGTTTAGGATGTTGATTTACTAGTTTATTATATGAGCCTGACTCAAATTTTTGTATGTTATATTTTGCGTACACTTACTGCGCACGAGTGCGTACAGTTAAACTTGAGTTTAGGTAAGTGTACCCATTTTGATTTTCTTGATTTCCAAAGAATTTGTGTCATTGATAATAATTTTTTTTGTGTTTATGTTGTTGATTATTAAATATTGTAACTAATAAACCTTGTTTTGTTTCATTCAACTTCACATTTTTAATTATATGACACTTCAAACCGTAAGTGCGCACACTTACCCCACATGACTCTATGTTACATGAGTGCCAACTAACGTAATAAAGTGCGCGCTATCGAATGGCATCAATATTATAGCGAAATAAGACAATTAGTTTTCTCGATCAGTCGACTTAAAACTTATTTTGTCATTTTCTATATTCTTAAATCAGTGCAGGTCTTGTGGGTATGCAATTTCATCAAGAGAGGATCCTGCTTTTTTAAATATAAAACGTTTTCCATTCCCACTGTTAGTGTCTATGTAACGCAATTAAACCCGCTGTTTTACCCAGGTACTTATATGAGTACTATTTTGACATCACAAGCCTAAAAACCAGTAATTTAGGAATGTCATTTCTGCACCCTAATTGCGTAACACGCGATTAACCATAATCGGTTTTATTTTGACAGTTGAACAATATTCATTGCGTTATTTACGTTGCTGAGCAGACACATTTTTCGAACATATGAAGCAATGGTTTAGCCATCTGTTTCAAAACGAAACAGATTATGATCAATCATGAGTTACGCAATTAGGGTGCTGATTGGAGTGCCCAGCTAAGTCCATAAGAGGATTAAAACTGTTGAAAACAAGTACATACCACACTATTTTATAGCAAAAACAAATTACAACAGAAAAAACCGTTGATATGCAGAATGATCCAAAAATAATATCCATCAGAGCTCTTTGTAAACCGTTTCTAAACAGATCATGGGAAAGAAGTTACCCACAGGTCAATATTATTAACGTTCAACACATCAACGACAGGCACCATAACATCTTTTGTCATATTGCTTAAGGGAAAAAATAACTGGGAGCAAAAGTGTACCCCATCGACTTTTTCACTATAGAACTCATTTAAATCACTCGATGCACCCTACTTTGCCTGCGATGCACCTTGTTGCAAATTAAGGATTCAACCCTTATAAAAAATGTGACCCCAAAGCATCGTTGGTAAAAACTTTTATCTTTTTTTTTTATTACACTTTATTGAAATGAGACACCGGGTACGCATATAAAATTGGTCTTTTTGTGTGCCGCGAAAGGGTTAGACACGTCGGTAGTGCATTGAATATTTTTTTTTAATGTGACGTACAAAGAGCCCTGCGTATGCGGTTCGTGGCGGTTCGTTATATCAGTGTTAAAGTTGAATTTGCTGTTGCGAAATTTCGGTCTTTTTATCCCATCGATATTTTTTTTGTATGAAGTTCAATGTACCTAAATACTGTAATGACTTTTATTCAAACATAAAACTAATAAAAACCAATATTTTTTAATCAGTTGAAGTGATTTAGTGACCAAATAAAGAAGCTGGCAGTTTTTAAATAACTGTCTCCATTTATAAGTTAAACCTGAACCCAAAATATTTTATGAGGTAAATTAAATTCATAAAGCATCAAGACAAAAACAATGATAAAAATCGAACCTTTAATAAATCTCAAACCGTCTTTATTAGAAAGTGTACTACTAACCCTTTAAAATCTACAATACGGTCTATTGTACCAAACACAAAAACTATCAGACAAAAAGCTCTAAGAGATATCATCAACAATTTCACACTTGGCACGCATGCGTCACATATTTTCATTTTGACAGTAGAGTGCTTTATTTAGTACGATAAGTATCGCTCCTGATTCCATCTGATGTCATTATGTTCAAGTATTCTGGTCTCATTGACTTTTTACGTGATTTTATAATTAAGATAAAATGGAGCGAATTAAAATTATTGCTGCTGTTGTGTTATAGGCATTCCTATAAAGACAATGTTATATTTCCTATTTAGGGCATTGGTACGAATCATTGTTTTGTTTTGTGTGACTTTATCTAACTATATACAATATTTTGCTTAGTAGGTACCACCAGTTTCTGCTGTTGTTTTGTGGTTAGTTAAAAAATCCTTAATACCTAATTATTTCCAAATAATTATAATCGTAATCTTCACATTTTATTCAACGAAAACTACTAAGTAAAGTTAAAGTTGTTATTATGTCAAAAACCAAACTAAACCACTCGACTATAAAATTATATTAAAATTAAAAAATCTGCACTGCAAACCAAACACGAAAACACATAAATTTCTAACCCGTCAACGGCGACATGTTTTCCAAAACTTGGCCGCCGCGTCACTCCCCTGGCATTCAGGCATTCGCTCCTATTTACCAATAACCCTTACTGACCCTTAACCCTTCTACCTAAATATGACCTCTCGGCCTAGCCCCTGGTCATTGTGTAGCGAATTAATCGGCTAGTATGCCCATTGTATGGACACTGCCCACCCGTTATTCGTTCGTCGGTCATTGTGTTTATATTAAAAGTTTTTAAGTGTCCCTTCGCAGTTTAGGGTTTGCGAAACCGGTTTGCGAATTTTTTCATGTGCAGCGGTCAAAACTGGTTTTGTTTTGAATTCGATGGTATCAGTTTATCTATTTTTGATATTCAGCAAATAATGCATTGGGCAGTTTTTTTTTAAATCTCATACAAGGTGTTGTCAAGAAATATTAACATTATTTCTAGAAACGAATAAATCATTTTAACAACTTGAAGAACAGAGAAATACATAGATTCTTGAGCTTCAAGGGCAGAAAGCTGCCCATCAGGTAATAACTAGCTTTTTCTTCGAAGATAGATAGTTTAAATAGTACCTACTCGTACATCCAGCCTGGAAATCAAAATAATAAATTCCTGTTGTTTGAGGCTGACTGTTCATAAGTCAAAAAGGTAAGATTTAGGTACCGAGCTTTTTGGGTGTTTAATTTAAAGACTTTACTTTATGTCTACAATAATATTGTTTTTTTTTTTTTTTTCTAGCAAAGAAAGCTCACACTCTACGATACCAACCGGTGAGCGCGCACGCACGTTGCAAAAACCCGACAGCAACAATGAACTTCAACTATTTTGCATACAGAGCACACCCCTTTCTAATAGTTAACAATTTATTGTTATTATTTATGCACCGGAAATGTTCCCCTCGCGTGTAACTAGCGGTTCTACAGATGTGCATCTTGGATGAGCTGTGGGACGACCGACGAACTTGCTCAAGCCAGGGTCCTACTAATATTTTAAGATGTTAGTACTGGCTGTAATTTGGGAAGAGAAAACTTTTTATATGTTGTTTTGCCTTTATCATTTGAAATTAGAATTACCGAAAATGGAATTTAGAATTTGACGAATATTTTTGGCCTTCACTGAGCATTGTAGGGTTAAGGTAGTTTAAGCCAAGTACTTTCTGGTAAGAAAATTGGCCCAATGAACCAATGAAAAGCTAGCCAGTATCAGGAAAGTTATCAAAACAGAAATAAGGTTCCAACGTGTCAAAATAAGAAGAAAATGTAAAGTGAAGAAAACTCAGGTGAAAATAAAACGGTTGATTTTTCTTTTAGAAACTTCAAAGTTATTGGTTCATATCTGAATAATATGGTATTTAACAAATACCAAAGAAATAATGGCAATAGGAAACTTCAATCTACCTACCGACAGCCAAATAAAACTTTCATTTAAATGTGAAATTGTAATGTAACTAAAGCTAAAAGTGAACTATTACAGTATATAAACCGTATCCGATCGGAAGTATATAAAGCCGATACATAAAATTCTAATAATATCTACTATTCAATAAAAACTGTCAGTCAAATTGCATAAAAAGGATCAACACGAAAGGTGTGCGTCGTTTATGCAAATTTATTTCCTAATCGTCACTGTGCCAAGAGATTTTAGACTTTATTTTTATAACGACAAAGTTGGTTGTCACTTTTTCGAAAATTGCAATAAAAACACGACCTTATGCATTTTAATTTAAAATCTTATTTCAAGAAAATACAGTTCAAATTCGCAAAGAAATCAAATGCATTTACGACCTACCGTATCAGGTTCGATCCTAATTTGCATGAGGTATTGTGTTGCAAGCTTTATTTTGTAAATGGCCACAAAAGATTTTTTTAATAAACAACACTGCGAATATATGCAAAGTTAAAAGTAGAACATCTGCTGTGTGGGGTTGAAAAGAACGCTTGCGCAAAAATTTGAATATCGATAGAATTAGCGTTGCATTCTACCTGCGTGGTTTGAATAAATGAATATTATTAAATGTATCACGGATTTATTCTAAAGCAACTTCAATGATTAAATTAAAGGCGTAGAGTTGAACTATTATTACTTATAAATGCCTCTAACCAGAGTTTGCCAATTTTGCCAGATTTGACATGAAAATATGTAATAATTTACTTAAGGAAACTAAATGGCATCGTTTTGTTAAAAAAAAAAAACAAGAATTAAGTTCAACAACCGAACTAATCAAAATCTGCTTAGCAGAAGTGGCTTATTCATGGCACTAGACTTCGTTCCGGTCACATTACGTCAAAAACGTTTGGTTTTCTGATGAAGAAGGTTACGTCACCCAACTGTGAAAAATATGGAGTACCTAGTCGAAGATGTACTTACAACATGTTTTGATGGAGTGTGTGTGGAATGAGGTTTTGCGATTTAATTTACCTTGTCTAACAAATAAGTACGATATTGAAGAGTGTAATGCTACCCTGGCTTGTCCTTTATTGGAACAAGCTAGGATACTGTACAAAACTGGCATTTTTTGTTTTAAAGTATCTACCTACCTATGTTTTTAGGTTTATAGTTGATTGTGCTGATGTTAGAGGGCGACGTTATCGCTCAGCGATAGAGCCCTTAAAAAAGATTCAACAACCAAAACGTTTCTAATGCAATAAACATGCAAAGGTTCAATATGACAAGCCAATAATCGTAGCCAGCATTTTTAAATATGGATCTTTAGTATGGTTTAAACTTTGAAGTGTGAAAAAGAGATTAGGTTTTAGTTCGGTCAATCTAAATACCTAGTAAATTGAGTCCAATTTAGACACTAACCGAGGTTCTAAGTAGGTAAGTAAATAGGTAGACAACGGTGCACGGTGGTGTGATAAATGGTGGCTTTCTAGAAAAACATGTTGTTTCAAAGTCTTAGTTTTAAATCTTCTCTAAGGAACTCTATCAACAGAACAAATTTAAAATTTTGATCATTTGAGTCAGATTAAAGCCAGTGCATTTACAGCCTTACGGTCAAATTCATAAAAGTTATCGAACATCTAATCAGTTGCTAAAGTCTGGTTTTCGAAGAGAAACCAGCTGTTTAGATGTTCGATAACTTTTTATGAATAAGGCCGATTACCTACAGTTTATAGTTTTTTTTAAGATAGGTTCTAATTGAGGACATTTTCCAAGAAAATATTGTTGGTATTTTATTTAGAGCTATCAAATCACACATCAGCCCATCTTTTCTTAAAAGTTAGATCGTAAAAGTAATGGTCTGTCACAACTTGGAACATCGCTCGCTTATCCATATCTTGTGATAGGTAGGTACCTAGGTACCTAATCGTAGGTAGGTACATGTAAAACAGTCCATATGGCTAGCCTGTTAGGTACGGCAGCCGAAAATACTAGGTTTTAAACCAGCTTATGCAAGTAGGTAGGTACCTATTTATTAAAAATCCAATGTTATCTGTTGACATAGGCATTATTACTGAATGAACCGATGTCCACGTGCGGACATTGCAGTAACTACGTAACCCGTTTTTATAAATTCTTTGATAAGCTTCAAAAACAGCTGACGAACTGCATTCTGCACTAATTCCTTGACAACCATAGAAATACATTTTTACAAAACCAACACCTTTTCAAATCCATGCACTACCAAACTAGTTCAAACTCCATACAAAATCATTATGTTTGGCAAATCTGCGCAAAATTCTATCACAATAGAAAACGCGAACCATAAACCAGAATTTCAAGTTCATTTACTTTTTAAAACCAGTTCGACCGCCGTCCACGCGCCTTTTTTAATTCGCAATATTTTTTAAACTGGCAACTTTGGTGCGTGTTTATTGTCCCGTGCCATATTGTCTGGAATGACCTGCAGTGTTAACGAATTATTGAATTAGTTAATAATTACATGCGTTTGTCGTAAATTTGCCGTAAATGGATGGAAGACATAATTCATGTTTTAGTATTGTTAGCGGCCACAACGTTGGTGAGCTTGGTTTCTATATGATATTTTTCTATTACAATGGTAACGTATCAGTAGGTACCTACTATAAGAGCCTTATACACCTTTGCTAGTCCCTACAGTAAATTGCATTGCACACATTACATAATCCTCATCAATCATTCATAAGAACAACTAACTTTTAGTTTATTTATCTTCTGTTTTAGGCATTCTACTTCCGTTTTCAATACCTAATATAAGGTTTTTGGTACTTAAGTACACTTACTTATTTTTACCTACTTACCTGCTAGAATAAAGGGATTTTATTTTTGAGCCAATTTTTTAGGTAAGGGTACGGGAAAATGGTATCTTTTTTGAAGAATTTTCATTTAGTAGATTTCTAGGTAGATACCTACTTAATGATACTTACCAGCTTTTAATGTGGCTATAAACTGGCTAAGTATCAACATTTCATATTAAAACCACAACGTTAGAACAAAATAAAAAACTTGAAGCTGTCCTACAAAACGTAAAGTTCTAATAGCTCCCAAACCTATAATAATCCAAGTCGTACGGGTCGTACCATAGACGATAAAATTCAAAAAGTATTACCCTAGTCAACGGCCTTAGCTTATCTTAGTGGCTTACGGCCTAATACTCATTCGCGAAACTTGAAAATGGAATGCCTATTGCCCAATTTGGCGCCAAAACGGCGCGTCGCGTGCTAGGACGCGCGCCGCCTCACACACGGTTGCCCCGCCCCCCATACGCTGGCCAATCGCACGGGGCGAACACCCTCACGGGCCGCGCAACACGCATATTGATCTGCGGACACCGCTCGAACCGTTTACATTTCGACATATCACAAGCTAAACACCGACAAACAATAACATATGGTCACTTGCCGTGCGAAATTTAACTCTATTCTCAAGGGCTAAGGTCTAAAATCAGGCACAGAAATTGATGTCACATAGGTCCTTTCACGTTTTTAGAGGGGTGTAATTTATAATGTGAGAGGACCTCAAGCGATAGTGGACCTTGTTTCTTTGAGTGTAAGGTAACTATGCTGAACAAACCCATTGAGGATTAGTAAGACCTAGAAGTAAACTAAAAAAAGTGACCAACAATTTAAGCAAATAATGTCCAAAAATATTTAAACCTTGCTGAAATGCACCAATCAATGCACTTGACTAAAAAATCATTGTCAACAGCATCGGCTGTTGACAATGATTATTTAGTCAAGAATACATTCGTTTGGAAAGGTCCTAATGACGATGGTTTATAAACAACAAACTATTATAAAAAGTAGGTACTGATTATAAATTGTTATTTTTGGAATCCTGAATATCTTGCATGGCACTAACACCGCCATCTACTGCCAGATGCTCTAATGATTGAGGCGACAGAGCAGTTTATTTAGTATCTGCTACTGCACAACAGATGCCGCTGTCTTCAATTTTGACCCACGCTTGTAGCGACATCTAGTATCACATTGAAACAAATAGTCATAGTAGAATTTTAGAATCCTTGAAATATTGGACTTGAACATATGAGTTGAATTTTAAATTAAGAAGCAATTTTAAAACAACATCCAGCTACTATCTATAATATTGTATATTTATTACTACATAAATAAAATAAACATAAATTTTACCAATATTTTAGTCTCATTCAGTTCATTTGAAAATTTAGATGACATTATTTTTCAACCAAAAATGTTCTTTGAGAATGGCTCTAAGCCGATAAAGTATTTTAAAAAATAAGATAAATATATTATTTTTAATTATACATTCATGTAACAAAATAAAGCTTTTATTTCAGTTCCTTTAACTATCATACTATTATAATTATTATGCAAATTACATTAGCACATTATAGATTTAGACATTAACACTATGTTAGAAATGCTTAGAAAATGTTAGATATTACAAAATGTACCCATGTCCCTCTTATATAAAAACTAAATATTTCTGTTATTAGTTAAGTAAATTATATGAATTCGTCATTCTTAAGTATGTGAGCCCAGAAATTTTATGACAAATAATACATAGTCTAAAATAACTAGGTCCCAGTGAGATAAAATGCTGCTGCAATTATAATTGATAGACTAGTCACACAGAGATTGTTAGGAAATTAATTCTATTTTATATTATCACCATTAAACTTCTGCTGGTTTGTCTAAGTCCTTTATAGGCTCGTTTAGAACTAAAGGTATATCTCCACCAGCGTTCTTTGGTACCCACCCAGCGGAATCTTCTTCAAGTTTCCGCTTTTCTTCTTTCACTCTTTCATATTCGTCAATTTCTATTTGGTACTTGGGTGTGGTTATGCCAAAGAAACCAGCAAGTGATTCTCCAGCGTAATCAACTGCATTCAACATTTTGTTCCCAGATTTCCAGGCATAGTGGGAGAACCAAGGGCCCCAAGGTAGACTTTTCTGGAATCATCAAAACATGAACTAAAAATCAATAGAAAATTATACATTATTACTAAATACTTCTTTAAGCTATGCATATTTCCTTCACTGCTTGAAGGAAACATGCATAGAGTTCCTATTGTACTTTCCAATTTGTTTGTTTACGTTTTCTTTGTTTATTTTTCCTGCTGGTATGCCTTATAGAAACTGCATTTATAATAAAAGCCTTTTCAACATAAATTATGAATGAATGATGGGAAACCAATAAAATTCACAGTAATAAAAATTATCATCATAATCTAGTCGAATTTAAATGTTGACGAGTTTCTCTTTCCTTTGACATTTCTATTATTCTATTGCTGTTTATTCATTGCGCATAGAATGCTATAATTTAGACAATTAATAAACAGTTATCCCATCCGTTAATACTTAGGTACTGGCTTTTACAGTCCTGTTATTGATAATAACAGAACTAATATTAGTAGCCAATTACCTCAAAACACGAAAGATTTCTCCCATTAAAAAGATCGTACCTGTACTTGCTTCGGAAGGCTACGAAAATATTTTTTTCGTAATAAACAAGCCTTATCGTCATGGATATTAATAGAAACGAATTACACCAAGGTCTCTCCTTAGCTAAAGTTAATAAAACAAAGAATACATCGCTTACTCACCGGATCCACGTTTGTCGTCTCTAATGGTTCTGTAGCCAATTCAGCAGCTTCCTCCTCCACTATTTCTTCTTCAACTCCATCGCAAAAATGAAGGATTCTCCCTGGCTTGTTTATAGTTACTTGAGTTTCAGTGTTATTCTCCATTTTTGAATGAATAAATAATTAAACAGTGAAATCAACTCTGTTTATTTCTAGCAAATGACACAAAAATGACGTCTACTCTCGTCTCGAATTGGAAATGACATGACGGGCAACTGTAAAGTTGCCATTCTAGTTATGAAAAAATGTAGAACAGTGACAAAAAACAAATCATTCCTCCTCTATTCATTGTCTTCACGGTAGTCACCTTAGCAGACACAATACTATTTACTAAATGAAATTCTATTCAAAATAACTGTTCATTTTAATTCATTGACATTATACTAAAATTGAATGGTTTTTATTCACTACAATGCAATGTATGTTGTACAGAGGCCAGCACATCAAGCTATCCCCAGATTGGGATATCTTGATGTGCTGGCCTCTGTACATACATACTACTATAATAAATAATAAACTATTAATAAACAGTTAAAAAAAAGCATTTTAAACCAATATTAGATTGTTTTACACCAAAAAATACTGTGTAAAATCCATCGATCACTAAAGTGATCGATGGTAATAAAACCAAATTGTTCGAAACGTTTAAAATCAGTGTTGCATTTTATTTACTATACACATTACAATACATTGTTTGTTCGTTTGTTCACCTGTGCGATTCCCAAGATATTCGAACATTTTCTGAAAAGACGTCTTGAGTCATGGCTTGAAGCACCAAGTTCAAAGTCTAAGAAATCTACTGGGTTGTTTAATAGGAATCCTTTATGATTAAAAAATTAAAGTGAGCAAGCAATAGAGAAAAATCTAGGTACATTTACTGGGTCTATCAATAGAAAAAGGATCAGCAGTTAAAGAAAATAGATGTCATAAAATACATAGCTACTGTTTTATCGGACTGACATGGCAACTCTAGCGCCCCAGTATACGAATTGTTTGAATCCTGAGCATTACGCGGATGATATAGTTACCGGCACGTAAGTTGGCAAGAGATTTTGTAGAGGGGGAAGTTCGCGCAGGCACCATTTCATACATTTTTACATGCGCGAATTTCCCCCACTACAAAATCTCTTGCCAACTTACGTGCCGGTAACTATACTCTCTTGTAAACAATACAGACAAAAGAAAAATTTAACTGTTGCAAACGTTTTAAAAACCAACTACCTTTTGTTGGATTGCCTCACAGTACTATGCCTAAAGTTACCATTTATTTTTTCTAATGGGTAGGGCATCACAACCTTCTACTGCTTTGTAGCAGACCAGACCATTTTTAATCCAAATCTTTGTTAAAACCTAAAATGGTCAATGTGTAGCAGTTAGCAGAGACTGGCAGAGGCAGAGACAACCGAAAAAGAAAGAAGAGAACCGAGATTCTCTTCTTCCTTGTTCGGTTTTTGGCAAGGTAATGGTAGTGAGTGGGTAGTGGTAGGTAGTGGTGACAATAAAAAAAAAACATCGGTGTATTTATTTCGATGTAATGCATCGAATATTGGCAACGATGTTTTTCGATCGATATTTCAAAAAAAAAACATCGATGTTTTTCATACATCAATTGTTTTGTTTTAAGAAATGCTAGATATAAATGTGGCATATTATTATAATAAAAAAGAATTTACAAATCAAAAAGCTTTATTAACTTTACAATTTTGATACTGGTGATTCATTTGAAATAAAAGTAAGTAAAACTGGTAGACAAACAAATATCGATAAATGGTCTTTAAATATTAATAAAAACATCTTCGAATCTTCTACTATTAAAAAAGTAATCACTGATCTAACTTACATTTACAAACAAACAAACAAAATTATTTTGTCATAAACACAAGCGACAGAAGACGGACGGTCATTTGCATTTTGTATTTTTTTAGTTTTTTCTACGGCTTGAAGTCTTGGCCGGCATGGGAGATGGGAGTAGTCAGCCACAATTTAATACAACATTCTACGAAGGTTTTTAATTTAAACTCTTTACAAAGTATTCATAGCAAGTGGTAAACTCGGTACAAATTAAATGACATCAAATTGATTCCATTCATCGATTTATTAGTTCGAGTGTTCTTACAACATCGATGTATATCGTCCATCCCTACTCAGTCAGCTGTCAGTGTCAATCTATCAATTATCAAACCAAAAGAAAAGAAACGTCGTATTTTGTTGCCGTTGTGGTCTGGCAGTATACAAAAATGATTCTGTTGATTTATTCATAGAATTAAAATGTTATTTTCGATTGAAAAACTAACTAAACTAAGAAGGAATAAATAAAAACAATAATCGAAAATGTCTATCGAAATCATGGAAGGGTTTTGCAGGGGTTGTCTCATAAAATATGACGAACCGATGGACCTGCTACAATATACTGAGAAAATCAGGAGATTATTTGTTTATTCTACAGGATTACAGGTAAACTTTGTCGTTTTATGACATACTGGTTTATAGATGAATATTCACAGTGGCTGCTGTTCTTGGGATCGCGCGGGTTTAATCCCAGCATCGAAACAAATATTTGGAATGCTTGCGAATGGTTCCTGTGTACATACGTAATGTTCAGCATTAAAAAAAAAAACTTATGGACCACCTTTTCTACACCAATATGTAATAACAGTCTTCGTCTTGGTAAACCAAGGCCCTGACTTAACTGTGGGCCATCAAACCTTGCGGTTCCCAAATAACAGAAATGTATTATTTACGAACATAAACTCACACCTTTCCATGGGGGTAGGCCGAAACTACAGAACGCCACCTGCTATGATTATTATAAATATGTTATCCACAATATACTGTCCAAGCTATGCTGGCTTTTAGGATATAAACAAATTTCAACAATTAAATCATTTAAGGGCTTATTACGAACAAAGTTTTTCTTTATACCCCTGGCTTATCACTACTACACATATTCGAAATTCGAAGTTTAAATTGAACGATCTTTAAAAATATAATCATCTGGTTTTAAACAGTCTAAGTTTTCAATATTGTATCAAGAACTTTACCGCAGTCTTAATAAGATTTAGAATGCAATAATGGGCTTCGACTGACATTCAAACTTTTATATCTTGCAGGTGAAAAGAAATGACAGCTTCATATTCCAGCTATGTAGGGATTGTTTCGTAAACATGAAGCAGGCTTGCAAGTTTAAGAAGAATTGTCGCAATTCAGACAAGCGGTTTAGAAACTATGTAGCTTTAAAAGATGTAGGTGATCCGGTGGATTTCTGCACATTCCTTAAGAATAATGATGATACTTTAACATTCCGGTAACTATGATTAATTATTTTATGATGATAATTTTGTTATAAAATCTCAATATTATCCTACTAATATTATAAATGTGAAAATTTGCGAAGATGTTTGGGTGTTTGTTACTCAATCACGCAAAAATGGCTAAACGGATATGGATGAAAATCGGGACACCGATAGTTTATATCCTGGATTAACACATAGTATAGTTTTCATCCCAGTAGTATGTTCCAGTGGGATATTTTACAAACTCCATGCGGGCGAAGCCGCGGGCAACAACTAGTCAGGAATATTTGTGGTTCCATAATGGCACTTGGCATCCAATTTTGTCTCCTTACTGTTTTAACTTCTTGTGTACATGAAATAACAAATCATTTTATTATTTTCCAGTTTTCCAATGACAAGTGGCAACAGTACACCAGCGACCCAAAAATGTAGAGATGATGACAATGGTAAAGTTAAATAATACTCATTAAATTGCATAATATGTATTTATTTAAGCAAACGCTGTACGCGTAATTCTGCTACAATGTTAATGTCTTAGCCGGACTACAAGGAACTTTTTGGATCCCTGTAATATATATTCAACACTTTTAATGTTAGATGTTTCTGCTGTAACTTTTTAAAAGCAACAATTTAAAAGAAACTATCCTTTGTTGCATAAAAATTGGTTCGAATACATGACCTTTTACATTTTTCAGAATCAACTTGCACAAGTATCCGTAACTTCATGACGGACATCCTCCAAGGTGAAGAGATGCCTGACACAGAAGCACGCATCATTAAAGAGGTTATAGAAGAAGAGGCTGATTTACTGGATGACTCGCTTGATTCCCACTGGCTGCAGGATGATATGTCGATTGATACAGACTTCAGATTGGATTTTAGGTAAGGACTTCAAAAATGGCTGAAATGTTAAGAGAATAAATAATTTAGACTAATTCGAAATGCAAACTGAGAATGATTTAGAGACATCTTAAAGAACTTAAAAAAGTGCAAAATTAATCAAAAGGAGTGATTATATACAAAATATTTAGACATTTCTTGGACTTAGAGCTACAAGCTTATACAACAATTTATGTGTGCTTTTGTGATTTCGGTGCAACTAATTATTTTACTTTATGTTAACTTCTCCAGTTTCAGTCCATTCTCGACGCCACGCAGTGTTAATAATGATCCCTGTTATACGCCTAAACAAAAAGAGGAGGAAATAACCTTCAACACTATAAACACAGAGAAACAAACAAAAATCCTTAACGATTTTACAAATGCTTTCAAAACTAATGATAATATTGAAGAACTTAGTATTTTTGTTGGGGATGTTAGTGCTGTTGAGAAAACAGAACATTTTAAGAATTTGAAAGAATTATCGCCATTTGGTATAAACGAGATTGATGGTATGGGAAAATCAGAAATTGATACTCTTAAAAATAAACAAAATCTAAAACAGTTAGGTAAACTTGACATAGATGAAATAAATGGTATGGAAACATCTGATAGTCAAATTGTGGAAAGTAATCAAAACTCGGAAGAGTTATGTGATTTTGGTTTAGAAGAAATCGATAGTAATAATGAAACAGAAAACAATACTCTCGAAAGTAATCACAATTTAAAAGAATTATCCAATTTTGGCGCAGACGAATTTGATGGTATTGAATATGCAGAGAGTAATAATGGTGTAAAAAGTAATAACAGTTTGAAAGAAATAATAAGTATTTCGTACATAGAAGAAATTGACAGTAATGGAAAATCGGAGACAGCTGCTGTTAAAACTAATCAGACTCCGAATGAGTTAATAAGTCATTTTGGCTTAGGCACTTTTGGAAAATCAGATCTCAAAAGCAATCGAAATCTTAAAGAATTGTGTAATTTTAGTTTAGGTGGTTTTAATGGTGAAGCAAAAGCAGAAAGCAAAACCCACAAAAAGGTTCAAAGCCTAAAAGAATTATGTGATTTTAGTTTAGACAGTATTGGCAGTTTGGAGAAACCAGCATGCAATATCAACAAAAGTAATGAAAGTCTAAAAGAATTATACAATTTGAGTTTAAATAGTTTTGATGATACAACTAAATCAGGGAGAGGGAGTAATACTTTTAAAACTGATCAAAATGTAAAAGAACTTGATTTGAGTTTATCTGATTTTGATGACATGGCAAACTCGGGAAGTAATATCTTCAAAAATGATTCAAATGTAAAAGAAATGTGTGATTTTGGCATTAAAGGAAATGAGAAATCGGAAAGTAATTTCGATTTACCATCACTGCCTAATGTCTTAGAAAGAGACAAAATGGATACACCAGACTTTGACATACCAAAAGGTGTAATTGGCTACATACCGTCTAGTAACGATGTCAGTAATAGCAGTATCAATATTGAAGCCTTCTTAAAAGATAAACCATGTACAATAGATACAAATTTAGAAGATGCTTTGAAAAATAATGATAGCCAACAATTTTCTTTGGAAGATTTACTTGTTTCACCCCAAGGTAATATCAACAAACTTAATACTTTGTATGCTGCATTCACTAATTTTCATATCGTTCATATATATAGTTATTTATGCCGAAACTAAAAAGTAACGAAATTACAAGTCTAATAGTACCTACAATTTTCTTAATTTTAGTGTTCTCAGCAGAATCAGCAGCTTCCACGCCTACCATATCAAACATATTATTTGGTGAAAAACATGATACAAAATATGCCAATACTAAAATGGAACAATGCATAGAGTTCCCAGCAGAATCAGCAGCTTCCACACCTTCTTTAACAAACATATTATTTGGTACAACTCATACCAATAGTAACATGGAACCATATCACGATATACAAGAAGATATCGAAATATTTGAAGAATTCTTCCAAAATGATACAAAAGAATTTAACATAGAAGATATTATGAGAGAAAATGGAGGATTTAAATCAGAGGATTGGAAGAAACCTATTGCTGTTAATGATGTGGAAGTTAATAATAAAGAAAATGAGTCAAAGAATATGGATATATTTATTGAAGACACAGATGTAACAGAAACTAAAAACGAAGACCTAATATACATTTCACATGCATCTCCTAATGATAAATTTAATATAGAATATTTATATTGTAAATTGTGTAAAATAAGGTACGATACTAGCAGAGCATTAAGCAGCCATTTAACAAAATTTCATAAAATTAAAATAGAAAAACCCAAAACCCGGAACTGTGACAAAACAAAACCTAAAAATGGAAATCATATCCCAGAAATACCTTCTAATGATAAATTTGATATGAAAAATTTATACTGTAAATTGTGTGAAAGAAAGTACGACACTAGCAGAGCATTAAGCGTACATTTTTCTAAAACTCATAATATTAAAATAGAAAAACCGAAACATACGAAAACTCGGAAATGCGAAAAAAGTGATACACCTGGAACAGAATCTAACAACCAAGTGATTGTAAACATTATGGACACATCTCCAAATGACAAATTTAATATAGAAAAATCATACTGTAAATTGTGTAAGAAGAAGTACAGTGATGGTAGAGCACTAAGCATACATATGTCGATAATTCATAATATTAAAATAGTAAAACCGGGATACGATAGAAAAAACCGAAATGAACAATTATGTAACAATTGTGGAATGGAATGGAAGGATTCCTCAAATTTTGCTAGACATGTGAAAATATGTCAGGTAAGTTGAAAATTGTATTTTTGTTAATATTCCAGTAAGGGTTGCAGATCACAGAGCACGGATTCGCCGCGCGGGCAGCGTCTATTAATATTCGTGCGTCGCAATTTGCATGAGGCACAAACACTGCCGGTCCCCGGGCCGTCATTTTCTATTCAATTGCCTTTTCAAATACAGAGAAGGCACGAGCATTGAGCACCTCGCTTGCTCAAAGTGAAATGCGATTTCGTTTCTGATGTTGTTTTGACCTTCGCCAATGTTAGAAAAGTCTAAGATAAACTTGGACACTACATATATAAAAGCAATGTAATTAATACGAGAATTTGATTTAAAAAAATCTGGCATGTCACAAGTAATTAGAAATAGTGACGTCGACTGAAAATGTAGGATTATATGAAATGCCTTGTCAATGCCATCTCGAGCAGCCACTGCAAAGGCATCTCCGTGGTCTGTGGTACAGAAAAACAGAGAGTATGTGAAAATCTCTACATATGATACGAGATAGGAAAATAACATACGTCTGTTTAACCGGGAGTTAGGCAGACGTGCACCTACAGTAAGAATGAAAGAAGAAAGATAATACTATTTAACACAGGCTAAAGGCACACAATATACAGCAGTACACCGTAATTTTTTGTGTTTATTGCAAACTCTTTGACATTTGATTATTATAATATACTTTTATATGAATATTTACTTTGAGAAGTATAATATTATTATTGTTTTAGTTATTGTGAATGTGAGGACTGTGTGGGTCATGTTTTTTTGTTTTGTGTTTCATCTCTTTCTCAGTTAGTTTTTAATGTTATTCTGGCAGTTTAAGTAATTTATGCGGCCTACCGAAATTTCCTTTCGTTGGTAATGTTCGTCAAATCGTTGCGCTCCTCAACTTCTGAGTTGAGCTGCATGATTACTGATAAATGCGTGCACTGAATGGACAGGTACACTCAATCTGTGTGGTTCTTGCCTCAAAAGACCATTTCAGACACCAATCCACATACATTGTTTTCATATGATCTGACCAAGATTATGTCTGGACTTTAAAAGAGACTGTGACCTCTGAGTTTGTTTCGGCTTTTCTTCTCAGAGTAGTCAGATAGGAAACGCTGACCTCATCTAGTTTAAAAAAATATGATTGACGTGTAAAAGTGTTTGTACAAACCTACTTATAAAAATAAAATCATTTATCATTTCGTATTTCGTATTTTTCAGTAGCAGGCTGGATGTGTGCTCGGTTGATTGCCGGTATCTCGATCTCTATTACATGGGACTTTCATATAACTGGCTTTATTTTATAAATAAATATCATCATATGGTTTTATTTGCAATGCAGAAGTTTATGATGCACTATTTAGAGCCTTCAGTAACATCCGATATGGTCTAGTGGCTAGGATACCTGGCTCTCACCCAGGAGGCTCGGGTTCGATTCCCGGTATCGGAATCTCTTTTTGCTTCTAATGATTTTGTTTTTTTAAATTTTTTTCAGCAGTCAAAGGGGGGTATTTTCAAATGCGATCAGTGTCTTCAAGAATTTAAGACGAAGTTTTATCTAGAAAAGCATAAGATTGCTCACACAAATGTGAAGAGAAAGAAAACTATGGGAAAGGTGATTGCGTTTTTTTTTTAAGTTCACCCTTTTGCAGCCGGTTTTTGATTTTTTGCATAATTTTTTTATTTACACGTAATTTTTTTATAAGACATATTTATGAAACCCTTTATTTCGATACCCCACTCGATAGGTATTGAGAAAAAAAAATGAATATGGCGTCAAAAATCGGCCATTCTAACTTTCATAATTTTAATATACTTACCCATTGTCCCTCTCACAAGTGAGACGAATTTAACGAAGCCTCTCACCTCAAGCTAAAATCCATCAAGCCGTTTAGGCTATAGAGCTCGAAAAAGGAATCCACATGCATACATACACTCCAAAATCATAACCTTCCGTCTGGCGCAGTAGGGTAAGAAAAACATAACCCTCCTTCTGGCGCAGTCAAGTAAGAAAAACATAACCCTCCTTCTGGCGCAGTCAGGTAAGAAAAACATTACCCTCCTTCTGGCGCAGTCGGGTAAGAAAAACATAACCCTGCTTCTGGCGCAGTCGGGTAAGAAAAACATAACCCTGCTTCTGGCGCAGTCGAGTAAAAATAGTTAACCCTGACGGAATTCTGGTCACAGCCAATCTGAACGGAGAACAAACTGTACGTAGGTGATATTATAGTGCGCAAACACAGGTGCACTTTCTGTCTGATACGACCAGAGAGATAACAAAATAAACATATATTATATGTTTATTTATGTTTAGCCTAAATTCTCCCACTGCTGCTGCAAAGGCCTCCCCCAAGTCCTTCCGGGAACTCTTTTCTCCGCCACCTCGAACCAGCCTTCACGGTACGCCTCCAGCAGTGCGATTCTGTAAAAATATCACCCTGAAAACTTAGGAGAACTGAGTTTGAATTGAGCTGTCAATCCCTGGCGTCAGGTGGGATGGCAGTTCATTTCAAACTAACATTACCTAAATAAATCATGGTGAGACATTTACAGAATGGACCGGCTGGTCATCTCGTCATCCCGCTTTTTGGGCCGAAAGCGGCGGCGGCGTTCCGCGCCTAAATTAATTTATGCTATTTATATTTCAGGAAGTTGAATGTACACTTTGCGGCGCCATTTTACGTGGGAAATTTAACTACACGTTGCATATGAGGAGACATACGAAAGACTACATCGTGTACTGCAAATTTTGCGACAAGGGATTCTATAGGCAGTCAGATTTGAAGACACACATGAGGCAAGTACTGTTTCCTTGTATTTCTGTCCTTAATTTAGGGCTATATTTTTGCGAACTGGACGCTTATAGGCGGGATTGGTCCTGTTGTAAATAGCTAGGCTGAGCCAATATTGGCTCAGCATGGTTATGCATAACCGTTAGACAGGTGCTGAGCAGCAAAGGCACTGGCGGCTCAGTGGTAATGAGTTGTAGGTCGTAGGTTCAAACCCAGACAGGCATTTTACTTTGTGTAAATGATTTCATCACCACTGCTCTTAAAATGGTGAAGGAAAACATCGTGAGGAAACCGACATGTCCTAGAACCAAAACTTCGAAGACATGTGACATCCACCAACCCGCACTGGGCCGCGTGGTGGATTACGGCCCACTCCCTCTCACAGAGAGGACGCCTGTGTCCCAGCAGTGGGAACGTTATAGGCTGAGTATGTATGTAGACAAGTGCTGTGTCGAAAATGAGATATATTTTATTACCGGCTTCAAATAGCTGTCGGAAGAATAGGAACACTGTCAAATTTATCGAGTTTCGGGCTTTGAACAGCCATGCGAGAACTCCTTCGATAGACTGATGTTCGATTTAATGGTTGTAAATAGCAATGCAGGATCAAGTTGAGTGGAAAAAAAGGAAAAAGGAAGACTTTGCCATTTAGGTGTACCTATTATATTCTGTTAGCGTTATTATGATTTGAGTCAAGTGTGTACAGACGCCATTACATCAAGCTACCACAAACTGTCAAATCCCAATTGAACATGAACCTTATTCTTATGGAATAAAGATGAAAATCTATCAAAGAAATTTGACCAATGGGTAGTTTGATGTGCTGGCGTCTTTACCTATCCACAACCGATTTTCTTCGTATTGATTTCTAAAGATATGTCGCCTCAGCAGTAAATCGCTTTTAAATTTTGCAAGGTGTAAATATATTTTTACATACATAAACTCACGTTTTATTCCCATGGGGATAAACCGAAACTAAAAATCGCCACCCATATTTCGACGTGTCTATAAATCCACATAATTATGGGAGTTAAAGTGCAACCTAATTACACAGCTTTTGAGTAGAACTACACAGAAAATACTTCTATCTTCTCCTTGTTTCATCTGCAAAACACAGCTGAATATTTTATCGGTTTTTTTTTTTTTTTGTTGCAGGAAACACACTGGCGATACTCCATTTTCGTGTACATTTTGCACGAAGGTGTTCGCTCGTAGAGATGTTCTATTAAGGCACATTCATACACATCTTGGTAAGTAACGTCACATGTAGGTATTTATTCAATATCCTATTTTTGTGTATTTATTGCTCTGGATTTCTGCAATCTTTGAGTAAACCTCATCTCAGGTCTGTTAGCTTATTAGCTTAAGTTCATTCCATAATTTTTCAGGTTTTCATTTTAATTTGCAACTCAATTTATTTCAGGTGAAAAATTCTTCGAATGTGACTACTGTGGTTTGAAATGTATTAAAAAAACCGATTTAATAAACCACATACAGAAAAAATCCTGTAGGAGGGGAAAAAAAGCTAAGAAAAATAAGAAAACAGTCAAACTAGAAAATATGGAGATTGATATAACAGAGAAACAAGAAGATGAAAATGTAGAATTTGACAAAGTAGTAGAAGTTCATAAAGAAGTTAAGAAGACAATAACAGCTAAGAAAAAAAACAAAACGGACAAGAAAGAAAATGTGGTCATTGATATAACAGATGAACAAGAAGTAGAAGTTCAAAAAGAAGTTACGAAGATAATAACAGCTAATAAAAAAATCAAAACGGACAAGAAAGAAAATGTTGTCATTGATATAACAGATGAACAAGAAGAAAAAGTAGAAGTTAAAAAACCAAAAGTTACGGTCATATATGCAAAAGGCAGTGATGCTACGATCAGGAAACAGTTTGCTTTCTTAGAACCTGAAATTACACCACAGGGACTAGAAGAAAAAGTAAAAGTTAAAAAACCAAAAGTGGTCATATATGCAAAAGGCAGTCATGCTAAGATCAGGCAACAGTTATCTTTCTTAGAAACAGAAATAATACCACAGAAACAAGAAAAAGCAGAAGTTCAAAAAGAGGTTAGGACGATAAATGCAGCTAAGATAAAAAACAAAACAGACAAGAAAGAAAATATGTACATTGATCTAACAGAGGAACAAGAAGAAAAAGTAGAAGCGGTCATATATGCAAAAGGCAGTGATGCTAAGATCAGGAAACAGTTACCTTGCTTTGGAACCGAAATTATAACACAGGAGCCAGAAAAAGAAGAAATTACATTCATATATCCAAAAGGCGGTGATGCTAAAATCAGCCAACAGTTACCTTTCCTAGAAACCGACATAAGTAATTAGAAAACACAAGAAAAATAAATGTTTAAAATAATCAAAACTTTATTTTTTCTTCTGCAGCAATAATTCTTAGATCGAACTGAAATATTAGAGATGTAACTCAACTAAAAGATTAGCAGTCTGAAATCACTTGTGATATTTATACTTAAATTTAAAATTACAAGTTCTAGTTTGCTATACTACCGGCGGCGACTGCTCATTGCCGCCTCGTCTGAACTGACTTTTCGAAATGTGAGTCGGTTGCAGACTAACTATGTGTGTGTGGTGTGAGCGCACTTTGTTAAAACTCTTTGAAAATGTGCTTAGGATTTAGTGAACATTCCCAAAGAATTGTGAAACTTGGAATCAGTTTTTGTGAAAGTCAAATAAGCGAGTTATGGACTGTAAAGTTGGGCCCTCAGTTCTCACATAGAAGATCGAGGGCCCATCTGTACCTTATTAACTATGGACAGTACAGAAAAAGTCTTTATACCAAAATCTAAGCTAATGCCAAACAAAATTTGTGAAAACAAGATAATATCGCAAAACACTATCCTACTGTGTAGGTATCTTCGTTCAAAATGGGCCCTCAATTCACATACAGGACCTACGTGTCAAATTTTACCCACGCAAATGAAATGAAACCATTAACTTACAGCTATTGTTTGAAATCCTATGCTAAATAAATTGTGAAAGCAAGAATTGGTCACCACTTCTTGTTGTTTCTAAATTATGACTTTTATAAAATTCGGGCCCAGTCCTCCATGTTTTTTTTTTTGTTATCGTTTTTTTAAGCTAGTATAGCATACGCTAGTATGAAAGATAAGATAAATACAAAATTGTCTCTTTTTGTAAAAAAAAAATGTGCAAACATTGGTGTTATTTGTTACTAACAAGAATTAAGTTAATAATACAAATCTTAATTGATACCGAAATCAACTAACCTTTAAACGAGCAATTCTTGTATATAATATACAATCTGAATGTCGGAAACGGCTCCAACGATTTTCATGAAATTTACTAAGCAGGGGGTTTCCGGGGCGATAAATCGATCTAGCTAGGTTTCATTTTTAGAAAACGTCAAACAAAAAAATCAAAAACGAGCAAAGTTCGGTCATCCAGATATCCGTCACAATAATGACGCAAATTGCGTTGACGAATCATTGAAGTCTAATATTACTTGTGGTTCTGACATAGCAGTCAACCACAAATTACATTTTGTTATTGCATTTGATTTAAATGGTACTGGTGAGTATTGCCTGCAGGCTATACCGCACCGTAAGCATAAAATCAAAGGTGTACGAACTTAGGATTTAATCCTCCACCTTTCGCGGATAGTAAGCATTGGTAATTCATTACAAATGAAAGTCATGTATATGCATTAATAGTAATTTCAAATCGCACGTCTTCCAGTACGCGGTCATCACTACAGAACCATCCGGCTCCATCAGCCATCTGTTCTGCGAACTATGTGCCCTGTCCACTGCCACTTAAGTTTGCCAATTCTTTGGGCTATGTTGGTAACCTTGGTTCTCCTACGGATCTCTTCATTTCTGATTCGATCGCGCAGGGAAACTAAGCGTAGCTCTCTCCATTGCTCTTTGGGTGACTTTCAGCCTTCTTATGAGGCCCATTGTGAGCGACCACGTTTCAGCGCTATATGTCATCACTGGCAAGACGCACTGGTCAAAGACTCGTCTTGACACACTGCGATATGTGGGACGAGAAGATATTGCGTAGCTTACCGAACGTAGCCCAGCCGAGTCGGATTCGATGATTGACCTCTTTCTCGAAGTTGAACCTACCTAACTGGACAGTTTGTTCTAGGTAAACATATTCGTCCACTACTTCGAGTGTATTCTCCGATCTTCATGAGAGTGGCTGAGCTCTACAGCTGAGGTCATCGTGCATTGTACTGAGGTCCTCCATAGTCTCAGCCATGACTACTATATCGTCGGCAAACCAAAGGTAATTGATGTTGATGCCAACCCCTCTCCAGTCCAGAACCTTGAAGACATCCTCCAGTGCAGAAACTCTGTTATTGGCTTAAGAGATAATTGTCATCATCTCGCTATTACTATGCAGTGTATGCAGACTCGTAAGATGCTAGTAACCAAAGAGTACTGTATATTATATGAGACTAGTAACTTTGAGGCAACAGCATTGTTATTCTGTAACCATCTCACCGCGTGAAGTGAGCTGTCAGTGTCATTCCACCTAATGCTTGGTCAATTCCTAGCATCAGTGGGATGACACTGACAGGTCACTCCACGCTCACTTCACGCGGTTGAGATGGTTACAGAATCGATGTGCTGCATTGAGCTGTTCATTGATAGTGAGGTGAACATTCATAACTCATGTAAATTAATTATAAGCTGTTGAGTCAAAATAAACACTTTAGCACCTCGATGTACCGATAGTCAATCTGGCCCCGTGGAGAGATTGCAGTACAGCCCAAGTTTCGATCGAATCGAAGGCTTTCTCGTAGTCCACAAATGCTAAGCAGAGAGGCAGGTTATACTCTTTGGTCTTCTGTATAACCTACCGCAGCAATTTCAATTGCTATGACGAGAATAAGCGGAAAATCGAAGAAAGTTTATGACACCATATTTACATCCTTTAGATTGAATCAAAGTTGCAATCAAAAAATGCAAAAGAAAGTGGTCACCCTATTTCCTAATTCAGAGAGTAAAAATAAAACTAGATATTCTTAAACAATAAACGGTCTCTTAATTTATTTCTGGTATCGAATTTATTGCACAATTTTTTTCACAAAAAGAGACTATTTTGTATTTGTCTTATCTTTCATACGCTAAGCGTAAAAAAACAAAAAAAATGGGAGAACTGAGGGCCCGCATTTTAACAAAGACATAATTTTCAAACAACTAGAAGTGGTGTTCTTGCTTTCACAAATTTTCACAATTTATTTAGCCTAAGGATTTCAAACAGTAGCTGTAAGTTAATGGTTTCATTTCATTTGCGTGAGTAAAATTTTACATGTAGGCATGAGAATTGAGGGCCCATTTTGAACGAAGATATACCTACACAGTAGGACAGTGTTTTGCGATATTATTTTGTTTTCACAAATTTTATTTGGCATTAGCTTAGATTTTGGTATGACTTTCTGTAGTATCCATAGTTTATCAGGTACAGATGAACCCTCGATCCTCTAAGTGAGAACTGAGTGCACAACTTTACAGTCCAAACTCGTTTATTTGTCTTTCACAAAATCTGATTCCAACTTTCATAATTCTTTGGGACTGTTCACTAAATTTTAAGCAAATTTTCAAAGAGTTTTAATAAAGTGGGTCTCACACCACACGCACATGAGTAACTTACCACGATATTTCTAAAGAGTAAAGAAAACAATAAAACACAAACTCTCAACAACACCTGATTATATTCAAGTAGGACTGGGCTACATATAAAAAAAAATACAAAATTACAACTGATTAATCCTGTAACATGGCCAGTATAAGTTTTGTATGTGATTCATTAATAAGAGGATTTAAATGCAGTCAATTGTAAGCCAATTGTTAAATAAAGAACAAATCAACTCTTAAAGCTAGTATACCCTAATTTAGAACTATTTCCTTACTACTTACACAATTTGTAAGTTTCTTTAACTAGTATCATATAAAAATTTATAATTAGAACAACATACATAGTTATTTTTAGAAAACTCATACAGGTTTTTGGACCCATTAGCACGAAGGAAGAGAATAATTTTTTACTGTTTATTTATTAATTAGCCGTCACTCAGTGCAAATGGGATCCAGCACAAAATAGAATTTTTGATCAGGTTTAACCAGTGCCAGAAATAACCATAGTGCCATAATTACGTCAATCTCGATCCTGAAAACATCAACTTGGTATTTAGCGACAGACTACATTCAAAGTGCAAAATATATCAAGTAACCCAGCACAAACATAAAGCAACATCATATAGTCACTATCGGGTTCATCACCATCATTTCAACCGAAAAACATCCACTGCTAGAAATAGGCGTCCCAGCTGTTCTTTCCGAATATAGCCATTGGGTTACCATCAACAAATTTTGTAAAGTATTTAATTTATAACAGTGCAATGTGGGTAGTATTTGGAACTAAACAAGTGTCAAGAACGCCTGTTTTTTTTAGTGAAGTGTGAAACGCTGTGGTGGCCCGCGAAATTCTAATATTCATACCTTTTTTTTTTCTACTATTTGCAAGTCAGTGTCAGGCTAAACAAAATATGATTCTCGACCGTAGCAAATATGGATTTACTTATGAAAATTTGATTTGCACAGGCTGCCTCAGTGCATCCCCCCTTAAGACATAACTTGACATGACAAATATCCATTTTGTTTATGCTACTAGCATCTAATCTTTATTTTGCAGTTGTAATTCAATCCGTCAATAAACACCTTACATGTCATCATAATATTAACTTACGTAATATCTGTATACAATTTCAAATCATACTCTTATGGATTTTATTCCTTACAGCTAAATCTTTAGGCGTCTAAAGTTTAGTGCCATGATCACAGACACATCTATTTAAATTACTATTAATGTATTCTGATTACATTCTTAATGGTTGTACAATTTTAGCAGTGACAGATGTAAGTGGAGAGATGTAGAGATAGCAAACTTTTATGGAATCACAAGCTAAAAAAAAGTATAATAAATAGTCTGTCATTATTTTGACCATATTGTAACAATCTAATTGGGTGCCATAGGTTTACCATCCCTTGTATTTTATGCATAAATAAACAAATACGTCCAATGTGATATAATTTGGCAACCTTGACATCAAATCAACTCACAGAAGCAACAGAATTCAAAACATTAACTAATTATATTCATAAAACGAAAATAATAACAACAAATCATTATGGAAGTACATAATGCACATGAATTAAAATAATAGGACAAAATAAACATTAATTTTTCACATGGACACAATACTGCGTCAGCTGCCTTGAGAATATCCATTATTTGGTTTATCTAGTATTCTAGTGCAATTTATTAGTAACGCTACTAAAAACTAAATTATGAACATGCATTCATCCTTTTTAAAGTTAGAACTGTCTTAAATTTTCGTCAGTTTTACTCTAATCTAGTTACTCTTAACAATTTTTCGGGTCGAATATTTTGTGTTGTGTTTTATTTATCCCTTCACTGTTCGATCATTTAAAACATGTTGAAGCAAAAATGCTAGGCCCAAAATGACTTGTCGAATCCCATGTGGCCCAAACAAAAGTTAAGTGTTACCAGCCTAAAAAATAAAACAAGTCATCCGGCTCGTCATAACGACAGTATTGATTCCAATGTGTACTTAGCTTAATCATTCAGTTGTCACTTCACAAACACAGCTTTCAGCACCTTGGTTTAGTCAGTCATCAAGTTCTACACTTCACTATAAACTTGAACTAAGATTTCTGTCCCTTTGGCCTATGGGATAGCACTATGCAGTTGTCGGCAAGCTGGTTGCGCATAGAACTATTCTCTTTGCGCACCTCACTTAGTTCTTGGTTGAGTCTTAATATTTCTAGCACGAGTTTCTCGTTCTCAACTTCTAGTTTCTCTAATCTGAAAAAAAAGGGAATTATTTTTTGAGTTTCTATTACAATATTTGTTTACATAAGGTCCAGGGTAGTCTGCGAAAAAAATCAACTTTTCTTACTACTTCTTTTGCAATTTGCAGATCAGTGCCATGTTGTTTGTTGATTAAAATATGATTCGCGATCGTAACACGTACGTATTTCCTGAATTATAATCTTAAAAATTATCAATATAACTGAAAACAGACTAGAACTCGATAATATTCTCAGGGTTCCCAACTGGTTTTAGGCTCCATCGGTTATTATATTATTAACCTTTTGACCGCCAGAGCGTAACCACATCGGCGTCTCTCCCACGCCAAGCCACAAATGTGGCGTTATTCTTTTTACACGCTTTATATTAGCTTCACTTGTATGTTTGTTTGTATGTAACCGACTCCTTTGAGCGCGATTTTGACCCACTTTAAACGGTCAGATTTCATTGAAACTTTGTAAACTTGTCGAGGACCGATGACAATTCAATAATTAAAAAAAAAATGGGAAAAAAAATTGAAAAAAAAAAACACGTTTTTGTAGTTAGCAGAACTAAAAAATTGAAAATAAATAATAGTTTAAAAAACTAAAAAACACGCTTTAAAAACCAAACTAAAAAAGGAGAAAATAATTTAATTCCATTAAAAAGCGTGGGGTGCTTGACATTAATTGATTATAAAAATACCTCAAAAAGCACCCCACGCTTTTTAATGGAATTAAATTATTTTCTCCTTTTTTAGTTTGGTTTTTAAAGCGTGTTTTTTAGTTTTTTAAACTATTATATATTTTTTTGTAAGTATTTCCTACATAAAGAATAGAGATTCCAAAATGTTATCGATAACCAATTAATCATTGCTTTTTGTCCCCTATTTATAAAAAAAAATATTACTTGTAACATCACTCTTTTATTTGACCCTAAAATGTTGTTTTCTTGTTAGCCGACGGTGACGTGTTGGGCACGTTTTCATTTTGTCGACTATACCCGACGGTGGCGGCCTTCAGGGTAGACCCCGCCCGCGCAGGTGGGTTCCGGGGTTGAAAGAATTTGATTTGAACTGAGTTCTAGTCTGTTTCCCGCCTTACGTTTTAGAAATAATACAGCAGGATAATCTCGTCTAAATTTAGATCCAGTGACAGATAATGATTGTTTATGTCTCGTATCTCTTACGTCAAACAGTATCAACGTTTATATTTCAGAAAACTGCGAACATTGCGATGTCGTTGTTATCTATACTTTCATACAACATAGGCGATAGGTTACATCAATATACTGAATCACCGTGTTGTCAAATACTACAGTAAGTATAGTATTTTATTTTAACAGAAATAGTTTTAAAAAACTAAAAAACACGCTTTAAAAACCAAACTAAAAAGGAGAAAATAATTTAATTCAATTAAAAAGCGTGGGGTGGTTTTTGAGGTATTTTTATAATCAATTAATGTCAAGCACCCCACGCTTTTTAATTGAATTAAATTATTTTCTCCTTTTTAAGTTTGGTTTATAAAGCGTGTTTTTTAGTTTTTTTAATTATTATTTATTTTCTATTTTTAGTTCTGCTAACTACAAAAACGTGTTTTTTTTTCTATATTTTTTTTAAATTGTTGAATTGTCATCGTTCCTCGACAAGTTTACAAAGTTTCAATGAAATCTGACCGTTTAAAGTGGGTCAAAATCGCGCTCAAAGGAGTCGGTTACATACAAACAAACAAACATACAAGTGAAGCTAATATAAAGCGTGTAAAAAAGAGGTAGGAGGAGAGCAGGTAAATACTTGATTCATAGATCATCGTAATTCTACACAATTAAAAATTAAAGTCGCTTTTCGTGTTTTCCCCATTAGTTAGTGAAGTGATTCTGGAAGGTTTATAAGTAAAACAATATTAAAAAATAATAAACAAAGGAATTGTATGTTTTTTTTAAAACAAGCTTTTAATAAAGTAAAAGTACTAAATAAAACCTACGTACTTTACTATTTTCTTAAAAGTTCACGCCTCAAGCTAAAGCTTTTAGTAAAAAAAGCTAAAAGCATAAAAAAAAACTATTCATTTATGATGTTAAATAATCAGTTTAGTAACTTCTATCTAATTTACGTATATTTTTCTAAGACCAGAATCCTTGTCAAGGCGAATCAAACGAACCCAAACTCGATGGGGTTTCGTTTTATATCAGTTCCCGTAGCCACCTTCCGGGCTCCATCATCAGATCACCTCCATGACATATTAATATTGCATTGTCATCCGATTTACATATTCATGCAAAATTTCAGCTCAATCAGAAACCGGTAAATAGGTCAAATTTAACTTGCAAGATTTCATTACAGACACCGGGACACTAAATAAAAGCTTGTAATATAGAATCTCAATGTTTTGGCAGATCGTAATAACCGTGCGAATCTTTACGAACCTCTTATGTTTCTCAGTCAGATCAGTAATATGATCACAGGCCTTAGCTAATATTCCTCCTTTACTCGCAGAGTCTGGTAGTCCAGAATTGGGCACAAGATTAGCCAACTTGGAGATCCAACTATTGATTTTATCTCGACGACGTCTTTCTACCTCGTTGTGGGTCGCTCGTCTTTTGTCATCGCGCTGGAAGAATACATTACAATGATTGAGAAGCTGTTGACCTAGATATGTTAAGTGGGGCTTATCAACTGCTTATGGTACAGTTGTAAATCCGAGTTGAGTTTAGGCATGGACCTGCCTAAACCGTGGTAGGCATGCACAGTATAAAGGATGGACATCCTTTGAGGAATGAGGAAATCTATCAAAACAAAGGGGAAGAAAAATATTCATGTTCTAGCATTTTGCAACTTATTTATTCGCAATTGTGCTACAAAGTGCAAAAGTCAGTTTAGTCCAGCACATTTCTTTATGACTAGACTGCAGCATCCATAATCAGCTAATAATGTTCCCACTGCTGGGACACAGGCCTCCTCTCTGTGACAGAGAGTAATCCACAACACGGGCCCAGTGGGGGCAGGTGGATGTCAATTGTCTTTGAATTTTTGGTTCTTGGACATGCCGGGTTCCCTCACGATGTTATTCTTCACCGTTTCGAGAGCAGTGGTGATGAAATTAAAATACACATACTAGAGTGCCTGTCTGGGTGCAAATCTTAGGTCCTTGACTTAATTTAGTATTGTTAACTTGTGTTTTAGGTGTAAATATCAAAAGAAATTACTTATCACTTTCTAATGTTGTGCCTATTAGCGACAATATGCTTCAATACAACAAATAATAAACACAAATGTAAAATAAACCCACAATATAAATTCATATGCATATTAAAGGGATTTCTTTTTTGTTGTTTGTACTTTTACTATGAGGCACGCAATCGTCAAATTGTCAGGTTTACTTTTAAATTTTCTGAAGACTAAAACTTCATTGAAGCCTTCTTTGGTTTTAAAATACTTATATGAACTAACCTTTTTTGCAGTGACTGCTTTTGCTGCCATAGGATCTCTGCGAGTGTTTTTCTTTGGTGTAGTTGTAGTACCAAATACCTCCACAGGATTGCTGATCACATAATATTCCGCATCTGTAAATATTTTTAAGTATCATTAATATTGATCATACGCAAATTTTACCAATTGTTGATTGTTAAATAAGTATCAAAATAAAATTAGTTGAGATCTGGGACTCAAACATTCACGGCCCGTATAAAGTAATTGAACATCGAAACAGTTACTAAAGTCTGGTTTCTCTTTGAAAACCAGACTTTAGCAACTGTTTAGATGTTCTATAACTTTTTATGAATAAGACCATCAGAGTTCAGATGCAATATGGCAATTTGCACCATAACCCTGATATGCAAAATTCAAATTTTCTTATTTTGTTTTAAATGTGCATGTCAGTGTCAGATTGTATGTTGATTTAAATATGATTCCCTCTAAGTTCATTTAGTTCCCACTGACTTTTTCATGATAAAGTAATGAGAGTCAGAAATAAACATGTTGCACCAAACCCAAATAAATTGGGTTAAGGACAAGAGGAGAGAGAGATAATGAACTTATAATACAGCCATTAACAAATTGGGACTTACCGGGAGATGGTGAATGTGCTATGTTAATCCCAGCTTCTTCTCCCGTCATAGTAATTAATTTATACTTCACCGCTCCAGCTGGAAAAAGAGTGGAATAGTTAAATTTGGAATGCCCTAATGCCTCTTTAGCCTAGCCAATGTAGATTCTATCGTTTATTAAGCATCTTCATAACATTGCAAGTCATAATCAGAGGGATAATAAAATAATAACATTAGACATGTGACAATAGTAATATATAGGCAAACATTTTAACTGATATGGTTAGTGCTGGGAGAAAATGAAAAGTTGTTTTTTTTTCTGTTGGTTAATAACATAGCTAATGTTAAACAGGTATCTGTACACATATTCCTTTTGACATGTTGACCCCTAGGAGCCAAAGAATAATGGCCAATGGTTTGAATTGTTTGAGGAAATCATCAACAGTTTGCACCTAAATTATTTATAGGTATAGAAGGAAGAAATTTGATAGCTTGTTTGTGTATGATATTTAAGCATATACCTAGATATCATTAAAAGTAATTCATATTCCAAAGATATGTTTTTGCTGCCCATCATATCCAGATAAATCACATTGATCTGTAAACATGAATTCAAATATCTGAATTAAACAGAATACAACTTACAGATATCCTTGAAGTTATATGAAGTAGTGGAATTCTCGTTGGTATCCAAATAAGGCTGTGGCACAATGGCTCTGCCTTCGTTACTTCCTGAAAATTAATCATAATTTAATTTAACCTTAATTAAATAACAGTCATGACACTACTTAATGCAGACCGATAATTAAATTGAAACTTGTTACAGCGAATTAGGGTTTCTGTGCTACAGTAAACAAACGGTGGCTAAAGTACAAAATTATAATAAAAAGTAAAAAAAATACATCGATATCACATACCAAACGATCCGTCATCTACCATGCCCAAATATTCACTATCTGCACTGCAAACAAATGCGATAAATTAAATACAACACTTGAAAATAAAATCTAAATCGAGAGAACTGCGTTGACTGCCAAGTTGCAAAACTATAAAGCAATGACCTTCGGTGCCTTAAATCCTCATTATATAATGCACTATACAAATAACACAAAATTCAACGGCATATTACCTGTTATCAAGTGAATTTTCATGCATGTCATCAACGTCAATTTCTACTTTGGCCATTGCGCGTAATTATTTTGAATTTCCACAATTTTGATCACGGGAACAAAATAAAAGGGTCATGTGATGAGACCAGAAACAAAGCAAACTTTGAGAGTTGCCACTCTCCAGTCACTTTGACATAAAAAATAAAAACTGCTTTTGTTTATGGTTTTTACTTGATTTTTGTCTAATTTTATTTTGCATTTTCATCGTACTTTATAAAATCATTGATTACATTTTATGATAGCTAATTGCTAAGTTATATGGTTATTATAAGGAAGTGTCACATAGAAAATATTCCAAGGCCGTGTATCCGAACATAGGTGTAATATTGAAATTACTGCCATCTCTAGAAATTTGTTTGAACTTCATGCAGCGATCGCAGCGCCATCATGTACAAGTTTATAACATGTCATGAACGCAAAGTGTAAAGATTATGTAAGTAGGTACACTTACCGTAGAATAACAAATCGATTTTTTTGTTCAGTCTATACTGGAAGGAGGATTTTAAAATATACGAATACATTTTACTATAAAATTCTGGGTCATTTTTGCACCGAGCACAGGTTGGTATTTTGGTACCTAAGTACTTACCTATTCTTTGGATGTCATCCCTACGGTAAAATTAAATCTTCATCACTTTGCTTAGCTCCTAATTCTGCATGGTAATGCTACCTTAGTGTGACCGTTGTTTCTACTTATTTAATTATTTTAAAATATTCATCAGTCAAAGAACAAAAAATAAAAATCAAGTAAGGCCTTTGGCCATAATAATTTTTATTCGACATTACAAACACAAATCGAAATATACCTACAAGTTCAATTTCAAAGATGGTCGCTTTAAAAGGTCCACAAACTGGCTTTTGTACTAAATCGCCTGGAGGTGCAAGCTCAACTGGAGTCCCGGCTGTCTTTGACAAGCTTTGCGACTCCCTCGGGGCTTTGGAACACGGAAACCAACACGGCTCCTAAAGTCCTAACCAGTTTTGTCGGGTGATTTATTATACATAGGTACGTACAGTCACCAAAAGAGATAAGGAGGAGTAGGAGATATATTTACTTAGTTGAAGTTTTGTAGGAAACCGAGGGAGGTTTTCGAATGAAATTTATTTTAATAATTGAACTGTTTCATCATCATCATCATCATCATTTCAGCCGAAAGACGTCCACTGCTGGACATAGGCATCCCACATGCTCCTCCACTTCGACCGGTTCTGTGCTTCCCGCATCCAGCGGATTTCTGCGGTCTTCACAAGGTCATCGGTCCACCAATGAACTGTTTGCTTTCCTGAAATTAAATTATTTCTTATACGAAAACATCCATCAGTTACTTATCTCTTTTGGTGACCGTACCTACCACCTTTTGTTCTTGTTTCCTTTGGCAAGTTTTCTTTTTCAATCCAATTTATTAGATATTGGTAGGTATGCGGTAATATAGCATTCTCATGTCGTGTCGTTATTGCCAGGATGCCTGTATAAGTTCGCCTGAATCGGATTTAGATTTTATTTTAAAGCTTATGGTATACCTAATTGATTATAGGTGAGGACGCCGTGCCGCCTCTCAAGACTAACTTCATGATTGAATTGGTAAAATAAAAATGAAAATAGGAACGACTAATAGAGGAAGAAGTATGGAAGAAAAAAAAAATGTTGCGCCGACCCCAAATAAATGAGAATGTTTATATAAATAGAATGTATTAATGGGATAAAGGCAGGAGAATGTATACTTACCTACATATAATAAAATCGTAGCGAAATCAAAAACGTACATTAAAAAAAAAGGAATTTTTGAGATGGTCTGGGAACGATTCTAATGAAGAAAATATAGTTTTTGTCTGGTTTGTCTAAATGTATGATCCAGTATCATGCGAAAACTACCGGATACGTTTTGTTCAATGCATACATAACTCTCTCTTATCCTAGAATAGCAGCATCGCTCTTGCAAAAATATATGCGTAGCGTGTAACCTGAGGCGCTACGTTACTAAAGCTACGGCATAAGCTACGGCGTAGCTCGCACTGTGCTACGGCCTACGATTGCGTGTTTTCCAAGAAGCTTTGTTTGCGTAATAAATTCAAGCTCATCCATTTGTTTCAGTGAAATATATTATTGTTAAAAACTTTACTTGTCTTTCATTGAAATAAACACACCTTTTTGTTCAAAATACAACGCTATAAGGTTATTTTGGCGCTCGTCCAAATCGGAAGCGACGTCGCCATGTTGTTTTGTCAATACAATTTCTCCAATGTCAATGTCATTCAGTCGCCTATCCTTGTAGTACCCTACATATATCTACTTATAATGCGTCGCAGATAGATCTTAGAATTTATCATTTCAGTGATAGAAATAGAATATCAATCGCTGGTCACATCATGGTGTGGTCGGGCTATATCATTGAAATATGAACAGATAAACGCACGAATACTTCATGATGTTGCCAAAACATTAGTGATCATGTCGAAAATAGTTAGATTATCCACTGAGGCTTTAAAAAAAATACACCAAAGCGATGGTGGAGTATTTGTTCGCTTGCTTCGCTTACTAGCTAGACCCCGCCATCCCCTTCGAACCTAACCTATTCGAGTCAGGGTGCCTCAAGTCCCGAGCTTGCTTCGCTCTTTCTTGGCTCCTAAGTTCTCATTGCCTTTTTACTAACTCGAGATGTGTCGGAACTGGGGCACCCCGACTCAGACAGGTTAGGTTCGAAGGGAATGGTGGAGTCCTTGTTGTTTGTACGTACTTACAAGAGCTATACAAAAGTTCCTTCTTTATTTACTACCTACACCTTAAACCATGAATAACCCTACTTATTGATATGGCCAAACGTCGACTGACGCATCATTAAACGTTGACGTTTAAACGATATGGTAAATTTAAGCTGGCAATATCATGAAACACAACCTCTTCATGAAATGGCCGTACAGTTCATGAAACGATCAATTCTAAGAGCTGGCCACGAAACA
Organism: Antitype chi; assembly: GCA_947359405.1. Classification (NCBI taxonomy): domain Eukaryota; kingdom Metazoa; phylum Arthropoda; class Insecta; order Lepidoptera; family Noctuidae; genus Antitype; species Antitype chi. Next base: position 14,763,063 of record OX375819.1, on the reverse strand, counting down.
TTCCTAGGTACACATTGAGACGCATATCTATATCCTTACTTATTTTGCAAGAGCAAAATAGCAAACGACATCTCGACGACGTCCCTAAAAACATTGGAGTTGGAGCTAGTGCAGACCAATACATCGATAAAAACATCCCGTTCGTTGACAGATTTATCGATGGCTCGACACTCAATACGGTTGATCGGTGGTCGGGAGAGATAGCGCTGAACGAAACGAGCCGAGATGAAAGGCGCGGCTTATCGACACCCTGCAATGTCATAATGCAGCCTTCTTTTATGTACCCTACTTAATATGTATGAAGGCTTTTGAATTTGTATGTTTATATAGGGGTACAATGGTAGTTTAGATTTTAAGGGACTTTAAGGGAAAGCGAGAAAAAGAAGATAGACGCCCTGGAAATGTGGTGCTGGAGAAGAATGCTTGGCATAACCTGGACACAGTTTCCAACCAACGTCTCAATCCTCCAAGAGCTTCGTGTTATACAGCGTCGTTCTTCCATCGTCCAATGTCGTATTCTCACTTTCTTTGGACATATCACACGTCTAGAAGACACATCTGTGGAACGACTTGTAGTACAGGGAAAGGTTGAAGGTACAAGAGCACGCGGCAGGTCTCCAGTGCGGTGGACCGACCAAGTCAAAACTGCACTCAATGGTCCACTCCACGAATGTTCAAGAAAAGCCTCAGTACGGGAGGAATGGCGACGGATTGTGAAGCTTGCCACCACCCCTGATGTGACGACCACGACCACTCTGCCAAGAGTGTGACGACGAAGAAGAAGAGACAATGGTAGTTAACGTTCGCAATGTTAATTTATCAGTAATCCTAGTATCCTATTAACAAACGTAGTGAATATTAGCCAAATTGACATCTCGAAAAAAGTGTGGTTAAACTGGCGTTAATACTGGTATAGTATGTTAGAATTAACACAAATTAAGAAGCGGTTCATCTTATCTGCATACGTATATCTCTCTCTTTCACCAATTATTTACATACTTCTAGCTTATTTTCTTAAATATATCCTGTACCCTTCATTGCATAACGCACTATCAATTACAATCTGAATAACTTTGCAGGTCAATCCTTTGAGTCATATTATGTTCGAAAAAAAATTGTCTCCTCAACAACGTAAATAACGCGCTGAATGTTGAAAAAATTTAAATACTTTCCTTATCTGCGTAGGCTAGATTCAACGCTGTTTAAAGAGCATAGTTACCTTCGGTAGTACTAAATCTAATAGCTCCAAAGCCGGTATATATTATACCCTCTTCAAAAGGTACAGACGGAATTAAAAGTAGTGTACCTACCTAACCTTTAGATCAGGTTAGTTTCAGTACCCATTACTTACAATAAAGCTTACCCACTTCGGATTTAGTTTATTATTAGACTGTAAGTCTGATGATCCTATTGTTATTCTATGTTATATGTTGAGTTTGAGGATGTAAGCACAAACCATGTAACGTAAAGACGTAACAAACTTATTTTTAAATTTTTCTAGTGTTCCAGGTGTACGGCTTTCTGAATCAAGCCCTTGATCCAGCCGCGCAATGAGAGCCTCCTGCGGTGTTTGCCGAGGCTCTTCGCTATTAGACCATTTACTGTAACAATTATATTATCGGTACAATGATTGCAGAGTCCACGTCCCACATGTTGACAGCCTCATGAACCTCGTGTGCTAAGTCAAGATACTTCTTTTTTTATCCTGCTCAGCTTTCATGGGATACTCGTCATGAGGGACAGCGATATAAACAATCACTGCACGACGCTGTCGTAGATCTATCACCACAATATCAGGCTTATTGGCTACAACAGTCCTGTCAGTGTTGATAGATCGATCCCAGTACAATGTGCCATGACCATTCTCGAGAACTGGGTCGGGCGCATACCTATAGGATGGTACTTCTGTCTCCACAAGGTTGTACCGCAAAGCAAGTTGCTGGATAATCCTTGCTACTAGATTGTGTCTTATTTTATTATGAATAAGGTATCTAATATTATTAGCGAGGGTCTTGTGGCTAAGTAATAACAGCCGCACGGGTCGATCGATAATCTACTCTTGCCAAGGTTGGTCTGTGGATGGTAAAGATGGTCATGGTCTTGAAGTGGCTTGTTGGTCCCGGCTGTCATTCGTGGATCTTTGACAGTCGTTACAGGTCGTCAGAAGGTCGAAAGTCTAGCAACTAGCTTTACCAAGGCTATCGTGTTACCCAGTTACTGGGTTATAGAGGCAGATAGGCAATTGCTCCATGGCAAATACTTGTATTTAATAGACTCGACCCAACATATATAGTTGGGATAAGGAAAAACACTATCTACCTACAATAACACACAAAATACCAGGTGCGTCATAACGGACAATCCCATACATTTTCGGTAAGATTTTCCCATACCCGTGGTCGATGGGGTAACATTTACAACTTCGTGAAAAGCCTTAGGGGGCTACAAAAGGTGTTAGGGGTTATTTCCCTGCGTGTTTAATATCCCCAACCCTTGTATTTGGGAAATGCGAACACCCTGTGGGTACTTTCATGTACTTATCTTGTTTTCCTTGTATTGAATATTGTTTTGTCTGTGTGGAATTTTGTTTGGAATCGTTTGACAGTAGCACGAATTCCAAAATGCGGACGATTTTGGTGGTATTGATAGCATTACTACGAAATCTCTTTGTCTAGTAGATAGTAGGTAGGTATGTACTTAATGTCACTCGGCAATTCGGCATACTTCGTGTTTCGTCAGTCGTCGAATTTCTATCAGTTGCCCATTGCACTTGGCGCAGACCGGACGCTCTCAATCAACTTGGAAGTCTATAGAGTTGTTAATACTCTTTTAACTTAATGTAATTTATAAAAAAAATAGGAGGTAAGCTCGTTTGTATTCGGAAATGCGATGATGCCCGAGGGACATTAAGGTAAAATTGTTGTATTATACACCCAGATTTCGCCAAATAATGTGGTAATTCCCATGTATAGTGGGAGAGATTGCAAATCCAGACTCCATGCTGCCACTGATAATATAATTTCTTTATCGAAAAATCTAAGAAAACTTTGGCTAATCTGGGGAAGCAACTCGGGTCTTCATGGTCAGTAGTGGTGCGTGTTAACACTAGCCCACAAGGCAGAAGTTTTAAGCATAATATAATCACAATCAACCTATAATGTTCCCACTGCTGAGAAACACGCCTTCTCTCGATGAGAAAGTGTGGGCCGTTATCCACCACGCAGCGAATTTTTGGTTCTAGAACATGCTTTTTTGAGAGTAGTGGTGATGAAATCATTTACACAAAGATAAGCGTCGAACTGGGTTGGACCCTCCGCCTTACAATCCTAATACAAATCAAGATACTTCATTTCCTAATTATCTAATGCAGTAATGTGAAACCAAATGGGTAATTATTTTATGCTAATTAGTATTATTATTAATCACAATATTACAAGCTGGGTCGGGTGGATCCATTCGAGTGATAAAACGTTATTATCAGTTAATTGTTTCAATCGCTAATGAGCTTAATCAGCTAGGAATGAGAAATACTTTCAATATTATACATAAGCACAAGCTCATGAAATAACAATTAAACTGAGTTCGGGATTAAGTTTGCAAATTCATCATTTGTTTTTGGATAAACCGCTTTACTACTCCTATTTAAAAAAAAAACAGTTTGCGCTACATGTTTTTATAAATTTATTATTATAAGTCATTCTATAATCAACTTAATTTAACTGGAACTAATATCAATTGGAAACAAGAACCTGAACAGACTTTATCTACAACCGTGGACACTCTAGCAGTGGATTACTTTACACCCATATGCAATAAGGTTGAAAAGTGGTTGACAGCCAGCGTCCGAGATGGCTCTTTATTTTGTAAATACATAGATAGGTGCGTATACATACATAAACATTGATTAAATTTTCAGAAAAACAATGTTTCGTAAACATTAATTACCGAAAATAAACTTCAGAGAATTAGAAGGGTTATCTGGGGTTGCCATAAATTACATATTTTGCTGCTTTATAAGGAGCTTTATCATCGTTAGGAAAGATTGAATGTACAAAATGTCTAACCCTACAACAATGCGTGGCTGGGTTGGGTAGACAATGCGGTAATCTAGGGTCCATGTGACCGGTCATACCGCAACGAGTATTTTGAAGGTAATTATGCTCAACTATGTGGAATTAGCTTTTACGTAGGTATTTAACGTGTCAAGTAAAGTCATGAGAATCGAATTTTCAAGCATAGATATGTAACGATATTATGTATCCACTTAAATAGATTTTGGCTTCTAATTATGTGTGGATAGAATATTAATGAATGATTTTTTAATGACTGTTGTATTTCAATAAAAGTGATAGATGGTTAGATTGGTATGTCTATCTATTGCTTTATTTCAAAATTATTTAGCGTGCCACTCTTTGTTTAAACAGAACAAATAAATTTAAGGTTTGAATGGCATTTAACTTTTTAATTGGATTTAAGTTTAGTTCTAATAGCGAGTTTTTCACTTAAAGCTAAGCAATTCAATTAGTAAAACTTTTAAAAAATTGTTTCAAATGTGTTTACATTAAATTCAACCATAGTCACTTAAGATGGATAGATAGTTTGCTCTTTATTGTACAGCATCATAAATTACAATTGAACTAAGACTGTGTCGGTAATTAAGAATAAATACTAAGTTATTCAAGGAACTTCAGTTCCGAAATTTAAGTTATTTTTCACTTCGTAAGTAGTGTTGTTTTGGGAAGTCGGTTGATATTTTTTTTTTAAATTAATGCTTTGCAATACATTTTCAAAAACGATTTCACAAATGTTTACCAAAAACGCCCCCTTCAATGTTTTTCAAGACCCAAAACATCCCTGTAGCATTGTAACATTTTCTCAAGTAGACAATACACAAACACTTGACGATCAATCAAACGTTAATAGCACAACCGCTGATCAGACCGATACTTGCCAACATGCCATAAACTTGCAAAAGTATTGATGGATTGATTGAGCCCCTAATCCACTCACAATCTCCTCGACAACTTCTGTTTGAGACGTTTATAGAGTAATTATAACAGATAGCTGTAATTAGTAGCTTTAGATTATAATATTTCCCCTCTAATGGAGGCGGCCATCTTTATTAGCAGATTGATGGTGAATTTCGATGGATGATGTTCATCGTATATTTTTTGCTTCGCAAAGAGAGTATTTTAGTGCAAACAGACGTTAATCAAGTGGAATAATTTTCGCAACCAGTTTGTATGTATGTATATTGTATAGGTTACTTTGTGATTTTCAAGACAAATTACTTACTATGTGACTGTAGTAAGTCCCGTAACGGCACAAGTGCACAGCATATTGTAGAAATAGCCCAAGTTTATAATTTATACACAGACTTGATTCAGCTAAACAGCTGTTTAATATTATTGTTAGTAATCTGTAAGTAAGTAATCTGTAAGCATTACTCCATCATCCTTCATAATTTCAGCCGAAAGACGTCCACTGTTGGACATAGGCCTCCCCCAACTGCTAGAGAATGGTACTACTCCTCACTTGAGAATGGGCAGCAGCGTTCTCTAAGCTATGCATTTTACCACCATACTACGATCACAAACCCGCTTGCCAAGCGTGGCAATAATGACAAGCACTAAGCATTATTCCAAAGATTACAAAATGTCACATTATACCAGCTATGTATCTTTGTAGCTATGGCTACAAAGACAAGTTATGACATCAGTCATTCTAAATGAAAACATCAAGTCTATTGTATGCCTATACTTATTTATTATCCATGATTGGAAATAAGATAACGTACAAAAGGAAGCCGTGGTCCATTCTCTCGATATAATCCCCCACGAAATGATCCGATGGTTTATTCATAGCCCGTCACAAAGCTAAGAAAAGAAATCCTCAGGTTTGATATACATAGCGTATTTTCTCAAATAACTTTTCTCTAGAATAGAGAGTCTTAGGTAAAGCCTAGGTTAACACAGACACAGAATGGCTAATAGTACTCAGGTATTTGATCCCAAAATATCAGTCTTTTCGAGAAAATCCTAATTTCAAATGCGAAAGGGATTCACCCTTCTCAGTTATTTACAAAGCAAGATAAAAGGGAACTTGTTTTCGGAATGGAATGAGATAGTAATCGAGAAATGTCGAACTGTCCAATATTTCAATCCCAAATTTGGCCGAGATTGACTATTATTAGCCTGTTTTACATTGAATTGAGAACTTTCGTTTACAGTTAGGAAAATTATTTGTTTGTCAACCAGTAACGCGTAATTAAAGTACTGATACTACTCTAAATATATCTATAGAATTAAGTGTAGGTTCACTATAATGACGTGAGTACGTTTACGAATTAGTATTTTATCCTTGTTTTGAGACCGTATAACATCATAATGTAATGCATCTCGTGAAAACCATGTACCGTTACGTGGGATAAATGCCGTATGTATTGGATGAGAAGAATGTAATATAGAATACCGCTCACAGCCACAGAGGCCGTAGGTATTTGTGTATTTAAGCACAAAAATATAAAGCGATGAAAAATGATCCAGAAACGCGTTTGCAGACTACAAAGTAACGTAATCATTTGTAAAAGGACTGTTTTCCGTCGCAAAACTCGGTCGGTCATCAAAATGGCATTAAAGACCCCACCAAAGTTAACTCAAAGTTGTCTTGTCAAAACAAGTTACGTAACCTAGAAGTCACTCCGTCAATTATGCCCTCGCCCGACTTCAATTAGGTTGCTATTCGGCAACCATTCGACAACCTCTCGGCAAACATTCGCTATTTCATCGTTGATCGTTGGCGCCGCTCGTAAATCCCGCTTCGTTTACCAAGTATCGCCAGTGGAAGCTCATTAGGCCACCCTAAGGTATTTAATGGTATGTCAACTTTGGCAATATTGGTGCCACGGGTTTTTTCTAATTACCCAAGACAAGTTATGACCAGGACAAAGCTCCCATTCAACAAAATCTTTATGCAAATTTTGATAGGGTTTTTTTTTATTGCCGTTCAGTGGCGGCTTTGTACGAGCAATATCGTTTTGAACGGCCAAATGTCCTACACGTTTGCTATTGATGTCCGGGCCTATTCTGTAAAGGCTATAAATTCATGAATTCATTTGTTTTGCCCTTCCAAAGGGTGGAATGAAATGCCCTTTCAGAGAAGTTTTAGGGGTTTCAATATTTCTGTTGTGATTGCTAGAAAGAGAGAGAAAACAAAGGACGAAGATAAGTTTGAGTCCATAATAATTCAGAACGGGAGGGTTCTGTTAAGATCTTTGTTTTTATCTTAAAGGGCCAAAAAGCTTTTGAACATTTCGTTAGAAAAGGTTTGGACGCACATCAGTGTAAAATAGCGATTGAAGCTTTGAGTGCGTATAAACAGGTGAGTGAAGTTTTTAATGATTGGCTGTAAGTAACTGGGCTGTTGAGGTCAGATAGGCAGTCGTTTCATGTAAAATACTGGTATTCAGCTGCTTGCGGTCAGACTGGAAGCCGACCTCATCATAGTTGGCAAAACGCTAGGCAGATCGAGGCTGTAAGGTTTCGAGACCTTTCATCGTTTCAGCCGAAAGACGTTCAATGCTGGACATAGGCCTCCCCCAATTTGGGGGTTTGCCATAGTCGCCACGCTTGGCAGGCGGGTTGGCAATTCGAAGTTCGAGACCTTTGCTTACTTTTAATAGCAAATGTCAAACAATTCCCTAATGACATAAATTATGGACACGGAAAAATATTTTTTTTTAAAATATTCTCTTGATTTATCTTCCAAAAGATTAGGCAAAACATTTTGTAGGCCGGGTGACTGGCAGATTCATCCCAGTAAATGAATTTGGGTTCCGCAGTGACATAGCCGTTTCGCAAATGAGTTCGGCTAGAACTGAATTGGAGTGGATTTTCGCTGGCTCGACTACAGCTTAATCAAGTTACGTCGTTAAGGCTTTTTATAAGGATAAATCTTTTAAAGATTAGCTGAGTGAGATTGTTAATTACAGGAACAGTGGTAGAAGTTGATTTGATTGGAAGGAAATACTGCCAAGTAGGAGTGTGGATGAGTTAAAAATGAACCTTATTCCCTTTGACTAATATCCGTACAAAATATTTGATGTTCTAAACAAGTTAACAGATCTTAAGATCTTGGCTAAGAATATTGTTGAATTGCAAAAATGTGTCACTCAAATGAGAAAAGACATCATTTGGCTACTAAATAGATACCCAAACGACAGTCAATAACAAAATTTCAAAGACCACAACTTCATTTGTACACAACAATTCAATTAAACTACTTACTAACACCTCAATGGACACTGAATTGCGGCCAGCGACTATTAACCATTATCTAGTTACCTATACCTACAACTAAAACTTAACTGTTAATAGGCACTCACTAGGTTTAAACTTGCCCTCAAAGACGAACATCAAAAACAATAGCATGTTTCACCAACACTGAATTACATATTATGGGGTACAGTAATATTCGTACTGGGGTACAAAGTGACCCTTTACTGGGAACTAAAGTGGACCCTTTCTTGGGCTTAACGACCCTCCCGAAATTATTTCGTTACAGTACCTACCACGGGTATGTATAAAAGGGTGATTTGCTGAAACAACTAAGGGTTTTAGTAATGACCCTATTTTAATTTGTGCGTGTATTGGCATTTAGGCTAGTTTATTTTGGGTATTTCTTCAGTCTTTATAGGTTTAGTTGCTTAGTGGCTAAAAATAGCAGAGACCTTTATCTGAGTTCTGAAATCTTTTAGTTTACAGTCGCTTTGTATAAAATTACAGCATTTGTTTGACTACTGATTACAAATTCGAGCTTGTTTTATCCTAAAGTAACGTTTTTTGATAACTTTGTAGTCTTACTTAAAGCTAAAAATAGATTGTTGAGAAGAAGGCCAAATATCTTGACCTTTAAAATGTAATCAAAACTTTCAATTTGAATCGGGGAAAATATCTTCTAAAATAAAATTATAGCCGACGGGTAGGATTTTTCAAACCACTTTTATACTTTCTTTATTCAAGACTGTTTTCTGTGTAGCAATATTTAAATATGACTGGTTTGTTACAAACTAAAAATTCATTTAGCGTTGGTACGATCGCCACTAGGATACAAGTAAAATTACTTTAATGAATATTTACTTGTCGCATTCATTTCCTTGCATAACTTTGTATTTCTTTTGTGGCTTAGACAGAAGGAATTTACATAAAAAAACCTTCAAGTCAATGTAGGTATTAAAATGAATAAGACTTGTGATTTGATATTTTTTGTTGATGATCTCAGCCGAAAGACTCCCAACTTTAATTACTTCATAACTTTTGCCCGCGGCTACGCCTGAGTTTAGGTCGGAAATTATCCCATATCATAAGTTTTTTTATGTCCTAGGTCTATTAGGTCTATTTTTATCGAAATCCGTTCAACCTTATTTATTTATTTAATACTTCACGCACAGAAATGTACAGAGGCGGACTTAATGCCACAGGCATTTTCTACCAGTCGACCTTTGGGTGATGACAAACAGTGGTAGGTGCAATTACGTAAGTCGTGTTTTAAATATTTATTCAAATATAAGTAAATATACATATGATATAAATACTTAATTAAATATAACCAAAAATAAACATACTTAAATACACATAAATATAATATAACAAATAAAACAAACAATGGGAAAACATTATCGTTGTGAAGATAGCTGTGCGGGTTGTTCGAAAGAGATACCGCGGCCCCTGGCACACAGGCAACTGAGGGAACACGGGTGGGTTTTAGTCAGTAAAAGTCTGACACGCCCTCCCGCTCCACCTAGAGCGGGAGAAGTTATTTGATGATTTCCCACCCAAAAAAAAAAAAAAAAAGATAGCTGGCAGTATCTTTCGAATGTGCTCGCGAATTTTCACTTTAAAGGACAACCGGTTGGCATGGCGGTTGGTAATAGTGGCGTGGAAGCGTAACAGTTATTATTAATTTCGACACAGTTACTTTCGCATTTATAATAGGTAATCGGTATGGCAGATATGGTACTGCAATTATTTGTTAACTAGAATTTAAAAAAATAGTATTTAAAGTTTTTTTTTTTTTGCAGTCTTGATCAATTTGGACTAGCCACTGTGGACCAACACCTCTAGGCAGTCCACTAAAGTTGATAATGTGTAACTTAGCAATTATAGTTAATATATTACATTTATTGACGAAATAGAACTGTACCCAATATATTTTCTGAGATTCATGGCTTTATCAGAATCTCAGAAAATTTAAACAATTTCTTTATAGGTGCTGTGTCAGCGTTCTAGCTAATTTTATTCACCTGACGACGCTCGTATAACAAAGGGCGACTCAAGTAAAACAAAGCTGTTTTCAGATTTTCACCTCTTGTAAAATGTAATGTAACACAACACAATGAATACAGGCTTTATGCTTTAGTCAGGCAGAATCAGATTTTCTTAAACTGAAATCGTAGTTTGTTGCGCTGATGTTACGTTCGAAAAATAGGACATTTATTTTTCCAAGAGTTGTGGTCTTATATTATACTTGCGACCAACCCATGCATCGCCCGGGTGCAATGGCAACGTTTCAAAACATCGATATTTCAGTGCGCTAACTAAGTTACCTAAATATTAACGTAAAATACTCATAAACCTTCCGGGATAAATTCTCTGAATGATATTGAAAATCGCATGTAAATCCATTGTTTAGTTTAAAAGATCTGAGCAGTTACACAGGCAGATACGAAAACCGGCTTTGTTTTAGATATATCATTTCCTTTAATTCATTTAAATGTACATATAAAATTATATTTTTAAATATTCGAACATAATTTTTTTTTACATATAAACATTTAAAAATATAAAAAATAGTAGCCCACCGGTATCGGGAACAGGGTCCAAGCTACCGGTGGTCAGGGCTGCTGAGAGAGGAACCTCCTCACGATACGCGCCGTGTCCAGTAGTACTGCTTTCTGGATCAAGCTCTTGATCCAGCTGCCTAACGAGAGCCTCCTGAGGTGTTGGTCGAGGCTCTTGGCTATAATTCCATTGGCCGTCACGACTATCAGCACAATGATTGCTGTATCCACATCCCACATGTCGACAACCTCGCGTGCCAGGTCAAGATACTTGATCTGCTTATTAGATATATTATTATTTTCGTTTTGTACAAAGCTACAAAGGTAGACCTTACGCGCGATTGGATGACGACAACAAGAAAATAGCTGGACAACAATAGCCACTTATAGCTAAAGACCGGGAAAAATGGCAATCTTTGGAAGTTCACCTTGAGGCGTTCACCTCAAGAGAAGTTCAACTCAAGGTGAAGGCCTCTTCCAGTTACCCATTTTTTTAAATAATATTTATTTAGGTACTTAAAACTTTTTTAACCAATCCTTACTTGTATTGTTACTCTTTCACGCAAAAACGGCTGAACGGATTTGGATGAAATTTGGCACACAGATAGATTATAACCAAGATTAACACATAGGATACTTTTTATCCCGGTAGTACGTTTCCGCGGGATAATTTCCGACCTCCACGCGAGCGAAGCCGCGGGCGGAAGCTAGTAGGAAATGAAAGGCTTTTTATTTTTATTTAATTTATTTATCATTTATTCGTTTTGTACACATATTGATCGACACATATTGGGGATGATGATCGTGAATCATCATCCACGTAACCTTTTCCAACTATGTGTTTCATCATCATCATCATTTCAGCCGAAAGACGTCCACTGCTGGATATAGGCCTCCCCCAAAAAGGGTTTTGCCATAATCGCCACGCTTGGCAGGCGGGTTGGCGATCGCAGTTTGGTGGTAAAATGCATAGAGAACGCTGCTGCCCATTGTCTTGGTCGCCTTCTACGACACCCACGGGAAGAAATGGGATGGCATGTGTTTCATAATCAGCCTATAATGTTCCCAATGCTGGGACACAGGCGTCTTCTCTGTGAGAGGGAGTGGGCCGTAATCCACCACGCAGGCCCAGTGCGGGTTGGTGGATATCACAAGTCTTCGAAAAATTTTTGCTTCAAGGACATGCCGGTTTCCTCACGATGTTTTCCTTCACTGTTTTGAGAGCAGTGGAGATGAAACTAAATACACAAAGTAAAGCGTGTGTCTGGGTTGGAACTCACGATCTACCACTCGTAAGTTGGAGTTGATACCACTGAGCAACCTTTTCTCCATAATCTTAATTTTGCATGGAGCGACTGCCTATCTGACCTCCACAAACCAGTTTCTAGGTAATACGAGTACGATATTCCTTGGCAACACTGGTGGTCACACTTTCGGGCTTCTGACGACCCGTAACGATTGTAAGTATCGTGAATGTTTACCAAAATATGTCACCACCAAAGAAAATACATATATACAAAATCTTATATCTATTTACGGTAGCTTCTCATACGTACATAGTATTGGCTTTACGTCCTACATAAGAATGTATGTAATACGGTTACAATAAAGTGAAACAAGATATATTATATTTTTCGTCTCTCGTCTCTCTTGACATTCCTGTAATGTTATGTCACTAAGAACTCCTGACGAGGGTCCGTCTGCTAACTACATGTGTATTATTTCTCCACAATTTCAAATGTTACCGAATAAATAAGTGGATTTTTTTTCCTTGTTATTGTCAATAAATGAAATTGCTTTACATGTGTTTTTGTGAGGTTCTTTTATTTTTGTGTTGCTTTTGTAAGGTTTCATTAATATGACTGAAACTACACGATTGAAAATTTACTAATCAAATCGATCCACGGTTTAAAGTTTTATACTGGCCATACTGACGGCGGAAATACGTATTTAAATAAAACCGGGAGACTTCATTTATTGCACTGGGCACACTGGTGGTGACAGTTGGAGTGGGTTGGTATTGGTACCGGGTAATCCGGGTATGCATCGAGGACTTTTCGATGGGGATTGGCAGCGAACGGTCGTAAGATCAAATAAGTTTTGGTTCGCAATAAGTTTAGTTTTAAACACCGCAATAAGTTTAGTTTTAAATACCACAATAAGTTTTGTTATTGTGTGATTAATTTTAGGATATAAGTTTTGATAAAAATAAGTTAAGAGAATAATAAATAAGTTTTGGAGGTTAACTGTGGTTATTTCTGAGATATCTTATACTTTATTTATAATGTTGTTATTTGTTATGTTGTTATCGATTGTCAAACGTTGACTGTTGAACGAAGGCCTCGCGAGATAAGTTCTAAAGAACTAAGGGCTTGCGGACGGCGAGTAATGGGTAGCTCGCTGTCCGGTAAGGACCAAGCCCGGGTCGACGGCGCGTTGTGTTCCACGCGCGCCGCAAACAGATGTCAGCACCAACTGGTGGGGTCCGCAAGGGTCGATGTCTGCCAGGGATGCGGGTTGTTCGAAAGAGATACCGCAGCCCCTGGCACACTGGCAACTTCAAGACTTCAACATACCTGTGATAGGAAAGTAGGGTGAGTACCTAGTTGTATTATTAGCAGATGGAAAAATTTGGCATAATCTCTTAGTTCCCTTTCAGAGAACTCACAAGCGAAGAAGAGAAATGCCTTTTCCTAGCCTATTGTTAAAAAAGCTGTTAGGTCAGTAGAGATAAAAATAAAAGCTTGTAAAATACCATCTTTGGCATAAACATGATAATATAATCTGGCCTCTAGAATATAATAGAATATTTTTATTTCAGACAAAGTCCATAGGGTTAGCAACAATTTTGCTTATCCTCTAGTGTTAGTACAGATACAATTACTATTAAAAACTTAAAATTCAGCGTGGAGCTGCATCCACCTTCGCAACATTAGGGAATCCGACCGATCTGCGAATACACTGAGGACACTGTTGGTGCTGCCGCGAACACGTCACAGCAGGGATACACATCTCTTTCTAATGATGGCGGCAAAACCATCAATGTTGTTATCTGCAAACATCCCTGACGCACTACAACGCCACGGCATCAGCCCCAGCAGCACTCTCAGTGCATTATTATCTATATGGAACGCGTAGGTCGCTGTATGCCCGCTGAGTGAAGTATTAATGCACAGTCACCAAAAGAGATACTTTACCGGGGTCGTCGGGTATTAGGTGAAGGTTACCGAAGGGTATTTTTCAATGAAATTTAATTCGATAAATGAACTGTTTATTCTCTATAAGTTACATAAAATTTTATACGATAACATCCATTGATTTGTTACGAAACTTCAACTATATCTGGCGATCTTAGTTACTTATCTCTTTTGGTGACCGTACCTAGCTACATTAAGTTAGTGTTTATTTACACAGACTGACCTTACTGTGGCCTAGATAATGCACAGGGAAACCGCAGCATAATGTAGCCAGTTCAGATGGATGCTGCTACTTTGCCGCTTCATCTGGTATGTAGCGTAACTTTATTTACATAATAAAATGCACATGAACAAATAACTTGAATGGTTTTGTACATGAAAGATAATAAGTTTGTCGTCATAGTGTGTTGTGTATATTTTGAGTATATTTTGTAGTGTTCTATTTATTTTTAGGGTTCCGTACCTCAAATGGTAAAAAAAGAACCCTTAAAAGATCACCCTCTTGTCCGTGTGTCCGTGTGTCACCACCGATTTTCTCAGGAACGGGTGGACCTAGCAAGTGGAAATTTAAACCAGATACTAAGGTCAAGGTCCTGAGTAAAGGTAAAATGAAGGTCCTGAGTCAACACGATAAAAATATATGGGCAAATTTAGATTTTCGCGAAAACTTATAAATACCAAAATTCACCTTAATTTTCAACTTTTTTAAAGGTCCCGCGAAAATCTAAATTTGCCCATATCTTTTTTATTAGGACTGTTTATGATGATGATAATCGAGTACAAATAAAGAAATGAGTAAATAACATTATTTTAGAGTGAACAAAAATGAAAAGGTAAAAGCTATCTATGTATTTTTTTTTACATAATTTATTTACTTAGACACAAAGGTTTTGTAGTACATGAGGGACTTATAAAGTACCTATGCAAAATACATGTTTTTGGCACAACGAACCTGCTCTCCTGGCGTAATCTGTGATACATGGTGAACTGACGTTTAATGACCCTTATCAGGTTCTCGTCTGTATTCGTATCAAATATCGCAAGAGGCAAACGCAAGACCAGATGGCCAATTCTCGTAATTAAAAACGATCAAAATCTAGTTGCAGCCTCATCTCGGCGACACTCAAATGTCAAAAACTTCTCAAAAATGTATTGAAACTCGAAGTAATTTTGACAGATTGAGACTGAGACTAGACTGTGAACGTTCTTAAAATTACGAGAATTGCCCCTCAGATCCTTTTCGAGGCATACGGGTTCGAAAAAATTATCAGCCGTCCGATACATTTGGGTCCAGTAGATATTGTAGTTGTGTATGGGATAGTTGTTTTTTTTTCGATTACGATGTTTGTCCCTTGGACAAAGTTGTTCCGTTTGATGGTCTGTATCACACCCTTAAATATAATCACACGTTTCTGATACATGTTGTATACATGTTTTTAGTTTTTTATTAGAAACTAGCTTTTGCGAGCGGCTTCGCTCGCGTTAACCAATTTACACAAATTATCAAACATCTAAACCTTCCAACCTTCCTCATGAATCAATCTGTCTATTGGTGAAAACCGCTTAAAAATCTGTTCATTCGCTTTGTGTTTATCGCGAACAGACAGACGGATAGACACGGAGGAGGACTTTGATGTATAATCATTATGTAGAGATGACACAAGTATATGATCTAGTTTAAAAAAACACTGTGTTTTTCCGCCAAGTACGTATTACCTAGTGCTTATAACCAGGTTACGAAACGACGACGGATGACAACGTAATAAAAGTGCTTTGAGTGTTTTTTATTGTTTTTATGCCGCTGTGAAATCTCTTTTTCCCGTCTGGTGAACGTGAAATTAATGTTTGAAAATGATAAAGTGCATGTTCTGCTTTGCTATTCAGCCGTGCTATTCTGTAACCATCTCACCGGGTGAAGTGAGCCGAGTGAGCGTGGAGTGAGCTGTCAGTGTCATCCCACTGATGCTAGGGATTGACCAAGCATTACATTTACAATCATAATCTAGATTAAATCTCGATTATGATGACTAATCCTTATATTGCGTGACGCGCTCGCGCCTCAGGCAAAAAAAGACAGAAACAACATTGAGTTTCTGACTGAGTTTTTGTTTTGCTACTTTATTTGAAAAACCTACCAAAATGATGCACACTTAAATACTAGCTTTGAAATTGTAATAAAACGATCAATAGAATCAGCATAAAAAATATTATTGAAATCTCGATTATGATTGTGAATGTAATGATTGGGCATCCCTAGTATCAGGTGGAATGACACTGACAGCTCACTCCACGCTAACTTCACCCGGTGAGATGGTTACAGAATAGCATAGCTGTAACGAACTCACCACGTGAAGTGAGCTGTCACTGTCATTCCACTTGATGCTTGGTCAATCCCTAGCAGCACTGGGATGACACTGACAGCTCACATCACGCTCACTTCATGCGGTGAGATGGTTACAGCATCGATATTTGTAACATTCCTCTCCCAACTAACCTCCATTCCCTCTTATGCCACTTAATACTTAAACAACACAAAACTTAAAAAATTTATTAATATTTAAACAACTGTTTTAAAAGAAAGTGACATTAAATTGTAATTGGTGCGTAATAATTATGTAAATAATATGTATTATAATAATATGTCTTCGTGCTGTACCCTACTATAGAATATTTATGTTCTACTAACCCTTGTGCTCGTTTTTACAGCGACGAACAGAACCTGTAGACCTACCACAAAGTGCAAAGTCGACGCCCACCGCTCTGCGTTGCCGTCTAAACGCGACACTGGCATAATAAGCGACATCGGCTCAATTGCCAAAAAGGAAAAATTTAAAAAAGAATCGACATGCAGGTAACGTTTGCTAGCCTGCAGGTAGCTTTACTAAGAAAATAACAAACAAATAAAAATTGACTTTTTAGCCTTTTAGCCTCCCTACAAACTAAAAAAGAACCTTAATTTCGGAAATCAGTGGCAAAAAAAGAAACTAAAATACATAACCAAAGAACGGCTTCCGAAATTACAGTTATATTTATCGAAAATAGCCTACCATGCGAGCAGAAACTTAGAGAAGATCTTACGACAGGCTTGTTTTTGTCAAATTAAGACATCAAAAACATTCTTCCCTAAATATAGAAAACCAATATAATAATCTTATATCAAATATCAACGTTGCTAACAAATTGGTAGATAGGATAAGGCTCAAGGAATAGATTATCGGTTCCTCCTGACCTTGGTACGAAATATATGACGAGAAAATAGAATATTCTTACACAGGGGAGAAATAAAAGTTTTCCTAATGCCGTGTTTGTTGTAAGAAAGACACGGTTTATTGAAAGAAGAAGGTATTTACTGTTAGTTTTTTATCGTGGGCAGGGAGGCTAATTGTTTTCGTATTTATTTTAATAGAATGTACATAGGTGGTTACCATCTTTACCGACTTAGCAATAAAAGTGCATAAATACATAGTTCAGTAGAAAAGTTTGTTAAAGACATTGCTTTATGACTAGATAATTGTTTCGGAAAATAATAATAATAATGTTTATTTGTTTTAAAATAGAGTGGTACTGTCTGTTAAAAAAATCAAATTTTACAATTTAGCAGAAAATAAACAATTAACATAATTGAATCTGGCGTCCTAGCTCCTAGCCCAGGTTCCCACAGGTGTACAAATACTTTAGAGACTGCTTAGGCGTATACTAAGTGTTAATCCTTGTGTGTTTTGTGATGTAGGTGTGGTGTGTGTAAACGGAAGTGAAAGAGGTTGAGTTTAGATACGGAGTGTTAGAGAATCACAAAGTTTTTGTAAGATCGACTAACAATAAGATAAGTAAAAAAAAACAAAAGATTGTGCTTAAATGAATGGTACTACGTCTGTGCATTCCTCTGGTTCTATTTAGTCGTCTTCAAATTTATGAATTTAACACGCACGTGTTTCAGTGACAATAAAAAAAAAACTGTTTTCTGGAATTCCTTGTAAAACCAACTACAAAAACACAACTAATTGGTTCATTTACATAAAACTATAAGCGAAACAAGCCACAACAGTTAGACCACAGACAAGATGATGTTACTACACCGAATACATAAATTATTCAGAGTACCATTCTACCATCTTACGTCGCGGTAAATGTTTTAATGTTGCCAGCCGAAATGGATTTCAGGATCATAAAAGGCGAATGTTTCATTGTCGTAGCTGATTTTTGTGGGCATCTGTGGGTTTGATGGTGAAGTTAATGTCAAGGTTGTTAAATAAGTCACTTTGGTTACTAATTAACGTAGTATTTTATCTATTAAGCTAGTGCTTATAATTTAATCTGAAGAACAACTATGGCTGTTGACGTGTTTTCTATGCAAAAGCTGTCAGATTAAGAGTTATCTGAAGATGTAATAGTCGGACTAAAATTGACTATAAACGCAGTGGCAACAGAGAATCAGCAATAAACAAAAAGCAGCGTTGACATTTATTTATTTATTTAAAGGCCTTAAAACCATCCATACAGGTCTTAACCTAATGCGATAGCAAAGTCACAAACACAAAATTAAAATTAAAGCACACAACAAAAAACATTGTTTGCAATTTATTGTAAACAATAGTATTTTTGCGAATTCACTCCCAGTGACATGTAAATATATCCAATTCCATTTGTATGAACCACAGCATAGATATACTCAACGTAGTTCTCGAACCAATCTTCAATCCCTTAAAAGCCAAATAAGTGGCCAGTCATAAATTAAAGCAGATTACATAAAACTCTACCCGGAAATTGAGAAAAGAAATAAAAACCAGCTGTTTAAGATTACACGAGGGATCGTGAAAAATTCGTGATCATCTATCAAGAATACAAGTTTTACCCGATTTATTCTCGCCTCACCTTAGCTATAAGATATTTATCATTCAGTTCCGTACAAAAGGCGGGAATCGTCGGCCATTTTGTGAGAAAAAATTCTTGGTATATCTTATACATATGAACTCTCTTAAATAAGTACATCAGGTTTTTTACAACAGCCGCATGGGTCGATCGAAGGTTAGGTGGATGGGTAACTATCTATTATATTACAAAGAGCTAAAACATTTGGTAATTAGTTCGTTGTTTAATTAAACAGTTGCGTATTTTAAGCACAACATAAATAATAAAAACAAGTACCCTAAATTATTATGGAAAAATCTGAAATCTACCTTATCGCTCTATAAAACTAGACAAGACCTATCGTCGCACTTTACTGATCCTGACCTAATTAATAACAACTTTTTAAATATCCCCGGTAACCCCGTAGCAAGCTTATCACTTATAAACTACTTTGAAAATCATAGACATGGTGAAGAAATTTTCACATTAACTCCAGTGGAAGAGAATGACATCTCCTACCTTAAAAGTAACGCAGAACTGCCTCTCCTTCACGTGCGCCGCCTCCCTGTTCACGACCATTACTGCTTTGCTGCTACCCAAGCGCTATCGCTCCGAACCATGGCCTGGACCAGAGTCGGACGCGAGAGATCGCCGCCGCCAATCGTCTCCACAAGGACACGGTGGTGCTCTGATCAAGCCGGGCAGACCTCCACCGTATGCTCCACCATCTCCTCAGGGCGATCTACACAGTGGAAACACCCGGGTGTTTTCTCCCGCCTTATCTGAAACAGGAACCTCCCGAAACAACCGTGTTCGGTGAGGACCTGCGTCAGACGGAAGATGAGGACGCCGTGGCGCCTCTCAGTCCACTCCTCAAAGAGGGGACTTATCGCCGCTATCGTGGCGTGCCCAACCTTTTTATGGGCGGCGGCGATCTCTCGCGTCCGGCCCTGGTCCAGGCCATGGTACGGAAGCAGTAATGCTCGCGAAGAGGGAGGCGGCGCACGTGAGGGAGAGGCGGTATATGCGCCCTCACGGCCATAGTCGTCGCGGGAGACGCCCTGGGCGTCGGGAATCCCAGGCTGATTCCAGGCCACCGAAGGCGCGGGCTTGCGGACGGCCCGGTAAGGACCAAGACCGGGTCGACGCGACGGCGCATTGTGTTCCACGCGCGCCTCAAAGAGATGTCAGCACTAACTGGTGGGGTCCGCAAGCGCCGATGCCTGCCAGGGGTGCGGGTTGTTCGAAAGAGATACCTCGGCCCCTGGCACACAGGCAACTGAGGAAACACGGGTGAGTTTTAGTCAGTAAAAGTCTGACACGCCCTCCGGAGAAGTTATTTGATGATTTCCCTCCCAAAAAAATAAACCGCCGCAATCGTGGCGTGCTCAGAAGTTTATGTGTTAGGTACGATTTTAACCGACCTTGAGACGTGTGGCAGCAATTATATATACGAGGACGTTTGACAGATGGATTGAAGCATTAAGATATATAATTAAGATACTAGCTTTTTCCAGCGGCTTCGCCCGCGTGGAGCTCGAAAATTATCCCACGGGAACGTACTATCGGGATAAAAATGATCCTATAATATTAAATATATAAGTAAGATACACAAAGTCTAAGATAGGTGCTAACTTGTAGATGTTTTACTTCTGATTATTTCTGACTTCTGACTTAAATTGTTATTATTATAAATACACTAGTATTTTTTTTTCTTTTTTACTCCCACATAAATGTGGAGCGGTGATAGGATAATTTATTCCAATTTTTGACACTTTCTAGTAAAAAAATATTGCCTATGTTGGCCATGTTTTTTTTTTTTGGGCTGGGAAATCATCAAATAACTTCTCCCGCTCTGGGTGGAGCAGGAGGGCGTGTCAGACTTTTACTGACTAAAACCCACCCGTGTTCCCTCAGTAGCCTGTGTGCCAGGGGCCACGGTATCTCTTTCAAACAACCCGCACCAGGCCATGTATGATGAAAAGCTTTTCTAAACCCCAGAGTTGTAACTTTTTAATAGGCTGCGAGGTAACTGTTATTGTACCTACCCATTTCAGGCGAGATTTCCCAGTGGACTTGCGTAGAGCAATTAGCTAGATACATAGTTGACAAAAATCGTTTCAACTAAAAGTAGATATAATCATTTTTAAGCTAATGACTAAGGTTTTATTATGAAAGGTCAAAATGATTACCAATAGATTATGAAACATTGGGTAAGAGGAAATGAACATTCTACCAATCTCATAAATAAACAGTGTTAAAGAGGTAGGTAACGTTAAATTCGAGATTTAAGTACATAAGTACTTCATCTCATTCCCAGCAGGAAGTAAGCTCGAGCAAATCGAAAGGGAATTGTCAGGAAATGAGCTGCGATTACCAAAAAACTCGACTATTAGTCCGAATCGTGTAAACTGAACATAGGGTTTAGTGTGAATTTCATTTAACCATCTCGATCAAACGCATTGAGCGCGTTTGGCGCTCCGATTGGCCCTGGATTGGTGACGGACCAAACGGAGTGCCGAACGCGCTCGGTACGTTTAATCGAGATGGTTAAATGAAACTCACACTAGGTCCACAGAACATTTGTGCGGAATCTGCGCTGTCATATTGCTACGAAACTTGCTGAAGTGGTGTGAGAGTAAATTATCGAAAAGCTAATAATACCAAAAGGATAACAGCATTACGCCTGTAATCTCCGAAAGGGAATATCCTTCTATGTTACTATAACGATATGAAACTTAAAAAGGGTAACATATAGATGTTTGTTACTCAATCTCGCAAAAATGGCTGGACGGATTTGGTACAAAGATAGCTTATAACCTGGATTAAGAGGGAACAGGGCGTGCGATTCTCCATACAAATGTATTCCCCTTTTTTCTTCCTGAATAATGCCTCTAGAGCAATATTTTTTTTTTCATAAAATCAAAGTCTGCTGTAAACACGTCCCTGTCATTAGCTTTTTTTTTTTAGCAACTAATTAGTGAAGAAAATATAACCCTCGAAAAATTACAAAAAATGCCCTATTCATACCGCCGTGATTAGAGGACTACCAGACAAATTAGAAAAGTTTTTAACATAAAAAAATGATAGGAACCTAAAAATACTCTTTCTTAAAATGTTAATGTAAAAAATAATTGGATCGGCTCAGTTTTCGAGGAGAAAAAAGGGTAATACGAAACGTCGATCTCGTCATAATTTTTGTGATAATATCGGTCTGAGCTGCAGCTGTCCCTATCACACACTACGGGGGCAGACTTACTGACAGCGCGACGGCAATAGTTTCTTCAAATGCCTTTTTTTCAAATTCCTCGCAGGCCCCGTCCCCTCTTAACACTTAGTATACTTTTCATCCCTGTAGTGTGTTCCTGTGGGATAATTCACGACATCCACCAACTCTTGAAATATTAAAGTCCAATTTTTCGAATTTTATATCTTTTTAAATTACGCTTTTAGTAAATAATTTTCTAAGTATATTTTTAATAACCTGCTGGCAAAAGCGAGTATATCATTCATATCATAATGTCACACACACTTTTCTAAAATATATTTGTTTCTAGTGAGGTAAAGCCTTTACTAATAAACCCGATAATAGTTTAGCCGACTCGGGTATCAAACCCAGTTCATAATGCTAAGCACTAGCGCTTCCGACCACTAGACTACGTTCACAACAATAACCAACAAACTTGTACAATTCCCTCAATTTTCACAGCCATAAACACGTTTTCATCATTCATTACGAACAAAAAACTCGCATAAAGAGCAACCCTGCCATTTAAGGTGGATGCGCTAAGGTTCAAGTTCTTTTACCTAACCTACTCATTGTTTACTCTACATGTACCTAAATAACAGCTTATAACTTATTTATTAATAAAAATAACAAAATTATATCCTAGCTTCGCATCGCTGTCGACTGGTAATGTTCCCAAGAGACTTTCGACATTACCACGTTGAACGGCAAGTGTTGTAGTTCAACAATAATTTTTTCATAAAATAGTCATTCAAGAAGATTAAATGATCTAAGAGGGTTATAATCATGATTTTACTCATTTATTTAAGAGTATTTTCCAATTGATTAAAAACTAATAGATTAAAATTTAAAATTAATTGATTTATATCCATTTCACAATTAAAAACGTACAAAATCAAATTTATTTTTCGTTATTTTGAATTTACCGCCAAAACGCTCCTTACGATGACTTTTTTATCACGGGACCACACGTGACGTCAGCTTTGTGTAAACGGCACCGGTGAAACTACTCTGTATGGCGCAGTTTTAGAAATATTTGTGCACAGAAGCACCGCACTCCACAGTAGTGCCACTTTCTATCTATTAAAAATCTTGTTAATTATAAACTCGACATTCACATGTTTACAACGGTCACGTGATAAAAAGTCATCGTAAGGAGCGTTTTGGCGGTAAATTCAAAACAAGGAAAAATAAGTTTGATTTAAAACGTTTTTAATTGAGAAAATGGATATAAATCAATTAACTTTTAATTTTCTGTTACATATTTCGTCCCAATCTTCAAATTAAAATATTTTTTAATAATTTGGGACATACCCTATTCTGTGAATACATATGTGTTACGGTCCCGAATCATATTGGGTCTTACATACAACCTGACACTGACCTGCAAATTGTAAGAAACGGAAGAAAATTTTGTGGGCTTCCCTGACGCTTCCCCCTTAACAAAACAGATTTATTATGAGCCCCTGCCGTGTTTCATTACACAGGTAGTTCCCAAGTTCCTAGTAAGCGCAACATCGCATGTTTCCTTTTCATTTTACAAACATTACCTTGCCGAGAGCCGCTCGCCTCTAACGAAATGATGCGAGACACAGATGGGCCATCTGCCTTATTAGAATGGAAGCTGGTGTTTCTCAGCATTATGCTAGCATCTGTGTGATGTGGGTTTCAAAGACTTTGTATTTTATTAGGCAGAATTGAGTGGAGGAATTAATGACGTATAGGTATATAGTAAGTTTTATTCTTTGACTGATAAAATCTATACCTACTGTTCAATAACATACCATATAATATAATAAAGTTGTAGAGTTTGTTTGTTTTTTTGAACGCGCTGATCTCTGGAACTCCTAGTCGAATTTGAATAATTATTTTTGCACTTGATAGCCCCATACTTGAGGTAGATATAAGCTATGCTATAACCCTTGAGCAGATTATAAGATATAAGTCAGGAAGAATGATTAGCGAAAACGAAGTAAGTAAATTAAGGTTACCCCGGGGCACGGGGCAAAGAATATAATTATTTTATGTTAAACAGTTGCTGGCAGAAGCTAATATTGTAAATTTTAAGTAGTTGTTCGATAGCTTGAGATTTCTTGCCCGATATACCTACCAGACCAACCACCAAGAATTAATCTCGACTTAAGTATGAAATTGAGTTGAGATTCAAATGAAATGACTTTTCTTCACATCTCGTTTAGGTATAACTATTTTATAACTATTCGAATGAAGTCAATAAATTGAGTATGGTTTCGTATTTTTCAGTATAAATGCTCCATAAATCATAGGTATTATAGCAATAATATACTTTTAACCGCATGCCTAGCATAACTATCAAAATAATTACCTGTGGAAACAGTCGCAATTTTCGGTCAGTAGGTGGTTACATAGACTAATATAATATGGTAGGTAGCAAGTGCCACGAAAACTAACATACTGCAAAAAGCCTGTTTAATATTCGGTGAGAGCGGAGGAAATTACCCACGTATTAGGTCATAATGGGGACTTTACAGCCTCGTTTATAATAGTATCGTTTTTACATCGTTTTCCTGCTAAAAAGGTAGGCTATATTGTGTGAAAATGGGGTATCTATTGCTTATAAATCGAGGATAAACGGGAAATGAATGTTAGTTACATTAATCATCTTTTGAAACAAACTATGGCTGGGAGCTGTTGTGTCTACGTATCATTCTTATTTTAGGCTTGATGTTAGGTTGTCGCTATCACTGCGTTTAATTTATTTATTTATTGGCATATCAACAATCGTTACACTATTCAACCAATTAATGTAAGCCAACATATAAGTTTTTTTTTTTTTTTTTTTGTTGGGCATCTCGCAGTTGGCCTTGAGAGGCCGTGGCTGCTTAACCGGTCATTCCTGGGGCTGCCATTAAGAAACTAATCTTAACGCCTCCAGCCAGGGCTTACAAACTAATTTTATATACTAAGCGACTGCACGCTGAGGGCACCCCCTGTGGGGTACGGACCTCGGCTCAGGGCGTCACTGATAGGGGGACAGCTATCACTATTGGGGACAGGCTGGATCGAAATTGGCATATTATTATTATAGGGGGAATTTAAAGCTACTGGCTCAGCTGCGGCGCGGGCTGGCGCTTCAACGAGCAAGGGTCGGTCGGGCCAACATATAAGTCAAGTGCACACTATTTATATCTAAGAAAACTACACTCGAGAGCAATGAATCCGGGTCACTTAAAGAATCCTAAAAATCTCGGAAACTAAAAATGCTAGGTTAATGCAATAAATTGTATTTAATAGACAATGTAATACTCCTTAAATGAAGGTATTAAAACTTCATAGTTATTGTAAAGTTATATCATAAAAAAATCTAATTTGAAAAAGGGCCACTTTCGAAGATGGAACTACGAAATTACAGCATTTGGTTTTGCTTTTGTTTGTAATCTGTCATTTATGTGGGTACATAAACCATGTTGATAGTGCTCTATATTCATTATTCAAGCTGAAATTATGTCGCTTACGCCTGAAGAATGCACCAGAATACTTACAATGCTGGAAACCGGCCGGAGTCAGCGCGATACAGCCAGGACTGTCGGTGTGTCGCTGTCAACAGTACAAAGAGTTCTCCGACGTTACGAAGAAACTGGTTCTAACCTACGCAGACCAGGAACGGGCAGAACCAGGTGTACCACAGCACGAGAAGACCGATACTTGGTGAACACCATGCTTCGAAATCGCTTTCTCACAGGAACTGAACTCACAAATCAGTTTCGACGCCTCGGAGGAAGTAACCCAAGTGCATGGACAGTAAGACGTCGGCTTGCTGAATCTAACTTAAAACCCCTTAGACCTGCAAACGGCCCTAAACTGGAGCGTGGGCATCGTATTTCAAGACTAAGATATGCCCAGAGCCACGTAAATTGGAGTATTGAAGATTGGTCAAAAGTTATGTTCTCCGAAGAATCAAAATTTATGCTCTACAAGCACGATGGAAGACACAGAGTGTATCGAAGACCAGGGGAAAGATTCAAGCAAGCATGCATCGAAGAAAAAGTAGCCTACGGTGGTGGGTCTGTACTTGTGTGGGCCGGAATTTCTTCTGAAAGTCGCACAGAGCTGGTGATCATAGAAAACGGCTCTTTAACTAGCGTAAGATATGTGGAAGAAATCCTCAATGATCACGTTGGTCCATTTATGGTCAATTTAGGTGAGGATGCTATATTTATGCATGACAATGCCCGACCTCATACAGGTAGGATTGTGAATGACTACCTTCAAGAGATGAACATTACTCGTATGGAGTGGCCAGCGCGCAGCCCGGATATCAACCCGATCGAGCATGCTTGGGACGAGCTAGGCAGATGCGTAAAACAACGAAACCCTCCCCCAATCACGCTTCGTGAGCTCAAAATTGCTCTCACAGAGGAATGGGAGAATATTCCCCAAAATCGTATAAGGAACTTGGTGTACAGCATGCCAAACCGCGTAAACGCAGTAATGGAAGCACGAGGAGGCAATACGAAGTATTAAAATTCAAGAAAATCGTAATAAAGTTCAAAAATTTCATGTTTCCTATTTTTGTTTTAAGGAGAGATCAGCAGTTTTTTTCTTTATGTAATTTTGTGTTAATAAAATGTATGGTGACTCATATTTTTTTTACTTTCATTTAAGGAGTATTACATTGTCTATTAAATACAATTTATTGCATTAACCTATCATTTTTAGTTTCCGAGATTTTTAACATTCTTTAAGTGACCCGGATTCATTGCTCTCGAGTGTATATTAGTACAGAAATGACGCAACACTTTTAAATATTTTTACACGAATATTTGGGAAAACGTGCGTCCCATCCTATGGTTATCTATATTTTGGTAGACTTCGCGCTTGAATTTTTAAAGTGAAGTGCAACAAACAATCTTTTCATCACAATTGTTTAGAAGTCTGGAAAGTCTTGGGACTCAAGAAACTCTTTTAATCTTAAAGATCCCTTGTCCCTAGTTTTCTTACTTGGCTATTTTCAGGTTTCTACAACGTAGTTTCACTGTCATGGCTGCAGGCTTAGCATGACGCTTTGGATTTCTACTCTACCGTAGAATAGAAATCGCTTGTCTACATTTCTCGGTTCAAAACTGTCAACTGTCTACATGGAAACGTCATTTTTGTCTACTTTTCCGTCGACAAAACGCTTGTCCACGTTTCTCGTGTTCAGGCTTAGCCTGCAGAAATTCATGTGCCGTAATAGTGCACTTTCTCCTAACCTAACCCCACTTTTATTGGGCACGCCACGATAGCGGCGGTAAGTCCCCTCTTTGAGGAGTGGCTTGAGAGGCGGCATGGCGTCCTCACCTTCCGCCTGACGCAGGTCCTCACCGGACACGGTTGTTTCGGGAGGTTCCTGTTTCGCATAAGGCGGGAGGAAACGCCCGGGTGTTTCCATTGCGAAGATCGCCCTGAGGACACGGTGGAGCATACGGTGGCGGTCTGCCCGGCTTGGGCGGAGCACCGCCGTCTCCTCGTGGAGGCGATCGGCGGCGGCGATCTCTCGCGTCCGGCCCTGGTTCAGGCCATGGTACGGAGCGAGAGTGAATGGTTAGCCGTCACCTCCTTCTGCGAAGCAGTAATGCTCGCGAAGAGGGAGGCGGCGCACGTGAGGGAGAGGCAGTATATGCGCCCTCACGGCCGTAGTCGCCGCGGGAGACGCCCTGGGCGTCGGGAATCCCAGGCTGATTCCCGGCCACCGTAGGCGCGGGCTTGCGGAC
This sequence comes from Antitype chi, assembly GCA_947359405.1. Lineage (NCBI taxonomy): Eukaryota > Metazoa > Arthropoda > Insecta > Lepidoptera > Noctuidae > Antitype > Antitype chi. The sequence continues at coordinate 14,735,202 of OX375819.1, read as the reverse complement.
GGCGAGTAATGGGTAGCACGCTGTCCGGTAAGGACCAAGCCCGGGTCGACGGCGCGTAGTGTTCCACGCGCGCCTCAAAGAGATGTCAGCACCAAATGGGGGGGTCCGCAAGGGCCGATGCCTGCCAGGGGTGCGGGTTGTTCGAAAGAGATACCGCTGCCCCTGGCACGCAGGCAACTGAGACGCCCTCCCGCTCCACCCAGAGCGGGAGAAGTTATTTGATGATTTCCCACCCAAAAAAAAAAAAAACCATTTTTACACCAGTTGTGACGTACTTGTTTACGACAAGCCATAAAAAAGACTTGCCAAAAATATGCATTATACACGTTGTTCCAGACATGTATAAGGAAATATTTTTTTCACCCTTTTGACTAGTTTTCTACAAGCTTTTTATACAACTAGTCTTAACAACTTGTTTTAGTTGTAAACGATAAGAGAAACACGAAGACACAACATGTAGAATACATGTTTTATGCCTTGGTGTGAACGCAGAGCAAGTCAAAAATAAACAAAAACAATTTTAAAGATGATTTCCCATGTTACTTTCATTTAAAAACATTTCTTTATTTTTCTTATAAAAATTTTAAGTGTTTTATCAAATAAAATATCCCACGTCATGAGTTCCGCGGAATTATTTGTGGCGTCACGAAGCGAACAAAAATAACTTGCTTTTAACACAACAGTAGTCGCTCCATTATCATTATGTTTCACGTCAGGGAACATTGTCGTGTAGTGTGACGTGAAACATTTTTATTTATCAAACCCTTACTTGTGGAGTTGGGATTGTTGTGCATTTTAATGTACCTATTTTACTTTCCCTACTCTGTGTTTGATATTTTGGGCATAGTAACGATGAAAATATGGTAATTTAATGTCAGTCAGAAATATTAAAATACCATACAACTACAAGTACCTACTCTATTATTCCTAAGGTAGGTATGTGGTCGGGCAAAGGGTTATTATGTTTTTCTTTCTGGAATTTCTCAGTAGCAGCCCGAAGTCTGAATTGGTGCCCAGACACCCGGTTAATGGCAATAGACTCGCCCCCTATTACATGGGACTTAACCATAACTGGCGAAATGGGGTTGTACAGTCGAGTTCATTAATATAGTGGCAATTTCAGGCTTCAAAAATATATGAACGTCAAAAAAGTTCATCATATTGTATATAAGTTAATAGGTATTCATAATATTATGATACCTATAAGCATAATTAAATTGTGGTCAAGATTTAGATTCATTAATATGTGTCTGCTTTTTCTCTTAATTTTTCATTTTATTGTCTAATTAATGCACAGCATATTATATTATTTAACCGTTCATATGAAGACATATTTTTGATTTATTGGGCTATCCAACGCTCACAATATTTTGAATCCTTGACAGTGCCAATATATTAATGAACTCGACTGTACTATAGGTACATACATCTCTGCCCAACCCTTTGGGGAAACAAGGCGTCATGTTATGTTACGTTTGTTCAGTATCGTACGGTCAAACGCACATCACTGGTAATTATATCACATAAACAGCGCCTTTGTGTCGTAGTAAATAAGGTTGATTTTCGCAGTGTAAGTGTCACCACATAATAATAAATACATGGTTACAAGATTGTACATATTTCAAGCTTTAGTAAACACACACAATGTAATTAATTACGTTACGGACGTTCATAAAATATATCAGAAATAACATCAACATAACATTGTATCGAAAAATAAAAGTCTTCTTAAAATATGCCAACAACGTAAAAGCAAAAAGATCCTAAACATTTTAATCCAGATAACTGCCCAGTGTCCACCCACAAGAACAATACTCCCACGCTAAAGCCTTTGTGCACACCAGCGTGGCATCCAATAGCGTCTCATTTCAGGGGTGCAGACTGGCCGGCGCCATGTGTCCTTGGCCGTTTGGCGCCACCGTGGCGCGACAACTGGCGCTCCAGGGACGGATCTCAGCTGGCTGTGTATACTCAGCGTTATAGAAAATGGTTTTTGAATTGTTGAGGCGATAAAATTTGTTTGATGTCTGCCAGTGATAAAAGAAAAAACGCCATTAGGGTTTTAGGAGTGACAGTCTTTAAGTGCTGACGTCTGATGCACTCTGTGGATGTCGTGAGGAGTCCTGCTTATTTACAAATTGCTAAAGGGCTGATCTGTGTATGTACAGTCGAGTTCATTAATACCTATATTGGCCCTTTCAGGCCTCAAAAATATATGAACGTCAAAAAGTTGGTGCGTGTTGTTCGAAAGAGATACCGCGGCCCCTGGCACACAGGCAACTGAGGGAACGCGGGTGGGTTTTAGTCAGTAAAAGTCTGCCCTCCTGCTCCACCCAGAGCGGGAGAAGGTATTTTATGATTTCCCAACCAAAAAACAAAACGTCAAAATTTGATAATATTGTGACAACTATCATAACATCATTAAATTGTGGTCAAGATTTAGACTACCTACTTTTTCTCATAATTAATCATATATTATTGAACCGTTCACATGAAGACATATTTTTGATCTATAGGTTCTATAGAATTGATTGAGCTATCTAACGCCCACAATATTTTGAATCCTTGACAGTGCAAATATATTAATGAACTCGACTGTACAACATGAGGTTTTTATTCTATATATTTTTTTGTGCATTACGCATGATTCATTATCACATTCATCCCACCATGGTAGCCTGTAATGACATAATGATCAGTTGAGTATTCAATATTGATTCGACCTATAGCTGGTCAAGCTTGTACAGCCGAATAGACAAGGCTTATTTTATTATCCTATACTCCTACTTTCCTCGAAGTTTGTATGTTTAGATGTTTGGATATTTGGCACACAAAACGGCTGAACGGATTTAGATGAAATTTAGCACACAGATAGTTTGTAACCTGGAATATCACAGGTACTTTTTTATTCCGATAGTAGTGACTTGATCTCCACGAGGGCGAAGCCGATAGCAAAAGTTAGTTACTAATAAAATTATCCCTAACTTACTTTCTATGTCATCGAAAGAGAGGATATTAATTTTGTTGTTTGGGAAGCGCCCGTGTAGCTTGCGAAATTCAATTAGTTTTTTTTTTGTTATTTGCAGGTCAGTGTGAGGTTGTCTGTTGAATAAATTAAGATTCGAGACCGTAACACTTATGTATTAACATAATTATAATCTTTAAAAACATAAATACTCCCGTCTAGGTTCTTATAGTTATACAACGAGTAACATAATTAACGCAAGACCTCATACACCCCAATTAGAGTATTGAGTGAAAAGTATAATACGATGACCAAAACTATTTTTTTTTAAAGCTAACTGATGTTATTAAGAAAAACGTGTCGACCCAAGCATTACTTTATGCATTTAAAATTGAGTCTTATTTCTTCTGGTATAAGATTGAATTTTCTTTGGCTCAATCAGAGGTAAGTATGGCAAAATACATAATTTTAAAATAATTACTAATATTAAAAGTTACTGAAATCGATTCAGTAGTCAATTAGGAACAAATTACTTGCAGGTCTTGCGTCTATTCTGTCACACCTTGTATATTTGATATGCAATATCAATCAAGAGGATCATATAAACGTAGAGATTTGTATTGATGCTTCCCCCTTAAAAGATAGTTACGAGCCAAGAAAAGGTTAGCTTACACTTGCACTAGACCGGAAAGTTACTATCAAACTGGAATTGGATAATAAGACGGCCTTATAAATGAAGTTGATGCAATTATTAATGAGGACAGTGGTGACCCAACGGCAACGGCCGACTTAGCCTAGTGGTAGATCGTAAGTTCGAACCCAGAGAGGCGCTTTTTTGTCTTAATAATTTCATCACCACTGCTGTCAAAACGGTGACGGAAAACATTGTGAGAAAACTGGCATGTCCTAGAAGCATAAATTTGAAGATATGTGATATCTACCACCACGCGTTGGACCCGCGTGGTGGATTACGGCCCACTCCTTCTCAAAGAGAGAAGGCCTGTGTCCCAGCAGTGGGATTATTATAGGCTGATAATGCTATTTATGCACAATACAATCATCATTCGTCATATTATTTATCGATGTAACTTTCCGCTTTCCCTCGGGGTTCAGACTCGATGGCGCCACGTGTCCTTGGCCGGTTGGCGCCGGTTTGGCGCGACTATTGGCGCTTTGGGGAGGCTGCGTTCTTATGATACTGAAAGTGAGGGTAGGAATTAACGATTTGTTAGTTTGGCAATGAAATGTGGCACGAATTCAACCTGATAATAGAATCTTAATTCCTTCGTTTTTACCATTAAACCGCGCGTCTATTTTCGTGTGTCTCTATTTGTTTCTTGAAGCATTTTTACATCATTCCTATCAATCAATCAATCAACTCAGGCTATCGAAGTCAACTAATGGACATAGGCATCTCCCAGGCTGTGTCACAACACTGTCCTTCCGCATCCATTCTATCTCAGCCACTTTGACTCTTTAAGTCGTCGGTCCATCTAGCTACGGGGCGTCACACACTACGCTTGCCGTTAAGCGGTCTCCACTCCAGGACTGGGCTGTTCCACCGGCCATCACCACCGCCACCGGACATCATTCCTGTAGTATTGGGCAACTATTGAAAGATTGTATGTTTGGATATTTAGATGTTTATTATTCAATCACGCAGTAATGGCCGAACGGTTTTGTACGAAATTTGGCACACAGATAGTTTGAAACCTAGATATAAAACATATAATACTTTTTATCACGGTACTACGTTACTGTGGGATCATTTCCGACCTCCACGCAGGCGAAGCTGCTGAAAAAAGCTAATAAGATATAAAGCTGTTACACCCTTATTTATAAACGTTGCTTAAAGTTAAGTCATTACTTAACTTATGTTTATACAGGCGTACGTCAAAAATGTATGGTTAAACAGGCGTTAATCATTATTAGCGCCTGTTTAACCATAAATTTTTGACGTTTACACACCTCTTAACTTTAAGTAACGTTTATGAATAAGGGGATTAATGTATACCAGATTTTGGAATATACCTTGGAAATCTCACGATATAGTAAAACATATAAACTGAAATAAAAAGCATGTTTTAGTTGCCTACAAAAATCAGTGGTGTTTGTTATCAACAAAGTTTAACACACGTAAGTCCGTGTGGCACGCAACCTTTGGTGACATGAAATTAGTGTCGTATTAGGTATATTTATAATATGTAATTAATCAAAACTGCTGAAATTTAATAAATTTCCGACGTGTTTTTTTATGTTTCAGTTTAGTATATTGTATAAACTTGGGGTAATTGCGTAACACACTAACTAAGAATAGCTTTCATTTTGAAAATTTAACAACTTTCATTGCGTTATTTATGTTGTTGAGCAGTCAAATTTTTCAAAAGCAATGGATTAGCAATATCTTTCAAAATTATTCAGATTACGATTGATAATAATAAAACTCAGGAAATATACAGAACTACAAGAAGAAATTACCAGAGTTTGGAAAATTAACAGAGTAACCATAGTCCCAATAGTGGTATCAACGACAGGTATCATCCCAAAACAACTACATATTTATTCGTTTAAATGTAGCTAATCTTTCCAAATATACTTATCTTACACTGCAGAAAGCAGCTATAAGATAAGATAAGATAAGATTTATTTATTTGTATAAACATTGTATACATACAAGAGCATGCAAGATATTAGATACATCGTTTGAGTCCATTCATGTTTAGCCGTAAGTATCGGCTAAACATAACGTAGTAACGGCTGCTTTATAATACACACATGTCGCATATTTCGAATGCAGTACAAAACACCTAATATATTCAAACTTAAATTTTCACCTTGGTTTACACTCGTGAGATTTTAAAACGTACCAGGTTCTGGGAACCTGAAAAAACAAATTTTAAAAACAAAATAATAATGCCTTTTTCTTCTTAGACTTATTTTTGTTAAACTAAACGATAGTATAGGCTGGCGTGAAGGTCACGAAAACAAAACTTGCAAATCACGAATCTACCAATTAGGGGATTGTACGTAGGGACCGTCGAGGCACCTAAGGTCTATATATGAGCAAAATATTTTTATCTATGGATAAAATACACAAAATAATCTTAAACAATAATAACAAACTAATACATATTAAGAACCAGCTTAAAACTAACTAAACACGTAAAGTGGTCGGCGGCGTCGACGCAATTAGGGTGCAGATCCTACGTCGTGACCCTGAATACAGTTACTGAGAGCAATCAGATTCTGAGATAGAGATTTCTTAAGAAGGTATGTTTTTTACTCTTATTTGACTTTTACGATTAACTGAGTAAAAGATATATAAGTACGAATGCCAACAGAGTTCTCTTTCATCTTTACAAATATTAAGCTTTAGAAAATCCATAAAAATAATACTCATCTTTTATCCATGTTCTTGACATATAAAACCAGTGTTCCATATTTAGTAATATTCTATTTCATCTTATATAGAAGTTATCCAAGAAAACCTGTTGATTTTGATTTATATTAGTATATTAATCAAATAATACAGATCTCAAAAAATGTCTATGGTTTATAAATAGGCTAGCGTTCACCAGCGGCTTCGCCCGTGTGGAGGTCGAAAATTATCTAACAGGAACGCATTATCGGGATAAAGTGTGTTGTAAATTTCATCCAAATCCGTTCAGCCGTTGTTGCTTGGTTGAGTAACAAACCTCTAAACAACTAAACAAAACAAACTTTTACATTTATAATGTTATTAGAAGGACATTCTCCTTGTGTCATAATATCAATCTATTTTAATATTTGTTTCATTGGTTTTATTGCTGTATATGGTTGGGTCTACGTTAACTGTTATTTACTTTTTAGAGTTTGTTTCATATTATATTGCCTATTGAAAGTTAAACCGCCCGATCAGATTTCGATATAAAAAGTTTATATGCAAGAATGCTAAATTAGTCCTAAAGGGTTCGGGAAACATCGTATTTCGCAAGTATATTTACGAAAAGAAGTGTGTATACTCAGTGAAAAAACATAGCCATCTGCCATAATTTTGTACACTTAGACTTAATTTCAATAATATAATTCCGTTTTGCAACCTATTTGGAAAGTAGGTAGTAGGTGTAAAAATACCCCGAACGAAGCTAAGATGCACTAGTATGTCCCGTTATTAATAAAAAAAAAAATGAAAACAAGACCATACCTTGGAACCTTCTGGTTACGGAGATATTGAAAATCAAACTACTAACTTTTGTATGCTTTTTTGCGAAAACGACCCCTGTACCTACTGCTGCATTCACTCATAAGCACAATATTTGCTTGCGGTACACTGCGCACTACCGTAAACACCGAAAATCGCTTCTCACCAATTATTTTTCCACCGTCACATATTTTTCGGCTTCGGTGTTTTAACACCCTGACATATGTTAAATTAATTAATATTTTTGATGTTATTTTGCAATAATAACCTTTTGCAGTACCTATGATTTAATGTCTTAAAGTAAAAATTTGCAATTTATGTTCTTTTATTATTTCGAAATTAATTTAAATACCTAGATTTTTTATTTTTATTTATGTAGTAGCTATAATCGTTTTGCTGTGCCCTTACAGGGTCCATATTTCCGTACCTAGCTTTAAGCCCTTTGTAACATCTTGAATACATGTCATTATATTTTCAATGCTAAACGATTTATTTGGAAAAAAACTATCTATGTCACGCCTTTTTCTCCGATAGGTGGGGAACAGAACCACCCTACTATTAGTAAATCCACATCTCGACACTTATCTAGGTTATCTTCTTCAGCTAAAATTACCAACATAGGCAAATATGTGTGTGCGTGTGAGCAATAGTATTGTAATTTACAAGCGGAAGCGGTGCTGAACCAAAGGAAATGAGCTAATTTTAGAATTATATACACTGTGGCGTGTAAACGTGATTGGTGTTATTATCTATGTTTACTAATAATAAAGCTGAAGAGTTTCTTTTCTTGTTTGAACGCGCTAATCTGTGGAACGAAGTACAAGTCGATGTTTTTTTTTAATTAGATACCCCAATTGTTGAGGGGGGTTATAGCTTAGGTCATCTTATTTTATTTATGTTATTTTATGAATACCTAACATCACGCTACAAGCTTAAGGAACCGAGCAAAATAAAAAACAAACAAAGAACCCTAAGAGATAATGAAGTATTATTATAGATACGATCACACATAGGTACACTCTAAATACCTTTCGGAGACATTTCTTTGCGTAGCTCGTAATTAGACCTTCACCAGGTACACTATAGAACTCTAAGTAAATTCCAGAGTTGCTAATAAAAGTTAAAATTAAAATGTTCAAATGGATTCCAGACCCCGTCAGTTTACACGGGGCTATTAAGAAAAAGTAATTTCCCTCGATAGCAGAGTTCAAATTGCGCGAACAATGACTAGGGAAGCATAAAAAACTTTATATGAGGGACCTTTTGCAATTTATTTGCGAATGAATTTAACAATACATGCATTTTGTATTCTGTTTTGCGCATTTCGTAGCCGCGTAGCGGTCGCAGCAAACCGTAGTAACGTGCTACGGCGTAGCAGTGTGCAGAGAGAAGCGTAGAGGTTGCAATTACTTGCATCGGTTTTCAGAAATAATTATTTCTACGTGGATTGATATTTCACTATAGTATATAGTATCTATTATTGATTGTGTAGACAGCCTCCGGTTTCTATGTTTCACATATTTATTTCGTGTCGGCCCGTATTTTTAGGACATTATTATGTTATTATGTTACTTGCTGTTGCACGCGATTTCGTTGATCCCGGATGAAAAGTAGCTTATGTTCTTATCCGGATCATGGTTTATCTGTGTGCGAAATTTCATCCAAATCCGTTCAGCCGTTTTAGTTTTTTTTTTATAATTTCAAATCTTCAAGTATTCATATTTTTAACTGTATTAATTAATCCTTCCAAAAATTCAATCATACTGGTGCCAGAGTATCATGCTAATACGCTTTCAGAACTCAGCTACATTTAACGACAGTACAATACCAATATTTTAACTACACTTTGATCACAAAACTGTAAAGCAACTTATGTTCACAATGTCCGTTACATTCCCATGACGTTATCATTATACCCACTTCTAATTTGCGTCAGTACTTCGTTAAACCGGCTCGGTATAAGCCGCACCGGTGATGTAGGTTATCTTTTGTGTGGCGTGTAAAACAAGAGAACTCATCACGCATATTGTTTGCGTACCGTACGTACTGTAAAACGAGCTATTTGATATACAGGCGACAAACTTGAAACTTCTTAGTCCACCATCTCCGCATCTTCCTTCTTTTGTCCTCATTTTTCTTTCTTTCTTGATTCTTCTTGTTGCGAACAAATATATGAATATTGTGTAGCCGATTGTGCGAAAACAAATGCAAGGTCATGTTTTTCATGCGTATCTATGGATCTTTGTGTATGGGATTCTTTATACCTTCGAAGCATCGTAACTTCTGGATGGTTTCCTTTTGTATTATATCGAAATGGCAGATTTTAGACGTCAAAGTACCGTCTAGAAAGAAAAAGTTAGCTTGACCATGACTAAAGGGCTTGAACTTTTCAGTTGCAGTCGAGTATTCGAGTCTTTCTATTTTGAAAAATGTGCTGAGTACGCAATTCTTTTACATCACTCTTCTAGTATTAAGCGAATACTGGCAGTATTTTTATTTACTTATACATAGAATAAAATAGTAACGCATAATGTTTGTCCATTAGTCTGGATGCATGTTCCGGTTTGAGGCTAAAACGGCTGAATGGATTTGAATTAAATTTAAACAGACACTTTTTAACCTGGATCACATATTTTGAATCGCGGTAGTACCTACGTACTACGCTGCAAAATATATCCTACGGATACCCGTAGGATATATTTCGTAAAAAGTTTATAGTAAAAAGAAATATGTTTGCTTGTATACCAAAAAGTTTATTCGACTGTACACACAACGACATATCAAGCATTCGTTTCCATTATAAGCTGACCCCACATGGTGTAGGCTTCACTTTCAAGGAGAGGTCTGCTTATACTAGCCATGTATAGGATGATGTGTGGACCCTGTGCGATGCGACGCTGCGCTTTTTATGAAGGGATAGCTTTTTGTCTGGTGGCATTGTCTGGTTGTGTTAAGAAAAGGATTTGAAAGGATAACGTTTATATTTCTGAGGTTTTTCTGTATAATTGGCATCATCTGTGTTAATTTAACAAAGTGTCTGTGGAATTTCTTGTCCATATATACATACTACGTTTTGGAATGGGTAACTAGCTTCCTGTTTCTGACTGGCAGGCCCCTTGACAATTCAAAAGAGCCTGTAATTGTTATATTTCAAGTAAAAAATTTGATGTTGAGTTTGTGGGAATGAGTGTATGGAAGAACTTAATTATTGTGTGTATTTACTTTTTTTCTAGAAAAATCTGCAGTATAATGAAATGTTGCTATTGTGAACGAAATTGAATATAAGATTTGGCAGCAGCTAAGATTGCACCTCATTAAAAGCCAGGAAAAATTTGCTTGACCTTGACGCTAAACAAACAGCCAAATAGCCAAACAAATTAATAATATCATGACCAACAGTAGGTATAAACTAAGACACGTAAATGTCAGGATCTTACCTTCACATAATCCCGAAAACAAGTAACTAAGACGCTTGTTTAATGTATAAAGGATTATAAACTGTCTACCGTTTTTCAGGGTTACATGGTGTACCGACATTGTTTTAACCTGCCTTGCGTAGACAGGCCTTCCTTCACATTGTTGTTGTGTGTTTATTGCTTTAAATTGTTTCGGGTTTTCTCAAAAATTTCTAGAGAAAAAGTTTGTACAGGGCGAAAAAATATCGACTTTTTAACTATCTTTTGCTCGCGGCTCCGCCCGCGTGGCGTGGCTGTCGGTTATCGCGTAAAAAAGTAGCCTAATGTCCTTCACTATATCCCAGGCTATATCTCTGTCAAATTACATGACGATCGGCTCAGCAGGTTTTGCGTAAAAGCGTAACAAACAGACAGACAGAGTTACTTTCGCATTTATAATATTAGTAGGGAAATAGGGAGGGTCCGAATGAGGTATGTACCTTTATATGAGAAGTTATTTTTTTTGCGAATTCTAAATTCTCGGTCGTTTACTAAAAGTTGATCATGTTGATGGATAGGACACTGCCTTTGGTCGATTGTTTTCAAAGTCAACCTGTATCTATACATGTACAATCAACCGTGGATCAGTAGGGACACTTGTATTACGAAAATCTCCTCGAAAATTAGGTACTGCTACGGCATAAAGGCACAGTCAACGTCAGATTGTCAGATGTGCACTTACGACACACCTGCACTATGGAAGACCTTAGCGAGGCCAACGATAACGCTGTCGAAGTGGCTGAATTCTGGTCGAAACTTCTTTAGAACCAACAAATAGAATTATCGATACGACGAAGAAGAAGAAGAAGAAGCATGTCAGATTGCGGTCACGGATGTGCGGTTGACTTTGCTTGTTTATGATTAACGAGCAACATATTTATAGGGCGTTTCTAAAACAGATTAATTTATTTACGAGGAAAATGAAAGAGAGATTCTAGCATTTCAAATTATATTGCTTCTGGGTAGAAAGGGACCGATTTATTAATATGTTCGTAGGACGGTAGGTACATTTAGTTGATTGTTTTTTTTATGTTTCGTGCCGTTTTTTCGGTGGCTAGAATACACATAATAAAATAAAATAAAAATAAAAGAGCCTTTTATTTGATGCTTTTAAAATAAAAAAATATAAATACTGCATGCAATCATATTTAAACATTTCAATTCATAATTTATAATTTAACATTATTACGTTTTTCTTTACAATGCCTATCTTATAATTGTCACAATAAAAATATATTAAAGAAATAAATACACATAATTATAACATCATAATTAATTAGTCTATAATGTTCCCTCTGCTAGAACTCAGGCCTCTTCTTGGTGATAGGGAGTGAACCGTAATCCATGCGGGCCCTGTGGGGGATGGTAGATGTCCCATGTCTTCGAATTTTTAGTTCTCGGATATTTGACCTCGATGTTTTTCGTCACCGGTTTGAGAGCAGTGGTGATGAAATAATTTACTCAGTCTGTGTTTCCCTACCACATTTAACCCATCCGCCTTCAAAGCAAGAGTGAACGGGAATCTTCTGGATACGCTCGTTCCATCATAGACCTCATCAATTGCTTTCCATCAGGCGTGCTCGAGGTCAAGAGCAGGCTCATTCTGAAAAAAAAAAGTTAACCACTTTTCTGGGTTCGAACAACTCGTAAGTCACAGCCGTTACCAGTGGGCCACCATTGCTCATGACTTAATTGATATAAACTTGATAGACTTAATTTGAGAAATAGTAATAACTTCAGCAATTTTTCAAACTAAGCAAAACTTAAGCGACTATGTCTTCCAGTCGCCAAACGAAATGAAGCCTCATTATTCAGGATTTCATAACGTGCTATCATAAACTATTTAAAAGCAGGTCGTATACTCTGCCAAGACATACCACAACATTATCCAGGCACAGTATTCCACTTTCAAAACACTAGATCAAGGTTGCTTTCTCCTGCCTCTGGGTCTTGTTTTGACCAAACTCCAATATTGTTAAATACATCTAGAACACAACCTTGGGCCCATTTTCTCAAAAAGAGGTTTATGTCAACTATCTTGTGGGAGCTGCCATTTTTATTTAAATCGTATAATATGGTAGGCCATGTTATTTTGGTTAACTATGACCTGGCAAGATTGAGGATGACGTAATCCTGCGCTCCTATGGTGGGGTAGTTTTGCCTGCGGTTAGCATAAGGCAAAAGGAACCTTATATATTTAGTATAAGAGGGTCTAGTGACTTTTAATAAGTTTGTTAGCCATATCTATGTCCAGACCATGAGGCGCCAACACAGCGCCCGTATGTCGTTCTTAGGATGACGCAGCCGCGTAACAAGGATAGCAATATCTGAAAAATAACAAAACAGAAAGTGATAGAGTAAGTCTTTTTCGGGAGATGTTTTGTGTTGTCAAAAGACTTGATGTAAACAAACTAATAAACAACTTAGTTTTATTGTTGAACTAATTCATTTAGTCATGAAAGAGGACTTAGCAATTGTATAGGTAGGGTAGGTAATAAAAGTTAAGCCCGCTTTTCATTAACAAAAGTGCTTGAAGTAATGAATTGATTGAAGTTACAGGAGTTATATTTTCATGTAGCGTTCCTAAACTTTGTAGGGAAATTATACTTTATGAGGATACTTCATTAACAAACTTTCGTGGAATGCGTGTTATTAATTTGTGATTTTATGATACAAAATGAGTAAGTAGGTAATATTCTTCTATCTATGTATATAAAATCAATTGCTGTTCGATAGTCAGTTACGTTGTTTTATTCGCTGTGATAGATTTGGAAAAAAAGAAAAATAAGGTAAACCAAATGAACAGCCGAAAATTCGGGAGAACTGAAATTGCATTTTCTTTCGGAATTTTGTATGAATTATTGAAATTTGGACAGAACTACGTTTGTTGGGTCAGCTAGTTCCATTGAAAAATCACTGTGCACATGTGCGTTAATCTCGCAAAACTCGAAAACGGCTCAACTGATTGTGAGAAACTTTAGTATGTGGTTGTATGCGCGCTGTAGAAGGTTCATTTTAGTAAGTAAGAGAATGTTAATAATGAGTAGGTATGTGAGTACAAGTAAACTGTCATAGTACAAAATTCAGTAAAGTACATGATGGTTTAAAAAAATTATAATAGTTTCTTAGTATGCCTTGTTAAACTTATCTGGCGAATTGTCGGTGCACTAAAACGTACCCCTGTGTTCAACCCTTCGGGGAAAACTGGCGTGATGTTATGTTTATGTAATTTTAACTAGAACTGTATTGAATTTCCAAATAAATACTCATAAAGGATCTGTAGTAGCGATTGCGTACTGGAATAGGTAGCGTAGGAAGATTTCTGACAAGGTGTACCGATGATATGGTGAAGGCCGCAGGAATCCGCTGGAGGTGAGTAGCACAGACCCGGTCGAAGTGGCGTTGCTTGGGGGTGGCTTATGTCCGCAGTGGACGTTTTTCGGCTGAAAATAATTAATGACTCGTATCCCTGCTATTAAGCCTATAACATAATCTAATTACTCTACAAAACTTATAGGCATATTAAACATGAACGTCTAAATATTAGGTCTTTACCTATGAAATTGCCGTTTTGCAGTACTGGCCATTTCAAATCAAAATAATTTTTGTTTGGGTAAGAATTCTAATTTCAAATTAATTTTATTTTAAAAACATGGATTTTTTTTTCCAAAAGTAGTCATTTGTTTATTGATTAGTGTTACATTTTCATCGCATTTCAATCTTTTTCGTCCTCATGGATACGTTAAAAATTCGAGTAATTATGGAATATGAGTACCGTCGTGGCAGCAACGCGGCACAAGCGGCACGCAACATCAACGACGTTTACGGAGCTAACACTACAAACCAACGCACCACCTGTTATTGGTTTGCTCGCTTCCGTTCTGGAAATTTCGACCTGAAAAATGAACCTCGCGGTCGTCCGAAGACTTTGGTCGACAATGACGAATTAAAGGCGATTGTGGAAGCTGATGATACACAATCTACGGCTGAATTAGCAGCAGCTTTCGACGTTAGCGTCAAAACAATATTGGTCCATTTGCGTCAAATTGGCAAGGTAAAAAAGCTTGACAAATGGGTGCCCCACGAACTCAATGATCGTCAGCGCGAAGTACGCGTCGAGACGTGCCTTGCACTGCTCAACAGACACACAAATGAAGGAATTTTGAACCGCATTGTTACCTGCGATGAAAAATGGATTCTGTTTGATAACCGCAAGCGCTCAGCAAGTTGGTTGGATCCTGGTTCAGCACCTAAACAATGCCTTAAACGAAAACTTACCCCTAGACAAGTGATGGTCACTGTTTGGTGGTCTAGCGCCGGTGTGATTCATCACAGCTTCTTACCAAACGGGGTGAGCATTACTGCAGATGTGTACTGTGAAGAACTGAACACAATGATGGAGAAGCTGGCACATCTCCAACCAGCATTGGTCAATCGCTCGTCTCCGCTGCTCCTGCACGACAACGCGCGACCTCATACTGCACAGCAGACGGTCTCCAAGTTGCAAGAACTGGGGTTGGAAGCTCTCCGTCATCCGCCCTACTCACCAGACCTTGCGCCTACAGACTACTACTTTTTCCAGAATTTGGATAACTTCTTGGCGGGAAAAAAATTCAATACCCGAGAGGCAGTACAAAATGCCTTTGAAGAATTTGTTGCCTCCCGTCCAGCTGATTTCTTTAAGAAGGGCATCAATAAACTGCCACTGCGATGGCAAAGATGCATTGATTGCATGGGTGATTACTTCGATTAATACAAATAAAAAATACATGAAAAAAATTCGTTTAAATTTTTTCATACAAAACGGCAATTTCATAGGTAAAGACCTATTATATACGTACTTTCGCAATGTTAACAAAATTTTCGCATTAATGTCCACGAGGCTGTCCCGAGGGTTTCTAACTCTGATATGGAGTTCTCAGCGGCAAAGAGGGTTTCTGTGTTGGTGACGGTTTACGAATCTCTTGGGTATCCCATATGCCTGAAGGCAGCCACATGTCTATAAGATATTCGCAGAGTTTCGCTTAGAAATGAGTTATTTTAGGGATTCTGAAGATTTGATGTAGAGAGATAAAAGTGATGTAATAAGAATAGGAGTGGCGTTTGACATAAAAAACATATTATTATATATGTATGAACACATTGTTTATATGACTAAGAGTACGATAAAAAAATTAGAGTCTCAGGTAGTCGAAAGCAACTATTAGGTCATCATCATCATCATCATTTCAGCTGAAATACGTCCACTGCTGGACATAGGCATCCCCCAAATCCGCCACTTTGACCGATTCTGTGCTTCCCGCATCCAGCAAACTCCTGCAGCCCTCACAAGGTCATGGGTCCACCTTGTGGGAGGCCTTACATCTTCCGGTACGCGGTCGCCACTCCAGAACCTTCCGGCCTCAACGGCCATCTGTTCTGCGAGCAATGTGCCCTGCCCACTGCCACTTAAGTTTGGCAATTCTTCGGGCTAAGTTGGTTACCTTGGTTCTCCTGCGGATCTCTTCATTCCTGATTCGATCACGTAGGAAAACTCCAAGCATAGCCTTCTCCATTGCCCTTTGGGTGACTTTAAGTCTTCTTATGCAATGCGGCGTGAATTTATGTTTATGTATGTAATTGTAGTAGGTATCACTGCTAGCACAATAATATTTCCACTTGTTCTACAAATCTATATTTTCTCAGAAGCTAGAATCTACACAAAATAAATGAGAACAGACGCCATAATAATTTACATTCAACTCGCTGCGACAGGCTTTTCAAGATAAAAACCGGGTTCCAAGGTCCTTCCCGGTAAGACAAATTATAATTATAAAAAGTTCAAATTAATTAACTTTATTTAGTTTTCTCACACTTTTCCTTGTTTTCACTGTGAATGAATTAAATATTCTTGGTACTTTCAGTTTATAATTCAAAAAGACCAGACCTTACCAAAGAAAAAGAAAATCCAGCTGTGTAGGTATGTTAGCTTAGTAATAGTTTATGAAACTATTACATAGCAGAGTTATTCATATAAGAGTGTGAGTTTATAACTGTATTATACCAGACGGTATGACGTTATTGCTTTGGAAGGTGGGTTGACCTCTGGTGTCAACCTGTGTCGACACCCTTGCGCCATCTCATGTTAGGTACTTTATCTAAAAAGTAAAAAATAAAAACTTTTTCCAAAAAAAAATAACAACCGACTTCCGGAAAGCTCTCCTAGCACAGCCCGCCATGCTAGGAGAGCTTTCAGGAAGTCGGTTGTTTTTTTTTTGGAAAAAGTTTTATTTTTCACTTTTTAGTTATAGTACCTACCCCACACCAATTCGAAATTTCATCGTCCTCGGGGTCTAAACAAATATGTATGCGATAGCAGCAATCGCAGTTGATTTGCTGTAATTTTTTGAAGAGTTCCGTTGTCTGTCTCCGAATCGCATCATCAGATCTATATGAAATTTAAATGGGACCATATCGGAATAAATCCCTTTTGAACAAAAACAGAATTTTGCAAATCCGTTTATTTATAACGGAGTTATGCCCGAACATACATTTAAAAAAAAACATGTCGAATTGATAACCTTCTTCTTTTTGAAGTCGGTTTATAACGGATCATTTTGCTTACTAATGGTACCATTTTTTATTTCCAAACTGGGCAAATAATTAGTTCCGTAAGCTAGTTTTACCGGTGATATAGCTACCTCCAAATTAATTTTTGGTAAAGATACAAGAGTAGATTTTAGCCTACAACTGTCCGTAAATTATAGGAATCGGCCATTACTATACTTCATTTGAAATAAGATTAGACATTTAAACAAATTTTTTTTACAGTCCGTTCAATTGATTTTGACTTCTATTCCGTAGGCATATAAGGATGGCATTAAAAGCAAAAAAGTGGTTACAATGCCATTTATCATGCTACCAACGCAATAGAAGTCAAAATCAGTTGATCGGACTGTAAAAAAGGATTGTTTAAATGTCTAATCTTATTTCAAATGGACTATAAGTAGCACTAATATACCCTTGGTATGACTGGTTGTCAAACTTCTGAAAACCCGTAACGACTGTCAAACATCCAATGTCACTTGCCATACGTAGCCTACAAATAGGTACGTAGCTTATTAAAAACCGCTTTCACATCCAAACAGCTGACGTGGCTGTAGAATCTTGAACCGACATAGTAGCTACCAGTGGCGAAGGGTGAAGTCATGGCCAGCGTAAGCCGTTCCAAAAAAAATACCCACCGCGTTATGCAAGATTAAAGTTTCTTAAGAATGTGGGGCCCACTTTCACTGATAATGAGTTGGAATCAGAGAATTTCTTACGGAAGATTTGCTTTTCTTTGCGTGAAGGCATTTTGTCGGTTACACTTAGAAACACATAAAAAGAATTTTATTTTGAAGTAATGAATAGTGGATCGGTGAAAGATGGGATTTCTTAAAGGTAGTCGATGGGAATCGACTTGTAATGACCTGTCGCCAGCCGCGTATCGAGGGGTGGAATTATTGGGGTATCATTTAAGCTATCACCAATTTAATTAGTTTTGTGTTTCTTAAATAATAGGGTTTGTCCTCAAAATAGTAGATCTGTCACCAAAATGTAGTCACCAAACAATGCAAAATCAGTTCCACAATAAATCACCTAAAATCCTGAGATTTAGATTTAGCAAACTAATTTAAAGAGATCACCAATAAATCATATTATGTTACTAGAAAATTGCATTAAGTTCAAATAAAAAAATATTTTTCTTTTGGGAACAGAATTAATATCTAAGCGGAAACTTAATGGCGAAAATAAAATAGAAAATGGGCATTCATAAATAATATATTATTATTGTATTATTAGGGCAGGTTTAGATTTTCTATATAATCTAGTCGTTTCTGGCACTCGCCGGCCGCTGCCGCGGCACCGCTCGCTTCGCTCGCTCGGCTCGTGCGTAAGAAGTCACAGTTTTAACCTAACCTAACCTAACCATTAAAAAAAAAAATAACCTACTCTAACTAGACTGGTGATATATTATCTTTGCCACCCTACTAACATTATTACACACTGTTTTGTAAAACTTCTTTTAACGTTGCTTGATCACAAAAGCGTGCTCAGTTGACGCGAATTGAACACGGGATCGTACGATTCCGTAGTAAAACAAAAGCGTGTGGATTTCGCGAGACCGGTGTCGCCAGAAAGGAGTCGCAGTCAGGTATCGATAATCGATTTATTTGGTGACAGATCTACCATTCTGAGCACAGAGCTATTATTTAAGTAACAAAACTGTTATTATAAGAACGAAGTTTATATTCATGTAATGCAATATAATTTTATTGGTTATCGATCTCTTATTTTACACATATATTAACATTAATTTGATAATTCATACCTGGGAACAATTTTTGTTTATCTGAGAACGAAAATATTTCGTGGCGATAGATCTATTTATTAGGTGATACAACTTGATGACAAATATAAATTTTGGTGATAGAAAATATAGTTCCCGAATTATTGCCAGTGTAAGCTGTAATAAAAATAACACTCTTCACGTGATGCATCAGAAGATAAAGCCCCACTTTCATTGATGCTGATTTGAAATCAGACAATTTTGTACGGAAGATTTGCTTTTCTTTACTCTTGCATGTAAATAATTATTAATTATAATTTGAAAAATAATGAATAATGATAGAATATAGGTGGAAGGTAGGGTATATTGACCTGTCGCCACTGATTGCTACCAACCCAGGTCATAATACAAGAGTACTTCGGTAACCGACATGGTTGTGTAAGGTCTGCCACACACTAATGTAATATTCATAGGTGTGACATGGGGTACGCGCACCTTTGATACAGTATAATCTTGCTTAACTGGATGAATTAAACATTAATGTTATGTACAGGTACACTGTGTTCATGGTTTTGCTAACGTCAAAGGAATTTGATGAATGTGTTGGTAATAATAGTTAGGTAGTTAAGTTAGGTTTGCTTAATTTTTAGTTCGTTTTACCTATTGTGGTATGGTTATTTTATTCTAGGTGCATCTTCTTCACATTTAACATTTTTACTACTAATATTCAAGTATGTATCTATTTTATTTCCCTGCGTCCGTGTGTCACCGCGGGGTGCCAACTGAAAACCAGCGCTGGGTGTCTAACGCCCAGCAAATGCTGAGATGGTAACCCTTTCGGAATGGGCACGCTCAGCACAATTTTACTACAATTTTATTGTTATGATTAGTGTTCTCTTTCTTTTTTTTATGTTTGTTGCTGTTGTGTAGTGTCTGTGTCGAATAAATGTTTTCTATTCTATTCTATTCTATTTATTTGGACAAAACATTTTAAAAGCGTAACGGTGGAGTTTTTGCCCATTATTCTCCACACAAACTACCTCAGGGAAAGAGCGACTAGAATCAATTCTATTTAATGTAAACTACCTTTTGCCAGCGGCTTCGCCCTCGTCGAGGCTGAAAATTATCCCGCGGTAACGTAAAACCAGGATAAAAAGTATCCTATGTGTTAATCCAGGTTATAAACTATCTGTTTGCCAAATTTAATTCAAATCCGTTCAGCCGTTTTAGCGTGATTGAGTAACAAACATCCAAACTTTCACAGTTCCATTTTTATGTAAAGTTTGTACTTTGCCCTCGTTTTTCACACCTTAGGGGTAGAATTTCGGAAAATCCTTTCTTATCGGATGCCTACGTCATACAAAGAACACACCCTCCAAGTTTCAGGTCTCTACGATCAGCGGTTTATGTCATTCAAGACAAAGCATTTTATATGTATAGATGTTAACGTTTTAAAGTGCCTTTCATGTGCCTATTTGAAATAAATGCTTTGACTTTGGTAGGTACTGCTGTACATGTTTTACATAATTAACTAGCGACTCGCCTCTGCTTTGAACAGTTTCAACTACTTGATAAAACATAGACATTTCTGTATTAAATCTAAGTTTAATAGTAACATATTTAGGTTTAGGTACCAACAGATACATCGTCCAAAAATAGATTGTCTAAATTATTAAACTAATTAGTATAACACTAATAAGTAAAAACCACATCAAAAACTTACTGAGAAGTTAAGAAGAACAATGCGATCACACAGACAGACACAAAAGGCAACTTTAATTTATAGTATGTATATAGATTACAATAATATAAAATACTAGTAGCGTTCCGCGGTTTCACCCGCGTAGTTCCCGTTCCCGTGGGAATACGGGGATAAAATATAGCCTATGTCACCCGGGGATAGTGTAGCTTCCCAACAGTGAAATAATTTTTCAAATCGGTTCCGAAGTTTCGGAGCCTATTCAATGCAAACAAACAAACAATCAAATCTTTCCTCTTTATAATATTATTCGTATAGGTGATGTTTACAACTACAATGCAATGGAACTGCGAAGTATCCATTGGAAAAAGCTCATTATAAACGAAATTGGCAATCATCAGAAGGAAAATATAACTTTAATAACAAAAAGTAATTTTCATAATATGAACGGAGGGTTTAATTTTATCTTACTTTAATCCACAACTCAATTAAAATGAAGCATCAAATAAACTCAAACATAAACCTGCATACAATTTCAGTCTGAACTTTCAGAGAAAACTCATCACTTTAATCTCACTGACTTAACTTAGTCTTAACTTAATAAACTAAACAAGACTTGTATATAAATAACTTCTAAGTACATTTACATTCAATATTTCAAAGAAAAGTACATTATATTAAGATTAAAACACCACAAAACGATTGTACAAAAGAACTGGTTCTATTGTTCGCGAAAGAAAATGTGAAATTAATTTTATATTTGCGACAGCGCAGAGGTCCCAAACCGGTGACCTTTTTTTCTTTTTTTGCATTGTTAAGCCCGTTATTTGTGTACTTTTTTGTGTTAACTTGCGTTTATTTCACACGATAAAATAACAATCTTTTGACTTATGATGATAGCTTTTTTTTGCGTCGGAAATCATCAACTAACTTCTCCCGCTCTGGGTGAAGCAGGAGGGCGTGTCCGACTTTTACTGACTAAAACCCATCCGTGTTCCCTCAGTTGCCAGTGTGCCAGGGGCCGCGGTATCTCTTTCGAACAACCCGCACCCCTGGCAGGCATCGGCCCTTGCGGACCCTACCAGTTTCTGCTGACATCTCTTTGAGGCGCGCGTGGAACACAACGCGTCGTCAACCCGGGCTTGGTCCTTATCGGACAACGAGATACCCATTACTCGATGGCTTGATTTTACAACACAACATCACGTCACATTTTCGAGCCTATTGGCACCAATCGGGCACACATCCAGACTCCGGCTGCTACTGAGAAATGCCAGATAGAAAAACCCAATAATAGTTTGCCTGTCACGGTAATGTAACCAAGAACCTGGTGCGGGTTGTTCGAAAGAGATACCGTGGCCCCTGGCACACAGGCAACTGAGGGATCTCGGGTGGGTTTTAGTCAGTAAAAGTCTGACACGCCCTCCTGCTCCACGCAGAGCGGGAGAAGTTATTTGATGTTATTCAAACTGAAAAAAAAAATACAAAAATCATCTCATGCTTAGCAGTAGCGCTTGCAAACACTAGACCAACGAGGTGGTTAGTTTTAATCTAAGTCCCAGATTTAGCTAACTATAACGTCAAACACAGTTTGCTGTCATAATTCCCGTACGACAGCAGTTACCACAGTATGCCCCACATAGTTTATTGCCTGGCGAGAGAAATTAATGCTCAACTATAATTTTGAAAATGCAGTTGCATTCAGTGAAACTCACTTATGCCTAAGTTTCTAAATTCTAAGCATTAGCTAGGCTAGTTTTTTTTTATAATACATTTATGTCAGGCTACAATTGCCCATATCTACCTTACAAAGTAACATGTCCTTAAATAAAGTATAAAACAAAACTTGTGTCAATAATTGTGGGTGGTTGTAGTTATGTGGATGTAGGCACTATAGGAACACCTTTGACCATTCTTTCGGGTAAACAAGCCGTGATGTTATGTGTTTGCGATAGCTGCAATCGCTGTTGATTAGCTGTCATTTTTTGAAGAGATCCGTTGTCTGCTTCGATCAATAATTAAACTATTATTGATCGAAGGTTGTCTGTCTCCGAAACTCATCATCAGATCTATATGACATTTAAATGGGACCATTTCGGAATAAACCTCTTTTGAATAAAAAGAATTTTGCAAATACGTCTATATAATTATGACGGAGCTATGCCCGAACATACATAAAAAATATACATATATATAAACATGTCGGATTGATAGCCTCCACCTTTTTGAAGTTAATAATAACTAACGCTGTTTGTAAATTGGTCCTTGAACAAAACCCTGTTTCATCCTCAAACTACCAGCATGAAAGGTCTACTACGTGACTACAATCACGCATTACTGTTATTATCGACCCCCGAGCAGGAAGGCAAACTCAGGCATTGCCGAGGGTCGGAAGTAGAATGACAAAACAAACTGGGAAGAGATTCGGTTCGTGATCCCTTTCAAACCGTTTCACTATAATCGTCAGGGAGGTTGTATCGAGAATGACACATTATGTGATCGTCTTGGAAAAATGAATTGGGGTTTGAATTTTGCCAAATAAAAGGTTAAACTAAGCCTTTGAACTAAGCAAAGTGATTCAGTATTTCGACCACCATGGATAGCAATCAATCCGCACTAGGCCCGCGTGGTGGATTATAGCCCACTCCATGTGACCGAGAGGAGGCCTGTGTCCCAGCAGTGGGAACGTGATGGGCTGATTATGCTATGCTATATGCAATTTTACCGGGTGCAGCTGAATACCAGTATTTTACATGGAGCGACTGCCTTTCTGACCTACACAACCCATTTACTACTACAGGGGTAATACGATACCTTTTAGTAAGACTGTTTTTGGGCTTCTGACGGCCCGTACTATCAAATATTCACGAATGACAGCCGGGACCAATGGCTTAACATGGTTTCGTTTTTTGAAGTGAAAACTTCGTTAGGTGCGTTGAGCACTTTTTGGGTTAACAAAAATCATGGAACTCGCGTCATGGTCACCGAATGCTTGCAAGCACACGGATGAGTCGCGCGTTGATGTCTTTTGTGTCATATTGAATGGAGATAAACTGGAATTTGTTAATCAAACGGTGTTCCTGGGAATCACGCTAGACGAGAAATTACAATGGGGAGCTCATATAACATCTCTTGCGGGGCGGCTAAGCTCGGCCGCTTATGCTGTTAGAAAGATCAGACAGTTAACAGATATAGAAACCGCGCGATTGGTCTATTTTAGCTACTTCCACAGCATTATGTCGTATGGCATTTTACTGTGGGGTCGGGCCGCTGACATTGAATCCATCTTTATTTTGCAAAAGAGAGCTGTCAGAGCCATTTATAATCTACGTCGCCGCGAATCCCTCAGGGAACTGTTTAAAAGGATTAATATTATGACGGTACCTTGCCAATTCATTTATGAAAATATTATGTATGTAAGAAAAAATCTACATCTTTTTAATAAAATAAGTGATAGACATAATTTTAATACTAGAAACAAAGACAAAATAGATCAACCATTTTTCAGATTAGCTAAAGTACATACATCTTTTATGGGGTACTGTGTTAAATGTTACAACAAAATACCTTGTGATATATTGCAATTAAATGAAAGGAAATTTAAAGCTCACATTAAAAGTAAACTTTGTAAACTAGCGTATTACAAATTAGAGGATTATATCCACGATAAGAATGCTTGGAAACATGCTGGTCCTGCTCCATAGGACAATCTAGAGTCTAGACAAAATCAAACTGGTTGCTAATTGAATTGTACATATAATTAATTATATTTATGACATTGATTTACACTCAGTAATTATTTTAACTCACACACTGACTCATTACTTGTTAATATTGTAGGAAAATCATACCTATACTTACTTTTACAATGTTTGTAAATGTGTGAACACCATGTATCTATCACAGAATTAATTTATCTGTATTGCTTCAATTTGATTCTTTTTACCCATTTTGGTATGGTAATTTTATTCTGGGTGCATCGTTTTCACACATAATCATATAATGAATGTAAATATTGTACTTGAAACATTTTAAAAGAGTAACGGTGGAGTTTCTTGCCCATTCTTCTCCATACGAAACTACATTTTGGAAGGGGCGACTAGAATCAATTCTATTTTAATGTAAATGTTGACGTTCAAAAGTGCCTTTTAAGTGCCTATTTGAAATAAATGCTTTGACTTTGGAAAAGTCCCTTTCTTTCTTTAGGAACTTCTAAATGTTTTATCCCATTCTTTCCCTTTGTATTTTTATCGTGAAAATCTGTGCTGTTACCTTTAATGGCTGAAGTCGATCGCTCGTTTATCATTTTTACCGAGAGCAATCAGGACCCAAGGACCCAATGTGAAATCCTGTATTGACGATAAAAAAAATACACACGTAATTGTTCAAGTTTTCACTTCTGTCGGCATTCCCGGAGTGCCATTGTTTTTTCTTCATTTTTTAAAGGTGGTCCTGGTAACTTAGCAACGGAATAACCACGGCTAACATAGCTTAACTTGATCGGTCGACCAAACTGGCTGTTATTTTTTGATAGCAAAAACTGTTAAAATAAACCCGATGAAAATTCGCATCGGCAAAAAGGACGACCTTCCATATAGCCCAAGCAGCACAAATAGCTGTATAGCCACTGGACAACAGAATTTTTGAAAACTCGACGCTGTTATGCTGTTTGTACAAGGGCTGTCTATCCCGCTACACAGCTCCTATAATTCTACATTTGGCCCCAAATTAACCAGCGCTGAGAATTATAGTAGCTTGTTAAAAGCATTCCAGAGCATTGTAAGAGATGTACATGGGCTGCACAATAGCTTAGACAGCTGTCAATAGGCCACTATCCAGCTCCTTTAATTCTCTTAGACAGCCACTAGATGGTGTATGGTTTCCTTACGGCGATTAATAAATCTACAAAGAAATAGCAACAAAAGACTATTTGTGCAGTGCAAGTGTTATGTCAAACTCTAATCTGTGGGCAAATATATAATTTCCAATTTAAGGTAAGTTGTAGAACGTGTAATGCTGGCAGCGAAGGGGTGGACTCGCTGGTGTGTTGGGCTTTATAATGATACTCCAACAAATCGATATTAATTAGGTATAATGAACCCTTAAAATTTACAATAATGAGCTTGAAAGTTATAAAGAATCGACACACAACTATAACGACCGGTGTCGTCGACTAACTCGCTGAACTGAACGCTGTCGCTGGGTGGAGTGCTCCCGCGCTCCGCGCAGGTCCCCCGCGCGCGCTGCTACCGCTGCGCGTCGCCGCTCCCGCCGTGCCGTATGTGTGTGTGTGATGTCCGTGTGCACGCACACATGCAAGGCGTCAACAAGTTGCCCCCCTCGGCAAGGGACTATGGCTTGTAGACACATCAGGCCGATCTTCAACTGGTAGCGGGCACAGACGATTGAATGCGCGCCGAAGAGTGCCCGATGTAGTCTTCACGTCTGCTACCCTGGTCACACCGTCGGAGCCTGGGTACACGCTGGAAATTCGCCCGAGCAGCCATCTGTTTGGTGGCAGTCGGTCATCCTTGACCAGCACCATCTCTCCAAGTCGTAGGTCTCTTCCCCCTCTGCACCATTTCTGTCTTTTCTGCAGCTCTGTAATGTACTCTTTGTAAAATCGATCCCAGAAATGGGTCTTCAGCTGTTGAGTTCTCATATATCGTGAGAAAGTGCTCAACCTTGTAGCGTCTTGTGCCTGAGGAGAGGGTAATACAGTTAACGTTCGTCCAAGAAGGAAATGTGACGGTGTGAGGGCTACTAGATCTGAAGGATCAGAAGATAAAGGAGTAAGAGGCCTTGAGTTCAAGATAGCCTCTATCTGGGTAAGTACTGTGTTCATTTCCTCATAAGTAAGGTTTGCAAGAGAAAGTAAACGTTTCAAGTGATGTTTAACTGACTTCACGGCACCCTCAGCTAAACCATTAAAATGTGGGCTATAGGCTGGTGAGAATTTAAAGTTTATAGATAAATTTGAAGAGTGTGCACTTAAATAATTTGCGTTTAATTTTAAAAACCTAGCCAGTTCATTACATGCTCCCACGAAACATGTACCATTGTCCGAGAAGATGTTGACAGGTTTTCCTCTACGGGCAATAAATCGGTTCAAAGCAGAAATAAAGGTTTCGGAGCTGAGATCTGTCACAAGCTCTATGTGTACTGCTCTAACAGCCAAGCACACAAAAATGCAAATATATGCTTTTATTAAATTACTACCTCTACCCTTTCGGTTCAAAATCATCACTGGTCCTGCATAATCCACTGCTGTGTTTATAAATGGATAATCAGCATGTAGGCGCTGCTCAGGAAGGTTGCCCATTATTGGCTGTGTAATTCTGCCTGAAAAACGACAACATGTAACACAGCTATGTACTGTTTTCCTAGAAAGATTTCTACCATTTAATGGCCAAAATTTATGACGAATGTTTGACAGTAGTAATTGTGGACCAGCATGCATGAGTAATTTATGATAATATTTAAAAATAAGCACTGTAATGTGGTTAGATGCATGTAGCAATATAGGGTGTTTGGTGTCATACCTATAATGTGAATTAGAGAGCCTACCTCCAACTCTAATAAGACCATCAGAGTGTAAAAATACATTCAAATTAGTTAATTTACTCTTTAATGGCAATTGTTGTTTCTTTTCTAATAATCTAAACTCCTGATGAAATGATTCACGTTGTGAAATCCGACATAGTGTAATTAAAGATAGATTAAGTTCCTGTAAAGTTAAAAACCCTATACGTTTGGTTTGTGAAAATCGACAATTATGTATAAATCTCAATATATAAGCTGTAATTCGCTGTATCTTAATAAAATCGGAAAATCGGTTAACAAACTCTACTGATTGTTCCTCTGAGACATTTAAATGACTTTGAACCTTAAATTCTGGCAAGTCATCTTCCTTAATGTTTGTTGGTGGGCCAGGCCAGTTAGACTCTGGTTCTCTTAAAAATGCAGGTCCTGACCACCACAGGCTATTGGATTCTAAGTGGTGAGCATCTGCGCCACGCGACCCTATATCAGCAGGGTTCGACCTTGTAGGTACATAACGCCAAGTACCTGGTTCTGTAAGAGACTTCAGTTCATGAATTCTGTTATAAACAAATGGTTTTAATAGATTGGTTTTGGAAGTATTAATCCAAGCTAATACAATGGTTGAGTCACACCAGTAGGTACAATTGTGAAGTCCCATCAATGAGGATTTTACCTTGTCAGCTAAACGAGCTGCTATTAGAGCCCCACTCAATTCCAACCGTGGAACTGTCATTGGTTTCAGTGGAGCTACACGGCTCTTTGCAGTCACCAACTTCACTGTCACTTCATTATTCTGGGACACAGACCGTAGATAAATACAAGCACTGTAAGCTTGTGTGGATGCATCACTAAAGGCATGCAATTCACAAATGACAGGATAATCACAGGTGACATGTCTTGGTATTCTTATTTTCCTAATACTACCTAATGATTTGATGAAGTTACACCAAGCTGCTTTAATCTCACTTGGAACATTTTCATCCCATGTTATTTTTAATGACCATAATTTTTGTAGAATAATTTTAGCTTGCAATATGCAAGGGTTGATGAGTCCAAGTGGATCAAATATTTGAGCCATGGTAGACAAAATTGTGCGTTTTGTAATGTGTTCGTGTTGTTTAATGTTTGCTGAAAATAACAACACATCTTCTTTACAACCCCAAAGTAATCCTAATGTTTTTGAATACTCAAGGTGACTTAAATTAAGCAATTCATCTTTGCTATTTTCACCTATGAGTTGTTGTATAATGTGTGAATTGTTTGAATTCCATTTTCTTAAAGAAAGTTGTCCACTTTCAAGTTGGTTAATGACGCCCCTGCAGATGTCTACCAGCTTGGACATGTCATTGTCCCCATAAATAAAGTCATCGACATAAAATCCGTTAATGATAGCATCTGAAATGGACTTATCAGTGCATTCTTTTCCCAGCTGAACTAGACATCGTGTTGCAAGATATGGTGCAGATGCGGTACCATAAGTTACAGTGTTGAGTTTGTACTGTTTAAGTTGTTCGTTAGGTTCGAAACGCCATAGTATCTGTTGTAACATATGTTGGCTTTCAATTACCTTTATCATGCGATACATTTTTTCAACATCTGCTGTAACAACATGTTTAAACTGTCGGAATCTAATTAATATGCTAATAAGGTCACTTTGTACTGTAGGACCGACCATTTGAATGTTGTTAAACGATAACCCGGATGACGTTGCTGCAGATGCATCAAAAACAACTCTTAGTTTAGTTGTTAAACTTGTTTCCCGTAACACTCCATGATGTGGCATAATGTATGTGTTTTCATCCTTGTCTGGAGTTGTATTTTCAGTCATATGACCTAACGATATATATTCCTTAATGAATTCAGCATATTGCTTCTTGAATACAGGGTCACGCTTGAATCTACGTTCTAATGCTATGAACCTAGACAGGGCTTGTTCATATGAACTACCCAACTGTTGAGGCGATTCTTTTAATGGAATTGTTACAATGAATCGACCATCATCTTCACGAGTTGTAGTTTGTAAGAAATTACTTTCACATTCCTGTTCCTCTTTGGATACAGGTTTGTGCACAGTGACCGTTTCAAGTTCAAAGAACTTAGTTAATTGGTCCTGAAGTTGATCATCATAATGTATACTTGAATGATTGCAGTGGACTGTATTAATATTATGTTGTAGTGAGTGTGTGGGCCCAGATATCAACCATCCAAACTTTGTTTCACTTAATGTGGGCTTATTTTTACCTAATGAAATATTGTTGTTTAATAATACACTCCAAAATAAGTCCGCTCCAAGCAGCATATCTACTTGGGCCGGTGTGTGGAATAAAGGATCCGCTAATGTAACATTTTGGGGTATATCCAGCCCTTTATGGTTTACTTGTTTGCAAGGTAATGCTTGAGTAATGTGTGGGACCACAAAACAATGAATACTCTCAGAATATGAATTGATAAGTGATGATATAACGACATCACATCTTTTAAAGATACAACTAGATTGACCATTTAACCCTTCAACTAATGTCGAGGTTGAACGAGTTGGTAACTTGAGTTTGTCACATAGGCTCTTTGTAATGAAACTTGATGTGCTACCATTGTCTAATAGGGCACGGACTCTATGTTTGTGACCACTGGGATCAGTTACATTAATGATAGCCGTTGATAGCAATATAACGCAATGAGGATTATGAGTGGCTGACAGAACCACATTATCTTGTGAGCTTGTTAACACCTGTGTGTTTGACTGTGCTGCGCATAGTACTATACTACTCGTATTAGGAGTAAGTTGTGTAGAAGTAGGTGTGGAATCACCACTACCGTTTGTATCCTGTGTACTGGATGGTTCATTCAAATGCAACATTGTATTATGTCGTTTATGACAGTGGCTGCAGCCACCCATCCTGCACTTAAATGATTTATGACCATTACGCAAGCAGTTAAGGCACAGGTTAAGGGATCTTGCCTTCTGAATGCGAGCTTCAATGGGAAGCGACTTAAAACTTGAGCACTGATAAATGGCATGGATACCCTTACATAATGGACAACTGTACTGTTTGTTATGCTTTGAACACTCTGAGTTGACAGTAAATGTCTTTTGCTTATGTGTACTGTCACCTTGTTTGTGTGTACTGCCGTTATGTCTATCTTTCGAACCATTGTTATGAACTTCCGCAATGGTTTCTAGTAAATCTGCTCGATTCTTAAGGAATTTGTTAAAATCAGCAAGTGTGGCTAAGTCATCTAATGCATTACGGTAAGTTTCCCATTCCCTACTTGTCACTGAATCCAATTTACTTGAGACTATGTGTATAATGAGCACATCCCAACCATCTGTGGGCAACTTAAGTGCTTTCAAAGCTCTTATGTTACGATTGATTGTATCAATGATGTTGCGCAGATATTTATAGGATTCTTTTGTTCCATGTTCAATATTAATGACAGCTTGAACATGATTGTAAACTAGAAGCCGTCTGTTATTATAGCGGTCACATAGTAGCTCCCATGCAACATCATAATTCTCATCAGAGAAGTCAAGAGAACTTATTATTAAAGCAGCACTATCCTTTAAAGCAGCTCGCAAATAATGGAATTTACTAATTCTAGGAATAGTGTCATTCAAATGTATTAATGAGACATATGTGTCATGGAACTCAAGCCAGTTGTGATATTGACCCGAAAAGGTAGGTAAGTGTATTGTAGGAAGTTTAAGATTTATCCCACCTTTATTTCCAAAGACAGTACTAGCACCTGTAACCGATCCATTGCCCGCAGAGGCCTCCTGCTTACTCAACAGCTCCTGGGCAACAGCAATCGCAGCATAGTACTGGACCTCGTAGGTTTCGCGTTCCTTGTACTGGTCCTCTGGAATATCAGATACATTCTCTATATCACTCTGTATACTATCATATTCAGGATATAACTCGTCTATTTTTGCTAACCTTATTTTTAATTCATTAATTTGTAAGGTACTTAAGGTATCACAACTTGTTACTATTTCTAAATAGGATTTAAACTGAGTTAATTTAGCCTTAAAGGTTCCACGTTTTTTAAGTAATGATCTGTAATCCATGTTATCGATCCAATTAAATTAAAGCTCAAGAGACAAGCCAAGAAATCTTTAAAGTAAAGGTGCAAGGTTATACTTAAATTTATATGCAAAGAAGCAGCGAGGGTGCGCATGAAACAAAGGCAAACACCAAGCGAGTGCAGAGCGCGTGCTAGAGCCCTACGGCATGCTATACGCCACGTGGCTAGCCCAACTAGCCCAGCCGCGGAAGGCAGCAGCGCCCGACCACGTTCTCGCAATTTCCGTATGCGCTGTGAAGTCTGTGAACACGAAATAATAATATGAGTTAATGAACACAATAAAATATAACCATGCTTATAGGGGCGTGACAAGCAAGATCCTAAAGGCCTGACAATGGGATTTTTAAAGAAACGAACAATCGTCGTACTAATAATTTTAGTAATATAGGGACGTAACGTAGGTTAGCCCAACGTTAAAAATAGGGAATTTATAATGAAATGAGGATGGGATTGGCACTGTTTGCACTAAAGGTTGGCACTATGATCCTTGAATTCCATCCATGATCTATTTTCCTTCCAAATTAATGATATTTCGCACGACTCCACGTGGCGTGCTTGCGTAGTCCACGTAATGGCCGCCTCGTGCGCAGCTCCTTCGTTCTTGTCGCGTCGCGTCGGCGTCGCTCGTAATCCGGCTCGAAGGACCAAAATGTAGAACGTGTAATGCTGGCAGCGAAGGGGTGGACTCGCTGGTGTGTTGGGCTTTATAATGATACTCCAACAAATCGATATTAATTAGGTATAATGAACCCTTAAAATTTACAATAATGAGCTTGAAAGTTATAAAGAATCGACACACAACTATAACGACCGGTGTCGTCGACTAACTCGCTGAACTGAACGCTGTCGCTGGGTGGAGTGCTCCCGCGCTCCGCGCAGGTCCCCCGCGCGCGCTGCTACCGCTGCGCGTCGCCGCTCCCGCCGTGCCGTATGTGTGTGTGTGATGTCCGTGTGCACGCACACATGCAAGGCGTCAACATAAGTAATTTTTCACGTTTCTTTGTATCTCTATCGCTAAATTGTACTGCGGGTGCCAGTTTACTGTTAATATATATAGGTGTTATTATCAAATATTACACGCGCCACAGAAATAATATGGTTTTACTAAAAATATTATTCAAAATAAATACGGTGTACGAATTATTCATGGATTTTTACAAAAAAATAACATTTTATGAGCATGCATATCTATTTGTAGCTAAAAAATAATGTATTTTTACTTTAATAGCTTTGAAATATCATGAAAATTTTACAGATATCAGTAATTTTTTTCATATATAATCGGTTTGTTTACATTAAAATGGCGTTAATTTGTTATCCAGCAATCATTCTAACTAAATTCTCTTGAAACTCTCTTTTCTGTGCAATGGCCATATTTAATTCTATTGATCAGCTGAGAACTTTACGCTAGCTGTACAATGGTTTTCAGTTATTCTAACGACTGGTGAAAGCAGCAAAGTGAGAGTATACAACAGCGTCTTAGGGATCTCTAATATTGATAGAAAACTATTTCGGGCATTTCGTACTCAAGTAGCTTAGGTACTTCACTTGATTTTGTGATCCTACTTATTCTTGCCTGTTATGTCAAATCAGAGAGCCATTACTTGCCATGTTGCTTAGAAATGTATGTTATAAATTAAGATAAAAAAAACTATAACTTCATTTAACCTAGCTAAGTGAATATTTAGCTAGGTTTAACTTTACGCTCTCCCGGCCGTGTGAAAGAGATGAAGCGAATTTGGACTGTCGCTTATTCGCGAATTTGCTTTGTCGCGAAGGATTTGTTAGCGCCATTTAAATTTAACCAATCATATTGATATATATATATATATTATTGAAAGGAGTTATTCAAACTTGTGTTAGCCAGTTGTTGCCAAATCTTTACCATATTATCTTTATATATTGTGAATTTGTTACCCGTCACGCGCTACGCACCGCACGTATTATTATTGTTTCTATTTTGTTTACGAATTTTTTTTTGTGTTGTAAATTGCGAGTCGTACGCACTCTTGCACACTTACACACTTCTGCAATTCAATTATGCGAACGAAGAGAATAACTTAGTTTGTTTTATAATTTATCAATTAATAATAGTGTACATATTTTTTGTGATAGTACCTGTAATAGGTGTAAATATTTTAATACTATAGAGCGTTTTACTTATTGGCACAAATACTAAATCCGCATACTTAATGATCTCTTACTTCTGACGTAGTAGGTAAAGATGCTAATGTTATTGCTAAATAATTGTTCTTGTTTTCAGAAAATAGAAATGCCGTTCAAAAAGTGAAGACAATAGAAAGAGGGGAAGGAAAATTATCTGTCATACCAAGTGCTTGAGAAAAAGGATGGATGGTTGAGATGATATATTAAAAACGTCACTTCGAAATTGATGAAACTAGAATATTCAAAGCATCATACAGATTGGACAAAAATGCAATGCATAGTGAAACGGTCATCCATTGCAACATATAACAATGCAGAAAAAGAACTAAGTGGCATGTTGAACCATAGTGACACGTCAGATTAGCCAGATGATGGAGAAATAAAACCAACTAATGGTTTAACATATATAATTACCAAAGCCAAATCAAGAGTATGTGATTAATAAAATAAAACGCAGTAAATGTATACCATTACTTTTATTTTTACTGACCATTCCTTAGCCAACAGCTATAAATTAATAAAACTTTTGAGCGCCACTGACACGGCTTTATTGTTTTGTAACGGCCACACAATATTAAAATTTATCTTCTCATAAAGACGTGGCGCTGAGGGCTTGAAAATGCACATACCTGTTATAAAAGCCCTTGCGGGTGAATCGCAAGTAAAACATCTAATCTTGACTTTTACAATCTCGCTTGTTGATAGAAGGATTCCGTCATTCAATAACTGTTTCATTTCAACTACAATGGTGCCGATTCTCTTGTACACCGAACTAAACTAACTAAACTATCACTAAAATTCCTTACCTTTGGCTATGAGAATCTTAAAGCTATTCTGCAAAAAAAAATCTCTAAACTTAAAAATAATTTTGACACAACTAAAATCGAATTTGACAACCGCGGATCCTGCAGGCTTAGTAGCATGACGGTTTCTATTTCTACTTTACTGTAGAATAGAAATCGCTTGTCTACATTTCTCGGTGAAAAACTGACAACTGTCTACACGGAAACGTCATTTTGCCTTGTCTTCCGTCGACAAAACGCTTCTCTACGGTTGTCGTGCCAAGCCTGCAGGTGGTATTTTTTTTTCTTTTGGCTTCGCAACGTGGTACTTGTGTGCCCTACGCAATGATTTTTTTAAGAGCTGAATGAAGCGTGCGCAGGAGGGCAGCCTCGACGTTTTTTATGGAATTTTTCACTTATTGTATGGAAAATAAAAAAAATATTACCTACATGTTGA
The DNA here is from genome assembly GCA_947359405.1 of Antitype chi. Classification (NCBI taxonomy): domain Eukaryota; kingdom Metazoa; phylum Arthropoda; class Insecta; order Lepidoptera; family Noctuidae; genus Antitype; species Antitype chi. The sequence goes on along the minus strand of OX375819.1, from coordinate 14,700,561 downwards.
GATTATGGGGCATAGGGGATTCATAAAGGGGGTCGAATTTATCATCATTTTTGCGATAGGACACACCATTTTCGAGATATAAGCAAACGAAAAGAAAAAAAAAAGATACAATACTGTTTTTGCACCTGAAGTCGAAGTGTTGGTGTGAATTTTCACCACGTTCATGACCACTAGTTTTATTCCACACTTTTTTAATCGCGATTAAAAATAGTCAGATTTAGTTAGAAAAATTAATATAGTCAAAATTTTTGGTGAAAAACGGCAAACTCAGAATAGCAAAATTACCATCTTCACTAAATTAATAATTCAGTGCAATCTTATTGCTGTCAAACTAATATATAGTTAAGTTGTGTCACTTTAGTCAATTTCAGAATGGGAAATCGTCGTTTGACAGGATTAAACTAAATTTTGGTGATTTTTAGTTTAGTTTAGAGAATTTTGTGCCAACAGAATCGGCACCATCTTCTAGATAAAGATCAAGATTCTTCGGTTTTCCAACACCATAATAAACACCATAAATAGTTGGGTATTTCAAAAACATTACGGAAAATCGGCCAGAACTCATATTTCGAATTTTTATATAGAGGCAAGCCATCAAAGGTTATATTCAAACCAATGCTCTTAATATTTTCTAAAACGTCTAGCCACTTGTTTAAAACTATAGTTAGCGGATTGATTAGGCCATTGTACCAGTATTCATCAACAGATTCGATTTATTTTAAAGCAATTATTCTAGCTTGTAGAATCGTTCTCGGATCATTTGGTAAAATATCTGGAAATCTCTTATTCACAATTATTAGTAATTCCTTCAGTGCATCTTGAGCAACATTTCTCTTTATTGCCCATTCTTTTATATTTTTTTTAAATAAAATGTTTACCATATAAATATTTTCTCCCTCATGTCTGGTTTGATTCATGTTACTTTCAGTATTTCTCGTTACAATTATTTTTTAGAAAGGTCACTGACCGAATCCATTAATTGTACGGAACTATGATCATTGGTAACAAAATCTATGTGATTAAGTCGTGTTGCGAGGTTATGACAAAATTGACGTTATCATAGCACTACTAACCTATGTCTACTCTTCAATAATGCTAGAGGCTGTGAAATAGATAATATTTACACTATAAGCTTTGGAATTAAAGTGGAGTAACACTACACTAATTTACAGCTCATGCAGTCTTAAAATGCTTTTAACCAGCTAGTGTTAAGCTCATTGAGGAAGCATTATAATAGAATTTGTGTACTCCATAAAAAAATGCCAATGGCAAAATTTTATTCTCTAATACAGTTCAAAGCTTAGAAACGGTGTGACGTTACCCCGTTATGCAGCTGTTTACAAACGTTGGTCTTCTTAACCAGCTAGTAGCATTATACGTAGCCAAAAGCTGGACAATAGTTCTTTCAAGTTCTACTAAAATGCATTTTGTTGTTTTTTTGTCCATTGTACAGCCATTAGTCATCTGTGCTGTTTAACAGTGTAGAGATCGCCCCCCATACAGTCCCAAGAATCGTTTTATCCATTAGTACAGCTACATAAGAGCCTTTGACTGTAATATAGCTTGTTTATGGATGTAATTTCCGCTAATGTGCTGCTTGGGAGGTAATACGGGCTGTTGTCCGCAACTCCACGTCTAAGCGCGTATTTTGCGTGACCTTCCATATAAACTTTCATCCCCTTATTTAACCATTTTAGGAGATGAATTTTCATAAATGTCTGGAGTTTTTATTAACTAGATTGAAAAACATTTTAATACGTAGCAGGAATGACATAATTATTATGAATACTAGGAAACAATTTATTTGTTAGGTATTTAAAGTTGGCAATCGCAGTATGGTGGTAAAATGCATACAGAACGCTGCTGCCCATTCTCTAGTAAGTCCCTTAGTCGCCTCCTACGACACCCACGGGAAGAGATGGGATGGTGCTATTCTTTACATCCGGCACGACACGGTACCCGCCTGCCAAGCGTGGCGATTATGGCAAGCCCCCCCCAAATTGGAGGAGGCCTATTTTCAGCAGTAGATGTCTTCCGGCTGAAATGATGTATTTAAAGTTAAATAAAACGCAGCACGTGATTAAATTACCGTCGAAACTTTAAAGTATGGCACAGGCCGACAAACTTGGAAGTTCTGCCTTCCAGCACTTTAGAACTACGCGTGAGTTAGTGACCCGCACGTGTGGTTGGAACTTTATAACTAGCTTGCCTCTGCTTGCGACTCCATCCGCTTTAAATTTCTTGTTCCCCCGTCGACCCACCCTGTCGCCTTACATTGCCTGCCCGCGTTATTAGTTCGTTTTCGTTTATGGTTCTCAGACTTTTTTTCTTCTTGCTCAGCTTCTAAGTGCCTTAATGTGATGTTAAACAAAAAAAACAACCGACTTCCAAAAAAACACTACAAAGTGAGAAATAACTTTAATTTCGGAAGTCGGTGTCTTTGGAGCTGTATTTGAATTTTTTGTCACCGCCTTCCGAAATTAAAGTTATTTTTCTCTTTGTAGTGTTTTTTGGAAGTCGGTTGTTTTTTTTTTCGGAAAAAGTTTTTTTTCCACTTTTTAGTGGTTCACATGTGCTTACCCCTTCACACCATACCGGCGTGATGTTATGTTATGACCTGGTGTAAGCAATGACAGACATGATATTTCAGCAATCCCAGTCCATTGCTATCATTTATTGAGGAGTTCCGTTGCCTATCTCCGAAGTTCTACATCAGATCTTCACCAAATTGAAATGGGACCACTCCGAGAAAGTACTCTTCCAAAAAATACCCAAATCGCTTCGTGTGCCTATAAAATTTGAAGAGTTCTCTCTATTTCTCCAGGATCCCATCATCAGATCCTGACTTGATGATCATGGGACCACCTGGGAAGTATACCCTTTCAAACAAAAAAACAAAATCCAAATCGGTCCAGCCATCTTCGAGTAATCGGGGAACATACGTAAAAAAAAGGTTCCGACGAATTGAGAACCTCCTCCTTTTTGAAGTCGGTAATAAGCTTGTAACTGTCCTCAAGGATTGGCCCACAAATATTAAAGAGATTTTTTCAAATCGAACAGGTTGTTCCAGAGACTACCGTGTTCAAACAAACAAGCAAACAAACTAATTTAGCTTTATTATTAGTATACGAGTATATACGTCAGAGTTTCTTTGAGAGGCTTGGAAGACGAAGCTTCCAGGTGAGAGAAACTTTATGAATGTGTGATCTAGGTCCGGGTAAAAGTTATATGTTCTACATTTCAAAGGTTTAATGATCGGGAAGGTGAATGACATTATATGTTTGAGTGGATAAAGTTAATCGTTTGTTTACATTTGTATTGGATTCGAGAAAGGAATTTCACAGTTAAGGGGAACCTAGTCGCGGGCTCGAACTCACTGGTGGTCCCGGCCAAAAATCACACTGTCTCACCAGGCTGCGTGTCCAACAGAGATAGTATCAGTGATGAGCTTAGACGCTAGTCTACACGCACAACGTTATTGAGTGAGGTGCAGGATGAGTTATACTAAAAAATTCGCGAAAAAAATTAAGAAATGTTCTTTGAAAGATCGGGTTTTATGTAGTAAGTAATTCATAAGTCAATGACCAATAAAGTTAATTGAATTTATCGATAATTGAACATTGTCGGTACCTACTTGGTTTTGGAGATTTTACACTTCTTTTATTACTTAAACACGCCCAAAGTTAGGTTAAATTTGCAAGAAAAACGAATATTTGTTGGCTGCTAACTTTTTAATGGCTTTTTAAATTAGTATCCTGTTTCCGTACCGACAATATTGATGATGAAACAAAACCATACCATGTTTAATTTTTGATGTACATTGTCAAACAGTGGAGTAATACACTTCCGAAGTTTGTATGGGAAAAATGTGGACTTGTTCCACCTTAAGGCTGGCTGGCACTTTTTCTACGCGAATACGGGGCTTTTGGCTTTTGTTTGGGTGCATTTTATGTTTAATTTTTTATTTTTATTTTTATACTGTGCGTTTTGTTTGTGCAGAATAAACAATTTTTCTTTCTTTCTTTTCTTTCTTACAGCTGTTTCGGGCCGCACATGTACTAAGTTTCATTCATTACAAATATCGAACGTATTTTGTTTTAAACAACCAATATTTTATTATAAAGTGAACTACTTAAAAAAATAACTGTTTTTGCCATATACTTATGTATAGTAGGATCCTGTAAAAGGTACTATGCAATCCGCCTCCAGTATATACAAAAATGTACGAAAGTGTCGTACAAGAATAAATTTACAATGCGGCACAACGCGGAAGCATCGTTAACATTTTATGGAAACTAAATCATGTTTTTAAAAGAAAAATAATGGTTGGTAGCTGAAAGATTCTTTCACATCTTCAACTTTCGCCTTTAAAAAAGCTAACTTGAACATAGGTAAACGTTAACTTTAGGGCAAAAGTTACCTGAACTCGCCCTAAGTAATGAACAATCTTTCTTCTTCCAAAGTCAAGTATAAAGGACCAGGCTCATCTAATAATAATGCGTCCTCGACGTACAGTCAACAAAACAGGTAAGTATTCGAACAAGAAAATTATTATTACGCAGGCATGCAGTTATAATTATCAGCCCACCACAGCAGTCCACTGCTGGACCTAGTGTTCTTTAATTACACGCCTTTCAGCTCTACCGGCTGTTAGGTTTTTAATGTGGTTTTAGTTTTATTGGCAGAAGAGATCAATTTTTAATAAAACTAATTTATGCCTTGCTTAACACCAGAGGGACGATGTCTCTTTTTTAATAATAATCTTTTACCACAGATAATAAAACGACAACAGAGCTTACCATCATTGTAAACAGAATCTCATCGATTAGCTATACCTATGTTTTGTTTAGATTGGGTTTTCTATTTATTCAATATTATTTAACATCGCTGCTCCACCTAGCCTTAGGGTGTCCTACATTAGCCTCCTGTCTTGTCCTTATGTTATATTAATCATTTGCATTGTTGGTTTGGCCTATGGGCTGTGCTTTATATAATTTACTGAAAACCTCGGATCAATCCATCAATTATGATATAAATATATTTTTTCTCAAAAGGTACAATTTCTGTACATGGTATCTAGGTTACAGGTAGATTCAAAACTTTGTGAGAGCTGGAATCAATGCTGGGTACGGGACCTGTATGACAGATCTCATACCCTTAAAATAACAATATTTAATTGCACTTACTTTCTACAACATTGTAAAAGCTCCAAGTACGGAGAGGAAGAGAATTAATATACAAAACAATAATAAAAAAATATATATTCATATTCAATATTATTTGACGTATAAATGTTTATAAATTATAAAATTAAACTATAATATTTGTACGCTTCGCAGCACAACAGAGAATCTTAACTAATATTGTGACATCTCACACACCGTGTAACTCTACGTACACTGTACTGTACCACCATACTGTTTACAATAGATTCTTATTCTTCTTCTTAAAAGGAGATGTGCTAATTGTTTCGTAAGTCTTGACCATGCATCTTCGAAGTTGGTTTGATTCTATTTTTGAGAGCGTTTAAAAGTACGTGTTCTCAGTTGCCTGTATACGTCTCTGTTTGGCCAACTGTACAAGGGACACACTGCCGCTGTTAACATTTAATTAAACTCGTTGACCTGTGTGTACAGCTAACTACAAACGTGGCTCTCGACGTCTCGCCTACAAAGCTGGATAAACTGCGCCGGAGATTAATCTCATAGTTTGTATAGGGGCTTGTATGGCGTGACGGTTTATTAACAAGGGCTCCAAGCGATAACCACATTTGAAAAATATATGTACAATCTATGTCAGATATTAGGTTTTTATATATTGTGGTAGATAAGGTAGGCTAAGTGCGTAGGTCGAGCCAAACTGTTTTGCATCTATTGGCTGCTAATACATTATAAGACTCATCCTGCCATTCATTAAAAGATCTTCGACAGTCGGTACGGGTAGACAGAAGACCGTAAGCCTGTTAACCAGTTTTGCCAAGGGCTTACTCAGCCACTGGGTTGTGAACTTCAGATAAGCAGTTGCTCCTTGTAAAATACTGGTATTCAGCTGCATCTGGTTAGACTGGACGCCATCTCCAACATAGTTGCGAAAAGGCTAGGCAGAAATTGATGACGATGTATTCAACATATCTATAGGTATAAATAAAAAGAAAAGTCCTGACTGACTGACTGACTCATCAACGCCCAGCCCAAACCCTTGGACCTAGAAAGCTGAAATTTTGAACAGAGGTTCCCTTTATAATGTAGACAAGGAATAAGGTAAGATAAGGTAAATTCAACCCCTAAGGGAGTTAAATAGGGGATGAAAGTTCCGCGCGGGCGAAGCCGCTGGCAAAAGCTAGTCAGACAATAAATGGATTATGTTCCTTGACTAAAGTTCGTATTTGAAATATATAAAGAGTTTTTCACTTCTCATGCTCTAAAAAGACGCCAATATAGCCCTACGAAGCGGGACTAAAGTGACCACTTTAGTCCCTAGGGAGTAAAAAGTAATTCGTTTTTTAATTTTCTTCATGTGACATAGACAAACTCAAACAGCCAGTAAATATACTATTATCTGTGGAGCTTCATTGCGAAAATGTTGAGAGTTTTAGTTCCATGGTTTTTGCCAAGGTGGCGCCATGTGTTTTAAATTGTTAATCTGTTAGGTACTGGTTTAGAAGAAAAAACTGACCGCGAAAATTTCAGAACTTTTGTCGAGTGTAAATTTGTTCGGCTTTAAATAAATTTGTTATGAATGTCCAGTGACAGTTGTGGTAAGTATATTATGTTCCTTGGTGAAGAGTTTGACGTAGAGCAAAGAGCAAAAGACGTACTTATTAGATATTTTGATTTTTATTTTATAACCGACTTCAAAAAAGGGGAGGTTTTCAATTCGTCGGAACCTTTTTTTTTATGTATGTTCCCTGATTACTCTAAGATGGCTGGACGGATTTGTATTTTTTTTTGTTTGAAAGGATATACTTCCCAGGTGCTCCCATGATCATCAAGTCAGGATCTGATGATGGGATCCTGGAGAAATAGAGAGAACTCTTCAAATTTTATAGGCACGCGAAGTGATGTAGGTATTTTTTGGAAGAGTACTTTCTCGGAGTGGTCTCATTTCAATTTGGTGAAGAACTGATGAAGAACTTTGGAGATAGGCAACGGAACTCCTCAATAAATGATAGCAAATGGACTGGGATTGCTGAAATTTCATCTCTGTCTATTGCTTACTACTGGGGTAAGCACATGTGAACCACTAAAATGTGAAAAAAAACCATCGACTTCCAAAAAAACACTACAAAGTGAAAAATAACTTAAATTTCGGAAGGCGGTGACAAAAAATTCAAATACAGCTCCAAAGCTCCATACTTCCGAAATTAAAGTAATTTTTCACTTTGTAGTGTTTTTTTGTTAAGTAATATTTATTAGTTAATTAGTTACATGTTTTTGTACTAAATTGACTATTTTTCTTGCACTCAAAGTGAAAAGTACAGTTTACACCTCGAGACTAAACGCCAACTTAATATACCCTCGGTTTCATTGACTCCCTCGCACGCTCGGGAGTCAAACCACCTCTGGTATATTATGGCTTCGTTTAGTCCCTTGTTATAAAATATACTATTTCATACTACCTACATACAAATGAACTTAAGTCAGGTAACATACCCTAATTGCGTGACGCACTATTAATTAGAATCTGAATAATTTTGAAAGTTATTCTAATCCATTCTTTCATATGTTCGAAAATATTGTCTGCTTTGCAACGTAAATAACGCCATGAAACTGTGGAACTGGAACTGTCCAAATGAAAGCGATTCCATACTGATAGTGTATTACGCACTTACTGGTTGTTAAGCCATATTGAGTCTTATTATTACTAAACAGTGCATTACTCACTCGTACACATGGCTACACATCAAGCTATACATTTCCAGTATAATCTAATCGCGCATTGTATGGGATTCCCGTACAGTGTGAGATCAGCGTAAACTGAAAATGTATAGCTTGATGAGTAGCTGTGCGCACATGTAGAAATCATGCAATTGGTGCAGTACCAAGCACATCAAACAGTGCTTATTCCCTTCAACAAATACTTGAACTCGTTTTTATCCACAGTTTCGAGAATAATATTTATTCAAAGGCTCTTCATTGAAATTACTTAGTCCGTAAGCCAGTTATTTTATCAATTTACCGTGATCACGAACGGAGTAAAGGGTTTCGAATGTCGAGAAAATTAGATTTAAATATTCAACGTGAAATATAATCTGTTAAACATTTCACAGTTAAAGAGGTACAGTTTGTTTCTCGAAAAATACGGTTTTCATTTTATTCTGTTTAATATACAAACTTCTCGATCAAAATGAGTTCAAAGCGGCTGTTGAATCTTTTCGTGAAGATGTTCATGTTACATTTTCCTCTAGTGATTAAAAAGAAATAAGATAGCGGTTTAGTGACGCGCTCAATACATTGTAATAATTATTAATAATCTAAGTTTTAGTGACTAAGTAGCATCAATAGATTAGAGGCGGGACACGCTGACATGCTTGTCACACTGTGAAACCCCCGCCAGTCTGCCACAAAAATCAATGCGCGCGCACTGTCTTATAATTTCTGCGCACGCGGCCATTTTGTTCATTTTCTTTAAAAACGTAATAAACGTGTTTTCATAATTCGCCCGTGTTTTCGTCGCAACCACCCTGCAGGACCACGCCTAACAAGCGGTAATAAGAAATTACGAAAATCGAGGCTATTCGAAATATCTACAGGAATAAACAAGTTTCAGTAGATACATGAAAAAAAAGGTAGTGACTGATAATGTGACGATTGACAGGGGAGTGTGGAACAAGTGAAGCTAATATAAAGCGTGTAAAAATAACGCAATGAATGCTATTGAACTGTCAAAATGGAAGCCGTAATGGCTTCCTTTTTGAGTGTTACAGAACTTGCAGGGTAATTCCGTCACACAGGTTTCAGTTTATTATTTATTTTATGATTGAAAAAAAAAGCAAAACGTGATAGCATCTTTGTCATCCTACACAAGTTACATTATGGATCCAAAGAACCTTAAACAAAAGCTCTGAAAACTTTATTAATAAAGTATTATGTTCGATTAATATGTATGATCCGGATATTACAAAAACATACTTGAATTTCATGAATGTTTTAACATATTTTGGCTTGTAAAAGCGAAGAAGCTGTAAACAATTCTTATGAATCATTGGGACAACATCCGGCCCTTTCAAATTCATGAAACTTGTTTCAAAGTTTATAATATATTATAAGTATAATCAAGGAAGGAAATCTTGTTACGACGAGTTTCGAATCAGTCATGCTTCTGTGCCAAGTTTTAAAAGTAAACTGTAAAGTGTAATAAACTCAAGAACCTGAAGTGATGAAATTATGTATACACGAACGCTTTGTCGCGAATTCAATGCTTGCTCGCTTTAAGACTTAACCATCCTTTTGTTTGCAAACCCATCGATGTATTTTTACATTCTTATATGTATTTATTTGTTCGGTTAATCTTGGAGAAAACGTTGTTTGCTTTTAATTAAACTTAGTATAGGAACTTTCATGTGTGTTGTAACTTTGTAAGATGTTACAAAGCATCCGATGTTTATTTTATCAGAAACTAGCTGACCCGACAGACGTTTTCCAGCCTTAACTATGAATATATGTTACGCGCAACTTTATAACTTTTTTCTTTCATAAGAACCTTCTTCTGACAATAACAAACTCAAACCCACTTCTCCCCCTGCCTTTCTCACAATTTAGTGCGTGGATTCGCCAAAGATCAACTGCATTTCATAACAATAGATGGTCTCGGGCAATAGACTGTAGACAGTCAAATTTGGCTTTACCAATTGTACACCCGCGATTAGCCAAAAAACATGTCAGCCTGAGTAGAAATAACCTTACAATAGTCATAGAAACAATTACGAGCCATGACCCTCTTTACAAACATCTATACAATATAGGCGCCACAGACAGCCCGCTTTGCAGGGGCTGCCTTGACGCCGAGGAATCAGCCGCCCACGTCATCCTGGAATGCGGGGCCGTGGCTTCTCAACGTGAAGAAATCCTCGGTACAAACAGTAAGGTCGCTCCGCGAAGCCTGCGAAGCTCCCAGGAAGCTTCTGTGCTTTTGGGCCGAGCTAGGCTGGCTTTGTTAGCCAGAATCCCCACGCACAACGGACCGAATCGGAGTCTACATGCGGAAAAGGGAGTCCCATCATCACATCATCAATGACAAACTTAACAAAAAAAGAATTAGCAAAATTGGTCCAGCCGTTCACGTGTGATGCCGTGACCAAGGGAAATAGGTATTTATTTTTAAATATAGATATAAATAGATAAGTGTTAACTATAATAACAACTATAACATATAACATTTGATATGAAATTACACTAGTAATTTCATATCAAATGTTACAAAAACATCACATGGGAGTATATCATACATAAATGTACGTACAGATGCAGAGAGCAGTGGTGGACCAGTGGTATCAGCCTCGACATTATACGAGTTGTAGGTCGTGAGTTCGAACCCAGGTAGGCGCTTCACTTTGTGCAAATTATTTCATCACCACTGCTCTCAAAAACGGTGAAGGAAAACATCGTGAAGAAACCAGCATGTCCTGGAAACAAAAATTCGAAGACATGTGACATCTACCAACCCGCACTGGGTCCTCGTGGTAGATTACAGCCCGTTCCCTCTCACTGAGAGGAGACCTCAGTCCCAGCAGTGGGAACATTATAGGCTGTTTATGGTACGTACAAATCAGTATGTTTGTAATGTAAAAATAACAGCTTCTTACTAAATGTATATGAAAGTATACACGGTACTTATAACAAAAAAAACATCTGTATGTCTGTTTTTTCTGGCTACACCGATATAGATGAAATTTGGTTTGGGGATGCTTTGAACCCTGTAAAAAGACATAGGCTACTTTTAATCGACATAAATGATAAGGCGGCTGTACAATGTTAGTGAACAAACATTTCTAATACAAAATAGACGATTAATATACCTAAACAAATCTAAGATATTTATCTCAATAGCTCATAATCTATACTAAAGTTCTCGACAACTTTGTCGTAACTGCTATCTCGATAAGCGACAAGATATCTATCGACTATAGCTGAGCAAATCGGTACGATTATTCGATCAAATGATGCCCCAGTTTAGCATCGCTTCAGGCAGGTCCCTCGGGTGATTTCTACAGTTTCTGCATTCCTAGTACAATACTCTGCTGGGGTTTTAAGTATCTGTATTTTGTAAGGGGATTTATTTGTAGAGTTGCAAAATTCATGGGTAAGTATGAATACTGTTTAAATGCTTGCTTCCGCATCAACGTTTTGTGGCTGTGTTTGTTATTATTGTTTCGGTCTTGGTGCGTTTTGGGTAGATGTTTTTACTTCTATTATAAAGGTACCGGCTGAAGATCTCCTTGCCTTAGCTAACCTGGAAGTCGTTAAACAGACTCCGAATGCAAGTTGGCCGAAGCAAGAAAAACATGTTCAGGTGGAGATTCATAAACGACTCTGCCTTGGAATGTGAATGTGGTGCTGTTCCAATAACGATGAGACACTTAATATCATGTCTTGCTTGTCCTAGAAACTGCAAGTTTCAGAAAATTATGCACGCCAGTCCACTAAACATGTAGCCGAATTCTGAGCTGAGTCCATTTAGACTGCTATCGACAAGCTAAGAAAATCCTTCCTACCTCAAAAGGAACTTCAGACTTGTGTTTCCAATTCGTGTCAAGCAATAACAGTCAGTTAGCGTACCTTCTCTTTTTGCCAGTCGCAGCCTTTGCAACATAGTGAGCGTTGTATTTTGCAAGTTGCGAATGTTTCGGAAACTCTCTTAGTAGGTGAGACGGTGGTCGAACGAAAGCCTATCAATAATAATAAAAAATACTTTCAATAACAGAACGAACCTAAGGATACCTTGCATAGGCTACAAAATAGATGGTCGATCTTTTACATCTTCAATCATAGTCTTCGATTTAACCGTATTTACCAATTATATAACAACCATTCCCTTCTGTAAACATGCCATCAAACGAGACTGTTGACAAAGATCTCCTTACTCCATATAAGCCCTACTTCAGACTCCATGGAATAATCCTACACGTGTCCAATCACAGATTATCGGCACGAGTGTATCGATTCCCTCAGATCGTATCCACAGGTATACGGCGACGAGATTTGAATACCAAGTAAGCCATTTTAATCGATACAGCTTATGGGAACGAATCGATTTATGTTTACAAATACGGTATGAGGAAGGTTGCTATTTTATATTCAGAAAAGTACTTATAGGTTTGGTCATGTTGAAAGGATTAATGAATGGCGACTAACGAAAGGCAGACAAGACAGATGTGTGTGGGAACGCGGGACAGGACGCTCTAGAAGGGCCTTATTGGTTTAGTGATGTTCTTTAGAAAGGTCAGATGAGTAGTACTTGCAACTGGCGTGAGTGTTTCACCAGATGTATGAACGTAAAGGAAGCAAAATTAATAAGGGTCGTAGCAATGGCATTCTGCAGATTCTGGATCTACAGAATGCCATTGCTACGACGACTGACTACGAAGGAGAGAATGCGTGAGTTTATGTTAGAGTATGTATGCAAGTATTTGATGAAGATATAGTCCGTGAAGGTGGACCGGTTAGCGATGATCACAGATCACGGAATCACCGCGCTCGTTTAGAGGCGCCAGTACTAATCAAACTCGTACCATCGAAAGAGCGATAAGTGCACAATTTTTGTCAGGGACTGCCATTCAAAGCCTTCAGATTCTATAGGTACGTCATTTCTGCGAGTAAACGGTGACCCTCTTGTTGGAAAGTGTTGACAATGCCGTTTCTGGCAAGGCCGCTGAAGCGGCTCGGTGGTCTGGGGATGATATGTATGCAAGGTCGTGCCGGTTTCAAATTGTGTGAGCCACTAATGCATCCTCGACTCGGCTTCGCTTCGGTATGAACTGGCATGTATATTTTTTCATACTTTACAAAAAAAACATATGCATTTGTCAATAGAAAAACTTATTCAGAGGGATCCATTTATAGTACTGTTGTTCGATTAAAAATCGAGTGCCAATAAATATCGATAACCAATTGAATTGGAAATCAAGAACTGTTTATTTTCTGCAGCGTGGTTTCCCTGACGGGGTGGTATCAGGTTTTGATCGATACATGTATAGCTTTGATATTGATAAACAAACAAATCGACAGTTGAGTGTTTGCTTGGTTCGGGAAACGATATTTGTTGCAAAAAGGCCGTTCGTTTACAGTGGTAAGTGAAATGGAGACGTATTTTATATGATTTATATGAATGCCATGTGGGGCGATATTTTTATGGATAGGAGGTACCTATTCGTTTGAAAGTTGCACGTGTCTAGGTTGTCTGTAAACTTATTTGAATTCTGCGTAGGTATGTGTCAAAAAAACGTTCTATTAAACAAAAAAACATAATGATAGGTACCTACATATTACGACGTTCTTATGCAGACAAGGTTATGTGTACACCTGAGTTTATTTCGGTGTTTCTTATCAGAGTAGTCGGAAAGGACAAACCGACGTCATCTAGTTTTAGAACATTCATAATTTACTTTTGACGCGTAAAAGTGTTTGTGAACTAATTTACGTAAATAAATATAAATTATCATTTAGGTGAATATAGTAAAGTTGTACACTGACAAGTTAATCTCGAAATAGAAATAACATTCTAACTAAATCACAATTTAGAAATTCTCAGAGATATAATAACATTTGCAGATTCAAATTAATATTTCATTCATTACCATTCAATTATTATTAAGTACGTGATAATATGTTATTATTATTTTCATCTCTACGATAATTATTGTCCCTTTTTGATTTATTTATGTCGTAGTGTAGTCAGGACTGGTGGCATGTGTGGAATCAAAGATGAAGGGCCAACCCACGCCTACACGTCGCGACAGTCAGGCGCCAAAGCCTTCCCTCATAAAGACCGTTATCCGTCATCCTATAAGGTCGAAGTTACATTGGTAAAGTAACTAGCTTTACGGAGTATCTTATAACCCCATTAAAATATCACTACTGAATATGGACACGCATAATGAAAGAGACAAAGAACGGTAATCAGAGTAAATTAAATCCCAAATACCTCTGCTGAACATGGAGACTCAAAATTACAGCTATAAAGAACGGTAGCCCAAAAAGTCGATACAATTATCGTGATTAGTGCCTAGATTTATTTGTGGTTAATTTTTTTTCCTAATAGTAGACAAGACGATGCTTCTGCCATCATTTTCTGGGAATACATGAAAATACCTACCTACATCCATTTAGGTAAAAACACATACATTTTTATAAATGAAAGAAGATACAATTTCCAGCTCAATGTGATCGCTCCAGACTAGCTCAGTTAGCTAGAACTACCAACACTATCAATATAAATGTAAATTCAAGCTTTTAACTTGACCACCCATGTTGGATTACGAGCTGAAGTGCTATGTGTAGTGCGCTATTCAAAGTTTACTTCATACTTCAATCAAGTGAGCGCGATTTCGAATACGAATTCATTTGTTTTAAAATAATCCTCTACATATTTTCAACTCGACACCGTTCGAATTTCGAAGTGATCGCCAATTCGCGTGGCGATCTATGCTCGGCCTTCTCAGTATGAGAAGAGGGCTTTCCCCTAGGGTGGAAAATAAATAGCTGGTATTATTAAGGCGAGGTTTTCTGGAACTTTGAAGCGCTACGTCTGCCGCCTCTAAATTAGCATTTAGAATTAATTCTATGACTGGCGAATTCGGATAGCCCCCCGTTAAATGATATTATTAATGGAGAAATACATTATACCCGTGTGAAGGCATCCTCATTACTGAACATAGGGTTACGATGACGTCATTTATGATCTGCTACAGCATTAATAGTAAAAATGTGTCAAACAGATGGCTAACAACTGTTTGCTTACACTATCAAAGCTATGTCGATGTTACATATAGACACACTTTTCTTATTAAAAATCTACACGAAAAAGCACACAAAGGTCCTCATTTCAACCATATCCTTTTGGAAGCAATGATTGTAAGTAGGTCTATGATAAGTCACCGCAAGGCTATTGGTTTTCATGGCCGCTAGTTATATCAGAGAATTCCTTATAAGTTTTCGATTTCCCTGTGGTGGAAACTCCCCTGAATTGAAACAGCGTCTGCTGCAAAAATTGATAATACCTGCCAAAGAACTATAAATGAACAAATTTTAGGTTTTCTATTTAAAATATTTATAATTTGTAGGTTAGTGTTGGGCTGTGTGTTAGCCAAAATATGATTGTTGACTGTTAGGGACCTCCGTTACCGGACCGTTAGTGGTTCGACGGTCCACTTCCCGCACCCACCGCATTCCGCTGTCTCACGCACGGAGGTCTCACGACAGCAGCCGAAGATTGCCGAGTGGTCGGAGACGCCCGAACACGGATGTAATTTACAGAATTATAATAATTAAACTTATCAATGCAAGCCTCAAAATTCATTTAATTTCATTGAATGACTACTGCATGAAATATATTAATGAACATGCAATCACAATGACCTGGAATTTGCATAAAAACTTAAGAATTTTTGTATTGCACGGGGTAACCTTAACGCAGTAATAATTAAAAATGCTTTATTTTGTCAATATAGGGTGTAAGGGAAACACTTCCGAAAACGAAGACAGGTGATAGGGCTAGTGATTCTCTATACAGTACCAAAAAAGATATAGTTTTTTTTTTACAATTTTTGCTGTTTTTTTTTTGCATTTTCTTACACTATGCTGTGAGAACAGTTAAATGAACCATTATTTGAGATTAAAAACATTTAAAAACATTTTTTTTTACAACTCTAGCAAGCAATGTATTCAAAAATAAAAACCATAAACTCACGCATAACCGCGCTCGACCCCTAGTCCAGGCGGCGACTTTAGGTTTAGGCATCCTTTGTAAAGCGCCGCCAAAATAAAATAAATAGAAACATTACAGAAGCGTCAAACGTTTTAAACTGATGCAAAATAACCAATTTACGGCGAAAGGTCATTTGGTATCCGTTTGCATTTAGGTTGTATATAATCTACGTTCTGGCTTCGGAAGCGTTCCCCTTACATCCTGTATATAAGCTCCAATAGACATAAGTCAGATATAAACAAACGAACAGAATTTCCATAACTCCCCAAAATTGTTTCTAAATCAATTTCGACGTCATTTCATTATAGATTGAAGATTAGTCACGTTTTGTAAAAGTCGTTTCTTTGTAATAAAACGCTTTGTTTCAATTCCTTTGCGAAGTAAATTGACGGCTAGAGTTAGGTCTGACAACTTTACTGGAATAAAAGATCGGGTGGATTGCACATGAGAATTCAAGTATACAGGGTGTCCGGTAATTAATGGATAACCTTGAAATGGTTTATGGTAGAACTAATGGCCATTCAGAAAAAAACATTTTTATTTGTATTTAATCGGTAAATAAAAAAAATTACAACCGACTTTCGAATGAACACTACAAAGTGAAAAATAACTTTAATTTCAGATGGCGGTGACAAAAAATTAAAATACATATCCAAAGACAACGACTTCCTAAATTAAAGTTATTTTTCACTTTGTAGTGTTTTTTCGGAAGTCGGTTGTTTTTTTTTGGATTTTTTTTCCTGAAAAATATTATAATAATAAATGTTTTTTTATGAATGGCCATTAGTTCTACCATGAACCATTTCAAGGTTATCCATTAATTACCGGACATGCTGTATGTAGTAAATACGTGTAGCTTTGAACACTGTCCTTGTTCAAGCGGTAACGTTTACAGAATTTATGTGTGACAGTGAGCGTACACCTTTAATATTATTTTGTAAGAGAAGTCGTGTAGTTGTGGTTTATTTATGATTGTTTGGTCTGTTGTGGCTTAGTTTATTTGATGCTTAGAGTTTGTTTATTGCCTGCGCTGTAGCTCTTGGTGCATTTTAAGGGTTTTCAGGTTGGTAAAGTGGTATGTGTCGTTCTTTTACAGATATAATAATATGGCAAATATTAAAATCGTTTCACATTTTTCCGTTATATTTGGGAAGACTTCAGAAAGCTGCGTATCTGTAAATTTTTGCACCTGAAATATTTTTGACATGAGGAAATGGGTACCTTATACATCGTAATGTTATAACAACTTATAGATTTCTTCATAAATGCCTCCTAATAATATTTTTTCTTGAAAAGGATCAACGTCTCTATCAATTTATTTTTAGCTCATAACCTTGCGTAGGGGGTAGGTACATATTTCTACCCCTTTGTAAAACATTTCGGTAGTCAACTCAAAACTCAACAACGTATTGAAATAATTTCAATAAAGGGATTATTATCAGGCAGTGTTTGGCAGGGCACGCGTTTGGCGGGCTCGCTCGGCGGCACATCAAAGGCGAGCCCGCTTTGATCTCGTCGCGACTCACCGCCCCCGATATTGTGTTCACGTACCTACACTCGGTCACTAGCTAATGTGACCTATCGATTTGTTTGTAAAACACGGACGTACACCTGTGAACAGTTGAATGAGTTTTCATTGATAAATTCAAATGTAAATAAATATTAGCCGGTGGATTTAATAATGGGTTTCGGTAAAATCTCTGACACAGAAAGCTTCATTTGACATATAGGTACAACCCACACACAGTACGCGTAAAATGACTCTCTACAGGAAGCGAAAGACAAAATATCGGACTGTAGAAAGATAACTACGGCACAGTGACCAAAATGTCAAGAAAATAAGTTCAATGTCCCCTTATATGTACATATAGGTAGAAAGAAATATTATGTCTTTCTTGCCTAACTAAATGCCTACTAGCTTCTGCCTGGGACTTCATTCGCGTGGAGGTTGTAGAAACCCCAATATACTTCAATAATTTTTGAAATCTTTCCTGTATGGTACGTTTGTAGTTTTTTTTGTTCAGCAGCCAAAATATACAGAGAGTCAGGACTGGTGACGTAGGACAACCGCACGTTGCTTATGTACAGTGGTTCGTGTGAGAACCAGCTTGTCCTGAGGTCGACACCCACAGCTTTCAGTGTTTGCCCCTGTGACTTATGGATAGTCCTCGCAAAGCATACGGTCACAGGGAACTGCACGCGCTTAAACTGGAAGCAACGCCAGTCGCCACAACCTGTTAAAATTTCTGCCTCGATGACGTTTATCTGCAAAGACACTACTTTGTGTCGGGTTCGGTTACACAGCTTCAGCCGAGTTAAGTTTCAAAGGAGCATAATCGGGACTCTGACTTTCAGCTGGATAGGTAATGTGCGTCACTTGCCGTTAGCAAATTCAGAAAAAAAATCGGCGTAATGTGTAGCGTGATCTAGTTCCATAGTTCCACAACAGTGTTAATGAGTATATCACTTCGCTTGCTTCAATTTGCGATAGAATACTGTGGTTGATCGCTGCAGCTGGATAATTTTTGGCGTTAAAATGGTCTGTTCACACAGCCGAGAATTCTCTTGGTACGGTATTCGACTGATGTCCGTACACCTGATGAATCAGATCTTCTAAAGTGGGAATTACTGTACCAAGAGTTTCTGTTAGGCTTATCTGGTGGCTCTCCTCTGGTAGCCTTCTCCAACTTTTAGAAGAACATCGGAGAATTCTCTTCTCTCACGTGCTTAACGTGAATTCCTACCAAGCCGAGCTCTTTATTGCCTATATTGTTTGTAGAGAAGAGATAGAAGTGATCATACTATAAGTAAGTAAGTGATCGTTTATTTAACAAAAGACTTAGCCTTGGTAACATTTGAGATTGTTTAGTAAGAGATAGTTATGGCTAATACAGATGAGTAAGACCCCAGCCATTCAAACAAGGAGAATCCTGTATCTTGAAGGACAGTGTACTTTAGAAAGATTGACACATTTTTACAAAACCCTACTATCTTAATAATATTATAAATGTGAAAGTTTGTGAAAATGTTTGGACGTTTTTTACTCAATCACGCAAAAACGGCTGAACGGATTTGGATGAAATTTGGCACACAGATACATTATAACCTAGATTAACATATAGAATATTATTTCTCCCGGTAGTACCTTCCCGTAGAATAATTTCCAACCTCCACGCGGGCGAAGCCGCGGGCGAAAGCTAGTATTACATAATTGCGTAACAATCATCAATATTGTTACGCAATTATATCACGTACATATTTATTGAATGGGCTTAAAAGATAATAGTGACGAGTGATTGTGTGTGTGTGTAGTTGTGGAGTTAGACTTGTCCGTTGTTGTTTGTGTGTGGATATTTACAAATTTATTTGAAATTATCTGTCAAGGAAATGTAAAGTTGTTAAGGTGTTTTAGATGTTAATTTGTAGAATGAATGAGTTCCTCCGTATCAAAATTAACTATTCCGTATCAGAATTAATTAACTATAGGTTTAAGAGGAAAGTTAACAATTTTCTTTTTTTATTTCGAAAGGGTTACGACTATTAATTGTTAATTTGATTTCTAGCTTATTACATAGAACTTAAGATGAAATATTGGTGGATAGCAAATGCGGTCCTGTAACGATCGACATGACAAACACGAGCAGACCTACTTCGAGTATGGGGTACTTATCTTAGTGGTACGGAAGCATGTTTGCGAAGAATAAAAGGAAAACAATAAGTTGTCTGACGGTGAGCAACTTGTAGTCTTGATATAACTGTTCAGTCGGGTATCTAAACGGTTTGCGTAGCATGAGCCCTCTCCAGCGGTAGAAATTATGTTTTTGTTGCCTCCCCCCCAGGCAGTCACACAGTATGTTAGTAGTGACTAGCACAAGGAATAGTAGAACATTTTGAGAGTATCGATGTCCAATGAGTTTCTAAGTAGCTTAAAAATATATATTAGGTCTTTACCTATGAAATTGCCGTTTTGCAGTACTGGCCATTTCAAATCAAAATAATTTTTGTTTGGGTAAGAATTCTAATTTCAAATTAATTTTATTTTAAAAACATGGATTTTTTTTTCCAAAAGTAGTCATTTGTTTATTGATTAGTGTTACATTTTCATCGCATTTCAATCTTTTTCGTCATCATGGATACGTTAAAAATTCGAGTAATTATGGAATATGAGTACCGTCGTGGCAGCAACGCGGCACAAGCGGCACGCAACATCAACGACGTTTACGGAGCTAACACTACAAACCAACGCACCACCTGTTATTGGTTTGCTCGCTTCCGTTCTGGAAATTTCGACCTGAAAAATGAACCTCGCGGTCGTCCGAAGACTTTGGTCGACAATGACGAATTAAAGGCGATTGTGGAAGCTGATGATACACAATCTACGGCTGAATTAGCAGCAGCTTTCGACGTTAGCGTCAAAACAATATTGGTCCATTTGCGTCAAATTGGCAAGGTAAAAAAGCTTGACAAATGGGTGCCCCACGAACTCAATGATCGTCAGCGCGAAGTACGCGTCGAGACGTGCCTTGCACTGCTCAACAGACACACAAATGAAGGAATTTTGAACCACATTGTTACCTGCGATGAAAAATGGATTCTGTTTGATAACCGCAAGCGCTCAGCAAGTTGGTTGGATCCTGGTTCAGCACCTAAACAATGCCCTAAACGAAAACTTACCCCTAGAAAAGTGATGGTCACTGTTTGGTGGTCTAGCGCCGGTGTGATTCATCACAGCTTCTTACCAAACGGGGTGAGCATTACTGCAGATGTGTACTGTGAAGAACTGAACACAATGATGGAGAAACTGGCACATCTCCAACCAGCATTGGTCAATCGCTCGTCTCCGCTGCTCCTGCACGACAACGCGCGACCTCATACTGCACAGCAGACGGTCTCCAAGTTGCAAGAACTGGGGTTGGAAGCTCTCCGTCATCCGCCCTACTCACCAGACCTTGCGCCTACAGACTACTACTTTTTCCAGAATTTGGATAACTTCTTGGCGGGAAAAAAATTCAATACCCGAGAGGCAGTACAAAATGCCTTTGAAGAATTTGTTGCCTCCCGTCCAGCTGATTTCTTTAAGAAGGGCATCAATAAACTGCCACTGCGATGGCAAAGATGCATGGGTGATTACTTCGATTAATACAAATAAAAAATACATGAAAAAAAAATGTTTAAATTTTTTCATACAAAACGGCAATTTCATAGGTAAAGACCTATTATTATCTTGCAAACTCTAGATGTAAGTGATTCAATGTGTTTGTGCCAATTTAGGTGCTCATCTATTACTACTCCGAGGTATTTTATATGTGACCTTTTACTCAATTTTGAACAGGTACAGTCAGGCTATAAAATATGGGTTTAGCCTGAAATAAAGGAATTTTATTTTTATTTTTTATTTATTTATATGTGGCAGCTGTGGAATTTAATGTTAAAATCCTGTAGAGGCTGGCTCTTCTTACTTGGGTAGGGTGAAAAGGGTATGAATTTAGTTTGTTCGACATTAAGAGTAAGAAGATTAGTAGTGAGCCATTTTGATACCGTGATGAGACAGTTTTCAGCGTGATATTTTGTTTCATCCCAATCTAAGCCGTGCACGATAAGGGCTGTGTCATTTGCATAATTAAAACGTTAGAATTTGTAAATGTTTGTGTACATAGCTGATTAATATATATTAGGAAGAATGTCGGTCCCAAGATACTTCCCTGAGGTACTCCGTAAAAGTGTGCTCATTGCTTGTACAATTATTTATAATGACACTTTACGTTATATCCGTGAGATAGCTTTTAAATAGATTTAGTGGGGTTCCTCGTACACCGATATTCTTAAGTTTGAGTATAAGTTTAGGGTCAGAGACCATGTTGAATGCTTTAAAAAGGTCCAAAAAGATACCAAGGCATTTCTTACCCTGATCCAGACTGCAGTATAGGAAATTGCTTAAGTCAGTCATGGCATCCTCTGTAGACTTACCCGAAATTAATCCGAACTGATTTGGTGCTATGATGTTATAGGCATCGAGGTATTGCAGTAGCTTGTTGTTTAAGATTCTCTCTAATATCTTAGACATTGCAGAAAGTACAGAAATAGGTCTATAATTGTTAACAGTCTCTGTCGCCGGACTTGTAAATTGGATGAATAAGCGCTTTTTTTAAGTTTCTGGGAAAAACACCGGTAGTAATTGAAAGGTTACACGTGTTAATATGTGTTATTACTGGGATTAGAAATATACGCGAGGCTATAACCATATGAGTTGAAATATTGTCCTAGCCAACAGAGGTGTTAGTGAGAAGAGTCAAACTGATTTCCGCTACCTCTATCTCATCCACCTCTTGGAGGACGAAGGAATTACACTGAGAGCTAGAACAACACGGAGCCTCTTGGGTTTGGGCTGTTCCGAAAGATTTTTTTCCGCAAGTTTGGAGCCAACTTCCGCAAAGTGACGGTTTACCAAGTTGACCGAGTCTTCTGGGCTGCCACAAATTTTGAGAAGATCGGTGCATGGTATTTTAGTGGTGTTTGTATGGGTTAAGGTTTTAATAATTTTCCACGTCGCCTTTGGACTATTCTTAGTTTTTTCAAATTGACCTTTCTCATATGCAATCCTCAGATTCCTGAATAAATCACTACAAAAATTACGGTATCGGTTATATGGTAGTTGTAAGGTAACAATGATTAGAATTCTCTTTGTATGATATGTTAGGTAGGTATTTGGGGATATTTTTAGGTTTGCGTCAAGAGTGGTCATAATTTCAGAAAAGTCTGTTGTTTCGATGATTTTCGCAACCGCTGAGTAATCAATGGCAGTTTTGACACGAGTTGTTTAAGTTTTTCGGGTTTTTAATGGTAAAGAAAACAAAAGCGCAGCATGGTCAAGACGGTGCTTTCTATAATTAAGGTCGTAGCCATTTGGTTAGATTTCAGGATTGTGGTCTAAGCAGTTATTTAGTCTTGTAGGTGATAGGTGAGCTGGGAGTAAACCATGGGAGGATGTGAGGGTAAGATAAGAATTAGAGAAACGATCTACATTTTTTTTATATCAACATATATTGATATCTCCCATCAAAGCATTTTTTTGAAAGGGGATAGTTGTAATAGGAAAGAAAGAAAAAAAGAAAGAAAAGTATTCATTGTGACTCGCACAGGAAGATCACATACTAAAGTAAACACACAATCGTAAAAAATAAATAAAAAAAACTATGATAACTATGATAAGAGTATGTTCAAGCTATTTACAAACTTGTCTATGGTCGTAAATGACGGAGATCTATACACAGCAAGTGCAGACTAGACCACTCACCTCATCAAGATAGGGCTCAGTCAAAGAGCAATTGACGCCGTCCTTTGCGAAAATAAATAATTACACCGTTATTTTGATTGTAGGGATTTGAGGATTGAAAGGCCGAATAACCCTGTAGATTGGGAATGACCAATATAGTTCTGAGTCAACATTCCGACACTATTGTGGCGTCACATTTAAGTTTTATCACCGCTAGGAGTGCCTGTAGTTCGTCAAAATTTTTATTAAAACTTGTGATTTTACTATGCGTTTTTACTTTACATTTTGGTTTTAATTTTTACTGATTTATTCTTAAAAATCTTGCCTATTTTGCCCTACCTGTGGCAAAGTTACCTGTGATGTTAATATTACATAGCTTGACACTATTCCCCGTCCCGCAGATATAATCTCCGGTACGGTTCCCAGGGGAAATAATCCGGTGTTCCATTCATAGTCGAGACCATATAGCGCTGTGTACACATTATTGAAGCGTTATCGTGAAAGACTTGTACATAACTACCTAAGCTGTGTAAGCCGGGTCGCTTGTGATGAAAGGTGAAAAAATATTTAAGAAGATAGCTACAAAGGTTTTACTTTGGTGGTATTTATTTATAAGATTTCTCTGCATTGTCGTAGTAGGTACATAATATTATTACACGCTTTATATTAGCTTCACTTGTATGTTTGTATGTAACCAACTCCTTTGAGCGCGATTTTGACCCACTTTTAACGGTCAGATTTCATTGAAACTTTGTAAACTTGTCGAGGACCGATGACAATTCAATAATTTAAAAAAAAATGAGAAAAAAAACACGTTTTTGTAGTTAGCAGAACTAAAAAATAGAAAATAAATAATAGTTTAAAAAACTAAAAAACACGCTTTAAAAACCAAGCTAAAAAAGGAGAAAATAATTTAATTCAATTAAAAAGCGTGGGTTGCTTTTTGAGGTATTTTTATAATCAATTAATGTCAAGCGCACCCCACGCTTTTTAATTGATTTTTTTTAACACGTCACGCCTTGTTACCCCAAAGGGTTGGGCAAATGTGTAACTATATTACACCCACATTTTGCCAGATATGTTAAATCCCCATTTAATAGGGGGCGAGTCTAATGCCATCAACCAGGCTAGAAAAACTCAACAACCTCTACCCTTCCCTACCCTACTATATTATCCAACTAATATTATAAATATGTAAGTTTTTATATTTAGATGTTTGGATGTTTAGATATCTAGATGATTTTTTTTATATGAGTAGGTACTACTACCGCGGACATGGTGGTCCGCGCCCTTGTTTACGTGGTTTATATTTTTTTTTATAATTTATTAATTTACATAACAGTGGCAACAGCATTTTAAAAACTATGGCCGAGAGTATTGACTCTCCAATCATTAAAACTTTTGTGAGAAGGACAATCACTAAACATTAATTTGGGCGGTTGTCCTTTTCACACTACTATGTAATACATTTATAAACTAACACTAGTAATAAGTTATAATATTGTTTACTAACACGCTAGATCATTGTTGTCCGATAATAAAGAAAATTATAACAATTACAGTGCTCCTACATTGGACACATTTCTTAAGCTTACATACTAAACTTAAATCTACGTGAGTCCATCTTTTTTTAATTTTATTTTATATTATTATTTTTTATGTTATAGTTACACATGCACATGCAGATACGATAAATATGTTTTTTATTTTATTTTTTATTATATGCTATTTAATACACAAGCATTACAATATTAGGTAGGTTACGTATGGTATGATGTTATAGTTGTGTTACTTATACTAGTACACGTTTATTTTTATTTTTTACAGTTACTACTAAGTTAATACACATTTTACGGAGAGTTGACTGCATGGCAGTGTGAGCCGACCAGTCCATGCCGACGGCATCCGTTCACAGACATGACGTGCACATCCGCGCCATTTAGCTCAACCATATTTTAGGGAACTTAACGGCCAGATGTACAGCGACGCCATCGGCTGGACATTTAAGTGAGTATGACAGAGTCACTCTGCCATGCAGTTTTACATTTCTAGATAGTTGTATGTCTATTACCCAATCACGCAAAAACGGCTGAACGGATTTGGATGAAATTTGCCACACAAATAGTTTGTAACCTGGAATAGCACATAGGATACTTTTATCACGATAGTACGTTCCCGTGGGTTAATTTTAGACCTCTACGCGAGCGAAGCCGCTGGTAAATGCTAGTTTAAAATCATTCTTTATTCATTAATTTCTCTTAGAAGGAGCAACAGCATCACAATCATTTCAATGGTGCGTTTGTGCGAGCAGAAATAAGTAATCAACTATCTTAGTTTGCGTCTTAGTATGTAGATTTGGTCCCGGTCGATGGCTATAGGGTCGCCCTTTATTACATAGCACTTAGGTAATCATCATCATCATTTCAGCCGAAAGACGTCCACTGCTGGACATAGGCCAAGCTCCGCCACTTCGACTGGTTCTGTGCTTCCTGCATCCAGCGGACTCCTGCGGCCTTCACAAGGTCATCGGTCCACCTTGTGGGAGCCCTTCCAACTTTACGCCTTCCGGTGCGCGAAAGGAACCTTAGGTAACTGGCAAAATTTCTAATGAACTATATGGTACACCTCAACCAAACCCTTCATATAACAGACGTGATGCTATGTTTGTGATAAGATACACATATATTAGTGTTTTGCGAAATAGAACGCCATTGGATTTCAAGTCCTAATACCGCCGTATTGCTACAGACATTTTAATTCTATGAAAGTTCGACGAATCACATTCGTCGCTATTTATCTTCGCCATTTCTCCGCGTGTTTTCTTTAAAGGAAAATGTAAGCAAGCGGCATCAATTACAGTAACCAAGTACGCTACTTCAAGTTAACGGCACTAATAGTGTTTAATTTAAAGAGCTCAGTTGAGCGCGAATAACATACTATGTCTTTGTATGTTCGGATAAAAATAACAACACATTTTAAATGAAGTATGCAATTGTTTTATTTACAAGTGTAAATGTAATACATCACTGGCTTGTTTGTTCAAAATATCCATAAATATTTTTAGGGTATCACATCTTTTTACACGCTTTATATTAGCTTCACTTGTATGTTTGTTTGTTTGTATGTAACCGACACCTTTGAGCGCGATTTTTAGCCAATTTAAACGGTCAGGTTTCATTGAAACTTTGTAAACTTGTCGAGGACCGATGACAATACAATCATTTTTAAAAAAATTGAGAAAAAAAAACACGTTTTGTAGTTAGCAGAACTAAAAAATAGAAAATAAATAATAGTTTAAAAAACTAAAAAACACGCTTTAAAAACCAAACTAAATAAGGAGAAAATAATTTAATTCAATTAAAAAGCGTGGGGTGCTTGACATTAATTGATTATAAAAATACCTCAAAAAGCACCCCACGTTTTTTAATTTAATTCAATTATTTTCTCCTTTTGTAGTTTGGTTTTTAAAGCGTGTTTTTTAGTTTTCTAAACTATTATTTTTTAATTTATCTTTCTGTATTTCAAACACCCTACCTTATTTTATTGATGGGTTGGGCAGAGGCGTACCTATGTCCTATAATAGTACACCCACATTTCGCAAGTTATTTTCAAGTTCCATGTACTAGGGGACAACCCTAGTGCCATCAGCCGAGTACTAATACAAACTCCGGCCTGCTACTGAAAAATTTCAGATGGAAAAAACCTCATAACACTTTGCCCGACCTAGGATCGAACCCAGGACCTTGTGCTCAGCAGTAGCGCTTGCGATCACTGGGCCAACGAGTCAGTTGAGGCAGACATAAATAAATTAAAGTTATGATTTTATTTAAGTAGTTCCAATTAATTTAAAAAAATAACAAGTTTCCTATATCCTAACTTAACGTAAACGAATGAAATAAAATAAAGTATAGAAAAATTCATCCGCATCGCTGTCTGGTAATGTACCCAAGAGACTGGCGGCATTGCCACGTTGTGTAGCAATGTTGTAAAATATCCTTTAAAAACTAATTATGGACGATATTGAGTTTCTGCCCCTTAATGTTTTTATTAGTTAAATCCTCCGCTCGTCTCATTGACCCTTCGGGTAAAGTCCCAATTTTGCGAGATCCGATTTAACTAATCGCCTCTTTGCTTCCGAAAGTGGAGTCTTCTTGAGATTAAATTCAAACAAATTTTGATCTATTAGGGGTTTGTATAACCCCTAATAGATCAAAATTTATAAGGCAAGGTCATGTTGCTTTCGTTGAAATTTAAGCTACAGCAGTTAAATGAGACAAGTAGCTACAATAGATGTTTGGATTGTATAGTAGTCAATGTAATATTATGAAAGTTTCTCCATCATCTTATTTAACGGCTTAAATATACTAGGTACTTTCTCTTTTAAATATATTACTAACAGCTTTAAATGTACTACTAACTCCTTTAAATATACTACTTACCACGCATGTGTGATGCAGGGCTTCTGTATCATAGAACTAAGAGAGGCAGATGTCATATAGCGCAGATTTTGAAAAGTACAATTTAACTAAGCATCCATAATTGAAAACAATTCTGACTTTAATTCGTTAACGAACAAATAAGTAGATAATTAGCTACTTACTAACGAAGAAATAGAATTTAATAGAAATATAAATATTTACCCTCAGAAATAATAAAGTAGGTGTTGGTACGTATATTCACGCGAATAAAAAATACATTACAATGAGAATAAAAAATCTGGGCCAAAAAGAAAAATGTCATCGTCCAGCAAATGTCGTGGTGTTGGGGCTAATGTCCGATATTGTGGAAGGCTCATTACCAGCCGCGCACGCGGGTACAAGGGCAAGCCTTTGTAAATTTATTAAGTGTCAACGAGCTCATTTTTCTTTTGGCCTCTACTTATAAGAAATGTTCAATCTACTTTCATAGTTGGGGTATCTTTATTTTTTGTTGGAGAGTTTTTTTTATGGTTGGTTCTGGTTTTTGTAGTGGAATAAGTAGAAATCCGTTCTTACGGGGACGGTTTTTTTTTGGGTTGGGATTTCGTCAAATAACTTCTCCCGCTCTTTGTGTCAGACTTTTACTGACTAAAACCCACCCGTGTTCCCTCAGCTGCCTGTGTGCCAGGGGCCGCGGTATCTCTTTCGAACAACCCGCACCCCTGGCAGGCATCGGCCCTTGCGGACCCCACCAGTTGGTGCTGACATCTTTTAGAGGCGCGCGTGGAACACAACGCACCGTCGACCCGGGCTTGGTCCTTACCGGAGAGCGAGCTACCCATTACCCGCCGTCCGCAAGCCTGAGCCTATGGTGGCCGGGAATCAGCCTGGGATTCCCGACGCCCAGGGTGTCTCCCGCGGGGACTACGGCCGTGAAGGACTAAAATTTAGCTTGCGTTCTTATTTTGGAAGCATTCAATAGGAAAGGACAATACATTCAGTATGCTACTTCTTACCGGTACTGTTCTGTTTTGAAGTTTGAGGGTCCTAGGCCAATTCTAAGCACATACTAACTACTTTTTAACACGCTTTTATTAGCTTTCACCTGTATGTTTGTAAGAATGTTTGTAACCGACTCCTTTGGACTTGATTTTGACCCACTTCGAACGGTCAGATTTCATTTAAACTTTGTAGACTTATCGAGGACGTATGACAATTCAATAATTTTATAAATTTGTTCCATAATGTTAAAAAACATTTAAAAAAACTGAAATATCACGTTTTTGTAGTTATCAGAACTAAATAATAGATTAAAAAATCTAAAAACCAAACTAAAAAAGCAGTAAATAATTTCAATTATTTAATTGATTATAAAAATGGGAATAATTAACCTCATATAGCACCTTAGCTTTCTTAGCTTTCTTAAAATTATTTTTTGGTTTGTTACTTTGGTTTTTAAAGTGTGTTTTTTAGATTTTTTTTATCTATTATATTTCTGATGAGATGCAATAAGGGAGATTCACTAAATTCGTCATCCTTTATCCAAATTAATTATTTTATTAATCCTACCCTAACCTACTACCTACTAATCCTAGTTCCTACTTTATTATTTTAAATGTGAAAGTTTGTGTGTATAGATGTTTGTTACTCAATCACGCAAAAACGGCTGAACGGATTTGGATGAAATTTGGCACACAGATAATTTGAAACCTGCAAAAACACACTTTTTATCCCGGTAATACGTTCCTGTAGGATAATTTCCGACTTCCACGCGGGCGAAGCCACTGGCAAAAGCTAGTATCAGGTATAATTCTAAAAAAATGATCATCTTTCAGTACTGGTAAACCGGGGTTACTTTAATCAATATTGAACTTTGAAGGCCTATGTCCAGCAGTGGACGTCTTTCGGCTGAAATGATGATGATGATGATGAACTTTGAAGGCTCAAATTTCTTAAATTTATGATTATTTAAAAATACAAAAAATGTCCTATAATCGGTTTTTTTATAACTCTCGATTCCTGTAATAATACGTGAAAACATATTGCTTTATTTTGAGAAAAAAACTAAAAACTGACTGATCAAATATATACTTTGGTACCTCCTAATATTTTATTGCGTAATCAAACACTGCCAACAGGAAAAATAATTAAACATTTTTAATTATAATTTTTAGTGAATTCCTAGCGTGTCCTCAGAAAAGGATTTGACAGTTCTTCAGTGTTGCTAACCTAGAAAAAAAAACTACCATGTTGCGTTTCGTTTTACTTGAAACAACGATGAACCACTACCATAAACCGGGGTGGTTTACCGTTATTTCAAATCTGGTGCCTTAAGTGCTGTTAACAACGAGACCAAATTCTTGTATATACGATAAGGAATGAAATTACGTCTCATTCTAAGGCAGGGCTCATAACAGTGAGCGTATACATGTAGTTATGTATGTAAATTCAATGAATATGTAGTCAGCCTCACTGCTAGCCTGACTAGCTTATCTTTTTACGGCGGTATGAGTGTTGTATACTAATCCAATTTGCGAACGATACGGTAGAAGAAGAAAGGGGTTTGTAAAAATTATGATGAGGCCAACGTTAACGTTGTCGAAGAACATTTTGAAGGATATT
Organism: Antitype chi; assembly: GCA_947359405.1. Taxonomy (NCBI): domain Eukaryota; kingdom Metazoa; phylum Arthropoda; class Insecta; order Lepidoptera; family Noctuidae; genus Antitype; species Antitype chi. The sequence goes on along the minus strand of OX375819.1, from coordinate 14,670,324 downwards.
GCTAATCTATTGCCTTATATCTATGTTGGAAAATTTGTCTGAATAACAACGTAAATAACGCAATTCATGTTGTGGAACTATCAAAATGAGAGTAATTCGTACTGTTATGTTTTTAGAATTACACCAGCGCGCTCGTCGAAGTTAAAAAAAAAGTAAACGGAAAAAAATTGAACAGAATTATTTAAAACAATTATAAATATTAAATGATCGTCATCACTACATAATATAAAACAAAGTCCCCCGCTGCGTTTGTCTGTCTGTTCGCGATAAACTCAAAAACAGAGTACTTCATGAGGAAGATTTAGGTGTTTAATTTTTTAAGTTTTTGTGTTAACGCGGGCAAAGTCGCTGGAAAAAGGTAGTTTATTTATAATTTATCATAAAATTGGTCACGTTAAACGTTGTTTTTCTATCCGATGTTTTCCATCTGACCACCCTTAAGAAGCGAACTAAAAGGTCAGGATCGTAAGTTTAAGTCTAGACATTATTTCAAGAAATCAAATATAAGCAGTATTGTTACTGATCTATTTATATAAAAGCGAAAGGTCACCTATTCATACGAATAGGTGACCTTTCGCTTTCATTCATTCACTCACTGATTAATCACGAAATCTCAAAAACTACTGGACCTACGAAGATTTGGCACAGAAGTACCTTATGAGTCAGAGACGTCAGCTAAGAAACGATTTTAAGAAACTTCCCCGTAAAAGGGTGAAATAGGGGGTGGAAGTTTGTATGCAAAATTTTTAACATTGACGCGGGCGGAGCCGCGTGCAGCAGGTAGGTATCAATAAGCACAACATTATGTTCACCTACATATTTTAGAAAACTGAGTTCTCTATCATAACTCCGTTTATATTAAACAAACAAACAAACTCATTTAACTTTAAACAATTAGCCCGCTGGAAACAGCAGTAGGTACCTGTAGTGCTGGACTTTCGACGAATGAACGTATTATGTTAACTAATATGTAGTAATTTGAAAATGTATGGCACATGTTTTGTAACCACTAAACATAGATTTTTCACGTGGACACCAGTATTTGTAAAATCATAATTGGTGATTTTGGGTTTCAATATTTACCAGAATAGTTTTTTTTTTGTATTTTGCTGGGTTACTTAGGATGGTAGTGTGATGTGCTGCTAGTAATCTTCCTTAAGAATTGGGGTTTCATATACAAATAATATTTTTTCAAATCCGACCGTTTGTTCCAAGGTTCGGCCGCGGCCGTGTTGTAAGAAACGAACAAAATCCTTAGCTATTTTTTAATTAGTATAGTTTTATCTGTGGGGGCTTGTAATTAGCAATTTAGTTTTATATTATTGTTTTTTAGAATGTAATTAGTCTGTAAGCCTTCCCAAAATAAAATAAAATAAAATAAAATAAATAAAACATATTTATTTGTTAGTATGTGTACATAAACGATTATTAGTAGGTACTTTCACTCTGTTCACAATCCCGTTACCCTTTGTTGATAATATCAATAATGCCACTACCGACGCTTTCATCTGTTTCAGAATACATTTATCGGACCGTTAACCCATAATCGTATATATCAGAGCGACAGTGTGAATTGAGCGTCATGGGAATACAAATGGCACGCACATCGGTCAGTCAAGCTGCACAAATATTTAACAAGATTAAATCCTAATAAAATTTGTTGACCGTTCAACTTCAACAGTTTGAACCCCTGTGAAGAACCATAGAATAAGAATAATCGTATAGAAATTATAGTCATGTACGAGGTACAATTAAACCAGAAAAGGTTTGCGCTTCGGTAATCCTCGGGTTTTCAAATGAGCATGAATGTCGCGCCACAGAGTAGGTTTGTATGATGTTTTCTCTTCCTCCGCTTCTCAAAACAAAACAGAGGTTGTCAATACTGTCCGCGAAGAATCAGTTAATGAGATACACGTCTCGTGTGGGATGCAGGGCTGGATTAAGCATGTCAGGGCCCTTAGGCAATGCAATTTCGGGGCCCCTTTTCAGCCGTTTGCAAATCATCAGCTCTTTTCGAGTTGATGAAGGGATGTGAATAATAGCATCAGCAGCATCACCTGACTGGTGCTTAAATCCACAGGAACTTACAGTTTTGCAAAAGTTTTGTGTTTGGGCTCATTGAACTGGTCTTAATAAATAGTTCATAGATAAGTGATGATCATCGTTAGGTATAGTATATGAGATCTGACGGTCACATGATGACCAAGAAAGAAAAATAAGACGCAGGTGCTTTCATTTTATCCTTGTTAAATGCAATGAAAAACAATAAACGAAAGAAAATAGTTTTGTCAAGTACATCTAGTTTACATATCAACTTTTATAACTTTTATGGCTACAAAAACGTTCATCACATCTTGAAAGTTGACCTTTTCCAATACATCATTTTCAATCGTCATTATAGACAATGAATAAGAGTTTTGAGACATTGACGAACGAAAACAGTTTTTTATTAGTTTTAGTTTTGAAAAGTTAAGTTCACCCGTTGCGTTTGATATCATCAGACTTCTGTATATTTGCAATGCTATCATTATATTCGGGAAAGTTGATTGTAACCTATTATCAAAAATTTATTTAAACGATTTCTCGGCAAGACCTATTTTATCTTTCTCCACAATCCCCGCATCTTCTAATTGTGAGATGAAGTACTTGAACTGCACCAACTCGTTTATAAACTCGGGCTCAATGTCCTCGGAATAATTCTCACTAAATGTACAAGCCTCTTTAATATCATCATTAGTACTTTTCATGAAATCTGTTACAGATCCAAACAGAGAATCAATTTGCCGATAAGCTTCTAGTTGCTACACTCGACGAATTTATAAAATGAGATTAAATAAATACTCGTAGGTATGAAAAATAAAATTTCGCAATCAATTATCAAACTTACCTGGTAACAGTGGAAACTTCAATTTTAGTATCTAGTACTCGGAGCACAGTAAAACTTTAACAAAATTCACGGTCACTCACGAATCATTACCTACTTCATGCATCTAACGAATCGGGGATTCCCCCAATGTGAATGAAGTCTAGTACTCACTCAGCCGACCGCTCACCGGCTGCGTGCAAAATTATGAGTGACATCACCAGAGCGGCATGGTGGACTCCAGCAGTCGAGGTACTTGCGCTGCAGTATCCCAAGCTGGACGTAAACATCGATAAGATAGGGTCAAAATTCAGCATGGGAACATAAACACAGAGCTGCGTTGCGACCATTGTTATATAGAGAATATGAGGGAACTTTTTCGGAGACCGCTATAAGAGGCATGCTTTCATTTGTTAAATATTTCCCTTGTCATCCTGCAGGATGCGTCGAAACAATAAAAATAATACTATTGTCATTAAGGATTATAAATTTTCCAATTAAATTTTCACTGTATGAAATATATGTATTTTTTTTTGTACGTGCGCGGGGCCCCTAGGCAGTTGCCTACTCTGCTTAAATGGTTAATCCGGCCCTGGTGGGATGCGGAGTATACCTAACGCGTGCCGGACCGCAAGCGTCAACCCTAATTATGTTGAACATACCTTACGGATCTGTAGGCATTTGAAGCAGGAGTCTCGCTTCTTTAAATTATTATTTATTCCTTGGTAGTTCCTATCTTCAAAGATTTTTTTTAACAAGAAATATTTCAAATTGTAAGAAAGTTTAAGCGAGAATCTGGTTAATTAAAATTTCATGAGCAGATTACAAGGAGGGTTATTTTTATAACAGTTTGAGATGATGTAGATTTTTTTTAATGAGCTAGGTAACTTTCTTAGTTTGGAATTTATTATAATATTATGCTCAGAAGCCGTTAGACATACAGGTATTTTAAGAAGAATGAATAAAAGAAAAGGAGCGAAATTTACCTGCCTGAATGAATAAATGTCGGTATTTTTTGTTCACCTTCTAATCATAATCATGTGGTGCACCTAAAACCACTTTCCTTGAACTCTAGAGAGGCCAGAGAGCTATATTAAAGGTCTCTAATTTTCTTCCATACCGTTATCCTACAGATCTTCTATACAAGCAATCAAATACCTTAACAGCACGACAACTATTTACCCTGAACACTCTACTAAAACAACATTCATTACTCACATATCACCCCTCAATGACACATCGCACGCTTAATAATAAACCGGAATATGTCAAAAATTAAGGATTCCCACTTTTGTTAATAAAACGAACTAACTCCGATTGAAGAATCTATAGGTTCAATCCCGCCATTCAAACCAACTAAAATGGCCGATTATTAGATCACCCCTCTCTTTTCTACAAAAGCACGCGACAATGCATTTCATGCGATAGAAAATTATTCAGTAATGTGGCGACCGTGATGTGAGATTGGTGTCGTTGTTTTGTTACAACGGTGAAGTAAGGTGAAATAATTCGGTTTATTTTCAAATGCAGTTGAGACTATTCTACTTCATTTTTTTTCTAAACTAGCATGTTTTCGTTTTACTTCACTTTAGTTGAAAACGGTGTAATAATACAATAAGTACTATTTAGACTTGTTGCAGTTTATCATTAAGCTATAATTGTATAGATAAGAAAGATTGCGTATTAGTGCGTTTTAGTATAAAATTATTACTTTTATTCGAGAAGCAATTCATTTTACATCTGTTTATTACCAAAAATAACGGTAGATTTAAATATTACTTGTGTTTATTTCGGTTTACGTTTTAAATGATCCTTAAGTCTAAAAGTACTCTAGCAATTGCTGCAGTTTATTACAAAATGTACTTTAAATTTATTTCAAATACCCATTTAAAAAAAGTATTAATTTTGTAGTTCCATAGTTTGAATCCTGAAGATGACGTCTGAAAATAGGAAGCAGCGGTGCCTAAAACTTCTTATGATGAGTAATAATGCTGGATGTACTGATACGGATAATTTTATTGTAAGCCAGTCGAAATAAAAGTATGTAAATAACGTCGTGTTTACATAGTTAAACGCAGTTAAGTGCAGTACCTCGACTGTAAATTTGCAAGTGAGTAAACGTAACTATCGCGTTACGATTTTTATTCTCATTCTTATAATTATTCTCAGCATTATGATCTATCAGTAATATTTACCGCAAACGAAATAGTTACGTTTACTCTCTTGCAAACTTACACTCGGGGTAGTATCCATAATACATTTTCACGTAATATTCTCTGAATTAATTGAGGGTTTTACCTTTTTTATTGAATGTTGTGAAATTATTTTAGAATTTATTTTAGAGTTTGTTCAATGAAATAGACGATAAAGTCCAGCGCAGCATACAGGGACACAAGGTCTCCAGCTCACCATGCAGGAAATCAAGGTTGCTAGCGCCACCATGCAGGAAGTCCAGGTCGTCGTCAAGCAGTTCTTCAAATTCTTCTTCAGACTCGTCTTCCTCGGACTCATCTTCCTCAGGTTCATCTTCCCCAAGCTCTGATGATAACTCACGTTTACCCGAAAAACCATCTCCGATACTGTGTAATGATGACGAACGTGACAGTAATGAAATCATTGATGATACTCCTCCACGCCTTATAAAAAAATACCAACGTAAGTAACAACGTGTTATTGTTACAATAAACTGTTTTATTATCATAAGTACAATCATTTATTACAATTCACTTGTTTACCTACTATAATTTCAGAATGAATAAAATTATCACACACGCCTGCAAATGCCATTACCAAGAACTTGCTAGTTTCATATTCTGATTGTTCTTCTCATGATTCTGACGAGTGCGACCAACAGCTACCCTGTAGATGTTCCTAATAAAAAGGCAAATGCCATTGAAAGAATTGTAAATCCGAAACAACAACTACTAGAAATTACAGTAAATATGTATTCAATAACATTCTAATAAATAATATAATAAGAAGAGGATGGACTAATACAATTAATATATATAATATTTTCTTACTTTTAAATATACATACATACATAATATATAAATAAATAAGTACTATGCATAATGTTAAATAAAATAAATACATGTATTTTAAAATAACCTTGTAAATAAATATAAATTAAAGTAATGTAAATTCAGCATTAAAACAGTATTAATTATATTATGTTTTATGGTTTCTAACCCAACTAGCTCAGGTGAAAATCTAAATTCCATACCAAATTATGTGATTTCTCCGTTATATTCTGATGAGAGCGATGTAGATCTGACTGATGATGATCCTCGTTATGTGTACACTACTGACAACAGAAACAAAAATAAACCAAGAAACTTCTTTATTCCGCCATCTGGATAGTCATCAAGTTCCTGTGACTCTGTTGGTTCAAATACTGAGGTAAAAAGAGGCCGAAAACGAGTAAGTGATACTTCAAAGTAGAAACAAAACAGAGCCAAACGTTTACGTAAAAGCGGTCAGTCATACATGTCTGTAACAAAAAAGGGAAAAAAATCCGAGTCGCTGTCTTTAACCACCGTTTACGGACAAAATAATGTAATTACTCTAGATACGAGCTGTTCAAATTTTATTGGGGATTACGGGACTTGAACCAGCAAAGAGCTTATGTTAAATCATATATGGTAGATATCAAGCCAAGATATCTATATACGAACGCAGAGCATCCCCGAAAACCAAACAAAGCCTATTATTTCACTATTTACAATCAACAAATTAGAGTCTGTAAAACTTTTTTCAAAGATACCTTGAACATTTTATATCGAATGATATTCACTACACAGCAAAACATCCAAAGTATCACTCATAAATTCATGATCCGAGGGCATACGCAGAATGGAGCGGACAACATACACAGTTTGAGAGAAAAAAAAGTTAAACAAAATGTAAAGTCCGGCCCAATCTATACCCCAGTTCAATTTATAACACTAATTAAAAACGCAAAAAAATAACCCCCCGATTAACATCCATGAGCTAGTATTCTGGACCTTAAACTGTTGCAAGAGGAATGGGGCTTTAATTTTGGTACAGATGAAACCGGCCAAAATGTCAACTGGAATTATATAAAGGTGTTAAAGGGCACAAAAGAAAATCCGTTTCTATTTTATTTTAAGACAACTTACAAGGACGAAAACTACAGAGAAGTTAATGTGCGAAATAAGCGCAGGAAGATGAAATCAGTAACAGAAATAACCATGAAGGCAGCATATACGCAAAAACAGGAGATAAGCGCTAATAAAAAGAAGGACTTGAAAGAATTAATCACAAAGGGGCAGATTCCATCTTATTAAACCAGTTTTTACAACTCAATTCTTTATCTTTTTTATACGTATCTTTTTTTAAAAAATATCTATGTATTTTGAATAGTCACAACTTACGAGACTGATTAAGACTAATAGGAAAATCCTACTTAGTTCTGTTGATTCTAATGATTGATTATAATTAATGTTGGTAGATGTACCAAGTACAGACGCCAGCACATCAAGCTACCCCAATCTATTAAATTTCTTTGATAGATTTTCAACATTAATGCAAAATGATAAGGTTCATGTTCAATTGGGATAATTTGACAGTTTGGGGGAGGCTTGACGTGCTGGCGTCTGTACAAGTAGGTATTTAAGTAGTTTTTATTCTTTTGTATTAGAATTTTATTGTTCTTTAGCATAATTACGTAAAGCTAGAGATCTCTAAGTATTTTGTGATGACTATGAAACTTTTTAATACTATTTTGTGATTTAAAAAAATACGTTAATTACTAAGTAGGTACAAATTAATGATTTTAAGTTCCTATTACGACTGATTATTATGACTACTGTTGTTATTAGGTTAAGAAAGCAGTTACGATAAAACTCAAAATATAAACTGTTATTTTACATTAACAAATATAAAGGTGTTTTGCGGAATATTTCTGCATTTTTATTTCCGTTTTACTTTTAAAGTGTAATAAGTACTATACATCTAAATAGATTATATTATTTATTAATACTAAACTGAATTATTAAATATTAGTTTGCAATTTTTTTGAAAATTGATCATTATTTTTTATACTAAACTGACGTAAGTTGAAAGTTTAGAACATAAACTTAATTTATTCATTTGATATAAATAATATAATTAAACTACTATGTCAGTTATATTCTCTATACATCTCTCTACAATTTAAGACCAAAAAAATAAAAATAACACCATAAACACGTGAAAACCATCAAAATGTTTTCAATAAGGTGGAGACTCAAAACTTTGATCTCGATTTCCCAAAAAAGTGAATTTTTGTCTTATTCCGGTTTATTATTAAGCGTGCGACATGGTAAGAGACGATATAATCCCGTAAGTCACACTCAGTCTCCCCTTTCGACTGTTTTTTCTAACCGCTTCTTTTGCTTTCTGGGACGATTTTTGTACAACAAAATCAATCATTTCCAACCCATATTTCCCCTCAATAAGGGGCAATGCAAAAAGAAGCTAACCACGTGGCTCCTGGGACTCAACTATGATGACACCGAAAAACTGCTTGCCATCGTGACTTAAAGTATACCAAATACTGTTTAATAAATCTTCACCCACTCCCTTCAACACACGCACGCCCACACACTGACCCCCACCCACGCACTCTCAGACATACACACACAAAACACATCTACTTACTGACGCTCTCACTACAAATGTTTACTAACAATACTAACACTAAACCAAACCATTCTTTTTTGTTTGTTATTTTTGTTTTATTTTCTCAGTTTAAAGTTAAATCACTTTTATTTTTATTTTTTGTTATTACTATTAAATGTATCTAACTGCTAGAGGGTGGAGACCTGGTGACCTGAAATACAGGCCCTTAAAGCCTAGCTTAGGCACCAGTCTCCCACAGTAAACCAAACCATATCATGTACCGTAAGTGTAACAATGTTTGCAATGTTTATTGTGGTGAGAAAATAAATAAATAAATAAATAAATAATCTTACCTAATATGCATTTTTGTAATTTTTGTAAAAAAAATATATTACTAAATGGCCCGGTCTTGACCTCGATCACGCCTGATGGAAAGCGATTGATGAGGTCTATGAGGGATCGAGCGTGCGCAGAAATGCCTGTTCACTCTTGTTCAAGGCACTGGTACTCCCACGCATCGACGAAATACAGCAAGCTGCTTGACGCCGGACTCCGGTGGGAGGGTGGTCGCGAACCAGGCGGGCATTAGCCCTACCACCGCAAGGGAAGAATTGGCCAGTCATCAAGGTATTGGGTGTGACTGTTCAGGATGCTCCGAGCGCTCAGTTCATTCGAGTTACTGGTGCAACAAATTGCGCTACACGAGGAAGCTTCTTCATGCATCCCAAAAACGTGACGATCTTACCGTTCTTCCAAGGCATCACGATAAAACAGGGAAGTGTAATGGTAGTATTCCCGTTTGAACACAAATCTTTAAAACACCTATGCAATGAACACCAAGGTATTCCCCATACCTTTGGTGCTCAATGCATAGGTGCTCTAAAAATTGGTACTCAAATGGGAATACTTCGTAAAATGATATGGACAATGAAGATGCTTTTCGTCAACGATAACTTCCATACTTTTTATGGATGTGACGTTTTACAAAATGATAAAAGTGCACAACTACACTAATATTAAAGAGGAAAGATTTAACTATATGTAAAATTGTTGGTAATTGATAAACTCAAAAACTACTTAACCGATTTTAAAAATTATTTTACCTATGGAAAGCTACATTATTCCGCAGTAACATGGGCTATACATTACACGCAGAAGAAGTCGTGGGCGAAGTGCGAGTTACATAATATGCCTTTAAGATCTCGATCTCATGATATAGTCTGATTGTTTGAATCACAAAGGAGTATTAATGAATAGCTTTGCTATTGTTTTCTTAATCTCTTCACTTTACGAGATTCTCGTGAATTAAACAAGGATTATGAATTATGAATCTTATTTTTAAACAATTCAGTCTTATGCTATCTGCTGGTAAAATGAATGTGTATCAATTAATTTAATTTGATTGAAATTCATTGAATGCTTTAGAATGTTTTTACGCTTGAATTTTTGTATTTCTAAGTGAAAATTGTGTGATGTAGTTGTAATGTATGGTGGAATTAGCATTTTCGGCTTCACCCGCGTCCATTTAAAAAATATCTCACATGAATGTCCTATCATTGTTTTGATATAGTTCTATTGGTATACACGGCGCACGCCAGGAAAGGTCTCCTCACCCAGTGTTTTCCGACATCTTCAACAATAATTGTCATATTTCAGCCAATGTATACAAAACCTTAGTTAATTACACTCCTGAACCTTCCTCATATACCACTCCATTCATTGGTAAAAACCGTATGAAAATCCGACCGATAATTTTTGTGGTATCGTGTTCAAACAGACAGACATACAGACAAACGCGGCGACTTTGTTTTATGATATGTAGTGATGAAGGCTCCTTTATTTTTCATTTAATTATGAATATAGTGGGCTTTTATAATTATTAATTTAATTATGAATATGAGTCATGGTTTTATTTTAACGTTCATTCTATAATATGGAGCTTCTATTACTTAATAGAAAATCTAACTATGTTAACTTAGTTATCTGAAACTTCTTCTCAATTATATAATATATATTCCATAGGTACAGATCAAGCCGCTTCCCTTGGGAACGGAATGAGATTGGATCGCCATTTAATTCCCAATGGACCCGAAGGCTATTGTAATCAAAACTTTAGTTCAAATCTATATATATCATTCAGGGAGATGTTACGTTGTAACAAGGTCCCGGACTTTGACCTTTTTTGGTACAAAACCTTGATTATAAATGCTAATTTGAAAGGCATCAAGTTAATTACAGTTTAAAATATTTATTTTAATGTTCTATTTGGAGATAGTTAAAGCCTCGGCAAGCACGCTATGCCGTTGGTCCCAGCTGTCATTCGTGGATCTTTGACAGTCGTCAGAAGCCCGAAAGTCTGACAACCAGTCTTACCAAGGGGTATCGAATTACCCAGTAGCTGGGTTGTGGAGGTCAGATAGGCAGTCGCTCCATGTAAAATACTGGTATTCAGCTGTATTCGGATAAATTGGAAGCCGATCCCAACACAGTTGGGAAGAGGCTGGGCAGATGATGATGACTTGGAGATGGTTTAAGAAATAAGGGGAAATTAGGTTATTTTTTGTAGGGCTACGGGTAGATCGAATATACGTTACAAAATATTTTCTCTTAAAGATAAAACAAGTACAAAATATTCACTGAAGAGAAAATAATCTAGCCATCTGTAAAATAATCATCCAAATCAATGGTTCCACGTTTATATTTCTGTTTTCCCTTAAAATCTCTCTCCAGGACGTTTTTTGAATGGCTGATCAAGATTCGATTCAATGGCCAAAGATTAGAACCATATTTTCGATTATTTTCAGGTAAGATAACCGCAGCACTGACGACTATTTTGATAGCTGGCAGCACAGCTATCGTCGAAGTCAAAATGACATGACAATGGCTACGTTCCGAGATACGATAATATCGATTTGAGAGTGCTCACACCCGTGATAGGCTTGGTATTGTTTCGAGATATTTAATGTTTGTTGTCTATTACCATTTACATTTATTTTAAAACAAAAGTCTCTAGTGTAAAAAATAATTTCTGCAGGATTGGCACGAGAACCGCAGAGAAGCGTTTTATCGACGGAAGAGTAGACAAAAAATTACGTTTCCGTGTAGACAGTTGACAGTTTTGAACCGAGAAATGTAGACAAGCGATTTCTATTCTACGGTAGAGTAGAAATAGAAAACATCATGCTAAGCCTGCTGCAGCGGGAACCATCGTCGTCGTAGAGACAATCGCAATGCTACGCCGTAGCGCCCGCACCGTAGCGACTCACTACGAAGCTACGAGAAGGTAAAGTATTTGCTTGTTGATTACGCATCTATCCAACCATCTTCAAGTCATAAATCAAGAAGCTCTCTGTAAAAGATTTTTTCTTAGAAATTTACTTTTTACATTTTTAATATCATAAAAGCTTTTCGATAACGCTTCTGAGTGGTACTTAAAATATTTATGTAATGAAAATATTAAATTGTGATAGAATTCTTTATCCTTATTTTTTTTATTTCCAGTTAGAAGCAATCTTGATTATTAAGAAGGTCCAATTATTCTGTTGGGCATTATTAACATAACTCTAAACTTTTAAGGAACTCTTGTGGTACGTTATTAATATTGCGTTGGAAATGCTTCGAGTTTTAACATTTTCTGCATTAGCTGATTAATTACATTTAACACTAGCTTTTGCCCGCGACTTCATACGCGTGGACTTTAGAATCAAGTAGATAATCATTTTTTTGATAATATATAGCCTATTTTTTAAGTCAGACCTCTCGGAATACATCATTGAAAACTGCATTCAATTCCATGCAGTGGTTTTTGCGTGATGCGGTAACAAACATGCAGACAGACAAAAATTCTAAAAACCGTTGTTTTGGCTTCTGTTGCTCTAATAAAGCCCCCCATACTATTTTTTCTTCCATATCTTTAATGTACAGAAATCGGCCTGTTACAATTTTATTATATGTATAGATGGTGTTCTTACATGGTTATCTCTAATGGCTGTAGAGAGTGTATTCAAGTTTCAAATTATGAACGCACCCGCGGTGTCGCCATTTTATAAAAATGGTAGGTATTTTTTTCATAAGCAAATTAGAATTAGCTTCCCAATATCGCAAGAATAGACCAATTTTTATACTACCTGTAATTACAGTCATAGGTTTATCAATTACTAGGTGAATTTTTAGTCACCGTTTAAATTTTTCAGGGTCATAGTACCCGTGAAATTGAACAACTTTCTCCAAGGAACATGGGCCGAAATATGAAAAAAAAAATCGGACCTCCCATGCAAAATCATTAGTCAGCTGATCGATTTTGTATGGGAGGTACGATTTTTTTTTTCATATTTCGGCCCATGTTCCTTGGAGAAAGTTGTTCAATTTCACGGGTACTATGACCCTGAAAAATTTAAACGGTGACTAAAAATTCACCTAGTATATGACTACCAAGACCCCCACAAATCCCCACTACCTCTACAAACAAGTACAAACCAAAAAAACAAAAGAAGTACAAATTCTTTTCCAACCTCACAGTTCTATATCCAGTAAGGAAGGAACTGATACTCAGCATAAAGATAAAAGGATCATTACCTTCTCGTATATCACTTGTAAGTGTGACAATTGAGGCGGGCCTGAAATCCCGGGACCTCCGGGACTGCGGGAATGCGGTCCTTAACCCGGACCGGATAGAAAAGTAATTAGGTCCTACATAAAAGTTTGTGGTTACTGCTGAGGCAGGCAGGTACGTTTCAGACATCGTATGTTCTTGGTAGAGGATTCTAGTCTATTGCATGGTTAATTAAAACCGTATGTGGAGCGAAGTAGAACAAAAATATAAGGTAAATTGAACAATCGGCACTGTGGAGAGAGGTATAGATAGCAGCCTATTTTGTTCTCACTGCTGGGATGCAGGCCTCTTCGCTATGAGAGGGCCATAATCCACCACGCGGGCCCAGTGCGGGTTGGTAGATGTCACATGTCTTCGAAATTTTGGTTCTAGGCCCCCACGACATTTTCCTTCACCGTTTTTAGAGCAGTGGTAATGAAAACAATTAAGGCGGTGATCTCTTGAAAACGGTCAAAAAGGTAGTTTTTAAACCAGTGTATCTCTTTAACCGTAAATAATTTTGAAAGCAAAAAAAAAAATATGATAGTTTCAAGTCTTTTTTGCATTCAGTGATTGAACTGAAAACATAATTAAACATACTTTAATGCATAAAAAAAATCATCAAAGTCACCTCTTATTTATATTTAAAACCAGGTTTATCCCTTCAATAACAATTAGAATTATAATTAAAAATATACCATAAAATTCCAAATGCCAAATTGAATCCAGTGATCGATTATTTATTATTAAATAGTTAATATCTAATTTTATACGATTTTATTTGTATTTTTACGACAGTGCTTGCTCATTTATTATTCGGATTTATTACAACAGATGACAGATTAACCCGTATCGGATTGCAATAAGAACTATTATCGCTCATAATGACAATATTTTTAAGTTACCAGGGCCTTAACCAAAGTAAAGGGCCTGTCAGGGTTTGAACTTACGACCTACAAGTTGTTAATCACGGCCGATTCTACTAGGTCATTACTTCTCTCTGCATTTTGCTAAAATACTTCTCTGATGTTAAATAATCGTGTGATAGTTAACAAGATGTGTTCCAAGTTACTTAAAAAAATTATGGTTTCTCAAGCCAAACTAAACTTGTGACATTGGTATTATATGCGCGTGTTAAATAATAACTAATTTATTTCTGTAAATAGGTTTAAAAAAATCACTTTTGTGCTTGAAAATAGTTTTGTTGACTAGCTGTTTTAAAACTAAATGAGGTTGGTGTTTCCTATCCAACTACTCTATGTTATCACTACCTCGACAACGAAATGGTGGGCCTTTACATAACCATTGTCTGTTACGGCACCCTTTTCAGTACATAGTCCGATATGGGAAGGTTTAAAAGGTAGAAAACAAATGAAACAAACGTAGCAATACGTGACATCCCATAAACAACTCTCATGAATTATTCCGAGAGGAAAAAGGGCTGATTGATTGTAAAATAAAACACAAAAACATCTAAAACTAATATTGGCAAGTATCGGAATCGGACGAAAATCTTCCTATAAAAAGTTCAAATATTTTTACAAGTTTTTCAGCATAAAGTAACCGTAACTATGATCAAGATTTAACTAAATTTTTCAAAGATTTAACTACAACATACATTTAACATACATACGTGTTGCTTGCTGTTTTTTTTATAGTTTTAAGGCAGCGTTTCCCAAACTATGGGTCGCAACCCACTGGTGGGTCGCGAGCGAATATTGGGTGGGCCTTGAAAAATTGGCAGACACGTCCAAGTGAGGAACTCATTGATTTATCAGAAGATACGTCACTGAATAATGTATTCGATGGCAAGCCGCGAAATACTAGGTCTCAGTTACTGACAACTATCCTTGCTTGTTGCCTGAAATTGAAGTTGAAGATAAAGCAATAAGTGGTGACAACAAAAAATAGGAAACAAATACATCCTTCTCCTTGAAATAGCACTCCTTGTAATTAGTTATTTTCGATTCTAACTAAACATTTTTTTCTTATTTTAATAGTCCTTCATTCATACCTAGTTATGCCACTTCTTTTCTCCATGACAGCCAAGAGGTGAGTCCCGAATTTGGAAGTTTTGTTAGGTGGGTCGCGGGCCAGTCAACTTTGGGAACCAATGTTTTAAGGTGTATTTTTTCACGCGTATGTCCCCCGAAGCGAAACGCTAAGGTGAACAGTACAGTTATCATCTGTTGAAGGCAACTTTTTAAAGCCGTAATAGCATTCTATACAGGTTGGCAAGGAAAATGACATGTTGCAAAAACTAGTACCTAGTAATATATTTATGCTCGTGACTGTATTGTACCCCCACATCATTTCCGTGACTCACTTTTCCTTATCGTACAGGACTCGAGTTCTGATATTTTAACAATTAAATTTTTAATCTTATCTGTGTGATAGGTTTTCTTTAGCTGACACTTTATCTGCGACTGTTGAGGATAACTCTTGCACTTGCAAGAGTTATCCTCAACAGTGCTCTTTTCCTGTTAAAGCTTTTCCTTGTCTCGTTGGTGAAGTGGTCGCAAGCGTTAATACTGAGTATGAGGTCCTGATTTCGATTCCTGAGTCGGGCAACCCGGAGTCTAGATTTGTGCCCGGTTATAGCACTAGGCTCGCCCCCTGTCTTAAACATTATTGCCGAAATCTGGATGTACGTACCTTCTATAGCTGCAGCTCTACCTAATCCTTCGGGTAATACGTCGTGATGTTATTTTATGTGGGTTTCCCTTTTCTGTTACTCAACATGAGTTTGTAGTAAGCAAAGTTGATAGGCTCAGCCATGCTGCAATCCTATTGGTTGGGACCATATCAAACGGATTTGAACCGAACGTGTGCGGTCACTGCCAGGGGTACGGGTTGTTTGAAAGAGATACCGTGGCCCCTGGCGCACAGGAAACTGAAGTCACACGGGTGGGTTTTAGTCAGTAAGAGTCTGACACGCCCTTCCACTCCACCCAGAGCGGGCGAAGTTATTTGACGATTTCCCACCCAAAACAAAAAAAAAAACGTGTGCGGTCTGACCTCATAGTTACGCAAGTCTCTTATCTATAGCAATGAAATATTCATAGATCATTGACATTAATCATTATAATATGGTAGTTTGATAACACTTCTCCCGGTTTCTGATAGCCTTTATGATGTTATCTTTAATTTAATAAAAAAAACCATTTTCATTTCAAACTAATTGATAGTTATTTTATTATTCATTTTAGACAAATGACGTCCACTGCTGGACATGGGCCTCCTCCAAAAGGGGGGTTTTGCCATAATCGCCACGCTTGGCAGGCGGATTGGCGATCGAAGTATGGTGGTAAAATGCGTTAAGAACGCTACTGCCCATTCTCTGGCCCTTACTCGCCTTCTACGACACCCACGGAGAGAAATGGGATGGTGCTATTCGTTCACGTCCGGCACGACACGAAACCGAACGAATTTTATTATTAATTTTATTGTACTTAAATTTTTATATTTCTACTCCGGTAACGGTAGTAGATATATATATATTATTTATTTATTCATATTAAGATCTAAATGTAGTAGCATACCAGACAACACGCGGAGATGTCAGGTGGAATAAGGCTTTGAAAGCGTAACATTTTTCTTATCAGCCAAAATCTTGGTCGATTTTTATTTAGTAGGTACTAACTTTTGTTAGCGGTTTCGCCTGCGTGGGGATTGGAAACTATCCCTTGGGAACTTACTACCGGGTTAAAAAGTATCCTATTTGTTAATCCGTTTAGTCGTTTTTGCGTGATTGTGTGTACCAAATATCTAAACATCTGAACATACAATCTTTCACATTATTTTTTTTTGGTTGACTATAATCCTACTATCCTACTTATGCTATAATTCATAAGTAGGATAGTCGGATTATTGTCATCCAGACAAAAATGGCTAGCATGGAATTCTGATTTTGTCTGATCAAAACTT
Organism: Antitype chi; assembly: GCA_947359405.1. Taxonomy (NCBI): domain Eukaryota; kingdom Metazoa; phylum Arthropoda; class Insecta; order Lepidoptera; family Noctuidae; genus Antitype; species Antitype chi. Next base: position 14,653,318 of record OX375819.1, on the reverse strand, counting down.
GGATATTCATAAAATTATTATGTCTTTGTCTACTCCTTCTTTACCTAATCTATCAAAATCAGAATGTTACTTTATCAATGGGCGAATAACTGGAGCCACAGGGCTACCAATCTATCAAGCTTCTGAATTGGCCAAAGGCTTTGAATGCCGATTACAGATTTGAAATCAGCCGCAGACGTTCAACCGTGCGGTATTCAGGTTTATCTCTGACTTAACGTCGAAGAGTTTGTTGAACTCTCGTTAAAGAAAATGGTAAAGTCAGGAAAATTAATTAGTTAGCGAAGTGACTACCATCTTTAATGGTCCGTATATTCATATCACAGCTGTCATTCTTTGTCAGTTTTATGAAATGGCGTCAACACAGCAAATTGACGTAAGTTATGTGTGTCGATTTGATAAATGATTAAGTTCCCTGACTATACCTACTCGGCTTATTATGGAATTTCTGTACGCGCATGCAGAGTTTTGTTTTTGATTTCAATTTGATACCAATATAAGGTATATTTTAGCGACATTATAGCGTTGGTTCAAACTAAATTCTGATATTATTTTTACAACACTATGTTATAATAATTGTGCTACCGGGACAGGTAGATACCCTATCTTAGTCCTTATAACATCAGCTATCTGCCAGTGAAAGTCACGTCAATATTGGTCTCGCCTTTTCGGAGTTAAGACGGAACAAAACAAAATGCATTTTGTTTTTGTTATACGTACCGTATATTATAATTTCATATGCATTATGTAAAAGCTGTTATTTTGATATTACAAACAGACATCAAATTTATTTATCTGTATAAATTTATGTATGAAAATATTTTTATGGAGTAACTAATAACGAGGAGGTAAATACAGTACCCAACAACCATAATAATTAAAAATGACAATTAATGGAAAAAAATACTATAATAAATCAAAAACTTAGAAGGCAATGGCCAGGTAGATACATGGCTAAAGTAATTACTAAATGGATGACCAAAATGCCAGTTAATGGGCCAGAGTGATGTTAAACCAATAAAATGTTCGCAAAACTCATTAATTACCTACAGCATTAAATGTTGCTCGGATACTGGTACGTTCCGATTAATTAATCGCATTGTTAGGACTTTATTGGACGATTGAATTTGCTGCTTCAATATTGGATTGGATTTTTAATCTTGCAGGAAGCTCGTGAAGTGAAGTCGTTATTTGAAAACTTTAGTGAGACCTGAAAATGCTATGTATAGGTGAAGAAGTACATGCCTGAGAGCGTATTTCTACAACGCCTTTCAGCAGAATTGACAAAAACTTGTACTTTAATATACTAATTCCATGTAAAAACTTTTCATAACCTTAGATCAGTCCATACATTTTTGACTTTTCTTTGATATCAACTGACTTGGTGACTGAGAGCTAGGCCCTCTGGGCAGCCACCAAGTCAGTTAAAATGAAGTTTTTTAGGCTGTTTATCCACGGCCACCGTCAACGGGACATCGAAGATAAACGAGCTTGTTCGAACCGACCGTGATGTCCTGGTGACGGCGATTGTTTATTTACTGCGACAGAACCTGGCGATCCAATGTGTTATGATGTATGATAGACCAAATAAAAGTCGGGCGAACGGGGTTACAGGTGTGACGGCGGTGTGGGGACAAGATCAAACGTGTTTTGTATTGCCGGCACATCGGCTCGTCACAGGCTCGGGTTGAGTTCTAGCTGTCGCGTCAAACTATTTGCAAATTCGAGGGCCGGTAGGCACTCGGGTGACGGACGTGTGGCGGACTCACGGCCATAGTAAATGCATGTTACGCCACTTTGGCACCGTCATCCTGGTCTCGTTGATTTCTCGTTGACGGTGGTGGTGGCCAAACGGACTTATTTTTTATCTAAGAACCCTTATTTATGGGTTTGAAGATAGAATAAGGCCACTCAGAACAAAAGAATCATTATTAATATTGTTTCTTTTGGTGCGAGTGTCCTCGAATTAAAGTTAAGGTACAAATAAATTTAAGTTAAGGTTGAGGGCTCGGCTCTCATGCACGACGTTGTGGATTCAAATCCGGGCAAGTACCAATGTTACTTTACCAATTCATATGTACTTTCTGAGTTTATCCTGGACATTATTGACATAGGTGAAGGATAACATTATGAAAGAATCTGGACTTATAGTTAATCGAAATCGACAACCTATTTTGAACAAGCGTCATCTATGCTGGTGACTTCTCTGTATGAGAAGACGCCTTTGCCTTTTGCAATGGGACAGCAAAACACTGTTTTTTATCTTTATGAAAATAATCATCACACAAAATAGTAAACCTTGAGATACCATCACATAAAAACATTCGAGCCGGAGTGCCATGCCGGAGGGAATTTCATAAAATACGGAATTTAAATATATTTCCCGTTGCCACGTTGGCCGAGATTAAAGGGAAAATGAATCGGCTAGTAATTGTCATGCAAATTGGCAGTCACCCTGTTGTGAACGTTCGCTGTAGACGGCAGTCTGTCACTGTCCTGCGTAGTAATTGAGTTTGTGACTTTGTAATCTGCTTCTACTTAGGCGTTAAGTAGACCAACGACAATTTGTTCGTGACCATAGAACGTGTGGAAAAACTAGCAGTCTATTTGTGTGTCGTGTGTGTTATTGCATAGTTTTTCATACTTTCCATCGTCCCGGACAAATTGTCCATCGGCTGCTCAGCACCTTAATCTGTTTGTATGTGTTTATTTTTATTAGAAACGCTCGCGGTTTTCACGGTCTATTTTGTTCAGTAACCTTTTATTTTCTTATTGTTAGTACTGTAAAGGTGGTTGTTTACCGAATACAACCTTAGGTTCGTAACGACATCACATTCGAACTGTCAGAAAGATCTAGAATCAAACCTTCAAATAATTAAGATTAAGATTTGTTTCGGAGATAAAAAGTTGATGAACAGCCGCGGTGCTGTAAAGATTTAGAACGTGAAATAAACGATATTGTTCATATTTACACACATACAGGCTGTTCATTTATCAACCCCGGTACCTAGGACCCTTAGGTCTTACAGTACTGTAACGACTCCGTAGAGTCCTGTGTGTTTGGGATCTTGCTAACTATTTAAGAGAAACGCATATGCGAACCAATATGAATTATACGTTTATTTCAAAGATTAGGACGTTACAGCTCCGCGCCTATCAATCATTTTTTTATCAGTAACAAAACCTATCCTAGTCTATTTTGAAGGATATCATTTATACTCATCTTCTTGACAAATCAAATGTGACAAAGCCGTTTCATTACCTGCTTGTATTTACATAAAGGTTGCATTCGATAAGCAACCAACCTTTACAGTACCTATATAGTTTAATGTGTCTCGATATGATCATCCATTACATATCGAGACACATCCGTGTCTTAGAAAGGGTCCCAGCTATAATTCGTAGATCTTTGGCAAACGTTACCGGTAGCCAGAAGCCCAAAAGTCTGACAACTAGAATAACTAAGGGCTACCGTGTTACCCAGTAACTGGGTTGTGGATGGGTTCTGGTCACATTGGCAGTCACTTCATGTAAAATACCTACTGGTATTCAGTTGCATCCGGTAAGACTGGATGCTAATTCAACATAGTTTTGAAAAGGCTAGGCAGAAAACATAAAACGAGATAGATCATAAGAAATTCATTTGAGCTTTGCGTGAGACCAAATTTGGCTGGTAGTAACTTTGTACACTTAAAATAAAAATACTAAAATCAATCTCAGCCCACGGACACGACCGTGACTTGCACAAAATAGGTAATTTTTCACAAATTTCGTTTACCACAAGGCGTAGAAAGCGTTCACGCAATCAAAACATGGAGGCTTAATTTAAAGGAGGGGAGAGATCGAAGCCTCTCAGCCGAAGTGAGGAAATGGCTGATTGAATTTCAAAATACGAAGCTGGTGACGTCTCTATTGATTGGAAGTACATTGTTGAACACCGTGCTAATAAACTCTCGTACCCTTTCTGTCTCCTCTTCTTTGATTCTTAAGATCCATATTTTAATATTATAAATGCGAAAGTAAATTTGACTGATTGTCAGTTACCTTTTAATACTTAACGGCTTTCGATCAAATTTTTCAGACAGGTAGACTGATAGCGATGACAAGTCGTGGTGGAGCAAAATGAAAGGTTGAGTGGACTGTATAACATGCGTATTATGAGATTAACATGAGATAAATTACAACGGTTAAATGGTCGGTTTAAATGCAAACAAGATATTGAGATACTTTAAGAAGCGCAAGCGCAGCCGTGCGAGGAGATGCAACAGCTGACTCGTGTGGCGCGGGGCGGGGGCCCGCGCTCGGCCGTCGGCCGGCTGGCGAGCCGCTGTCCCCGCACCCCTCTTTCACTGCCGCTGGCGCTCGGCGATGTTGAGATGGTGGACTCAACATAGACCATTATATAGGATTCTTTTAATTCCGGTAGTAGAAGTAGTACTTGGGACCTCCACGCAGGCGAAGCCGCGGGCAATAGCAAGTATAAGACAAATAGTAGTACGTACAGAAGTATATGAGTTAAAATATGTTCTAAGTACTGTTTCATTTTATTGTTTGTTTAATAAATTAACTAATGGTCGCTGAGTGGTCGAAAGTCGACCATAATAAAATTCTCATCAATAATAAAAAAATATTTTTGCGCTCCATCTCCATATTAGCTTTAACTGTATCAAATATCATACTCCTCCGTGCCCGTAGTTTTCGTATAAAGAGGTATAAAGATTTTGCTTCAAGTATTAACGTTGATAAGTATAGATAATTCTATAGAACTATTGGATTCCGTACGTTGTTTACGGATAACTACTGAAATTCAGCGCTATGCTATGCGTCCCCGAGTGCACTACATCATGCTGAGTGGAACCCTCTTATCAGACTGTAATTACATATTTTTGTTTTATAAGTACCAAGTTTCATTTACTCAAATTAAATCCACTTGTATGCACATGGTTCTGTGGTAAATGTAATTTTTTCCTAATTTATCTTTTACTTTATAGTCATTATAAGCAGCCTACAGCAGCCCACTGCTGGATATAAGCATCTCCGACAGCAAGCCATTCAACTTGATTCTCGGCAACTCTTATTAAATTGGTACCAGCCATTCTGCGATGATCGTCGCTTCACCTAGCTTGAGGGCGTCCTAACTGGAGGGTCCTTGGGGGCGTTTAAAAGAAAAAGAAAAGAAAAAGAACTTAGGTATAATCGGTAAACCTAAGGTAGGTCTTCAATCAAGAACAACTATACCTAACGTGACCATTTTTTTTTTTTGCCAGAGCGGGACATCTGCGGAATTAAATAATAAAAAAAAGTTTTTGTGTGTGTTTTGTTTTGTGGGTGTTTTACTAGTTTTTTTTTTTATTAAAGAAGATAGAAAATAATTAAAGCGCTGAACACAAAATAGTTAAGTAGGCACATTTTAAATTATAGTTTGGTCTGTTTTCAAAAGCGGGACTATGTCGGCCTCGCTGGGGACACCGGGACAGATTGCTTGAAAGCGGGACTGTCCCGCCCAAAGCGGGACGTATGGTCACGTTAACTATACCCTAACAATCATCGATTCTACGGCTAACATGGCCGGCTTATTGCTACTTCAGCTTGCTATAGTTTAGTGTGTGTGTGTATCTATCTACCTATACTCCATTTGAAATAAGATTAGACATTTAAACAAACCTTTTTTACAGTTCGTTCAACCGATTTTGACTTCTATTCCGTAGGCATAAGGATGTCATTAAAAGCAAAAAGTCGTTACAATACCAACTGTTTACTGCAGATGTCAATTATCATGCTACCAACGCAATAGAAGTCAAAATCAGTTGAACGAACTGTAAAAAAGGTTTGTTTAAATGTCTAATCTTAATACAAACGGAGTATAATGTTCCACTCTCAAGTTTACGGAATCACACCCGAGTACATCATCAAACAAATAATACATTACTGGTTATTGCGGTCTTCGTTTCGTGGAACTGAACGCAACTTATGAACTTATGTCCTCTCAATCTGTTTTCGTGAAACTTCAGTAGCGATTTTAATCACTTTTCTTTAGATATGCTGGTTACATACCTATGCGTTTGAAAATTTTGTTCGAATCGGCTCTACAGACTCCATACGGTTTCTTCATATTATATGTACAGTGGGCTGCATCAATTGGGTACCCCAGTTGTATTAAAATTTTAATACAAATGGGGTACCGAATTGATGCAGCCCACCGTACCTATAGATAGGTATCCACGTATTACGTTCATAATTTGTGGTACTTTAGAAGCCTGGCCAACCTATTATCAGTAATTAACAGTATATAACATAACATCACGCCTTTTTTCCGAAGGAATGGGAAGAGATGTACTTATAATACACCCACAATTCGGTTGTTATGTTTAAGTCCCATGTAATAGGGGCGAGCTTATTGCCATCAACCGGGCACAAATCGGACTCCTGGATGTTACTGAGAAATTCCAGATAGAAAAACCCAAGAACACTTTGCTCGGCCTTGAAATCGAACCCAAGACCTTACGCACAGCAACAGTGCTTGCTACCACTAGACCAACGAGGTAGTCGCAGTAAAAGTACCTATTTAGTTACTGTTTGTATACCGACCTACCAATATACTTAGGTTGATACAAAAATATCTGACTGAAATGATGTTTTAGTAAAACATGTCAACAACCAAACTCATCGCAATCTTTCTTAGCCTAAAATTCCTTGCATACGTACAGTCACCAAAAGAGATAAGTAACCAGGGTCGTCGGATATACTTGAAGTTTAGTAAGAAACCGATGAATGTTTTCGAAAGAAAGAAACTAATTTGGTAAATTAAGAGGAACCTAGTCGCGGGCTCAAACTCACTGGTGGGCCTGGCTAAAAATCACGCTGTCTCACCAGGCTTCGTGTCCGACAGAGATAGTATCAGTGATGAGCAGTTAGACGCTAGTCTACACGCACAACGTTATTGAGTGAGATGTAGGATCATTTATAGTAAAAAAATTAAGAAAAGTTCTTTGGAAGATCGGGATTTATGAAAAAGCCATTGCATAAATCAATGACTAATAAAGTATATTGAACTTTTCGATAATTGAACTTTGTCGGTACTGACTTGGCTTTGGAGATTTTACACATCTTTTATTACTTAAACACGCTCAAAGTTAAGTAAAATTTGAAAGAAAACTAATCTTTGTTGGTTCCTAACTTTTAATGGGCTTTTATTTTAGTATTCTGTTTCCATACATACAATATTAATCATGAGACAAAACGATATCAAATTTTACTTTGGATGTGCCATGTCACACAGCGGAGTAAAACACTCCCGAAGTTTGTATGCAAAAAATGTGAACTAGGTTCACCTTAACTGTTGTTTATTATTAATTTTATTTTATTTCATTCGAAAACATGTATCGGTTTATTACTAACCTTCAACTATATCCGACGACCCTGGTCGCTTATCTCTTTTGGTGACTGTACAGAAGTATGTTATAATGTTCATAGCAATAAGGAATTTTACAGATTTTCATTAAACAACCAAGACCAATAAAAATGGAAACGCCTAGGTATCAATAAAATGCAAAACTCTCATATAACCAGAGGGTTCTAGAATATTTTAATAAACAAACATAATCCTTTTAATATTTCGTGAGAGCTCCAAACTAAGAATCTAAGTCAATATCACGAGAACTGAGAACTGAGTTTGTTACACACATTTTATAAGCTAATATATTCTACGCATCTAAACCATGAGCAAACAAATGTCTATGGTCCTCAACTGATAACAAAAATATTTTAGTACGGGTTATAAATAAGGTTAGAATAATAATTTTATCGCGCTCAGCAACGAACGAGTCGCGATTTACGTGTTTTAAATAATGGTTGTTATATTACAATAGGACCACACAAACGAAAATCGAGCGCCGTATGTCTAACCTACCAGAGTTGGCAAAAATCTGATTATGCATATTTAATTAGTTTTTTAGGGTGTCGTACTCAAAGGGTGCCAACGGAACCCTATTACTAATCCTCCGCTGTCCGTCTGTCTTCCAGCAGAGTGTATCTCATGAACCTTAATAGACGGTTGAAATTTTTACAGAGTGTACTAATAAATTAAGTTATCTATGTTACAAACGAAAGTGGGTATCCATACAAGAAACGTTTACGTGCTGAGTTTACGGCGTGTTTTGCCTTGTTATAAGAAAATCTTCGTATGCGAGTGCGAATTGCACTTGCCCGGTTTTTTCACTTTAGCATTGAGTTTTAGTCTTTTTTTAATAGGGCACAATGAATCTTGCAACTCTTGTTCTAGGTCGTAATCGTAAGTGCTGACAAATAATCAATTAAGCAGATAATTAAATTAATTGAATGATGGTCATTGCTCAAATTTTGAATGCTGATATTATTATTCTTCAAATGTTATTTTATTAAAACGAGTTCATGTAATACAGATGATTAATTATTGTGAAATTGTCCTTCTAATGATTTTTATTAAATTCGAATTCTAAGCAATAAAAGAACATAACAGACAACCCTGGACCTACACACACAAATATATATTAATGAGTCACACCAATATGAATCCGATTACAATTTGACCTTGATGTACCAAAATAATTTCTGTCGAATCTATTATTTCAAACATTATGAATTGGAGTAGTGTTTTGAAACTCCTCTTTTGAAGTATTTAATTCAAGGAAGGAAGGAAATGGTTTTATTGGACAATCCATCTACAATACTGTATTGGTATTGGTTTTGTCTGACATTAATCATTATACGCAAAAACATACTGATAAAACTAGGAGGAAAAAGAATACATACGCACAAAAATGAAACAACAGATCATCTCGGTATTAATATTTACACACTCAAGGCGAATCGACCAAATTGAATAATAATTGAACTCTCTTATCTATCTAAACATATTCACAAATTATAAATCCGTTTTTCGTGGCTGTGTGGATGCGTTGCTCTTCTAAAAAGTACGCGACGGAATTTTAAAGCCGTTGTCACCATAACCAGCTAACTCAGCAGCTCACTAAAAACCAGACTTTAGCAACTGTTTAGATGTTCGATAAGGGCGTTAGTGAATAAATCAGCAGGCATTTCGGCCGTTGGCAAATACCTAACACTCACAACTTTATGTTCTACAAATTGTCTACAAAAATGATATTTTATATCAATATGCTTTGTTCTTTTGCGATAAGCTGGGTTTATGGTTAAGTTTTGTGCACTCTGGTTATCATTGAAAAGATCAATAGTACCTATACATTTCTTGTGTAATTTCATACTGTAAATTACGCAAATAAACCGCTTCTTTAGAGGCTTCGGTAATTGCCATGTGTTCGGCTTACCTGTATCCTTTTATATTATCTGGATATCCTATGAGAATACTTTTGATCGCCTTCTTGTCCCACTTCTTTCGCTACATGGACCATAACAGTGCTACCAAATATTCTTATTCGACTAATATCCGGCTTGGAGCCAGTCCACAACTCATATGGAGTTTTATTATCCAGTGCTGCTGCTATTATTAGATTTTGCAGATACACTGCCGTATTAGTGGCCTCAACCCAGAACTCTTTCCCTAAATTAGTCTTCAATCTGTCTTTGCAAGTGACGTTGTTTTACCTGTACATTCGGATACATTGAAAATGTGTCAAAATGTTACGTTGCATTTTTTGTAGAGCAACATTTAAAGTTACTTTCTATAACTTATTATTATATAGTTACTCCAAAAAGAGTAATTTCGATGTGGGTGCTTAGAACCACCGTGAAATATTTTTGAACTTGTATGTCATAGTAAAAAATGGCGGCAAGCGCTGCCCTGGCAGCTTAGCGATCGTCGTGCGTGAGTCGACACGTATGTGTGGCGAATTAATCAAATCTACGCAATATTTTTGTCACGAAAATATCCAATAGTTTTCGGAAGGCGAAACTATTTTTCTGGGGTGAGTGAGATGTTGTTTACTTAACTATTCAATCGCATTATGTTCTCTTGTATAAGAACTTGGACGCATATATTGTTTACAAGGATAAAGTCCGTTTCCTATAGTAGTGTAACATAACGACGCAGACGCACATGGAAATTGGACGAATATTTTGCTTACGAGGATAAAGTCCGTTTTCGTACGTACGACACACACGCACATGGTGGTCGGCCACGCCCGCGTTTCTCCTCGTCGTTGTTTGTGTACTAAATTAAGTACATAAATTGGCTACTATTTACGCATGTTTTATTCAATGAATTGTTAGTGATTCTAAAATTGCCGGTTTGTTGATGACATAAATAAAACTGTTTGGAATATCAAAATGTTTTTGCCAGTTCTAGCTCGGAAGGGGACTTTAGCGCGTTTTGCACCTAATAAAATGTACGGTACCGAAAGCATTAAGAGCGTTCATTCCACGCGGGCTGGCAACAACGCATTTATAGTAGTTTTTCGTGATTATTTCATTAAATACATACATTTTTTTTTCAGCTACGTAATGCAAATAGAAAATAATTGACAGTATGTCGATTTTTATAAGTAGTATATACAAAAATAACTGTAAAAACTTATAAACTTGAAACGCACACTTATAAACTTGAAAAAAAAAATTGAAAAAATAGTACTTTTGCTTGTATTTAGTACGAAAAACTACTAAAACTACGTTGTTGCCAGCCCGCGTGGAATGAACGCTCTTAAGCGCACTATTTCAGTCATGGACCGCCATTGCCATCAGTTTCTATACGTCATTTGTGTCGTAGGTAGGTTACTGCGAGCGAATCTAATTTAATTTATTTTATCTATGTTGTTTGATCATAATTTTTTGTAATCAATTTGTCGTTTTTTTATTTCTTAAACTATGTATTACCTACTTGTTTGAATTAATTAATTAATGTGGGGCATGATGTGCTTTTCTGTATGCAATGAGGCGGTTAGACTAAAGTTTGTAATGTTAAACATTGTAAAGTAACAGTGTAGGTACTCATTGTTGAGAAGCCTAGTAATTAAATAATAAACGGTAAAATTTGTATGACAATGCTGCATCTAGTAACGGTCACAGACAGAGACATAGCTCCGTGCTCTATGAGCGTCACCTAATAAAAGACACTACAAACATTTGGGTACAAATCGAACCCAAGGGCGTCTCATTCAATGGATGACGCAATAGTGACGCCAATATACGTTAAACCGTTTACACTATCGTCACGTGACCTCATAAAAATACTTTTTTTTGTTGCAGAAAAAAATGGGTACAGATGATTCTGAATATGACTGGAAGTCATTTGTGGTAGTCAGGGCGTTTGTCAATGATAAGTACGATTGTATACCAAGTGCATGGCTCGTATTCAATGAAGAATATGGTGGTCGTGCGTATCAGACTACGGTTACCTATAAATTTCCCTCACGGGCTAAACTAGGTAAAGGATTAAAATTTAATAAAAACCAACGCCCTGAAAAAAGCTGGCCTGAGTTCGACGGTAAAATGTTATTGGACACGAGTAAGTTCATAATTTTATCACACAGCGTACACACATACATCTCACACACAGCAACACACTTTAGACAATTTTAGGAACGGTAGTGCCTTCGTCAAACGAATCCTTAAATAAATGTTAAAAATCGCCTCTATCTTCGAATACAAAGAAATGATCCTTTCATGAAAATAAGTAACTAAGCAAGAAAAAACTGGTTTTCAGACTTTCGGGCTTCTGAATATTTATTTATTTATTAATTGCATTCCATATTGTAAAAAGATGTAACCAAGGGCTTAAAGCTAGGTACATAAATATGGACCCTGTAAGGGCATAGCAAAATGATAAAATTAAAATTAAGAGAAGAATAAATTAAATTAAATTAAATGATTAAATTACATAATACGAGTGTAATAATGATTCTAATTGTTACAATTAAATTATTACATGATACAAAACGTTAATCAATAATTCAGTACATTTTATTAAAATAAATGATTATTAGTAATCCATGCATTCGTTTTTGTCATAAAAGTAATATAGATAGTCATTTATTTATTTTATATTTACGTCAAGCATAATAATAGGTATATAGGTCGATCGATTCACAATTTGTCTGTTTTAAATTCCTCAATGGTCTATTAGCCTTTCTTTATTAGCAGAGATTTCAACTGTTTCCAGAAATTTGAGTCATTTAGTAGGGATTTTAAACGTTCCGGTAGCTTATTAAATATGTTAGCTAGTCTTGAGTATGGACTTTTCCCGATAACTTTTAAGTTTGTGATGGGTAGTATTAATCTATTCTTGTTCCGTCGGTTATCCGTAACGAATGTCAAAGAACCACGAATGACAGCTGGGACCAACGGCTTAACGTGGTTTCTGAGGCACGTTGAGATCTCGGTATGTTAAGATGGTCACCCATGCAGGGACGCGTAGCTTAATCCGATCGATTGACCCTTGCGACTTGCTCCCCCAGTGGGTTCCCGCATTGTCGTTGCGGGGGGGCTCAGTAGCCGTGGTCCGCTCCCACGGTGAAGCGAAGAGGAACCCCCGGTGGGGCCGCTCGTCAGGGCTTTTGCTTTCAAGCCGACGACGTAGCGGCCAAAAAGTAGGTTGTGGTGAGGTGCACCGCAACTGAGGCGGGCCGCGATGTCGAATGGGAGGCATCGCGGCTGATGGTTACAGGCTGCGGCGGAGGAGGAGTGCCGGTACTTCTGAGTAGCGCTCTTCCCTTCCGTGGCCTGGACGGGGCCGCCACCGTTTGATGGCGGATGCGGTGGGGCCGCAGGGGAAGAGGAGTGTCGGTATAGCGCTGGCCGCTCTCCCTATCCCCTGCGGCCAAGAATTGGTAGGCGGCGGGGCTACTGAGCTGACCCGTCGCAGGGGGACCAAGGGTGCCAAGGGTGCCAGAGTAGTCTGGGCCCTTGTGCTACTTGGTTCCTGGGGTGGTCACGGCGTGCCATGTGTCCTGGTGCGCCGGACTGGTGGGGTCCGCAAGGGCCGATGCCTGCCAGGGGTGCGGGTTGTTCGAAAGAGATACCGTCGCCCCTGGCACACGGGCAACTGAGGGAACACGGGTGGGTTTTAGTCAGTAAAAGTCTGACACGCCCTCCTGCTCCACCCAAAGCGGGAGAAGTTATTTGATGATTTCCCACCCTCAAAATAAAAAAAAACCCTTGCGACTGCAATTACTTAGGCACGAGCCCAAAGAAAACATTACCGAGTTTAATAAAAATATAATCTGAAAGAATCTCGACGTTTCCTCATAAAAATATGACCAAATACATACATATAATACAATATAATATCAGTCAGTGGCACTGGAAGGCCTCCCACAAGATGGACCGATGATCGCAGGAATCTGCTAGATGCACAGAGAAGCACAGAACCAGTTGAAGTGACGGTGTTTGAGGGAGGCCTATGTCCAGCAGTGGACGTTTTCGGCTGAAATGATGAGGATGATCAGTCAATAGAAAATATTGTTTGTTTCATAGATTGTCAAGCAGAAGCATTTCAATATATAAAAAACGCCAAAGCACAACAAAGAAAATTTGACGAAGAGGATGGTTGTAGATACACATCAAGCTCGAGTGATGGTGAATCAGGTAACATTATAATTATTATGATAAATAACGTCGATATTTTAACTAATCGCCCGACTCCAATTAAGTATTTATCACGAATTATTATATGTTAATTGTGTATTGGTTAGTGATTGGTGGTTTAAGTTAATTAGAAAACCAGCGTCAGACAACTTCTGACTGTTAAGACTGTTAAGCCATAATCGTGAGGGTCGTCCAATTCAGCATCTTGTTTATAATATTGTGTTTTTCAACGTCTTTAGTACAGTCATTAAATAAATGTCACTTTAATAAAATATTATCTCTTCCTCGTACATAGATTTTGGAGAAAAGAATCCACCTGAACGAAGTGGAACCAAAAGGAAACAATCTGAGGAAGAAAATAACAAAAATATCCAAGCTAAATCGAATAAAATCGCAAAAGAATTGGATAAGAAACTAGAATCAGAGAAAAATGAGGCTAAAAAGCAAATTCATTCGCACTGCTATAACTTTTATGGCGAATTCAATGCATCATATCAAAAATTGATGTCTGTTCTAGACAGTACAGCTGATTATTTACTAAAAATAATTTCTACACATAAGGAAAATGCGGCAGCCACAGCAAAACTATCATCACCGTTACCATCAAATCAGCAGCACGATGACAGGACACCAAATGACAGTCAATTGGAACAAAGACATCCTCAGCCAGAAGCTGGAATTAAAGGACTTCTATCAAAAACAGTTGTGTATGACAAGACACCAAATGAAAGTAAATTGGACCAAAGACATCCTCAGCCAAAATTTGGAATTAAAGAACTTCTGTCAAAAACAGGTGTGTATGACAAGACACCAAATGAAAGTAAATTGGACCAAAGAAATTCTCAGCCAGAAACTAAAATTAAAGAACTGTATCAAAAACAAGTGTTTATGTCTCTCAAAAAGCCCTAAATGAGAGCAAAATTAATATATTTATAACATTACCAACCAATCTTTGTCAATAGTAGAAACAAATGGCAGCATAAAAGCCTGCGCTCACAGGCGTCATGGCACGGCAAGGGATTTTTAAGCCACGAATAAAATATAACTTAATAATATGACACCAAAATTGAAATTTCAACAGCAACGATGCCGCGGTATCCTTAGGCATAGCGCGACGCTCTTAGGCATCATCATTGAAATATGATTTTTATTGTCTTATACTTACTTAAGTATAGTAAGGGATTTTTAGGCGACTAATAGGAATATTACTTAATATTCCTATTAGTCGCCTAAAAATCCCTTGCCGTACCGTGCCGTTAGTGGGTGCAGGCTCTTAGTCGACGTTCACACGGAGGTATAAATATCGCGACTGGATTTGCAACTCTCGATGTTGGTATCCAGCAGAGTGCATATCATCGCGTCGAAAACACACTGTTCGATTTACAACTCTCGGCGGCAAGCAGTAATATTATTACGTACGTGTGAATGTCGACTAAGAAAGGAACAACCGGTTAAGTCCGGCGCGGAACCTATCGGATCTAATACAATAGAAAATGAATTGTGTCTCATTAGCCGGGATTGACAGATTAAGCTAAGTCCAGACTTGTATCATTTTAGTGAATCTGATATTCGTCGCATATCATCAACACATTTCATTTTCGCTAGTCTGGACACAAAATGATACGCCATCATGGCTCCCGCCGTAGCTGATACACCCCGATTCGTATTTTAACCGCGCATCTGGTATTTTCCTATCGGATATCGTGATCGGCAGTGTGGACGTAGTATGGACACTTTTTGATAGCTTGTCACGATACGACTATGCCGTTTGATACATGATACACCACCTACCTTCTATCTCAAGGCGGTCTTTCCCCGACCATCAAAGGGCATACGCAATATCGCTACACGATTTTAACAAGTTTGGTCGTGGTTTTTAGTCCCATCAGCGAGCAATAAGATAGTTATACGATGCGGTTGAAGTATTCGTCCATACTTAGGATACGAATAAAATCAATAAGATACCCGTGATTTAGAACTTTAACATGATACCTACAAGTGTGGACCAAACTTTATTTTTAAAATTTTCTGGTCTACACGCATATGTGCACAGTTTTTTTTTCGTATTAAGTATATGTCGTTTGCAAGGCTAAACAAAGCTAAGAATAGTCATTCATATTTCATAAGCTATACATACTTAGAATAAAATATTTAAATCAAAAAGGAATTTCATGATTCTTGATGAAATTATCGACTATGTTAAATGTCACTCAACAAACAAAATTGTTTATTTTCATAGATCAAGAACAAGAAGAAGATGACATAGCAATAGTAATGAGAAATATTAGAGAAATGGAGGCTGCAAAACAGTGTTTAAAAACTCTTGTGCCGTAAGTGAATCAGGTAATCTCTATATTTAATACGAAAACTCAGGCAACTGAGGGAACACGGGTGGGTTTTAGTCAGTACAACTCTGACACGCCCTCGTGCTCCACCCACAGCGGGCGAAGTTATTTGATGATTTCCCACCCAAAAACGAAAATACCAAAAACTTTGTAAGCCTTTTTACGAAAATTACGCTGACAATGGAGTATGAAATTTGGCACAGTTAAAATTTACATGGAGAAGAAGTGCAGAAAGATTAAAAAATATATAATAAAACATTAGAAATACATTAAGTTTTAAATGAATTATGGTCGAAATTCGAGCACTGGGCGGCCACTACTTGAGATAATTATCGGTACTTGGAACTCTGATTAATAATCTTCAACTGATAACATTTCAAAATGTAGTAGCCTCAAGCTGCTTAGTTTCGCTTAGACTCTCACTCCTCATTAATAATGCATTCTTAATCAAAAAAGCCAAATTTTTTCTTTGATCGAAGCAACAAAATTGGGAAAAAATATACAGATCTGTGTCTTTTTTAAGACACTGTGCGACTCGATGGAGGGTAGGTAGTATGGGAGTGAAGTATGCACATTTGTACCTTTGTGGCACTCTAGAGACCAAATGCGTAGGCCGATTTTGATGATTCTAAATTCATATGTATTTATTTATTGTATTCCATATTGTAAAATAAATATGTTACAAGGGGCTTAAAGCTAGGTTCAAAACGAGTAAAAATGTTTTTAAGTTAAACGGTTTTAATTAAAATAATGATGTAGATAATGTACTAAAAGCTAAAAAATTATTCGAAAGTACAGTATTTTAATAATCAAGCCCTTTCATTTGATACCCATATTGAGAGGGTTGTGAAAAAATATGTAATCCGCCAGTTTGTTGCGGCGGCCATATCGGATTCAAAATAATACTGATTCAATTAAATTGTATTGTTACCAAAACGAAAGGTGTGTACCAAATATAAGATCAATCTGCCAACAGGAAAGGCGTAAAATTACAAGTAGATACTAAATTTGACCAAAAAAAAACAAACAGGGCAAGCTAAATAAAACAGTTTAAAAATATGGACAATGTAAGAGACACCCAGCAAAATAATGAAATTAAGATTACTAAAAATAATACTGATTAAATTAAATTGTATTGTTATCAAAACTAAAGGTGTGTACCAAAATATATTATATCAATCTGCCAACAGGAAGGGCGTAAAATTTCAAGTACTAAATTTGACCAAAAAAAAAACAAACAGGGCAAGCTAAATAAAACCATTTCAAAATATTGACAATGTAAGAGACACACAGCGAAATAATAAAATTAAGATTAGTAAAAACAAAATTAAAGCTACTACTGATATAAAATCTACGTGTACCTACTTATTTTAATTAATTTAGAAATAAAATAAGAACATAAATTTTATTGTCATTAAGATTAAATGATTACAAATTATTATGGTTTGATTAATAATTATTGAGATCAATTTTACATAAAAATAAAGGAATGCTTGGTTTGCAAGTAAAACCATCAAGTTAAGTCACTCCATTTGTCTTAATCTTGCGAGAGAGAGAGACAGAGAGAGAATAAACAGGCAGGCAGAGACAAAAAAAAAGCTTTTTGTCATAAAGTACCGTTTACACTTTAACGTGCATTAAGTAAAAACCTGTTATTTGACTTACCAAGAGACACTTCAATTTTATTTATTTGTATGTACAGTCACGGACTTTAATTGATAAGCCACTTGCCACAGTTCCTATTTTAGCCGTGTAATGCAAATCGGGTTTAGTCGGTTATACTCGTACATGTCCAGAGTGACGACCCAAAGTCAACCAATTGAAGGGCTAGCAACCGTAACCTAGCAACAATTGTTTCAGCGTAGCGATGGTAACGTTCTGATTAGTCATTTCGACTTCGGGAAAACTCGCACCCATGATTTTATCCGAACGCGTAGCGTCCAAGAGACGTTCATGACAAATATGATAACTGTTGCATAGAAACATAAATAGTTACGGCTACGATTCACCAAAATTCGAAATTATCGTCTCTGACATTTCAACAGTCACTATCTTTGGATAGGTTTTCAGAAATAACGAGTATTTAATGAGCTCTTATTCAAAGGAGGTCAGTATCAAATAGATTGGATAAACTTATTCAACAGTGTATTGATTTATCGTTGACAATTTATTAGTCAACCTCTATGGATAAGACTATTTCCTATTATAAGTATTTTGTCATCTTGTTTACGAGCATGCGGTTTAAGTTAGTTTTTACACGCTTTATATTAGCTTCACTTGTATGTTTGTTTGTATGTAACCGACTCCTTTAAGCGCGATTTTGACCCACTTTAAACGGTCAGATTTCATTGAAACTTTGTAAACTTGTCGAGGACCGATGACAATTCAATAATTAAAAAAAAATTGGGGAAAAAAAAAACACGTTTTTGTAGAACTAAAAAATTGAAATTAAATAATAGTTTAAAAAACTAAAAAACACGCTTTAAAAACCAAACTAAATAAATGATAGTTTAAAAAACTAAAAAACACGCTTTAAAAACCAAACTAAAAAAGGAGAAAATAATTTAATTCAATTAAAAAGCGTGGGGTGCTTTTTGAGGTATTTTTATAATCAGTTACTGTCAAGCACCCCACGCTTTTTAATTGAATTAAATTATTTTCTCCTTTTTTAGTACTATTATAAATGTGAAAGTTTGTATGTAGGAAGTAGGATGTGCATTTAATAAAAACCTGTTATGTAGATATGTAGCTATGGATAGTAGGATTAACAATAGTCTTTTATTTTTACAGAGATAAAGCGGCACCAAAAGCAAAGCTCTTTTCACCATAACTGATAAAATTTTGTTTCGTTCCATTAATAAAAATTAAAAGGTACTGGCATAGTAACTAGTGTAAGTAAATATTTCATTTAGGCACGCAACGCACGAGCCGAGCGAGCGCAGCGAGCTTGCCGCGGCAGCGGTTGGCGAGTGCCAGAAACATATTTTTTTATGTATAACCAGAAACTACTACCAGAATCTTAATATAATATTATTATTACCTGTTTAAATTTGTCCCAATTGGAAAAACACCCTTGTAATAAAACGTCGTCGTTGACTGAATAGAAATGGTAAATTGAAAACTGACGATACAAAATATTTGGCATATTTTATTTTGCGTAAAATATGTAATACCAACTGAAATATATATGTTACCGGAAATGTATGAAACCTAGGAATTGTACACAATTCCTAGGAAATATATGCACTTCCGAGCCTACTTAGGAAATGTGTAAAATTATGTTTCAAAGATTCTTTAATACACACATTTCCTGTGAAATGTATGTATTTCCTAGGAATTTTATGCAATTCCGAGAACTAGGAACTATAAAAACTAGGAAATATATAAAAACTAATGCTTTCTAGAATTGCTCGCATGGTTTCTGTCACGGCTCCGGCGCTGCGGGTCTCCGGCGCGGCGGTCCCACGCGAGCTTATAGTCGCAGATGGTATTAGCGGGCGCCGACGCGGCTGAGGCTGGCCGGTTCAGCCGGCCAGCAAGCCGAACCTGCTCCTCAGCTCGCGGCCCGCCTCGCCCCTCCGCGCCTACGCGGATTTAAATAACACTCTAGGGGTAGGGCAGACAAAACTACGTGGAGTCGGTTTTGCAGCGATTCGTTTCTGTAACTAACTTTTAATACATTTCCGATTGCTATTTATATTCCGATTTCCTAGGAAAAGTGTATGTTACAAAATATATCACAGATTTCCTATCTATTTTAGGAATTGTACACATTTCCTAGGAATTGTATACAATGTGACGGATTACACACTTTTCCGTTAATATATATATATATGTCGGAGACGGTCGCTAAACGAAGCGCGGCACGCAACCCGAGCAGTGGCGGCACTAACACTCGGGTAACGTCGTGCTACGACGGAGCCTAGCGAACGGAGGGGCGCCAGAGAAAGAACACTTGCCTTCCGACCGTTCTAGAGACCGGCACCTCCAGTCTAGGAACTGTCCTACGTTTCGTTTGGTTTTAACTAATTATTGTGACTATTGTGTTTGACTATTATTAAAAGTGATTATTGTGCATTGAGTGTTCCTTTTTGTTCGATCACCCAATACCCGCCCGCATAATGTCTGACGACGGTGCCAATAATGCTCCTGTCCCGACATATATATTAATATTAAGATTCTGGTGATAGTTTCTGGTTTTACATTCAAAAATATGTTTCCGACACTCGTCGGCCGCTGCTGCCGCGGCATGCTCGCTGCATTCGCTTGGCTCGTGCGTTGTGAGGTCACAGTTCTATCTAACCTAACCTAACCTACAGTTCTGGTTGCAGTTCGTTTTTAGTTCGTCGTTCGTAACTATTAACCAGCTGAAATTGAGATTATGCTATTGGGTGAACCGTCGCAAAAAGGAAACATTTTTATTTGGATAAAGACGGCAGAATTAATCGAATTCTGCAACACAAGTCTGAATACTCTGAAATAAAATGTCCATTGCAAAAAAAAAATGTAAGCTACATTTCGTATCAAGTAAATGATTACATTAAAATAAGAGTGCATTTTAAATTATATACCTATTTCCCAAAAAATATTATTTTTGTCTTTTTATTTTTTTAATAACAGAAAAGAAAGAAAGAAAGAAAACGTATTTATTAGACTCGCACAGGAAAAAAAAGAAACTTAACTACACAATATGCTTAACAAAAAAATTAAAATTAAAATATTATAAAAAGTAAAAAATAAAAAATAACAAAATACTGTACGAGGCCAAAAGGCCCCTATCTCAGCATGATGCTGCGACATTTAAAGGTGTCGCAGCGCTGGTATTCTGATAGGGCCCACTGTGATGTCACGGACAGATACAGGAATAAAATAATAAATAAAAATGAGATAATTATGTGTAAAATACCTAAAAAATTATGTACGTAAAAAGTTTGTTTTTTGTAATCCGCGTGTGTGCACCGCACGTAACATCTATTATTTCCATCATCATCTATGCCTTTAGTGTCTGTGACACTATGGCATCGCTGTGACAAGCAATGAGACGCAGGCGCCGACCACAGCAGAGTAAATGGCGCCGACTTACGGCAAAAGCAAAAAGAAAATCACATCGAATTTATATTGTTACGGCCGTCATGTAAGACAGACAATTTACGGTAATTAGAGAAAAAAGATAACTAAGGTTTTGAAAGGTGTGAGAATTCCGATTTACAAAAAAAATGACAAACAACGAACAAAAAAAAACAAAGAAGAAAGAAAGAAATAAAAACAAAGTGCAAAACCAATGCAGCTATGCCTTTACAATCGCTGCCAAACCAAGGAACATATATTACCACAAGCGGTGCTAAACGCTCACCACCATTACCAGCTGCGTGCAGATCAAGGGTAAGTTCAATCAGGTTCAAAGTGAGGTATCTTTTTGAAGCTGTAGTAAGTGCTGTGCTAACAAATCATTTGATTATATGTTTGTCTAAAGATTGTTTGCTATAATAAATCTTTTGATTAAAAACCAAATGTATTAATGACATTATTGACATTATGCTTGGTAATATTCTGCCGAGTAAAAATTTGACCAAATGAAAATGTGCATCTAAAATCATTCCAAATATTGCATTGGTATAAAAAAAGATCGCTAAAATTTGTTTGGATAGTTAAATTTTGCCAAAATCTTTACTGCGACTAGCTCGTTGGCCTAGTGGTCGCAAGCACTGCTGCTGTGCGTAAGGTCCTGGGTTCGATTTCCAGGTCGAGCAAAGTGTTATTGGGTTGTCTATCTGGAATTTCTCAGTAACATCCAGGAGTCCGATTTGTGCCCGGTTGATGGCATTAGGCTCGCCCCTATTACATGGGGCTTACAGATAGCAGGCAAAATGTGGGTGTATTATAGGTACATCTCTACCTATTCCTTCGGGAAAAAGGCGTGATGTTATGTTAGATAATGTTAGTTACTGATATTAGGCTGGCCAGGCTATAAAGTAACACAATTATGGACGAAATACGTGGGTACCTATCTATAGGTACCTACATACCTACATAATATGACGAAACCGTATGGAGTCTGTAGAGCCGATTTGAACAAAATTTTCAAACGCATAGGTAACCAGCATATCTATAGAAAAGTGATTAAAATCGCTACTGAAGTTTCACGAAAACAAAATGAGAGGATTGAGAGGACATAAGTTCATAAGCTGCGATCAGTTCCACGAAACGAAGACCGCAATAACCAGTAATGTATTATTTGTTTGATGATGTACTCGGGTGTACGTAGGTATTGTATGCAAAATCCGTGGAAACTTAAGAGTGGAACATAAGATAGATACACACACTACACTATAGCAAACTGAAGTAGCAATAAGCCGGCCATATTAGCCGTAAAACCGATGATGACTACGCCTAGTTTTTAGGAAAAAACGGCTAGTTTTTGAGAATCAAATACCTAAACTTAAAAAAAAAAACGACATATTTGCGTGTTAAATAAAATAAAATAAAAATCGTTTATTTCAGACCCATAACGTCCATTTGGTTAGTATACAAACGACTTAGAAACTAGTGTTAGTACTTACATCTACTGGACAAAAAACTAAAACTATATTTATTATTACGCCACATTTGCATGTAGGCGTATCCAATGTCCCAGTATGGCGCTGTCCCACTTATCCGCTATAGCATTCAGGATGCTGTTGGGGCTGGCGCGTACCCAGCGCATGATGGAGGCGCATCGCTTGCGTATGATGGCGTGAAAGCCATCTATTCCTGTCTCAGCGAACATGCCGGAAGCACTGCAGTAGCGCGGCAACCCCATCAACACCCTGAATGCATTATTGTATTGAACGCGCAGGGCGCTGTATGTCTTCTGCGTGTAGTTGACCCACAGACTGCATGTTTAGAATGACTGACAGTAGGTACGCCGCAAACAGTGTAGCCTTTAAGGGCCTATGTCCCGTTTGGTAGCGTAACACGGTCACTTTATGAACCCTACTGCTCATTAACGGCTTGTCTTGAAGATTTGAAAAATATATGATTTTGCTATAGATTCATATAGATCATTTTGCCCGAAATACTTTTTTTGTGTGGTTAATACTTTTGCTGTAAAAAATATTTTCCAACACGCAATATTTTGGCTTCTATTCCATACTCCTACTAAACGGCTACGTTATTTGAAAAAAAATACACTGAAAAATAGATAGTTAGAGGTACCACAGAATCGCCGAAGCACAATTGTAAATTAATCAAAGGAATATCCCCATTTTGAGATAAAGGCTCAGAGGTGCCCTGCGCGGGCGCGGGCGGCAGTCGTGTTTTAGCATACAAACGGGAGATGAGGATACTATGGGCCTTAAGAGGGAACAGGGCGTGCGATTCTCCATACAAATGTATTCCCCTTTTTTCTTCCTGAATAATGCCTCTAGAGCAATATTTATTTTTTCATAAAATCAAGGTCTGCCGTAAACACGTCCCTGTCATTTTCTTTTTTTCAGCAACTAGTTATTAAAGAACATATGACGCTCTAAAAATTACAAAACATATCCTATTTTTACCGACGTGATTAGATGACTACCAGACAAATTAGAAAAGTTTTTAACATAAATAAAAATGATAGGAACCTAAACATACTCTTTCTTAAAATATTAATGTAAAAAATAATTGAATCGGCTCAGTTTTTGAGGAGAAAAAAGGGGAATACGAAAAGTCGATTTCGTCAAAAATTTTGTGTTAATTTCGGTCTGAGCTGCAGCTGTCCCTATCACACACTACGGGGGCAGACTTACTGACAGCGCGACGGCAATAGTTTCTTCAAATACCTATTTTTCAAATTCCTCGCAGGCCCCGTCCCCTCTTAATTCAGTCGTGCATTTTGCAAATCTGCGAGCCAACATGTGGCAGCGGACAGCCAACGCCTTGCGCTCACGTTCAATATAACTAGTAACGATCATTTGATTTGTTTTGGTTTTGGTAAACAAATGATTTGCTAATAATGTTTGCCATTACTACCGAACTTTTGCAAAATGTAACTGTGGCGTCTGTTATAAATGAAAATGAAAGACAAAACTGGATCTGTACCTAATTTGCAAACAGTCTATACCATAGAGCTATTCCAGGCAAAACACATTTCTAGATTACTCAATTCAAGTAGCAACCCAACGGTAACGTCGCTTATGAAACGTTTGGTGTAGGAACACTTTTGGGTTACGCCTCGCAGACAATTCTACCATCCGTAAGCAAAACGAATCGTTTCTATAATATAGGAACCGGGCATTAAAGAAGGTGCTTTCGGCGAAGTTAGATATCGGTAAAAGATAGTTTAGTTCAAGCGTGTTTCGGCGAACCATGACATCGACAAATCTCGGTATCGGCCAACCATTCATTCTTTGTAGCGAAACCTGCTAAATAATGGTATCGACTAAAAGTTTTGTCATATTACCGTTCAACGGTGAACCATGCTTTCTGTAGACTATTATATCGTTCAAGGATAATTCGATAAACCGTACGGGACTCGAGATAAATAGACGTTTAAACTGAATTGTCTACAAAACAAACCTGTGACCTATGGAACTTGTAAGTTGGCTCTATTTCTACTAGTATCTCTATGTAGTCTGTGCTACTGATCCATCGAACTACTGCCCTTCGAGCGTCGATGTCCCATAGGCGAGCCCTCCCCGTCCGCGTCCTCCGGCCTCCCGGCTCAGCGCTCAGTTATCGTCGTAAGCCGAGGCGGCGTCACGCATACCTAACTGTGTTAACGTTTATTACTGAACTCAATATTTCCGTCGCTAAAATAACAAATTAAGGACAAAATATTCAAGGAAACCGAAACTAAGAAGTTTTAGGTAGGATATTGTTTACTGTACTTTTACATGGTTTTATCTTCTATATCTTAAGGAAATTGGACACAAATATTATTTTGTTTTAGACGATAAAGTTCGTTTCATTTACGACGACGCAAGTCACGTGGTATGCGGCCGCGAACTACGCGCGGCTTGTCGTCTTTCTTTGTGTGTCAATTATATTTACGCATGTTTTATTCAATTAATTCTGAAATGTTAGTGATTCGTTTGATTTAAAAAAAATGTTTGGCAATGCATCATTAATTTACTTACGTTCATTATCGCAGAGAACAGTAATATTTATAGCCAACAAAACCTTGTAGATCTAATTTACGGCTCTGCCAAGGTACCTCGCGAAATTTAAAATACTTACTTTAGTTTTTCCCAATTTGCAGCTCTACAATGTATAACTAAATTAATGCACATTAAGAAATGTTCAGAATCGCTTACTAAATAAATTTCTGTCATTTTTAATCCTATACCTACGTGAGTAATTTTGTATCCCAAAAATAATTAAACCTAGGTAGGTACGTAAATAATTATAGTCACACATCCGCTGTACAGTGAAAACAAACTACAGTGAACGAAGTACTACATAAGTTACTCAGATAAAATTGGACGAAGTACCTACTAGGCTACACCCTTAAATACGGGTGCGACTGTGTGCGTGCGAAGATTTGTAATATGACCACAATTTTTTTCCACAATCAGTATGACCAATAAATATGTAATGTTTTCTACGAATTAGTAAAAATTCAGTGTATCTATTATGATTATATCATATGTAATTGGGGTGTTTGGTGGTGTGGGGTAATTCCGGAGCATGTTATACCTATATTAGATTTTTTTAACACACACCGATTTTCAATAAAATGAAAGATTTGAATTTTATTTTTTATTAATTGTCTCATTACATATTAAATACTAAAAAGATGTTTGAAGTCAACCCAAAGAGCGCCTCATTCAATGGATGACGCAATAGCAAGGTCGAATCGTACCTACTCATTGCCAGAACGTTCTACATATTGTAAACAGACGATCACGTGCCTACATTCTTTTGCAGAAAATGAGTTCAGAAGAGGAGTCAGAACTGGATTCAGATCTGGAAGAAGAAGAGGAGTCAGAAGACGAGTCTTCTGATTACGACTTTCTGGCGTTTTTGGTTGTCAGAGAACAAGATTCAGGATGTTACGATGTTATACCGAGTAATTGGGTCATAACTGCTTACGACTATGATAATGGGGACCAGACCACTATCGATTATGTATTTCCCTCAGAAGACCAAATAGGCGCCGAAATAAAATTTAGGAAAAACCAACCACGGAAGTTTGACTGGCCTCAATTCTTTGGCGATATGCTATATGAGTCAGGTAAGCACAAATTTGCGTCATCAAATTTGCGTCATCAAATTTGCGTCATCAAATTTGCGTCATCAAATTTGCGTCATCGGATTCCTGTAATCAACCTCGGAATTACCCTATCACTTTTGACAATAATTTCCAGAAAATTCAAATTTCAAAAGCTTGAAACTATTTATACCACTTATGTAGACCTTAACCTTGACCTGTTTTGAGACGTTCATTCAAAATTTATTGGATAAAACAATTACGAGGACGACTATACGTACTTACTTAGATGCTACGTGGGGTACAGACATGCGGATGACAATAATTTATTATTTATGTACGTTTTTTAAATGTTACATTACACGTTATCTTATTTTTATTTTATTTATTTTTAATTTCTGTATCTGTCTGTGACATCACAGCGGGTTCTATCAAAATACCGGAGCTGCGACACTTAAAAAGAGTCCGTGTGCCGTGGACCGTTTGGCCTCGTATAGGCGGCTACACATCAAGTTATACAATTCCAGTATAAGCTGATCTCGCATTGGATAGGATTTCCGTACAGTGCGAGGTCAGCGTAAACTGGAAATATATAGCTTGATGTGTAGCCGTTTGTACAAGACTTCGTTTTTATTTTACTTTCTTTTATAGAATATTCAAATATAAATTCAAATTTATTTATTTGGGACAACTAGATCCAAAGGTTAGTTTACAAAAAAAAAGGCTTAGAAAAACGATTGTTAGTAAGTACTTAAATACAATTACAAAGACAGCACTCATCATATTACACAAATTCCCCTGCGCTGAGACACCCCACCTCGTCAAGATAACCAAATAGGGAGATACCTCCCTAAAAGATCACCAGACGACCGAAATCCCTCAACACAGGGGCACGTACATCTTCAGCTATAGTTTTCAGGATTCTGTTGTGACTCTCCCGCACCCTCTTTATAAGTGACACTTTTTTCCGAATGACGGCATGAAAACCATCAGTATGAGCCTGCGCAAACATCTCAGAGGCACTGCAGAAACGAGGAAGTCCCAACATCATCCTGAAAATGTTATTGTATTGGACGCGCAGAGTGTCTAGGGTTTTTTTGGTATAGCTAACCCATAGACCACCCGCCACGGACTGACAGAGCCCTGCGCTCCCTTTCTATGTCAACATCATCTTTAAGGTCGTCGGTAAGGTAATGTCCAAGTTAAACTGCGACACCATTCAAAGTAATGGGTGGAACAGATTCAGGACACTTACCGGCCTTAAAGACCATGTACTGACTTTTCTTTACATTGTAAATAAGTTCGTGAGACTCGGCATAGCCTTCACAAACTTTCAGCATCTCTCGGAGCGCCCCTGCAGTGGGACTCAGCAGCACCATGTCATCGGCGTAGCTGATATTATTAACACTAATACCACCCACCCGGCATCCGCCACGCATGTTGCTGAGTTCCACTATGAGGTCGTCTACATACAGGCTGAAGAGCTTGGGAGATGATAACATATTTTGTACTTAGTTGAGTTTGTGAAATTCCTTTTGAAATTTTCCTTTCTGTCTTTATTTACATATTTTTACGTTGTTTCCAAGCGTAAACATAGATAAAGGTTGGACTTATTTGTTTCAGTATTTATATTCGTGTATTTATGTGTACTTAAATAGGGTGGCAGGGATATCGACGCAAGAACTGTAACAATGAATTCAGCACATGATTCTGACCCCCTAACCAATAACATCTGGTCGGTTATCAAAAAAAAAACATTGGTACTCCGGGAGTGCCGACAGAAGTGAAAACTTGAACAATTACGTGTGAATTTTTTTAATCGTCAATACATACATGATTTTATATTATTTATAATCATGATTTTGGTCATATCTTCTAAACGGGACAGCCGATTTTCATAATTCCAATTGAAATATTAATTATGGACCTAACTAAACCTATCTTTTGAGACTAAAGGCGCGATGCCTACCAAAACTTCGCGCCAGCCGTGTTTTGGGCAGGTTTTTGGACCGATTGTCAGAAAAAAATTATGATAGGAACAGAAATGTTCGTAATATCAGAAAACAAAAAAGGGAAGCATCTCTTCCAAATAGGAACATTTTAACTAGTAAGCCCAGGTGGCTGTGGAGCCAGCCCAGCATTAAGCCAAGCATTTTAATCTACGATATAATCATCTAACTTATAATATGCTTGTCTACATAGTGTGCGTTTAATACATGATTTAAATTTCTTTTCGTTTGGTTCAAGAATATCGACTGGTATTTTATTATAACATTTTACACAGTACCCCATAAAAGAAGTGTGTACTTTAGACAATCTAAAACGTGGTTGATCTAATTTTTTTACTATTACTAGTGTTAAAATTGTGCCTGTCACTTATTTTACTAAAAATATGTAGATTTTCACGAACATACATAATGTTTTCATAGATATATTGACAAGGTACCGTCATGATGTTTATTGTTTTGAACAGTTCCCCCTTAGAGATTCACGTCTGCAGAGGTTGTAGATGGCTCTGACAGCCCTCTTTTGCAGAATAAAGATCGACTCAATACCCGCAACCCGTCCCCATAGCAAAATACCGTAAGACATGATGCTATGAAAGTAACTAAAATAGACCAGTCTCGCGGTATCCACGTCTGTTAATTGGCGGATCTTCCAAACAGCGTAAGCGGCAGAATTTAGCCGCCCTGTAAGTGAGGACCCCACTGTAACTTTGAGTCATGCGTGATCCCCCCCCAGGAAAACCGTCTGTTCGACGAATTCTAATATCTCCTTATTCAATACAACGTGACATTCACTACTTCTAACATTCGGTAACGTAAATCATATGCATTTAGTTTTCATTCCATTTAAGACCAAATTATTTACAGTAAACCAATTATGGACCTTAACTATGGCGTTATTTACATCGTCAAACTCCTGTGCATGTCTCTTAACTTTAAAAATCAGTGAGGTTTCATCAGCAAATAACACCATTTGTGATCGGTTTTTTAGTAACTGAGTTAAATTATTTATATATACTAAAAAGAGGAACGGGCCCAATATTGAGCCCTGCGGTACACCCATTTTCACTTTTAAGCCCAAGGAATTCACACCGTTTATTTGAACTTGCTGCAGTCTATCATTCAAGTGCGACTTTACCAAGCTAAGCGCAAGTTCACCCAGTCCGTAATGCTCAAGTTTCAAGAGAAGTGTTTCGTGATTCACACAATCAAACGCCTTGGATAGGTTGCAAAAGATACCTATTGCATCTTGCGCCTCTTCCCATGCGGTAAAGGTGTATTTTAATAAGGTGACATCAGCGTCGGTTGTGCAACGTCCTCTGGTGAAACCATACTGTTAATCGTGTAGGATGTTATTACAATTAAAATGATTGAGCATTTGATTTAACATAACTTTTTGAAACA
This sequence comes from Antitype chi, assembly GCA_947359405.1. NCBI lineage: Eukaryota > Metazoa > Arthropoda > Insecta > Lepidoptera > Noctuidae > Antitype > Antitype chi. Next base: position 14,623,865 of record OX375819.1, on the reverse strand, counting down.
TCTTGCTGAAAACTGGCAAAACCAATACGGGTCTATAATTATTAGTATATTTGCTGTCGCCAGATTTGAAGAGTGGAATATCTTTACTATACTTCATGAAATCCGGGAACACTCCTTCATCTACACACAAATTAAATATTAAAGCCAAATAGGGTGCAATTGTCTCAATAATGGATTGACATACTTTAGTAGACATGCCGTATCGATCTTCGGTAATTTTGATCTTAAGTTGCTTATATGTCTTTACAACGACCACAGGGTTTATATGTTTAAAAGACAATGCCAGATCCTGCCCCACCTTTTATCAATTTACAGTAAAATGAAACTTAATCAAAATTATTGAATGAAATTATGACCTTTTCTTACTTATCTATTATTATGTTACACTAGCGGATAAAAAGTTTGTGATAAAAAGGAATTTAAAAACCCAAAGCCTATTTCCTGTATTTGTCGCAACCATCCGCGTTACTTAGCAACGCGCATACACGGGGAACAAAACGAGTTATTTTATTTAAAAACGACATCTATTAATTTATAATGTACGGATTTTATATGTATTTGATTGAAATACACACAGTTAAAGAAAATAATGTACCTATGTAATATTATTATGAATGTATGTTTTAATGAATCTTTCGCATTTGAGCATTAGTAGGTAGGTCATTAGGTGTAACGAAACGTCGTTGACGAGCTAATAGCAATGTCAAAAAATCATTCATTGACATTTGCTATGTTCTGTTTACCTTTGCATTTTTGTTTGTATTTTACGCTCCCTAATCTCTTCGCGATCACAATTATTACAGTTATATTTTCACGACGATTTTTACTTTTGTACACGGACATCACATCCTAGAATAGCATTGTAATAATATACAGCACTCATTAAATATTTCTGCAATGATTATAACCTACACTTAAGGTAAATTAAATGTAATAATTGTTTATAGATTTAAACGAAAACAACAAGTTCTAAAGGCATTTAAACATGTTTTAGTTATCACTAATAATGCAGCAATAGAATACTACATTTGGCATGCCTGTAAATCAACTTTTATGTTATAGGTCAAAGCTTTATAGAATTCCTGGCATTCTCCTTTAAATTCCACAGAACAGGCTGAAACATTCGCTCTTAATAAATCAATAGCAAGTGCGGGCGAAGAATTTAAAGTTTCTGTAGTTTTAATAGGAATATTGGTAAAGAAGCCACACCAACGGGAAACGCCGTTGATTATCGCGATGATGGACGTTAACCGTAGGTTTAGCCACAACTTATCGCGATAATTTGACAACGGCATTCACATGACCATTTGACGTTAGGCGATAACTCTGTGGGCATTGACGTTGACCGTTAGTGTGGCCCAGAATTAGCGCCGAAAATTGAAAATCGAACAGCGTGCATTTTCGTCACGCGCGCTGGGATGCACTCTGTCGTCTACTTATGGCCGATCCCAATAGTTTACAGACTGTTATAGGTTAAAATTAAGACTCTTGTATAGCTATCTTGCTATGAGATATTTGCACCAATAATGGTGCAAATATCTCATAGCTTTACATAGACCCTCCCATATGGAAACCTATCAAAGGTTAAATTAGCCAACGAATCTCTTTAGCCCAGTATGGCAATAAAAAATGCTAGCATTGGGAAGCAAAACGATTCGTTTTTATAGGAACTGAGCTATACAACACTCATTTAAATAAAAATATGGGGATACTAATATTATAAATGTGCAAGTAACTCTGTCTGTCTGTTACGCTTTCTTTCACACCTAAACTGCCGAACCGTTCGTCATGAAATTTGGCAGAGATATAGCCTGGGATACGGAGAAGGACATAGGTAATTTTTTTACGCGATAACCGACATCCACGCGGGTGGAGCCGCGGGTAAAACCTAGTAAAAGGATTTTGACGTTTTCTCATGAAATATCGTCAAATGAATGACACTCAATAAAAAAATCATTATTTTTGTTCTACAGATTCTCAAGCATCAGCATTTCAATTTATAAAAGATGAAAGAAAAAGAGAGAGACAACTTGATCGAATTGTAGAATTTCAGCGTCGATATGAATCAGGTAATTATTAGTACGATAATTAATACCGATATTTATTATTCATCATTCATCATCATCATCATATCATTTCAGCCGAAAGACGTCCACAGCTGGACATAGGCCTCCCCCAAGCTCCTCCACTTCGACCGGTTTTTTTTTTTTTTTTTTTCATGGTGGGAAATCATCAAATGACTTCTCCCGCTCTGGGTGGAGCAGGAGGGCGTGTCAGACTTTTACTGACTAAAACCCACCCGTGTTCCCTCAGTTGCCTGTGTGCCAGGGGCGACGGTATCTCTTTCGAACAACCCGCACCCCTGGCAGGCATCGGCCCTTGCGGACCCCACCAGTCCGGCGCACCAGGACACATGGCACGCCGTGACCACCCCAGGAACCAAGTAGCACAAGGGCCCTAGACTACCCTGGCACCCTTGGCACCCTTGGTCCCCCTGCGACGGGTCAGCGCAGTGGCCCCGCCGCCTACCACCTCTCGGCCGCAGAGGATAGGGAGAGCGGCCAACGCTATACCGACACTCCTCTTCCCCTGCGGCCCCACCGCGTCCGCCATCAAACGGTGGCGGCCCCGTCCAGGCCACGGAAGGGAAGAGCGCTACTCAAAAGTACCGGCACTCCTCCTCCGCCGCAGCCTGTAACCCTCAGCCGCGATGCCTCCCATTCGACATCGCGGCCCGCCTTAGTTGCGGTGCACCTCACCGCAACCTACTTATTGGCCGCTACGTCGTCGGCTTGGAGACCAAAGCCCTGACGAGCGGCCCCACCTTGGGGTTCCTCTTCGCTTCACCGTGGGAGCGGACCACGGCTACTGAGCCCCCCCGCAACGACAATGCGGGAACCCACTGGGGGGGTCCACTTCGACCGGTCTTGTGCTTCCCACATCCAGCTGATTCCCGCGGCCTTTACAAGGTCATCGGTCCACCTTGTGGGAGGGCTTGCCACTCTACGTCTTCCGTTACGCGGCCGCCACTCCAGAACCATCATCATTATTCGACATCAATTAATATTTGGAGGGTCTTATGAAACAAAATATTAATACAACCGAATTGAGAACAACCTCTTTTTTGAAGTCGGTTAAAAATAAACAAGCAGTGAAGATTTTACATATAGGTATATTAGTAATACCGTTTATGCATAACTAGCCCCTACCTACTTACCTACTTGCTACCGTATAGTAGCATATATCCACTGAAGCAGTGGCAAGACTCCTGACTTAACTATTTTTACTTTATTTATGACCCTGGGGATTCGGACCTTTGTAAGGCGTACAAGGGCTGAAGCAACTCGTAGACATTATTTCTAAGGGTTCATTCGGACTTATGCCATAATCGCTCACAGCGCTGACATAAATATTTGCGTTCCGATTTACAATGCTGCTACTCCCCTCAACGTCAAATCATAGATACACCGTTTCTAACTTTTATACAGTCGCAGACGAAATCGCGGGCAAAATATAAGGGCACTCAATAAAACATAACGCGTATTTCTCTTAGGTTATGCAGAAAAAAAGGAAGCACCCAAACCAAGCGGAGCAAAAAGGAAGCAACCTGAAGATAAAAATGACCCAAAGAAACCGAAAACATGCACAGAGCCGGCGCCTGCCGCTTCCACCTCGTCAACAGTGGCATCTAAACCGCCTGTAGTCACAGCCCCAAAAAAATAAAGCTGCGAATAAGGCTCATCGCTGACTTTACTGATTTCGATGTCCTCTTGCATGTTTTACACTGACCATTTTGTAATACTTTCGTGTAATGGCGGTACTCTTTCTATAAACAGCATAGTACTTTAGGTACGATAATATTTTCCCGCAACGTTTGGCTTACCAGTGGTTGTTTTTATTTTTCTGATGTCGTGATGAGACGTCTGTCAGTGTCATTTTTGTTTTATATTAATGTTAAGGGCCTAAGTTCCGTTTGGTAGCGTAACACGGTCACTTTATGAACCGTACTGCTCATTAACGGCTTGTCTTGAAGATTTGAAAAATATATCATTTTGCTATAGATTCATATAGATCATTTTGCCGAGGGTACTTTTTTTGTATGGTTAATACTTTTGCTGAAAAAATATTTTCCAACACGCAATATTTTGGCTTATAATCCATACTCCTACTAAACGGCTTCGTTATTTGGAAAAAAAATACACTGAAAAATAGATAGTTAGAGGTACCACAGAATCGCTAGAGCACAATTGTAAATTAATCAACATTTGCTTAGGAATATCCCCATTTTGAGATAAAGGCTCAGAGGTGCCCTGCGTGAGCGCGGGCGGCAGTCGTGCTTTAGCATTCAGACGGAAGATGAGGATACTATGGGCTTTAAGTTTCGTAACAATCTGCGTTTATTATAATCTGTATCCAAATGTTGTGGATGACATTATCTTTAGTTAAGTTTTAATGATTTTTATAATTTGAAATGTACAATAAATCAAGGCTTAAATTGTTTTAACAATTTATGCCATGATTTATACGTACTTGATATTTTTACGTATCTAGTTCGTAAATGTTGTTGTAAAATCTCTGCCAACGGCGAATATAGGTGTGTTATAAGTTGACCGACCGTATGACCGTATCGATCTACTGTTCGGCCGTCGACCGAATGAGTTCCTAACACTTGTCAGTTTCGTACAAAATAATACGTATTTTGCGATTTTGATCTTTATAAGTTACTGGAATTGTCGCACTGACAGGTGACAGGAATGCGTTCTCTTGACGACTGGACTGTAATTGGTAAATGATTTTATTTCTGTAAGTAGGTTTGTACAAACACTTTTACACGTCAAACATATTTTTTTAAACTAGATGTGGCCGGCGTTTCCTATCTGACTACTCTGAGAAGAAAGGCCGAAACAAACTCAGAGGTCACAGTCCCTTTTAAAAGTCCAGACATAATCTTGGTTAGATCATGTGAAGACCATGTGGATTGGTGTCTGAAATGGTCTTTTGAGGAAAGAACCACACAGATTGAGTGGACCTGTCCAATCAGTGCACGCATTTATCAGTAATCATTCAGCAATCTATTAGTATTAGGTATCGTTTTTTTTGTTTAAGGGGCTTGTAGCTAAGTAGGTACCAAGCCGCACTGGTCGATCGATTGGATTAACCTACGCTTGCCGTGGTTGGTCCGTGGATTGGACCATCTTTACATACCACCGCCGTGCCTCGGAAAGCACGTTAAGCCGCTGGTCTCGGCTGTCATTCGTATATCTTTGACTAGTTACTGGTAAATGGGTTGTGTAGGTCAGATGGCAGTCGCTCCATGTAAAATCTTGGTACTCGTCTGCATCCGGTTAGACTGGAAGCCGACCCCATCAAAGATAGTTAGTTCTTAGTTGGCAAATTTAACTTTAAATCAAGTCATACGCAGGGCTCCACAACAAGCTATTAGTCTTGTGCCTGCTCGGTCATTTTTAAGATCGCTCCGTACTAGTTCATTTCGGTCAGTGAACTAGTTCATTCTATTAGTTCTTTTGGCTCTATTCGGTCTTCGGTCTCAGTCAGTACTTCCATAGATCACAGAGCAAAAAAGTCTCATTGAAATTGTATCAGTCAAATAAGTCGCTGTCATTCTCGTTCTCGTTCAGACATACGGTATAGCTCTTTGTGAATGTACGAGGAGCTATTAGAACTAATAGACCGATTAAAAGCCTGAATTCGGGAACGTTTTTTTTAGTACAGTGCAAAGAAACGGTTCCTATTCGTTCATCGTTCACGAACTACACAAGACCACAACCTATACACTTCCAGTATAAGCTGATCTCGCATTGTATAGGATTTCCGTGCAGTGCGAGATCAGCGTAAACTGGAAATACTGGCTTGACGTGTAGCCGTGTGTACAGAGAGCCTGGGCGTCTAAAAGGGCCGATTAGGCAGAATCATAACGGGATAATATAAGTAATTAATCATATTTAAAACCGTAAGATGGTGTGACCCAACTGACAATTCATATAATGATCTGCGTACACAGCACGCAATTCATGTGTTTTGTATGGAGATTCGTAAAATGGTCTACAAATTATGAATTGCTTTATTGAAGCAAATGTCAAATAGCAGAAATTTTAATGGAACTCTGAAAATTATTCGCTTTTTAGAGGAATTGCTTTTGTGGCATTTTAGGCCCCCTGCACTCTGCCGTAATTACTTTACTTACTGCCATATCTTAATGACAATATTTCAATATTTTTCTTTACCTACATTTTATAAAACTTTGCCTATCTGTCTGTGTGACCACTTAGATCTTTTAAACCACAAAATGGATTGAGATGCGGTTTTCACCGTTAGAGCGTTTAGTCCACTCTTGGCCCCTCGATCCCCAATAAATTATAGGTTCACTGGACCCCTGACTATAGTTTATTCTCGCCCCTGAGAGTCGAGAGTGGATTTTATTTCCAGCCAAGTTTTAGTTTCCTCTTGACCCCCAAAGTACCTACAGTTACGATGATAAATCATCAGTTTACCCTATGGTTACATGTCTGTACCTAACTGTATCAAAATATTAATTTTAGGTACTTACCGAACTAGGGGTTGAAAATGGACGAGGTACGCCTGTCCTTTGTATGAAAATGCAGTCTCACTCCCTGGAGGTTGAATGTTTAAGGGTTGAGAGAAAACAAATAAACAAATCTTTTTTAGGAGTCGAGTGGCCGAGAGTAGACTAAACAATTTAAAGCATTTATTCCGGAAGGTTTAGGTTTAGGTCGCACAGGAATCTCAATGTTTTAACATGTCACCATTGCACCCCAGCGAAGCTGGGTCGGAGGTCGATAGTCACAATATAAAACAATCTACCTTAGTCTTTTAAGTATCCTGATTAAATTTCGAAGAGCTCATGACTAAACAATAACAGCCACGAGGGTCAATCGAAGATTAAGCTACGCTTTCCGCGGTCAGTTCGTGGATGGGTGACCAGCCATAAAAGTGCGCTAACACGAGCGACTAAAATTGCTCCCACTGGTTCATTCTCGTCAACTATGACGTCACGACTACATCCAGCAATTTAGGGCAATCGCAACATGTAGCAACCTGTTGCCAGAGATACGGCCACCCAATATCAGGCAATATGGAGCAACTTAAGAACTAGGCAATACGACCCCCGCCACCTCCGGCTGGTTCATCTCGCAAAAACGAGACGTACTTACAAACGAGATAGAAAGAAAATTTACAAAAAAAATCCAAACCTATTAGATATTCGGCAACTCATGAAATATATGGAGCAATCAGAAGCAATATTCCCGAAACACATCCGCAATTTATTATTGTTGCTCCAGATTGCTCCACTTAATTGATCCAGATTTATCAATTAGTGTTGTCGAGCAATAATTTCTCAAAAAATTGCCCGTGTAAGAGCACCCTAACATATTGAGACTCCTTGCCTTAAGAAGCACGCTAAGCCGTTGGTCCCAGCTGTCAAGTACATCTTTGACAGTCGTTACGGGTACTCAGCAGCCCGAGAGCCTGACAACCAGTCTTACCAAGGGGTATTGTATTACCCAGTAACTGGGTTGTGAAGGTCAGATAGACAGTCGCTCTATGTAAAGTACTGGTGTTCAGCTGCATCTGGTTAGACTGGAAGCTGGTCACAATACAGTTGTGTGAAGGCTAGGCAGATTGATTAAAATTCATTCAATTAATATTAGCATCGACGCGACGGGCTGCTTGACCAGTATGATCGTCGTTTTTTTAGTTGTTTTGTACTTACTACATCACAATGTTTTATAAACTATGTGTTCACTATAAATAGTGATTTTACCTTATTAATAAGATAGCTTATAAGAGTTTCAAAATCCGGACAAACTTATTGAGGTTCAGATGTTTCTGTTATATTTTGTTTTGTTCCTTATTTAATACTTAAACAATTAAAAAGAGTACAAATATAGTGAGTAGTTTAAGTGAATTTTACATTTAAGTCTCCGTGCGTTCACTTAATTTGTTTTAACTATTTTAAGACATGTGTGTATTATGTAGGTATTTTCTACGTGTCATATTTTACATGGATTTCTGGACGTTTAAATGAATGTGTAGATCATCTTAATTAAGTTATGATTGAATAAAAATTTTATAAATGCTTTGAGAAACATTGATTATTCTGTATATCCGAACTTCCTACCTATTTATGTGGTATCCATAGCTTTGGGGTTTACTCTTTGGTAAGTAGGTAAAACCGAGGAAGTGTCCTCGTGCGATCCAGACCAGCAGGGTAATTGCGTAGGTAACAAACTAACAGGCTTTCATTTAAACAACATTCATTGCGTTATTTACTTTGTTGAGAGGACAGTTTTCGAGCATATGAAGCAATGGATTGGCAATATCCTTCAAAATATTGAACTATTGGCCAAGATTAGCACGTGCTTTGCTTATCCCTGTCTCAAAACTGGCAAACTACAAGAACAACACAAGTGCATTAAGTCGAATAGCCTTGCAGTAAGCTATCATATGACATTAAGTGCTGTTATAGTAACCGAGATGCTATTTTGTTGAATGAACAGCGTTTGCTCCATAATAATGCTTTAATAATTAAATGTCAAAAGATTGTGCTGTAAAAGCTAGTCTTATGACAAATTAGTAATTCAGTTGCTTTCAAAGAGCTTTCACGGCAATCGAGAGATATCTATAAATAATTATCGTGTAAATGCGATATGAATTCGTCGAGTCCAAGTTTACTCGACACGTTTATAGAGCCAAAAAGCCATGAGTGCTAAACAATCTAGAAAACTGCTTTTATACGGCTTTTTGAAATAAGGCTTTTTGAAGGTTCTTTCATACGAGTATCTTTCGATCCATAGTCGTGAGAGTAATTGCTTATACGATCTCTTTGCTAGTTGGGCACTTCTGAGGAATCCCGCTAGCTAATTGAAGTTGACTTTGTGGAGACGGGAACATACTTAACAACTAAGTTGAAATTCGTGGTAAGTTACGTTTTTGTTAATTTCGACACAAAGCTGAGATAAATTCACGTTTAAACTCAACTGTCTACAAAATGAACCCACTGCCTATGGAGCTCTTAAGTTGGCGCCATTACCACTGAGCCACCACACAACTGCAGGCTCTTCTGACGTCGTTGCTCTATAGGCGAGAGCGCTCCTCACGCCATCCAGGCGGGCGCGCGCACGGTCGGCTTCGTCTCAGTTATCGTCGTACGGCGCAGCGCCTCGCGCCGGCGCCACGCATAACTGTGTCGTTATTATTACTGTAATCAGTATTTTTGTCGTCAAAATATCAAATTAAGGACAAACTATTCAAGGACACCGAAACTAGTTTTCTGTGATAGGTAAGATATCTATTGTTTATTTGAGAATAATTTTAGACGTTTTTTATCTTCTTTAAGTATATCATAAGGAAATTGGACACACATTATTTTGTTTTCGATGATAAAGTCTGTTTCCTATTAAGACGATGCACATGGAACGTGGCCGTGAACTTCCGCGCGGTTGGTCATCTTTGTTTGTGAGCCAAATATTTATACTTACTTATTTACGTGTTAAATGTTGCCGGTTTGTTGGCGAAACAAAAATGTTTGGCAATGTGTCATTTGCTTACGTTTATTATCACAGATAGATAACAACAATATTTAAACCCAACATCTGTCAAAGTGGCTAGCGAAATTCAAAACATGCAACTCTTTATTATTCCTTTGTAACACACAACATATTAAAGAGTATAGTTGTGTTTGAATTTCAATTCGAATTTTACGGGCAACTTCGGAGCATTTTATTAATTGTCACATAATAAATACTACAAACATTTTGGTACAAAGTGAACTCAAGGGCGCCTCATTCGATAGATGACGCAATAGTGACGCCGAATCGTTCTCATTGGCAGAATGTTCTACATATTGTAAACAGTGGATAACGTGGCTACTTACTTTTTTACAGCTGATAATGGATTCAGGACAGGATTCAGATCAGGAGTACGACCAGGATACAGACCAGGATTCAGATCAGGAGTACGACCAGGATACACACCAGGATTCGGATCAGGTGTCCAAACAGGATTCTGACCAGGATTCAAATCAGGAGCCTGAATACGACTGGGGGGCGTTTGCGGTTGTCAGAGCAAATGTAAATTTCAAAGACAGATATGATTGCATACCAAGTAGTTGGATCATACGTGATGACGAATTTGGTCTTGCTTATAGGACCACTGTCACTTACCTATTTCCTTCATCTGATAAATTAGGCAAAGGAATAAAATTTAATAAAAACCAACCGCCGAATAAAAACTGGCCTAATTACGTTGGAAAAATGCTGTTTGACACAAGTAAGCACACATTTGAGTCGTAGTATTATAGTCAGTAGTAGCATTTATGGTCGCAGTCGCAGTATAGTCTTCCTCGTAATAACTTACCGTGTTGTTTTGTGACATGCGAGTGATATTCAACGTAAGGGTGATAAAACAATTATGAGGATGACTATACATGCCTGCTGATATATTTTTAAGTCGTTTTCAGGGATAAACAAAACCACATCAAGACTATGATCGTGTCGTAAGGCGGATCACACACTACAGCGCACTCCCGCGCGTGTTTTTTATGTACAATATCAATAATAAGACTCCGGAATTTGGCTCCGTTTTCTGCGCCCCCTCCGTTGCCGTCGCGTGACGCGTTGCACTGTGTGATCCACCGAATATATGCAATCGTCGCGCGAGCACGCGATCGTAACGTTCGCTTGTAGTTCATCATTTCAGCCGAAAGACGTCTACTGCTGGACATAGGCCTCCCACAAGCACTTTTTTGGTGGTTTTGCTATAATCGCCATGTTTGGCAGGCGGGTTGGCGATCGCAGTATGGTGGTAAATTGCATAGAGAACGCTGCTGTCCATTCTCTGGTAAGTCCCTTACTCGCCTTCTACAACACCCACGGAAAGAAATGGGATAGTGCTATTCTTTTACGTCCGGCACCACACGCTTGTAGTTGCCTTGTGGTAACTACAAAATTACCATGTGGTTACGTTGTGGCTGCAGTAGTATAGCAGTGCTGGCCCAGTCGTAACGGCTGGGACTTACGAGTTCTTGTTTCGAACCCAAACAGGCGTTTTACTTTGCTTAAATTATTTTATCACCACTGTTCCTAAAACTGTGAAGGAAAACATCGCTAGGAAACCGACATGTCCTAGAAGCAAATATTCGTAGACATGTGACATCTACCAACCCGCACTGGTCCCGATTACGGCCCACTCCCTCTCACAGAGAGGAGGCCTGTGTCCCAGGTGTGGGAACATTATAGGCTGATTATTATGAGTTGATGAGAGGTTGTGGCTTGTGTTTGCAGACAGACAGTTGGAAGAGTCCGGCTTCATAAACATATGTGTGAAAAGTCTCGCTGTCGAATATTTTTTTTAATACCTGGATACTGGTTTCAACCGGGTACCATAAATCCCATACTTGTACGAGGAACCTCGTACGGCTTGCACCCTGGAAGTTATTTTTATAGCGCTTTTATTACTTCTTATGTCCGTTTTCTCACTCAAACTTATATAAATATTAGTTTTGTGCCGATACAGTACCGATACTAATTTGGAATACCAATAGTAGGTGCACGTACCACTCGTACTACTCTGGTACCGGTATCACACCAAAGCCAATAGTACGAGTTCCCAAATATGAGTGTATGTATTTCAAGCCCTGGTTCTTGCGGTGTGACCTTGATGTGATCGGTATCACCTACACGGTTAATTTTGATGGCCAAATATGGGTCGTGTGAATAAACTATTGATTTTCATACAAATTACGGCCCCTCCACATGTTGTCGTAGTGGTGTAGTTGTGGCACGTATGATCGGGTCCTTATGCTACAAAATAAAGACAATAAAATATAGACTGTAAGAGCCTGTCCAGATTCAGGCGAACTGCGCGCGAGTCCACTTGCGCGTAGACACTCGCGCGTTCCCGAGATACTGGAGCTACATACTGCCGCGCGTTTCCATCCGCGCGTAAAACGCGTGCAATGAGCGGGACTCTCGACTCGCTCATTTTACGCGCGAGCGCCTCGCGAGTTGAGATACTCGGGTGCCATTGGTTGGTGCCTGCGTCCAGTACTACGCGCGAGTCCGTGGCGAGTGGACGTATTTTTTTGTACTGGCAGGTTATCCCTCCTAGCGTAGAAACGCGCGTAAGACGCGGTATCTGGGCGCAATATAAATTGAAGCGCGCGAGTGGAGTCGCGCGCAGTTCTCTTGACGTTTTCTAGTAAAAGGCTCCCGCAGACAAGCGCGATGTGGCCTTAAAATTATCGCCATTTAAGTACTTATTGAATAAAACGAATGTCACTCAATAAAAATATTATTTTTGCTCCACAGATTCTCGAGCAGAAGCATTTCGATTTATTAAAGACGAAAAAGAAAGAGTAAGAAGACTTGCAAGAGAGATGGGTGAGACAACAAGTGAATCAGGTAATTATTACGACAAATTATCGTAATTTTAATAGAAAGCCAATTTCTGTATTTAAAAAGGTTCAAAATCTACTCTCAATGTCGTCTCAGCGACAATAAATGTCGAATAATTGTCCGATAAAGACACATCAGATTGCGGTCATTTATTAAATTACGGGAGCTGCCCCTTTTTCTGTTCAAACTTTGGCTCTGACTCTACATCTATAGTTCGTAGTACAAACGCCAGTACATCAAGCTACTCCAAACTGACAAATTTTCCCAATTGAACATAAACCTTATACATTTGAAATAAAGTTGAAAATCTATCAAATAAATTTGACAGATTGGGGTAGCTTGATGTGCTGGCGTCTGTACAATAAGATGTAATATAGAATTTCCAAACTTAAGTGGCAGTGGGCAGGGCACATTGCTCGCAGAACAGATGGCCAATGGGGCTGTAAGATTCTGGAGTGGCGACCGCGTACCGGAAGATGTAGCGTTGGAAGGCCTCTCACAAGATGGACCGATGACCTGGTGAAGGCCGCAGGAATACGCTGGCTGCGAGAAGCGCAGAACTGGCTGAAGTGAAGGACCTTGGGGGAGGCCTATGCCCAGCAGTGGACGTCTTTCGGCTGAAATAATGATGATAATAATGACTATGTACTATAGATACACCTCTGCCCATCCCTTCGGAGAAACAAGGCATGTTATAAATGTAACGTAGACACTAAAATAATCTAAGATTGTTTTAATTTTAATTAGGTTTTTCCCAAAACTTCGCCAGTGGTGCCGATTCTGTTGTACACCGAACTAAACTAGGTAACTAAACTATCACTAAAATTCCTTACTTTTGGCTATGAGAATCTTAAAGCTATTCTGCAAAATAAAATCTCTAAACTTAAAAATAATTTTGACATAACTAAAATCGAATTTGACAATCGCGACTCCTGCAGGCTTAGCATGACGCTTTCTATTTCTACTCTTCTGTAAAATAGAAATCGCTTGTCTACATTTCTCGGTGAAAAACTGCCAACTGTCTACGCGGAAACGTCATTTTTGTCTAGTCTTCCGTCGACAAAACGCTTCTCACACAATGATTTTTTCACAATTGTATGGAAAAAAATTAAAATATTACCTACAGTTGAGATTATGGGGCTTACGGGTTTATTAAAGGGGGTCCAAATTATCATAATTTTTGCGATAGGACACACCATTTTCGAGATATAAGCAAACGAAAAGAAAAAAAAGATACAGTACTTACTGTTTTTGTATCTGAAGTCAAAGTGTTGGTGTGAATTTTAGTTCATGACCACTAGTTTTATTCCACACTTTTTTAATCGCGATTAAAATTAGTCAGATTTAGTTAGAAAAATTAATATAGTCAACATTTTTGGTGAAAAACGGCAAACTCAGAATAGCAAAATTACCATCTACACTAAATTAATAATGCAGTGCAATCTTAGTGCTGTCAAACTAAAATATAGTTAAGTTGTGTTATTTTAGTCAATTTCAGAATGGGAAATCTTCGTTTGACAGGACTAAACAAAATTTTGGTGATTTTTAGTATAGTTTAGAGAATTTTGTGACAACAGAATCGGCACCATTGTCGTTTTCAGAAAACCGATCACTAGTGTTTAGATATTGAAACTACCTATAAAGACATTCATACTATTATTTAACTTCATGCAACTTAATGCGTTGAAGATTTGATCAGGCGTTTTGTGTGACGGTGAATTAGTTTTAAGTCTACCTACATTTATTTTAGTTGTCATTACTTTGTTCTCTCGGAATACATACGCATTTTACAGCTCCAGTCTATAAATTTCATTTTTCCTGCCTAAACACACATCTCAACAACTAGTTATAATAAGAAATAAGTTGAATGGGACGATTCTAATAAGTATAGATAGTGCTTTATTTAATTACTACAGCGGCTGCGCCCGCGTGGAGGCCGAAAATTATCCCACGGGAACGTACTACCGGGATAAAAAGTATCCTATGTGTTAATCCAGGTTGTTATCTATCTATGTGCCAAATTTCATTCAAATCCATACACCCGTTGTTGCGTGATTGAGTAACAAACATTCAAACATCTAAACTTTTACATTTATAATATGGTATATATCGGAGCGTGGCGTACCTATTGAGATTCGCAATAAGCTCTCTTACGAGATCAGAAGTAGCTCCTATTGGGCGTTGAACGCGACATTAATTATTAAAAAGATAGTTGTGAATGATCTTTAATAATAACTGTCTTTAGTTCACACAATGACGCCAGTACACAACCTAAATCTTATGACCGAATGATAAAATAGGATTTCGCAGAGAGGAACGTTTTCGTAGGTCGCGCCTATGCCTTACGACGATGTCTCAAAACAGAATGTGGGCTAGGCTCAGGGTTGGATTTAGGGACGTTGAAAAAGATAGCACAAAAAAATGAAAAGGATAGTATTTAAAAAAAGTATAGTACACTTTCATTATTTTTAATTTCACATAAAATGGCGTCTATGGATTGTGTTGCCAGTTTTTTCGTATGTTAGTCTTGGTAAGGTTCACTTTACTGAATATTTATAATTATTTTTAGGGTCCTGAGTACTACTGAGTGAGTCTCTTACTGAAATTAGGGTCCTTTTCCCAATCCAGCCTATACTTTTCATGACGATGTTTCTTTTTTTCAACCATATCGCCTCTACTCAGACGTTTTTTCTTTGGGGTGGATACTCCCGGTCTATCGTCATTTTCATGACATTTGATTGAATATCGAACGGAATGGAAACGGAAGGAACGAAATAATCAGGGAATCCCCGGCCATTGACTCAGAAAACATCGCAAGATCAGAATTCGTTTGAATACGGTCAACTGTGGCATCTTTACTTTCCATGAGCATCTTTACCAATGAGAACTGTACTTCAATTTCTCTCGATAAATAAAAATCTGTTGCCGCCATTTAATATTCAACCGATACAGAAGAAGAATAATCTACTATTTGTAACAAATTTTTAATAATCGAGAGATATCTTTTAAAGTTCTCATTGGTAAAGTTGCTCATGGAAAGCAAAGATGCCACAGTTGACGGTACACGCGCAGTCGAAATATTCATAATTATGACGTAAAACTAATCATTCGGGAGCAAGCTTTAAATTATAGTATTTTAGCGTACTATCCTTAGATGTGGATAGTATATAGTACAAAGGGCGAAATTATAGTATAAATACTATAATTATAGTACAAAATCCAACACTGGCTAGGCTAGAGCCCTAGAGGTTCGAGGCCCCATTTCCCAAAATCTCTTCCAACTGTCTCCCCAACCCAACCAAAAAACATTGTTTCTTATTCATCATAGGCCGACCCGCGACTACGTTCGGTAAACTGCATAATATGCAGCGCAGGTGTTACCGCCGCTCTCTGAAACCATTCGTCGTGTCCTTCTCAGAAGGGCTCACATAAAGTCTATTCAATTTGTTAAACGACACAATTCTGACCCGCACAGTGGGGTATACTACGCAACAATGGATGTACAGATGTGTAAAATAAACAATGCAAACTCCAAGAAACTTAAGTAATTTGCTTTTACTTCTTAAACTATCAATCAGAACAAAGCACTGCAGTAATTAATGGTATTGTACATAGTAGGATGACTCGTTTCTCGTTTAAATTCAAATATCCACAAAGGCAGCGGTAAGACTGTTATGCCATTATTTTTCTCCACTTATTAGGAGCGACCCATTCAGCATCTTATTATCTACTACTATTTCGTTTCCCGACTTCCACACGGGCGAAGTCACGGGAAAAAAACAAAGACACTCAATAAAAAATATTATGTCGTTCTCATAGATTCAGCAGAAGAGGCTCCACCTAAACGAAGCGGAACAAAAAGGAAACAAACTGAGCAAGAAAATAAACATCAAGATAATAAACATATCCAAAACAAAACGAAAAAAGTTGTAGAGGAATTGGATAAAAACAATGTATCAGGAAAATTAGAGGCTAAAAAGCAACTACATTCGCATTGCTATAAGTTTTACGTCGAATTCAATGCATCTTACCAAAAGTCTATGTCTATCCTAGACAATACTGTAAATTATTTACAGAACATTGTTTCTACTTATAAAGCTACTGCGGCAGCAAAAGCAAAAATCTCATCACCGTTACGAACAAAACAGAAACCCGATGACGAGACACTAAACGACAGTAAATGGACTCTAAGACATCCTGAGCAAGGCCTAGGAATTAAAGAACTTATGCCAAACACAGGTGTGTATGTCTCTAAAACAGGCTTAAGTGAGTGCAAAATTAAATACGTCAAATTTACCGAATTTACAAAAGGCGTGTTAGAACAAGTATTTACAGAAGAAGCTTTAAGATCGTGTTCGTACACTGGACAACCACCTAAAAGACACGAAAGTGAAAATCTTCCAACTAGACCAGGCCTGGATTTAGTTGCCAGAGAAACATTGGTATCTTATATCGAACAATATGGCAGTGATAAGGGTTGGTGGAACGGGAAAAATCAGAAAAATCCGGCTAAAATAGTTGCCGATTGTATAAGAAATAAACTTTCGGAGGCGTATCAAAAATCAAAGAAACCGCCCAAGACCAAGCCCGTACGTTATGCTATCTACTAAGCTATAGTCTGTTCTAAAAGTATCAGATAAAACTGTGAACAGACCCAGTTCAGCGGGGTAATTGCGTAACATAGGTACTTTAAAGGTTTGTTGCTTATCGAATGCAACCTTCATGTTAATACAGGCAGGTAATGAAATGGCTTAGTCACATTTGAACTGTCAAGAGGATGATTCCAAATTCTATCCTAAAAAATAGAATAGGATAAGGTTTGTTTCGGAAGAGAATAATATTATTATAATTATAAAAAGTCTTGATTACTTACTTAAAATATACGTGGTAAAGTTTTTAACATAAAAAAAATGATAGGAACCTAAAAATACTTTTTCTTAAAATGTCGAGGAGAAAAAAGGGTAATACGAAACGTCGATTTCGTCATAATTTTTGTGATAATTTCGGTCTGAGCTGCAGCTGTCCCTATCACACACTACGGGGGCAGACTTACTGTAGTTATAGTTTCTTCAAATACCTATTTTTCAAATTCCTCGCAGGCCCCGTCCCCTCTTAACGATGTTGAGCAGACGAATTTTTCGAATCTTTCGAACACTTATGAAGCAATGGATCATCAGCAAGATCCTTCAAAATGAATCATGCTGTGATTAAAAAAGGTTTTACGCATTTAGGGCGCAGGTGAAATTAATACGCAATTACTCACTAAAGAGAATCAAAATACACAGGTCAATCATACATATTTATAAAATAGTTTCAACTTTACGTCTTAATAGTAATATTAAGACGTAAAGTTACATATTAGTTAATAGTTTCAACTTTTAACAATTATTGTTTAAATAACGTCGACAAAAATTGAGGTTAACCTAGATAAAATAGTACATAAAGGTGCATTTTACATTTAGGCCTCCATGCCTTCACTAGGAATTATGTGTTTTTATTTAATGTGTAATGTTTTTCTGAATGTATATAATTAATATTTCTTATGTTAAGGGTGGTACTGGTGGCAGGGACATCGACGTACAACCTATTACCATGGATTCAGTTCGTGATTCTTCAAGGCAGAAATTTCAATGCAGGGGTTGAAATTTTTCGTCGGACATTAATTAGTAGGTTTTGCACTTTTCTATGAAATAGCAGATTTTTTTATAACCGACGAAATCTTTCTACCCTAGGGGTCCTAGAATCATGTATTGAATTCATGGTTTCAGTTTTCGAATTGATGTCCCTGCCATCCTGTATCAATTTCTATGTAAGTTAGAATCAACGACCTATGCTATGAAACCAGAGGGGCAATTCTCGTAACTTTAACCGGTACAGTACCGCTGGCCCAGTTAAGGGCCCATTACAATAGATAAATTAATTGTGTCTCATTAGCCGGTAGTTGCCAGAGAACGTCCACAGACTGATCTGTCTCCATCTGTCAAAAATACATCGAGTTTCCATACATTTTTGACCTTTGATTGTCGCCGAGATGAGACTACGACTAGAGTTTGAACGTTTTTAATTACGAGAATTGCCTTCAGAAGATTGTAATAAATATTTTGATTTCTGTCTCGAGATGTTGAAATTGTTTTCCTGTAACCCATAGAATTACAACTCTCTGGTGGGTAAACGCGGGCAAGTGTACGTGTTCGATACAGGGGACCTACTTTCTAAATCCGTCAACTTAGAAACGGGCCCATCCGAAAGTAGTACAATACTTCGGAGTCAACCCTAATCCCGATTAACTAACTTTTTCGGAAGGGTAAACGTTAATCGAGAGTAAGGACAACTGTCAAATCTTGCTGTCATTCATTCTCAATTCGAACCCCAAACTAATTACTACGGATTTCCTGCTTAAGCTTTGGCTTAGACTAATGTTTCCGTCTCTATCTTGCACTTGCAGTTTGACAGTAGTGCAACAGTGACAGGAATAACACTTAGCCAATGTTCGTGGTAAGTAACACTTACTGATCTCGGCCTAAGTTATATGAACTGTCTACGTGGCGCTCCATCAATCCTTCCTCAGTTCCTCACCTAGGTAGGTACTGCATCTCTTCATGGGGTGGAGCAGCCATATCTCAAAGGCTTGGAGTAATTAATAGAAGGAGTCGGGTACCAATTCATTAAAATGATAATTTTTATACTGCGACTTCCCAGCATTAGAACTATACAGGATGGTAGGGACATCGTTGCGAAACCTGTTACCAACAGGTTGAAACTTTTTAACGCTGAAAATTTTTGTCACTTTGTCCGCGCGTTGCACTTTTCTATGAAACAGCAGTTTTTTTTTTTAAATAGGTAACCGACGAATCATTTATACTCTAGGCCCTAGAGTATAAATGATTCGTCGGTTACCTGTAAAAAAGAACTGTTGTTTCATAGAAACTAGGGGTCTACAATCAGGCTGCTTTCGGTTTTCGGATTACGGTTTATACATCGAGGTCCCTGCCACCTGTATACCGCTATGGTATAGCCGGTTAGAGAAATATTATTAGGGATTGTTGCAATGTCACTACACAATAGTACTTAAATATCTGTTTTCAATTAAATTCGGTGCAAAGATAGTTGTGAATGAGACCATTTTATCTTGTACAGACGCCAGCACATCAAGCTACCCCAATCTATCAAATTTCTTTGATAGGTTTTCAACTTTATATCGTAAGCATATGGTTCATGTTCAATTGGGAAAATTTAACAGTTTGGGGTAGCTTGAAGTGCTGGCGTCTGTACATCTTCACTAAAATAATGAAACCGGTTATAAAACTACTTACTCGATATCTCTCTCTATTTGATTTGTTCAAACTTTTTGCTCACAAAAAATGTAAAAAGGCGGACTTAATGCCTTAGGTATTTTCTACCAGTCACCTATTTTTGTAAGAACAGGCTGTTATTCCAAAATGATGATGATAATTCAGAAGAAGTCTTCAGAATGATCATATGCTTTGCCTTTTCTCTAAAATGTTAGAATTGGCTTCCAGTTGATGCAGCTAAACAAGAATGGTTATATCCTCCAGGCGCGGCGTGATATTCTTAAGAGCAGCTGTTTACCGGTAGGTACCTATTTAGACTGACAGCTTCTTCAAATTTTTTTTTTTTTTGGGTGGGAAATCATCAAATAACTTCCTGCTCTGGGTGGAGCACACAGAACACATATACTCCTAACGGAGAAGAATGCCAACTCCATACAATATTTAGTAGAACGATTGTGTGAGCGCCATCTATATTTGCCCCTAGGAAAAAACCTCATATGGCGGTAAATTCAAACGTTTGCTTAGCATCCCCAGCCTATTGATCATGGTTTTTGGTAGGTCCATTCTCTTGTAAGAAAACTCAAATTTGAGCTTCTTCCAAGAGAATGTACCTACCAAAAAACCTACACAGTGGATATGGCAAAATAAAACGATAGTGTGTAAATAAATAGTTTCATATTTATTTCAACAGTTTCATTACAATTTATAATTATTGTGTTCAATTACATTCAAATAGTTTAATTACCATCTGTTTGCAGTAGCCTCAGAGTATAGACTAAACCATAAGTTTGTTTTAACTACATTTACATAAATCATACAACAAGGTTAGACAAAACCCAATTTTCAAAATGTACTCAAACAGAATCGACTGTAGATTTTATTTATTTATAAGGTACGAATATTATTTAAAAGGTACACCAACGACTTATTCACTAGAAACATTAAGATAATAAAAATAACATATGCATTGAGTTATGGTGGATTTCTCACTTACAGGCGTACACAGCACTTCACATTCACAACACACAGATCAGTAGAAATAGTGACGAAGTTGTTCAGTTATTTACGATACGTACAGTACTTAAGTAAGTTTATTATACATATAACGAGTCCTGAAGATACATGGTAGATTAGATTTTATTAAAAATGTATTAAAACAATAACAAACCACAATTTCATAGACATTTTTCGTTTGACTGACATGACATTAAGTTGCCACTATGAATGATCAAAAATAACTACTATATTTTCGGTTTCATTGAATTTAGGACAATATTACTATGATATTACGTAATTTGGACTAACAAAAAATTTGCATTACTTCAAACAGTCATTCACTTTTTTATTATCTAATAAATATTTATATTTCGTTGGCAAATTTTCTGTCTAAAAACTACTATTTAGAAATGAAAAAAAACGAGACAAACACAATGCAGCCGTGTTACAACTTAAAAATATAGTATTATTAGGGACCTAATTGTTTGGGTCCTTCACAATATTTTTAATGTTGGCAATGTCATATTTCTGCCCCGGGTACCTACCTGTCCTACATTGGCCAATACAAAGTTGATACCCCCTGGTGGAGCAGGAGGGCGGGCGTGTCAGACTTTTACTGACTAAAACCCACCCGTGTTCCCTCAGTTGCCTGTGTGCCAGGGGCCGCGGTATCTCTTTCAAACAACCCAGGACCTTCTTCAAGATGCTAAGACAATATTAGTGTTGCTGTAGAATTCATAATACCTATATCTGGGTAGTATCCCAGAGATATTATAAAAACTTACGTGTCTTTGATGAAGTGAGATTGCTGTTTTCCTCATTTAAAGTAGTAGTCTGTAAATGAGGGAAACAGCAGTCTCACTTCATCAAAGACGCGTAAGTTTTTTGCCATAAATTATATTGAAAAAAAAAAAAACAAGTAAATAACATAACCTATAAACAAGAGGTGAGACCCGCAGGAAAGAAAGCACACACGAACACTTAATTTAAACTGGCCTATGAATAGAACGCACATATTATCACAATCACTGTTGTATCCTGTGGATCACCAGAAAACTGCTAATTATACTAAGTATATTTATCAATAGGTAATAGGTACCGGAAATCTGGGTCGATGTTTCAATTCATACGAAACGTCAAACGACTGTCATATTCCTTTTGTCTTGCCGAAATTTCTGTCTATGATATCACATAATAGTTCATCAACAAAATGGCGGAAACCATTGATATCCAAAAATTTGTTTAGCAATGGCGGAGAAGAATCCTTTGTGGTAGAAATTTAGCTATATTCTTTTCCTTACTTTTTTTACGAGTTAAATCTATCACTAAAACTACAGTCAACTGCATCTTTACTTTCCATGAGCAACTTTATCAATGAGAACTGTACTTAAATTTCTCTCGAAAACTAAAAATCCGTTGCCGCCATTTAATATCCTACCAATACAGAAGAATAAACCTACTATTTGTAACAAATTTTTAGTAATCGAGAGATATTTTTAAAAGTTCTCATTGGTAAAGTTGCTCAAGGAAAGTAAAGATGCCCACAGTTGACGGTACCTACTAATTTCGAGTATTTTTTTTTCATATTATCAACAAACGGAAAGTATTGAATAAAATATAAGGTACCTACATCGCGCTTTTATCAGTAAGAGTGGAACTTTAAAACGTTAGGTATAAAGTACTGGGTCTTATAATCTTATATCATGTACCTAGATTGTAGGTTATTCTCCAAAAAACTCAAAACTAATGTTATTATTTTGACAGATTGTGGTAGCTTGATGTGCTGGCGTCTGTACAAAATATTTTTAAGATGTAAAATTCATCATACCTATTGTTCAAAATACAGACAGTATACATAACAGCCGCGTACTCGTGATGCATGTCTTGCCACTTGAGGCCAAGTGCAGACGACTAGACGAGGCATTCATCAATGACCGGTTATTCCCTCCGAACGATAAAAAAAAAGGGCGAGCGCTCTCGACCATAGATTCTCTCCCAAGTTCCCAACTCAGTCACCGGCTCACGGCCCGTCGCGTTGGGACGTCACGTCTGTTTTGAATTTATTAGTGTTCTAAATATTTTTGCCGTTGCCATAATTATCCAATAAATTTTTATCGTTTTTGAAAACAGAGACTATTGGTAAGGTAAGTTGTTGTTTAATTAAGTACTTGACTATTTATAGACATAAGATATAATAAAATTTACACAGACATTGTTTTGTCTGGGAGGTTATAATGTCTGGCGGCCATTACGTTGCTGCAACGAATATTTGCGATTAGAGGTGGTCGTTGAATCAATAAACTGTTTTTTAACGAGTTTTAATTCGTCAACGAGTTAACTGTTAATCTTCAATGAAAAAACAGGTTGAAAATATTAACTGTTAATTTACGTCAACGGTCATTAGTTCATTACGCATTAGTTCAATAGTCATACTTTTAATCAGTTCCAAATAAAACCAGTTGAAATAAAATGCTGCTAATTATTATTAATGCTATTAATTTACGTCAACGGCTCAACGGATTATTTCACTTTAATTTTATTAATTTCTGAGAACCAACTGTATGTATTGTAAATGTAAATAATAATTGATTTGAATGTTTATAAAATGAAATGATCTATTAAATACGCCTGGATACTATTTTTACCCAGCCAGTCCTAAGCCTGAAAAGAGTACGAAGGGAATGTCATTTTTTTTTTCATTTCTCCTTTCGCAGGTCTGCTGGAAGAAATTTCTAAAGAAATAAGCAGTACCTTTGTACTCAATTGTTTGTTTATACTGTATCTGTACCTATGTATTTTACTGTGTGTGCATAAATAATAAAATATATTCTTTAAAATTTTATCAAATTAATTATTTGCAACAAAGTTGTCAATGATTGAAAACGTTGACATTTAAATTGACACTAAACGCTACCGATTGAACATTCAAAATCTATTAATAATTTAACAGCTTTTTTAACCTGTTGACCATTGATGACTAACAGTTAAATTACATTAAACAAAAAGCCGTCAATGACCCACCTCTAGTTACCATGCAAAATATAAATAATAGAACTTCGGACAACATAACCTACAATACCTAATCATTTAATAGCTAACTATAGAACCCTAAAGGATGTCGATGATACAAATACTGTTCCCAAGTCGTCCTACGAAATAAAAATAATTTATGTATGTACTTATTTGCGAACGCTGCAGCTGGCGGGCCGGGCGCCTCAACTATTGGATGACGTAATAGTGACCCGGTCGAATCTCACAAAAACTCACATTGCAAGCCAGAACGTTCCACAGATATAGGTATTTGCATGCAGACAATCACGTGCACGGCTGTTTCTATAAATAACGTGTTTTTACAGATAATGGAAGAATATGGAGCATATTTAGTAGTCAAAATATTAACTCCAAATCGAAATTATCTTCTAAATGAATACGAATGTGTACCAAAAACTTGGGTTAAAGTGAAAGATCGTTATGATAACTATGTGGTATTTGGCTATCCCTTCGAAGACAGATTAGACACCAGATTGAGAGTAATAGAATACCAGTCACCGGACAAGACATGGCCTAAACTTTATGGTGAAGTAGTGTTAAACACAGGTAAACATTTTTTTTGTCTTGCCTTTACCTTTTATCCTACCCATGTTATATATTTATTCAAATAATTTGCAAAGCCAACGCAAGTTTTACACATGTAAGCATCGTAATATTTATGAAAACAATTCTGACTCGGACAGGACGTAACACATACACTTTTACATCCCACAAAAACTAACCTCGCTCATTACGCATATGCTAAGACTTTGTAGGCATTATACTCATACAATATACCTACATGTTAGCTAAAACTACGAATTTAGACATCTGCGAGTCTCTGTCAAAATATACGAAATTTATGATAGATTTAATTTAATCATCTATACGTGTATGTGTTAAATTTTCTCTTTTGTTGTCTTAAAATTTATTAACTTTCTCAAAAAATTTCCAAAATTGTTTTAATTTATCTTTGAAAATTTTAACTATTAATAATAATACCAACTTAATACCTGATGTTGACCTTTAACTATGAGTCATGTACAGAGATCGGATATTCGGATGCATATTTACCTAAATATAATTTTTAGCTATGATAGTATGGAAGTGGCTTTATAAATTATTTGTAATATTTATTAAAAACCCCGGGATTCTTGGATTGTATAACTATTCAGATGTGTATTAATTTAAAATTAATGTATAACCCGATACAAATTTGTGTATGTGCTGGAGGAGGGGTGGTGTGTATTAGTAAAAACAAAAAATAAACAAATTACTTACCTAAATTAAGATTTTTTTGATACAAAAGCGCATTCCATGTTAGCCAACATCTCGGATATGCATCCGAATATCCGATCTCTGGTCATGTATTGTGTATATATCTTTTGTTGGAGTCCCTAAATGAATAATTAAATACAGAATCCTTATAAATTCATCATGAACTATGTACCTTTTATATAAATAATGATATTAAATACAAATATATATATGTCTTACTTATAGATTCTCAAGAAGAAGCGTTTCAATGTCTTGAAAGAAAACTAGAACGTGGAAGTGACCGTGACCAGTCGAATGACACAAATAAACAAGGTATCTACTATGTTATATTATCTTTAATTACATGACATGGTTATTAAAGAAATGTTATTGAAATCTGTGAAGGTGTGGTGAAAATGTAGTTGACTGAAGATGTAAAGAACTGTAAGACCATTCCAGTGACAGTGTTTGTAATGCGTAGAAAATTTAAATTCGAAATAAGGAGCATTTTTATATTAAAAGCCAGCACCCTAATTGCGTAACTCACGATTAATCGTAATTTGTTTCGTTTTGAAACAGATGGCTAAACCATTGCTTCATAATGTTCGAAAAATGTGTCTGCTCAACTGTGTGTTGAACTGTCAAAATGAAACCGATTATGATTAATCGCGAGTTACGCAATTAGGTTGCTGATCTCTTGCTGGTACGGTATGCACGGTATCTGGAGCGTATTCTGAATTATCAGACTTATCAGGCAGAGTTAGTCCTTTATCTAATGTCAGGTACTTGGGGTCGGCAAAATTTTTTATTCTCTTCCACTCTCACTTGTCAACCCCAAAAAACCACTTGTCACTACCTGATTTATTTTTATTATCAGGATGTTCATTGTTTTTCAGATGATGACAGAGAAGTAGAAACAACAATGTCTAATAAAATAAAAATAAAACCAAATAAATTATCTTCGAAAAAATCTAATCACCGATCTAAACGAAAACAATCTAATCAGGAAAACATTCTTCAAAATAATAAATTTGGAAACGAATCAGAAAAAGCATTAGAGTTAATTTTATTGGAAGCAAATGAACTTATTCGTACGTATGCGAGTGATGGAGATAACGAAGAAACGGTATCTTCCTCAACGTCAAATAATTTACATAACATTCAAATACCAGACACAACGCAAATACTTCCGAATGAAACAGATAATTGTTCAGAAAAAACGCCCGTGAATAATGCTGAAAAAATAACGGCACGACCTAGAAGGCAATCCACTCTTAAAAATATTTCTTATTTGGAATTATCAGAAGAAGAATTTGAATGTTCTGATGATTCAAATCACGCTCTAGATACCGTACCAGCTGGAGTTCTGGCAGCTAATAATTCGCCGAATCAAGATATAATAAACATGAATCTATTCAATGACCAAGTTTATGCTCACTGTTATAACTTTTATGTTGAATTCAAGGAATCATACCAAACGACTATGTCAATTCTAGATAATGCTGCAGATTATTTGCAAAATTTAATTTCTACGCATGAAGATAATGATGCTGCTAAAGCAATACAATCACCGTTACCAAAAAGTCAGCAACCCGTTGCTATAAATTCCAATATGTTTTCCGATCCACAGCCATTGTTACAGGAACGACCACGTTCCACTAATAAAGACACTAAATGGACTTTGAGATATACTGAGCAAGGACAAGGAACTGTAGAACTATTGCCACACTCTGGTGTATATGTTTCTGAAAAAGGTCTAAATGTGTGCAAATCTACTAACAGTGAAACTACAAAATTTACGAGAGCCTTGCTAGAAGAGGTTTTTACAGAAGAAGCTTTAAAAAAGTGTTCATTCACTGGTTATTCACGAAGAAATTTAACAATTATGAAACCTGCCCTGGATTTAAAGGCAAGAGAAACACTTGTAGACTATGTTTTACAATATTCTCGTGAAAAGGGTTGGAAGAAAGCATATCCTTATGTAATTACGAGTTGTATCAGGAATAGACTTCAGTCGTTACATCGAATTGGATAAGTAATAAATAACATCATCTGCCTAGCCTTTTAGTCGAATTGGATAAGTAATAAATAACATCATCTGCCTAGCCTTTTACCAACTTGGTTGGGGTAGGCTTCCAAACTAACCTGATGCAGAACAACAACAGCATAATTTCTCAGCGAGCGACTGACTGATTTTCTGACTTCAACTACCCGTAATATGATACCATTTGGTAAGACCCGTTGTCAAACTTTTGGGGTTCTATAACTACCCGGTAATGATAGTCTACGAATGAAAAGTGGAACAGACTGCGGCACAGAAGGATTTCGTGGAAAGTCACCCAGGGTGGGTGGGTCAAGGTCGATTCAAGGTCAAGTTATCGATCAAAGTCTCGATCTTGATTGATAACTTCACCGTGAATTATGATATGACCTTGGATAATTATAATCACTATAAATATTAAACGGTCTACCTCAGGTTTTTCGTACAAGTTGCATTTAAAATTTGGGTCTCCAAGTCACCATCCATGTACCTATGTGGTTTATTTATAAGGTTAGCTTTATTAAGTAGTTTATCTAGTTGATTGGGTACCACGCGGTACTCGGTTACTAAGCCAAAATCATCTGTGTGTGCCTGTGTGTATAACAGGCCCATATCTATTCAAAATTAATAGATAGTCTGTTGAGGAATGCGAGTTGCTATGGCCTCTATGTATAATTAGGATTACAAATATTAAAAAGAAGGGAAGTATAACAATTTCATGGTACGGTACCCTAGTGTACCTTAGTGCGCCAATCCAACTCGCACTTTGTCATTCTTTTTACAGATAAGAATGTATGTAAGTACAGTCGCCAGCACATTAAGCTACCCTAAACTGTAAAATTTTCCCAAATAAACATGAGCCTTATGCTTATATGATAAAGATGAAAATCTATCAACGAAATTTGACAGATTGGGGTAGCTTGATGTGCTGACGTCTGTACATGCTTATATTTTTTCGTTACAAGTTACCAGTGAATAAATATAATTTATAAGAGTTGTACTGTTTTATTTGTAACCTTGATGATTGAAACAATATAATTTATCTCACTTTAGACCTACGTCAGTCAGATTAAAATCTTACTGTTATTATGAGGGTCGGTGGTAGGCACCCAGGTGTACCTAAGACTTACCACCACCGCATTATTTTTATCTGGATTGTGGGAAAGAGATAGAGCTAAAGGGTTCATAAGTATCGTTCTTTGTAGCTCCATTGCTTGTTTTTTTTTTATGAGAGGTGGTGGTAAGGCCTCCAAGTCACCTCAGGAATAGGTCTAATGCCTGGCTCGAACTATCTTAGCAATTTAGAAAAGTGCGAGTAATTCAGTAAGTAAATGTTTAGTAACTCACCAAAAATCGTTTGCACTACTAACGATCGAGTCCAGTAGGTACGTAAGTTTAGTGGTAATTTGCAACAAGAACAGGTTGCAAAGCAAAAAAGTGAATAATGAAGGCTATTTTGAAAGAGGTGAGTGAAGAAATTAGTGTGATAAAGAAAAAAAAAGCCTGCTTCATTTGTTTGTTTTTATAATGTGGGGAATTAACATTTCACAAACACTCATGTTCTACATACCTATTGTTGGCGATTGCCGCGCTCTCTTTACATAGTAAAGAGTGACATCAGTGGAGCGGCCTGGTGGCCTCCAGCAGACGAGGTGCTTGCGCTGCAGTATCCCGAGCCGGACGTAAACATCCATAAGATAGGGTCAAAATTCAGCATGGGAACATAAACAAAAGCAGCGTTCCCACCAGTGTTTTATAGAGACTAGGACTTCTTTGGAAACCGGGAAACCGCTGTAAGAGGCAGTCGTTTCAAGTGTTAAATATTTCCCTTGTCATCCTGGATCTTTATTATATAGTTCGAAGTTATTATTTTGTTAAAAGTACAAAGTGGTTTCAATTAATAGTTGGTGATCTAAATACTTATAGAGCTATCAATATATAGAAACCAATTTTTAAGTTGTTTATTCGCTCCAGCGAAACGACATTTTTGCGACAGCTAACGAACTCTATTAATTTCGATAAGTTCAGACTTGTTTAACCGTTCATCCTGTGTGTGAGCAGTGCCGCATGGTGGCGCTACTTGCTCAAAAAAATAGAACAAAATGGTGGGTGGTAGCTTGTTGTGCTGGCGTCTGTACAAACGAGATAGAAAGAAAATTTACTTAAAATTTCCAAACCGATTGGATATTCGGCAACTCATTAAATTTATGGAGCGATCAGAAGCAATATTCCCGAAACATATATACGCAATTTATTGTTGTTGCTCCAGATTGCTCCACTTAATTGATCCAGATTGATCCATTTGTGTTGCCGAGCAATAATCTCTAATAAAATTGCCCGTGTAAGAGCACGTTACGGCTCGGATAGCCCCTGAAAACTTTTTTTGCCATTGCAGGTCAAGCTATAGGTATGTTGAACAAAATATGATCCGCGTATGTATTTACAGAATTATCAACATCTTTTTTTATTTAAAATCTAATTTAATCGCACAATGGAAAATTTTGTGGGATTTAATGAACTAAGAGGATTATATTGATGATTTTAATGTTTTTTTTTTTAGGTATATATATTATTCAGGTATATATATATACCGGATGATTTTTTTTACCGTCTGGAAAAAAATAGGGGTTAATAGGTGAACGGAGTAGAAGCCTATGGCACGGAAATAGAATTTTTTTTTTTTAATCCTAAAATGAAATTAACCTATCAATAAATACTATTATGTACTTATTTGTAGTAAACATTTCATATAAAAATTAAAAAACAATAAAAATTAAAAAAAAATACAAAAAATCGGCAAATAATATCAAAATCCAACTTATTGGCACCCTAGTCAACGCGCAGAAATTATGAATGAATTCGTAGCGAAATTCAATCCTTTGATTGAAGCCGGCCGGGGATAGGTAACTATTTTTTTGCAGGCGTACCGCTCAAGTGTCGCCGCATGCGCATCCCCCCCCCCGACCCGCGCGCCCTTCGACCCGAGTACCGTGTCCCGCGGCGTCTTTGATCTCGCTCCAAGTCTCCAGTCCACTGCGATTAGTCATAGCGTGACGTCGATCGCTGTTTTTTCCGCGTGTGCTTCAACCGCCCAGTGATTGTTTTCATAATGACGTATGAATACTCCAACGTCGAGTAACATACCATGATGAGGTATTATTTTTTGTCTGGTGAAAATTTTAATGGTGCAAGTCGATCGCATAGGTTATTGGTCCAGTTTGGATCGAAGGTCGATTGACAGGGAAAACGTATCGTGAAATAATACAGTCAGTTATCGACACAATGTTGGAAGACGTTCCTCTGCAATATCTGCGGGACATGTACTTCTAGCACGACGGATGTTAAAGCGTTAAAACCCTCGAAATACAGATGAATGTGAGTGATTGTTATAAGAATTTAACATCAACAGGTTTGTTTACATTTCTATCAAAGCTTTACTGACCTTACAAGACGTAATTTATTTGGTTTACGGTTTCAAGACACGCGTCACTGTGTATCAAATTATTATAAACACGCGCAAATGTGTGCGTGAGTGTGTAGGCATCAGCTGCAAAGATGTAGAGCGAAATTAATGCTAGTGTCTCGCTCACACTATCGTCATGCTCCATTCATAGGCAATCGCAGCTTACGCCCATTTACTATTACCTATTTTGGCTATTATTCGTTTTACGCGAGTGCCGTAGGGTGTCTTCTTTTTCATGTATTTTAAGGATATTCGGAACTTTTTCTATATCAATGCTACCAGGCAAAGGTTAGCGCATATGAGTTCTATTATACTTACACAACATGCCATATTGTTGTCCAGACGCTAAAAAAAGTCAGCCGGTATATAGGTATTTAGGTATAATTTAATCAACATACAACCTGGCCCACAAACTGCATAAAACAGGCTTCTTTTCCGGGTTACTAATTAATTAAGACATTTGACGATGCTAGAACCAGAGTGATCTAAGTGACATTTTTGGCAAAAATGGTTTTTTTACACAATTGCATGGAAAAATCATAATTCTTTCATGCCATACTGATCTAAGTGCTTCCCAGTATTATTTTTCTTGAGAAATCACAACATCTCACTATAGAATCGGTGCGATTTGCAAAATGGAGACATGCCAGACTGATCTAAGTAATGAGGCGCACTTAGATCACTGTGGTCGCAAGTTGCTGGCTTTTATGGATATCCAAACTGATCTAAATGCAATAAAGAAATATAAATTATTTGCGTATACATAAATCATTTACGTAATTTTTATTAAAATTTAATATCTATGAATATATACTTAAACTTGCAGGCGAAGTAAGAAACATATTAAACGACTGTAAAGGTAAAGTCAAAACTGATGAATCGTTATTAGTAGCTACTTTTGATCTGGAACGAACTCTACCTCTTCCTTATTTAAATACTGGTGAGGTCTATTATTTAAGACAACTGCAAATGCTGAACTTTGGTATTCATGCTTATACTAAGGAAGGAGAAAAAGTTCTCATGAATATGTGGCCAGAACATTGTGGGGCCAGAGGCTCGCAAGAAATTATGTCGTCACTTCACTACTTTCTAGAAGATTCCGTGCTGGACACTGTCAAATCATTGTGTTTTTTTAGCGACTGTTGCTCCGGTCAAAACCGAAACTGGAATGTTTTACACTTTATGATGTTTCTGGTTAATAAATCGCCATATCTAGAAACAATCACCATGCATTATCTGGTCAGTGGCCATACTTACCTGCCTAACGACACTGACTTCTCTTTTATAAGTCGAGAACTAAAAAAGAAGACTGATATCTATACACCAGAAGATTGGATGAAGCTCGTCCGAGACTGCAGAAAACAAAAACCTTTTACTGTGCGAGATATGAAAAATAAGTTTCTAGATTTTGAAAGCCTCGCAACACTATTCAAAGATTATCAGGGGGCCGATTCTACTAACAAATTTGTTAAAAAAACGCAATAGAACCGCAACCGAATCACCACTTTTAAGCGTTTTCGCATTCTACTAAAATGAACAACGGTCCAGCTGCGACACAGCTGCGGTTACGTTTTAGTTACGCCAACGATCGATTGAAACAATGTCAAAACCTATTCTACTAACAAAATCGAACATGAGCGTGACGTTTACTATAGGACAAAGTTAATGATAAAATTATGATCATTATGTCTTTTAATTATAGAAAATACTTTTAGTGCCACATATTCGTGTTTAGTAACATTTTTAGATTCAACTTGTTTCTTTGTGGTATTAATAAAACATATTATTTTGGCATGTTGGTAACGCGAGTAATCCGCTGTGTTCCCGCTACAGTTCAGTTGCAATTCGTTTTAAGTTTAGTTTCCATTTTGCTTATAAAATAGTAGAATTACTTTTTATGTAACAATCGAACGGCGATCGAAATCGAACTGTAGTGGAAACACAATTTAACGTGTAACGTTGCAAATTAGTAGAATCGGCCCCCTGGTTGTATTAAGAGAAGGCGCAAAAATTTCTAACATGCGGAAGATAAAGTTTTGTAAAGGTTCAAGTATACTTAGTTACAATGATGACTACACGGAAACATATGAAACGGTTGATTTGAAACCAAATGATATAGATTCTGAAACTTTCTTTTGTAACCTAAAGAATTATATACCAGAAAAAGCCCCTGAAACTAGACTAATATCGTATCAAAAAATGCAAGATATAAGAAAAGCTCTAAAATTTGTACCTCCTATCCATCATCAGTTTTACTTGACCCTACCACATGTGCCTAGAAGAGGCGGCAATCAGGAAGCACAAGATGATAATTTTTTGCCAGCTGTATTTGGTGATGATTAAAGTGATTTTTTCTTAACATATCAAAGTGCAAACTTTCACTATTATCACATTTTTTTAAATTTGTGAACTGCCATAGTGATCTAAGTAATTTTTTTTTTGTAAAACTAAGAATATTAGTTTTAATAAATAACTCATACTGATAAAAATTGTTATTTTATTATTTAAAACTTACATGAAGTACTTAAAACTAAAAAATAATAATAAAAAGCTTATAGATTTCAAATAATAACGCGTAACGCATTTCCTTCATTTTCTCAGAAACATACTATTGTGCCCTAGATCATTCTGGTTCCAGCGTCGTCATTTAGCCTCACTCCCTGCAGGGGATGATGCTAAATGTCATAATTAATTAGTGATGTAGGTGACTCATTCGTCTGTATTTTTAGTATGAAGAGCCTGTTGCTAAAGTGTCCGCAATTACACACGATTATACTCACGTAGACTGCTCAGAATATGACTACAGTTCACTGAGTCCTCCGGCCCGGGCGGCGCACAGTGGGCTGAAACGGGCCGGTAAAGGACTTACCATTTAAAAAAAAAAAGTTTCTTTTTCTGAAATTTTAAATATTGTGTTGGATTTATCTATCGATTATAAGTAATTATTTCTATGAGGGTCGTTCAGATCACTTAGTATTTTCGGAGTTATAAATATCCAAAGTAATTTTTGTATGAAGCAAAAGAAAAAAATGTGAAAATCTCGAAATTCTCAAATTTTCTCAAAGAATTGACTCTACGTATGCATAGTACGTATATTTGTCCTATTTTAGCGCCTATTCTCGGGTTGCGATTTTCTGCGATTTGGTCGCAATTTCAAATTTTGTTCTCTATTCCACACCACCATAGAGGTTAAGAACTAGGCGCGTTTTTTTTTATGTAGTGGTCTCCCCTTTAGGTAGGCCTAAAGGGGAGACCACTACATAAAAAAGTGGAAAAGGGAGACTACTTTTCTACTGCATTTCCTGGAATGGTGTTGGCGGTACCTACGAAAGTCTTTATTTCTAGCTTCAGCAGCTTCTTCAGATAGCTGTCCAATTGGTATTAGACCAAATCTTTCAATAATAGCTGCACCATGCATAAGAACTTTATGAACACTTTTTTTTTTTTTTTTTGGGTGGGAAATCATCAAATAACTTCTCCCGCTCTGGGTGGAGCGAGAGGGCGTGTCAGACTTTTACTGACTAAAACCCACCCGTGTTCCCTCAGTTGCCTGTGTGCCAGGGGCCGCGGTATCTCTTTCGAACAACCCGCACCCCTGGCAGGCATCGGCCCTTGCGGACCCCCCATTTGGTGCTGACATCTCTTTGAGGCGCGCGTGGAACACAACGCGCCGTCGACCCGGGCTTGGTCCTTACCGGACAGCGAGCTACCCATTACTCGCCGTCCGCAAGCCCGCGCCTACGGTGGCCGGGAATCAGCCTGGGATTCCCGACGCCCAGGGCTTCTCCCGCGGCGACTACGGCCGTGAGGGCGCATATACTGCCTCTCCCTCACGTGCGCCGCCTCCCTCTTCGCGAGCATTACTGCTTCGCAGAAGGAGGTGACGGCTAGCCATTCACTCAACTTTATGAACACTTGAAGGCATATAATACCAGCTATATAATTCCAAATACAGTTGCATGGTCACTTGAGCATATTCGTGAAATTTCGCTGTGTCAATGTGGTAACCTGATGAAATTGCCTCTAAAATGATTGCAAATCGCCGTATTAATTTTTCACTAACACCAGTTATCTCAGCAGTCATGTTTGGATTTGCAAAAAATCTTCTAGCAGTATTTCCGTCATTCGTGGAGCCGTGCCCTTGTTTAACAACATCAATCAGAAGTCCCATTCTATTTTTAAAAGCGTCTTGTATGTCTTTCTTTCTTCTTTCCATGATGCACTTGTTGTCTCCCTTTACTGTCCATGTCTGTATCGTTAATCTGTAGGCTATATGCAGAATGCATTCCATCATTCGTATCCAGGTATGCAATGATGACAATCCGTATTTACAGAGATCTGGATCAGTCGGTTTTGATGCAATTAAGGGCAAATTATTCATCTCTGTTGGAGTGGCTTTACAAATGTCGCATCTCTGAGATGAAGTATCACATAAAATTGATGTTGCTTTCCGTCTATCATAGTCATTAATAAAGAGTGTGAAATTTTTATTTCTCCAACTTCTGTTTTCACTAAATTTACAATCTCTTCCTCAATAGCACTTTTTTCCCGCAATATCGTTATTTTATTTTCTTTCACAAATTCGAAAAAGATTGGACGACACCAGTAAGATGAATTTGGTGAATCGTTTTGCCAGATAACTTGTTCGCCGCACACTAATTTTATTGGCACTAAACTACCCATAA
Organism: Antitype chi; assembly: GCA_947359405.1. Taxonomy (NCBI): domain Eukaryota; kingdom Metazoa; phylum Arthropoda; class Insecta; order Lepidoptera; family Noctuidae; genus Antitype; species Antitype chi. The sequence continues at coordinate 14,588,664 of OX375819.1, read as the reverse complement.
ATATGCTTGAATCGTCAAGTTGACTTTCTTGTTCATCGTCTGTTTGTCATACCGTCATACCTACCTATGGTGGTGGAAAATGTCGAACATTGTTTTTTTTTTAAAGAACTAAGTAGGTATTGAGGTTTTCAGGCCGTTTAGTATACCTACATTATTTTCAATTTCAATTTAATTGGAATAAATTGCTTAACTAAAATAACATGACTCTTCATACAAATTTGATATGGCTATATCTCCGAAAGTACTCGTTAAATTAAAAAAAGTCAAAGAATAAAAACGTTTTAAATTTATGCCTAGATACCAAAAAAATACATTTGATCTCTTAAGACCCAACCTTGTAATCCCAGCCCACTGTGCGGCGGTTTGTAGCGCTTTGTGAGTGCATCGTGCGCAAATCAATGTATAATCGCTCGGAACAGCACCCTAATTGCGTAACTCACGATTAACCATAATCTGTTTCGTTTTGAAACAGATGGCTAAACCATTGCTTCATATGTTCGAAAAATGTGTCTGCTCAACAACGTAAATAACGCAATGAATATTGTTGAATTGTCAAAATGAAACCGATTATGATTAATCGCGTGTTACGCAATTAGGGCGCAGGTTTTAAGTCCTGTTGTTTAAGTTTTATTTGGCTTTTTTAAGTTTATGTAATTACTTGTTTATTTATAAGTATAAAATTATGTATTATGCACCTATGTTAAAACTTTTTGTACTCCTCGTCACCTGTCCCTAAAGGTTCATTATAAAACCAGCGTCGGACAGCATCAGTCTGTCTGGAATTAATGCTGAAATGAACCTTTTTGGCGCATCCGTGAGGCACACACTGTTGTAGTTATTTCAAAATCAAAATATTTTATTTCACATAAGCCTGCATGGGCACTTATGAAACGTCAGAAGCTAGGTGCACGGTTCCAATTTGTCGTTTCCTATGGAGAAGAGCCGGCAAGAAACTCCACGATTACTCTTTTAAAAATAATTGGCTTTTACAATGTTTTCAAATTACAATGATAATAGGTATGGGAGGACAGTGCAGGCCAGTCAATAAGTACCAGGTACTTAGAGGAATTAAAATACAGAATAGCAAAACGTCTACAAATCTAGTCTTTAGAGACTGTTGTTTGTGAATGAGAGAACGTTGTAGGCCTTAGGGCCTACAACGTTCTCTCATTCACAATGTGTAAAAGAATCTACCTATATAAAATGAATCTATTTGAACCAAGTGACATGATTTCGATGACAATCACTAATAATAAATATTAGTAAAATTGATGTATAATGGTGCCGATTCTGTTGTACACCGAACTAAACTAACTAAATTATCACTAAAATTCCTTACTTTTGACTATGAGAATCTTAAAGCTATTCTGCAAAAAATAATCTCTAAACTAAAAAATCATTTTGACACAACTAAAATCGAATTTGACAATCGCGATTCCTGCAGGCTTAGCATGACGCTTTCTATTTCTACTCTACTGTAGAATAGAAATCGCTTGTCTACATTTCTCGGTGAAAAATTGACAACTGTCTACACGGAAACGTCATTTTTGTCTAGTCTTCCGTCGACAAAACGCTTCTCTACGGTTGTCGTGCCAAGCCTGCAGGTGGTGTTTTTTTTCTTTTGGCTTCGCAACGTGGTACTTGTGTGCCCTACGCAATGATTTTTTTTAAGAGCTGAATGAAGCGTGCGCAGGGGGGCAGCCTCGACGTTTTTTATATGGAATTTTTAACTTTTTTGTTTGGAAAATAAAAAAAATATTACCTAGATGTTGAGATTATGGGGCTTGCGGTTTTATTAAAGGGGGTCGAAATTATCATCATTTTTGCGATAGGACACACCATTTTCGAGATATAAACAAACGAAAAGAAAAAAAAGATCAGTACTGTTTTTGCACCTTAAGTCGAAGTGTTGGTGTGAATTTTAGTTCATGACCACTAGTTTTATTCCACACTTTTTTAATCGCGATTAAAATTAGTCAGATTTAGTTAGAAAAATATTAATATAGTCAAAATTTTTGGTGAAAAACGGCAAACTCAGAATAGCAAAATTACCATCTTCACTAAATTAATAATTCAGTGCAATCTTAGTGCTGTCAAACTAAAATATAGTTAAGTTGTGTCACTTTAGTCAATTTCAGAATAGGAAATCGTCGTTTGACAGGAATAAACTAAATTTTGGTGATTTTTAGTTTAGTTTAGAGAATTTTGTGACAACAGAATCGGCACCATTGTTAAATAATGACGAGAATATGTCAGACATTGTAAAAAAAATAAAAAGAATAAAAATTAACATTGCAATTTGGGAGCAGTTAATAGACTTTCACACAGTTTTGGTGTTAATGAGGTACCAGGGAAGCCACATGTGCAGAAGGAATTAATGCCAAACTTCCCTGTCTTCAACGTAGTCTTTTATCTTATAATATGCTTTTTTGATAAGGACACGTTTGATGTGAGCTTTAAACTTTCCATCGCTAAGTTCTGTAACCGACTTTGGCAACTTGTTATAGAAGCGGATACTGTTTATTAGAAATGACTTGCTAGTTTTAGTTAATCTAAATTTTGGAATCACAATTTCATCTTTACTACGTGTATTTAGATTATGGAAATCGCATCTTTTTTTGGAAAAGACCTAAGTTTTTGCGAACATACAAGATATTTTCTAGAATATAAAGAGAAGGCAGAGTAAGTATATCAATTTCGTTGAATTTGTTTTTAAGAGACTCGCGAGGCCCCATTTTATAGATTGCGCGGATTGCCCTCTTTTGTAAAATAAAAATTGAATCTACGTCCGTTGCCGATCCCCACAGCAGAACGCCATAAGACATAATACTGTGAAAATAAGCAAAGTATACTAACCTAGCTGTGGCTACATCAGTCAACTGCCTTATTTTTCTTACTGCGTAAGCAGCTGAGCTTAATCTGCTTGAAAGAGCTCTAATGTGGGCACCCCATTGCAATTTAGAATCTAAAGTAATTCCCAAAAATACAGTTTCCGAAATAGCTTCTAGTTTCTTGCCATCAAGTTTTAAATTTAGACCTACTTGGGGTACATTTGGTAGCGAGAACTTAAGACATTTAGTTTTGTTCGCATTGAGTAAAAGATTATTAGCAGCAAACCATTTCGATAGAACAGCTAGGCTTTCGTTGACATGTAAGACATCCGTATCTTTTCTATCTATTCTAAAAATAAGAGAAGTGTCATCAGCGAATAAAATTATATCCGAGAAGTTAGCCATCAGATAGGGAAGGTCATTAATATAAACTAGAAATAAAAAAGGACCAAGAATTGAACCTTGAGGCACGCCCATCCTAACTAGAGACCCCGAGGATGTAGCCCCGTTAACGTTTACTTTTTGCTGCCTGTTTGATAAATAGGAAAGTACAAGATCAGCAGCTTGTCCACGAATTCCGTAGTGGTGTAATTTACAGATCAGTGTTTTGTGGTCAACGCAGTCAAACGCTTTAGAGAGGTCACAGAAAGTGCCAATCGCATCCTGAGAACTCTCCCAGGATTCCAAAATGTGACTGATGAGTTTTACTCCCGCGTCAGTCGTTGACCTACCTTTCGTGAAACCAAACTGTCGACCATGTAAAATCCCATTTGAGTTAAAATGTGACAACATCTGGTCTAGCATGATTTTTTCATAAATTTTGCTCAATGCTGGAAGCACAGATATAGGTCTATAATTAGAGGGATCACTCTTACTACCCGATTTGAAAATTGGTACTACTTTACTATGTTTCATTAAGTCAGGAAACGTACCACTGTCTAAACATTGATTAAATATGCCTGTTAGGACAGGGGCAATTGTGTCAATGATATTTTCAATAACCTTAACGGAAATCCCCCATAAGTCTTCAGTGTTTTTTATGTTAAGACTTTTAAATGCTGTTTTAATTGTGGCAATAGAGATGGGTTTGAATTCAAAAGTTGGAATGTCCTTACTGAAGTTTTCTTTAAGAGATTCAGCTGATACACATGATGAGGGGAGACATTTCGTAACCTCTATTGGGATGTTGGTAAAGAAATTTTCAAGAGTCTCCGCAACTTTTAACTTATCTGAAATGGTTTCATTGTCAATTTTTAGAGCTAACTCATTCTGATCTCGTTGTTTTGTGTTTCCAGTTTCTTTGTTAATTACCTGCCACACAGCTTTTATTTTATTTTTAGAAATACTAATTTTGTTACTTATTAATTTAGATTTAGCTTGAGCACAGACCCTTTTGAATATCTTAGAATAGTTTCTTACATAATTATGAAAGGCCTGATCAGAAGTCAATGATTTTTCATTATACAAATTATATAAGATGTCTCTGCTTTTGCTAATGCCAGCAGTGGCCCATTCACTAAATTTTGGTCTAGTAGTGATTGTAACTTTTTTTACAGGACATGCTTTATTGAATTCTTGGCATACTGTAGAAAAAAGTGTGCCATAGTTTACATTGGGGTCTTGTGAATCTAAACTTGCTATTGAGAGATTGCTAAGAACATTATTATTAAAGTTTCCAATTTATTTTTAGTCAGTGGTCTCAATTCAATGGTTTTATCCAGGTGTAACTTTTTATCTAAGTCAAACGATACAAGCTGACCAGTATGGTCTGACCTGACGCCACTAATTAAGGATGAGCCTTTTATCATGCAATTAGTAAATACATTGTCTATGCATGTAGCTGTGGTTGTTGTTATCCTAGTCGCTTCATTAAATATACATTTTAAATTGAATGATTTAAACAATGAAATAAGCTTACTTTTTTCTGGAGAATTAACTAGTAAATCAATATTTAGGTCACCACACACAAAAACTAATTTATTATCTTTAAGAAGTTTACCTAATATTTCCTCCATAATTATCAAAAATGATGACAAGTTCGAGGCTGGTGGTCTATAAACAGATAAGAAAGTATGGCCTTCAACCTCTGCACATGCTACCTCACATAAGCGATCAACAGAGCAAGCAGTGATATCCTTTCTTTCCATATATCTAAAATAACTATTACATAATATCAAAGTACCACCCCCTATCGAAGACCTATTGTACGCACTGGCAACTGAAAAATTATTTACATTAAACAACATTCTATCCGGTTTTAACCAAGTTTTACTAAAACATAAGATATCCATATGATATTTATCTATTAACATTTCCACGTCTAGGATTTTGGCAGAGAAGCGATTTATATTTTGGTGATACAGTAAAATACTCTTATTATGCTTCTCTTTTGTCGTGTCTAAAAGTTTAAAGAATTAATTACAGTATTATTAGAAGTACTAGATAATACTGTTTCGTCACTTAACCTAATCACAGTTAAATTATCAATAACTGCGTGTATATTGTAAGCTAACAAAGTAGCTAATACATGTTGACTTTTCTTGGGAAGAAACATATGTTCCCGAACTAATACAAAATCTCTAACAAAATTGTTAGTATCAAAATACAATAGACGGTCACTATGACGACATGTCAACAAATGCATTAAATTATTTAGCCTAAAAATGTAATCATTTTCTTCATCATTCAAATTATTTGAATATGGCAAAGCACATAATATTATTTTACCTAATTTTAATTTAAGTAGGGTGTCAATACCATTAACTATGTCCCTTTTAGATAAATTCAGACTGTTTCCAATTAAAAGAACTATAGTTGTCTGCTCATTCAATTTTGTATATTTTATTTTTTGAACAATCTCATTAAAATGCAGGTTATGGTAACAACAATTAGTTATAGTATGTTTAGAGCAGTTATTTAACAATGATCCAAAACCTGCTCCTAATCTATCAGAATATACTAAAACATTACTTTGAGTGGGATTGACACTGTCTAGTGTATGAGTTAAAATGGGTGAAGCGGCAGAAACAACATGCTGTGACATGAGAGGTGGCGGAGTGGGAGCACAACTACAGGTGAGATTGTTTGTCAGTGACTCATACCTCTCTGCATTGTACTTCACCAGATCCACCAACTCACAGGCCTCCTGCAAACGGTCACTTAACATTTGTTGACTAGACTCATACTTACAAGATATTTCTTTAAGTGTATTTTCCCTGCTCAGTAATTCCTTTTGAAGGTTTTGTATGTCAACATCATACATTAATCTGCTTGTTTTTAACTTATTATTACATACATTTAGTTGGCTTTGTAAGTTGAAACGTTCTTTCCTAAGATTTAGGTTAAATTTGTAAACACTTTGTGTCTTCAAAAGTTTCTTATACTTTTTAATATTCTTACTAATTTTAATATACTTCTTAATTTTATTATGACTAGTTAGATTTGGACATCTAGTTAAGGTATCGTCCCCAGTCAGGTCTATGGCAACGGTGGGCTTCACATACTCCAATCCGGATATACTACCAACCAGCTCGTCAAAAAGGTTACTGGTGTTGGTAACCTGTTCGCTGTCTTTCAGAGAGTTGAAAGTGGAAATCGTGGTGTTGGCCTTGCATAACTCTGCTTCAAGGCCTGATATCCATTTCAGCGCCTGGTCATGAGTGTCACTGCAATGTTGGAAGTCTGACACTAGTTGACGGAGAAGGTGATGCTGGTCAAGTATGTCCATGTGCTGAGAGTGAAGTTCAACAAGCTGGCTCTTGAGTTGAGTGTTTTTGTCAATTATCTTCTTCACTTCAATCTCACTGTCCTCTCTTTCCTGTAGCAGCTGGTTGCATTCTTTTCTTGATGCCTCCAGCTCCTTCAGTGCTGCTTTCAGCTTGTCACTCATGTCACGAACAGTGGCTCCGCGGGTCATCATATTTAAAAGTTTCCCCAAGTGGCACCTGGAATGTGACAAGAAACAGCTAAGAGTATGAGGAAGCTAGGTAAGTTGAGAACTTGGGAAGATATGAAAGTACGATTGGAAGAAATAGGTATTAAAAAATAAAATAACAGACAAAGGATGAAGTTTTGGAATAGATTTAAAAATAAATAATAAATGGAGGTATTAGAAAAAAAAAAAGGAAGTTATTCAATTTATTCTAGGGCTTAATTAACACAATTTTAACTGTTTACAGGAAGACTTTTATTAACATTTAAGACATTAACAGGGCTAGCTAATTTCCACTAAGAGAGTAATGTAAGATTGTTTAAGGACATGAGATTAGTAGTAAAGTTTTATCATTTCAACCATTAAATTAGTTTTAAACAAAAGTCAATCAAGGATTAATATGTGTAGAGTAAGGTTTGTAGTGTTGGTTTTATGTCTGGGGCAAGTGTTTTCGTCTTCGATTTTGCTTCCACAATATTTGTCAAGCAAAAGGAGACATAAACGGTGCCGGTGTTTACTGGACGTTGCTCATAACCCTGAGCAGTGTTTTCAGATGTTGTATCGTGTGTAAATATTAGTAGAATAATGGATATTATAAAACAGAATACTCCCCGGGTTTGATGAATTCAAATCCGCAATCCAAAGTTTCAAAAGTTGACAGCCGGTAGATGATTTTTCGAAGTGTCGATTATTATGAATAATCACGACAAAAACACGGCACAAACACTGCGTGAGACACTACTACTGATACTTCGATTCTAAGATAACAATAGTTTTAACATAAAATAAACACAATTTAAAGTAATTTCTCAATTTTTAACTACTAGATCGTTTTTTTCACGACCTGTCACCAATGTTGCCAGCGCAAAAAAAAAAATTATTTATTTATTTTCACTTTTTTATTTGTTATTGTATTTTGTGTTTCACGAACTGTGTCCAAATCACAGACATATAAAACAGTAGCAGACCAAACATTCGCTAAAAAATGCGTACCCATTACGCACACATAGAGAGTGTTGTCTATACAGGGCCGGACTAGGGCCGGTTGCCGGTATTATATAACGATATTGAAAAGACCGATAATCTTACTGAAAATCCGCGAAAATCGATATTCTCTGGGTAAATGAAGTGTAGATTACTTATCATTAAAGTCTTAACGAATATAACCACCCATCTCTTCTCGTGGTTACTGTAAAAGGCGACTAAGGTAATATTTTAAGAAGACGGTGGGCGGCAGTCCTTTCACCTCCTTTTAACGGTATATTTACACACAGACCGTTGACGGGCATCAGTATCGGATAAAATAACTCTCCTTGCAGTCATTAACCCGTATGCCCAGCTTGGTGGGACCTAGAGTTAAGGTGTTGGTATGCCTGAAAGCTAGCTTATAAATATATCAGGAATTTTGAAATAAAACAATGAATTTATTGAATATATACATATTTTTAATTTATTTTTTCTTATATTTAGAATTGTTTTTTTTTTTTTTACATTGTTCTCACATATAGAAGCAACAAGAATAATGTTCCCAAGTTTTTGTAAAACTTAACATGATTAAAAAGAGTGTCCATGGAGTTTCTTGCCCGTTCTTCTCCATAGAGATCTACGTTTTGGAATGGGCAACTAGCTTCAACTTTCTGACAATTCAAAAGTGCCTGAAAATGGTTTAATTGAAATAAATGCTTTGAGTTTGAGTTTTTTTGAGTTTGATTTATTTTGTACTTTTTTAACTTTATTTATTTATATATTCTTTATTGTACACTACAAAAATACAATAAACAAAAAAATACACAATAATATATACAATAGGCGGCCTTATCGCTTTCCGCGATCTCATCCAGGCAACCATGGAATGGACAGGGGCATAAAATGGGGACGTTGTTGGTGCAAATAATGTGTTTACAATATACTAAAATAGATACACAGATATATACATTATCCTAAATAATAGATACATAAATACATATATACAAAATTTAAAACAAACGAAAATAAAAGCCTTTACAGAGATTATTACAGTTTGGTACGAAAACAAGATCACAACGACAAGTAATGTTCTTTATTTTCATAATTTAAAAACTACTGGTCCTAAAATAATAATATGTACAGGTATACAAAAAATAAAATAATCATAGGGCATCAAATAATACGTCCGCATCGTTGTCAATGGGAAAAGTGGCCAACAAAGGCTAACGGCTCGAACATAATAGGTTCCAATAAGATTGAAATATTTGCGCCATTTGAGGTTCAGTTTCAATCCTGGAGTTTCATGTTTTTAAATCCATGCATTCCGTAAACTTACATCCTTTGGAAACCTGGAAAAATATTAGTAAGCTCAATTATTACCTGCAGAATGAAATGTTAAAATTATGTGAATAGCCTATACTTACCGATTTATGTCCACCATCGTTCATATTATCCATCACATAGACAGGGTAACATAACCGGCTAATGAGACACAATTGATTTTCTATTGTAACGTATCACATGTGTACGCGCCGGGCCGGAGCGATTCTATAAATTTTATTATCATAGAATGTATGTTTACACTGGCAATCTGCACTCTGCAGTATTATCAAACTATGTCACCAAAAAAATTTGAAATATCGTAGAGTAAACCGAGACTCTATTTGATAATTCCATAATAGGTAAATATTTTCCATACAGTAAAAAATATCGTCTTTGTTGCCAAATCCGTCCCTGACTTCACAGCATAATACAAAAACTTACCGATGAAAGGTCAATTCAGGTGTTTTGTGGTAGCTATCACTGTCACACTGGTACGCACAGCACTTTACCATTTAATTTTTGTGTAATCGTCCCAAACAATTAATTTTTCAAGTAATATTTCGCGGTTGAAACGTAGAACGCGATTCAGGATAAATGTTGCATATCCAAATGGCGGCGCGGTACAGACGGGCTACGCGTCAAATTTTGTCTATGTGTGGGTCAGTGTGACAACAGGTGACAGAACGAGATACTGCTTACGACTTGTCGCTTAGCAAAAAAAGGATAGAGAATCAAGTCCATCGACTATGGATTAATGTTTGGTCTGCTACTGTTTTATATGTCTGTGGTCCAAATAAACGGTATTCTTTCTTTCTTTAGTGAGATTCTAAGACGATCATATTTAAATCACTGTTGGCGACTTTATTGAGTTATTAGATTACTAATTAAATAAATAATTATAATAACACTTAATTTATGCAGTGGTTTTCTGATAAAACCCGATCTTCCGAAGGACTTTTGTAAAAAAATTACGCGCATGTTGTACTATATATGATCCTGCATTTATCACTCTTTTTGTTATTTCATGAAATAAAACTAACATTTTCTGATTGCTTTTTGCCTAAGCTATCTCCAAAAATATATTTTTAGATGTAGATTGAAATACCCTATTGCAAAAACCTTAAGAAAAATGGAATTTCGCGGGCAACTTGCAACTTCCACCTTATTAGATATTCCTGTTTCTTTCATTATACATACCTACTTAAACCTTAAGCCAATCTCTTTTCTCTAACAGACATTGGAGCAGCCCACCAGAAATAACTGTGGTACCACAACACAACCCCAAAAAGGGAAATTGTTCAATGGCGTGAACACGCTGTATGAAAATAAACTTTTGATTTATTCACAGATTTTATTCTCGCCATGAAAAGCTCGTAAATAAGCTCTCGCCTTGAGCCTTATTGGTATCTTTTTTACGGCAGGTTTTACAAGTTCTCAGATATTAAAGATTAATTTCCTGTCTGACTGTAATCTCGTAGATGAATTTCGTTGCAATGCAGTTCTCAGCTCTGATATTTTCTCAAGGGACTTTACAGTAAATCGATGAATCCAGTTTTCAGAATTTTTTCATTAATTAAATCTGAAAAATATACTTTACACGAAAGTTTTGAACATTTTCTTTAAAAAATATTGAGCTACTGACTTCCGGTTGTCAGAAATGTCAGAATGACAACTTGGGAAGAAATTACCGCTGGAGCGCACTGACCGTCGACCGTCGATAATTTCTATCTTATTCGTGTACAAGTATAAAATAATATTACAAAGTTGATGATTAAATTCAGTATTAGAAAACTGATTTGTGTTTTTACTTGTAGGTAATCTACCATTATATTACACCTGGAGCAAATAAGAAAACATACGTCTTATAGCTGCGGGCCGCGGCTCCGTCCGCGTGAATGTTGAAAATTTGTTTTGTTTGTTTTTATTTTTTCATACAAATTAGCACCCCTTATTTTACCACTTAACAGGAGGAGTTTCCTAAAATCCTTTCATAGGTTACGTGTCCCACGCATAACAAAAGATGAAATTTGGCACAGAGGTAGATACCTCTGTGCCAAATTTCATCTTCGTAGTGTTTGAGATTTCTTGATTAATCAGTGAGTGAATGAAAATGTATGAATGGATGATCTTTCGCTTTTATATAATTACATAGGTCTACAAGTATATTACACCTGGAGGAAATAAGAACGCATACGTTCTTATACAAAGGAGTTCTAAATCCTATGCGAAACACGTGAAAACGAAAAACCTCGAATAAAAACAATTCTATTATCCAGTAGACGCGTGGTGTCACTAAAATGGTCCCGACGTGTATTTATTTTGCTGCACCAACACATATCTCAGGAATCCGCTGAGGCGACTTTATTGTGTGACGTCATTATTGTGAGAAAATATTATCAGGACAGTAGGTGGGATCGAGTTATTTATAACATTGTTGTTGTTCCTTGTAAAAAGAAAGAAAAAAGAATTTTATTTAGGTATGTAGGTATGTAGGTATCATAGTCAGGATGTTTTTAACACGCTTTTACTAGCTTCACTTGTAACTAACTATGTATGTAAGAAAATCTTAGAATCTTAATTTGACCCACTTTCCGGTCTTCGATTAGGATGAAATTTTGCACACGCTCTGAGTTCTGATGACAATACATGACTAGCTAAGAAACGTCATTACAAATCCAATATGGCGGCCTCCCCAAGATGGCGGACTGGCTGTTTGAAATCCACCCCCATGATATGGGTATCAAATGAAGGATTTTTTTCTTTTTGTGTGGGAAATCATCAACACTTCTCCCGCTCTGGGTGGAGCAGAAAGGCGTGTCAGACTTTTACTGACTAAAACCCACCCGTATTCCCTCAGTTGCCTGTGTGCCAGGGGCCGCGGTATCTCTTTCGAACAACCCGCACCACTGGCAGGCATCGGCCCTTGCGGACCCCACCAGTACATGGGCACATAATATATCTTCCCACGTCGATTCCAGCAATTTAAGTATTGTTATTTTAATGAGGAAATTAATTGTCAATATAAATTATCTCTGACTGAATGATACAGACCTACATAGTTTTGTACCTAAGAATTTATTATCATTACCGTTACCTGTGCATTTTCGCCCTCAAAACGGGAAACTAGTCGTTTCCTTATTCCTACTTAAGTATAAAAGATTTTAATTAAATTTGTTATAACGTAAATAAAAATCAGATTCCAGTACGCGATACTTGATTAAAATATTTTCCTTTCTGAAATTTGACAAGGAAGTGTTGGATTCCATTATCATTCCCGTATTTCCAATTTGGCGAAGTAGAAAGCACCTTTCAAGGGCGTCTCCGTTCAACTGTATTTATTGTGACCTTGACCTTGCAAAATACGGGTATTTTAGGGAAATATTTTACTTTATTTAATTTGTGTTTTTATTTCTATGTAATAAGTGATATGAAAAACGTCTCTCTAGCAAGGTATTGTTATAGGTGTCTATTTTGGGGTTAATTATTAAAAAGCCGAAGTGTTTGTAACACAGTTTATTGAAAATAATAAACTTCTTTGGTTTTGCCCATTAACTTACAGTCAAAAATATTATATTTTTAGCGTTATTAACTAAACAGTACCCAATTTTACAATAAAACGTTGTTTTGCACAACAATAAAAGCATTATATTTAATCTATGGTGTATTACTTAATTATATCTACATAGTTAGGTATATTATACAGCCATAATATTTTTATGCGAATGGTAACATGAAACTCGGTGTAACTACGGAAACCCACAGACGAAAAGTGAGTTTGATACAATTTCCATATATACGACACTAATTCTAAGAAGTTTTCGACTTGGCGATCGTAGGGAAACCGCAGAAAACTTATACAAAATCCAATTCTGTGGAGCGTGCTCAGTATGTGCTCCTCGAAGTTCGTCTTTCAAATCGTTCAATACAGCATGTTTTAAATTAAAATGTTGTATTCTAGAACTAACACGATTTTGTTGGCACTTTATATAATTTTATTCGTTCAATAATCTTAAATTCTATTTTATTTACAAGCATCTTCAAATCAGCAAATAAAGGTTCTTAAAAATATTTGGGTAATTTTAGGAATAACTATAAAATATTACTGCGAATTTTTCAAATCCATCGAAAGGTTATTAAAATAATGCATTTACAATATAATATTATGTATATGTATAATACATTCGAGAATACTTTGGACGGGTATACATGGGAGAGTAATATTTATATAGCAAAGGATATATCTTGTTTAAACGAAAAAGCTTGTATATTAAATGAACAAGCCGCTTCAATTAATGTTTCGACAGCTATAACGAGCGACGAGAATAAACAACCTGTTAATAATAGGTATCCTTTTAACAAAATCAGATAAGAGTAAAATAATGTAAATTATGGAAGAGAAAAACAACATAAAATTTATTTACAGGTAATGAGACCATATAAAAAAGGTTGTTTATTTGTAAGTGCGATCACGTCTCTTAAGTTGGTCGACATTTTTGTTGGGCTCGAAATTTATTGTATTACTAAAGAGACGATTATCAATTGCCAAATTAGGCATACACACAACTTGTTAGGTATATTCAATAATCATAAACCAAGTTACTTAATACCTTTAATAGTCGCCCATTTTATACAACTTGAAACAGTAGAGCCGAAAGTAACCGTAATGATTGTAATTACATACTACAGAAATGTAATGAACCAATAGGTACATATTTTTTTAGAAATACAATATTTTTGAATATTCGGGTTAATCGAGGCCCTACTGTAAATACACAATTTTATAATAATGCCTTACATATTTCACATAGATATACATAATATTCATATAAGTACATAATTTGGTATTCACGAATAAAATGACTTTATGAATACGAATAAAAAATATTTAATACCGAGTACCTTAAATTGGTTCCATGGATAAGCCATATTAATTGAATCGTGTGCCTTAATAAGCTACTTATTTTAATATCACTTTGGCGATTGCCTACCATATATAGATTATTTTATACAATATTTAAACTTGTTAGGCTTAATGGTAAAAATCATCAGATCAGACAAAAAATATAACATATTTTTACAATTGAAGTACAGGGAAAAGGACGTTGTTTATTTTTACTTAAAATATTCAGTAAAAAGTAACATCACTTATAAAGAAAACATAAATAAGATTTATTTAACGTGGTACAATCTGGCTGCGCCACAGTCGTATTTTAAATCGGGGTTAATAAGAATAAATGTACATAATATGTTCATTATTTATTGTACATAGTAATTAAAAAATAGTACTATAAAAATACGTAAGAAATTTTACAAATTCAGTGGCGCGGCCAGAAAGCATGCTTCCTAGCTGCGCCACCGCGTACACTGCAATAAATAAGCAAGTTATGTACAATGCAATGGTAAACAATTGTACGTATATTTTTTGCTCTATTGATGATTAGAAATACTGCAAAAGTCATTCATTACCTACATGATAAATTTAATATTGAAATTAAAATACTACTTCGACTATGGCAGAACTGTCAAATATTTGTGCCATGAATTTTATTTGGAGGTTTATTCTGATAGTACCTATTTAGCGTTAGTTTTCAATTACCAGATTAAAATTAAGATTTAGTTAAGATCTTTGTTGTTAAACATTATGTATTTTCAAATTAAAAATGAAATGTTGTAAAAACATTAATTTGAAATTAATGTCCAAATGATTTCTATTTTTCATACTTTACGGGCCGTCCTAATGAATAAAATCTTGTAAAAAAAGTGCATCCGCATTGACGTTAACCAATGCAGTAGTTTATTCATAGAAAATACAATATTTACATTATGTAGGTAGTTGCAAAAAATACTCAGTAGGTATTGTTATTAAAGTACCTACAAAAGCATTGGCATATGCCTATTTTAAAGTTTCGATATTTTTCATAATAGATAATGAGTTTTTGGGGTATTTCTCATCATCAATAAAACAAACAATATACGTACAATTGTTTACAATTGAGTTTGTACATAAAAGCCTATTTATTGCATTGTACGCGGTGGTGCGGCTAGGAAGCATGCTTTCTGGCCGTGCCACCGATTTTGTTAAATTTCTTGCGAATCTTTATAGTACTATTTTTAAATACTATGTACAATATTGAACATATTATGTACACTTATTCTTATTAACCCCGATTCAAAATGCAACTGTGGCGCAGTCAGAAAGTACCACGCTTTATATAATAACATCATTTAATATTGAAACAGCGATAAAACAACCTTGAAATGGAGTACCTACAACTTTCAACTGATCTTTTCTAAAGGAATATTTGAACAGAACATCAAAGGCATTATCTGTGTTCAAGTAATTTGACACTTAAAAACAAATTGAAGCAATTATTCTTTGTCTGTATTTTTGCCGAAAATATCTTTAAGCGTAAAGGCGCACTGAAAATGTTTGGTCTCGGAAATTTAAAGCAAAGGGTTTTTGGCATTAAAAATACCAACATTGCAATTAAAATTAACTTTAATATTATGTTTCGTATAATACGCCCGCTGAATATGAGCCCTCTCCGAACATTCGCGTATGTTCTCTTACTCACACATTCCTCATCGGGCTGCTTTTTGCGCACATTTCGGAGGCTCAGTTAAAAATGACCAATTCTCAAAATGTCTACCGATCGTAAAATGTCCATTTCTCAAAATGTCCTTTTCGCAAACTGTGCGCGAAGCCGCCCGACTGCACTTGACCGATATGAAAGATTTAACGTGCATGGGTATTAAAAAGGGACATTTTGAGAAGTGGTCATTTTGTGAAAGAGACATTCTGAGAAATTTTGATTTTACGACAGGGTAATTTTATGAAGTGGTCACTTTACGAAAGAAGCATTCTGACAAATGGACATTTTGCGACCGGTAGACATTTTGAGAAGTGGTCATTTTGCAGCTGAGCTATTTCGGACCGGCCAAGATTGATCCGTATTTTTTCCAGTTTTGGAAAGCACGATCATCTTTGATCGTGGTTTCCAAAACTCAGTATTTTCGGCGCTAACTAGTGCACCTACATACATTCTGGTACAAAAGAATATTGCTTATGTATAATATTTTTTATCTAAATGGTGCGTTAAGCTTACGCCTTGCGTATAATATCTACTTACTTTTTACAATACATACAATAATTGCAATATACTTAATTTCCGTTATAAATATTATGTTCGCATTAAACTATAACAACGATATAAGGCACTGCCTTATACCTACATTGTACTTATAAATAATTCTTTATATTAAAGTTACTTGACATTTCTGAAAAAAAATCGTAGTAACTACAGCTTTCCGGGTATTTTTTTGAAATAGAAAGAAGTCACATTACTTTTTAAGAAGTAAACTTTAAAGCGGGGACGTCTTAAAGCCTTTTCTGGAGATTTCAGTGGAAATATAATACATTTAATATTCAAAACACGCGTTTATTTAAATCATCTCGTCTCCGACAAATGTTTCAGAGTTCGTTGTGACTCGATTGATGAAACAGAAATACGTACATTTGTTACAACAAGGTTCAATTAAATAACCAATTACTAGATATACCAAATGAATACGGTTTCAATTAATTCACTCATCAATCTTAACATTCGCCTAATGGAATTTTATAGAATAAAATACAGTATTTGAATAGCGAAAGGGACCTCTCACAATTGTTTCTTAACATACAAGTATTAATTAATCTAAGCCAAGTTTAGTATACAGCTTACGTACTTTATATTTTATCAAAATGGTGTTCTTTATTGACACAAAATAAGTTAACAAAGTGACTTCTGCAGAATATTACTTGTTTTGGTACAAGAACTTGAAATTCCGCCGTCAATTCCGTTTTACAATTAAATCTTAAACTACATCTGCGCAAGCTCATTCGTCATATATCCCTACAATTCCAAAGCGTATAAACATGGTAGTACAAACACTATCACTATTAACAGCTTTATCTATTTCACACACTACGGTAGTCTCTCAATTCAAGTACCTAATAACATTTTATTGCACCATATAAAGTCAGTAATTGCACAGGCTTTATAGAAGCGCTATAGAGGCGTCTCGTCACCGGATTCGCTATACGGCAACCTAACTACCTTAGAACCTGCTAACACGCCGACACCCTCCAGACACGACCTCCTATTTGTGAGCACATCTCGCAAGAATGCTCGTCTAGAACCAGCCAAATTAGTCCCCGTAATAGACCTAGTTAATTTTCTTAGCGCAGGCATTTTTAGTGCCTCTTCGTATGAAGGCGGCTCGTCAGTAGGTGTAGTTTGTGCACGACCCCCAAACGGATCCCTCGAACAAGTTGGTGATAGTTCTCTAGAGAAATATAATGTGCCTTCTCCGTTCTCACTTACTTGAGGTTCTGGCATCTGTTCGTAACTCGTCGGAGAATTAGTTGCTCTAAAGTCTTCTAATATCTGTCTAGCACTCCTGGCAGTTGTAAGGACACCTGCCCAAGAACGCCTATTTTGCTGCTTCGCCTCATTGGATCTGGCACTTGCAGAAATGTTATGAGTAGAATGTGTGGTGGCGATGGTAACTTTTGGTCTTCGCGGAGGCTCGTCAAACGACGCCGCCTTAGCAGTCCGAAGTGGAGATGACCTGGCTTCGGGCTCCATATCTATTACCACACCAGCTGCTGCATTGTCAGTGCTGCTATCTGCTGCTGGCTCTTCTCTAAGAGCTGCATCAATACGCATAGCTTCAGAGTAGGAAGGTACTAAGGCACAGTTTCCACGTATTGCAGCAAACAGTTCGAGACTGTCGACAGTGGAAGCATGTGAGAGGGGTAAGGTACGAGGTGGACGGGGAGCTGAACAAAGCACGGCACTTTGCTCATCAGCAAGTGCCCACGCGTAGTTGTTGGCAGTCACTGGTGGGAACGTATCTGATAAGTGAGTATCAATATCTAATTGCCTACTGGGGTCTAACTCGTAGTTTGTGCCAAATATTTTCGTAATCTGTAACAAAATAACAGGAATTCAAATTAACATTTGGGTTGAACCAGAGGCTCGAGGCAATTTTAGTTAACATGTTTGTACATTGTATTACAATCCGGTTGTATCAAATAATAAGATCAATTGTATTCTCGAAATGGAATTATTGTTTATGGAATAAGTGCGCAAAGAAATAGGGTTATATCACATAATAATATAGGAACTGTACAAAATATTGTGAACGTAAAATGCGAGTGGGTTCGTTATTCGGTATCATGTGCGTCAAATAATAATTATGATTACGAGGAAAATTGGTGACATTTTAATGCAGTAACTATAATTACAATTGCGATTTACAATAGCAAAGATCTAGCCTATGCAATAAACTATGTATAACTCAAAACAAAACTACAAATATTTTATTTAACTATTGTAATAACCTCCTTAAATTATAGGCCACAGCAGTCAACTCACCGTATAATGCACATAAGCCGTATTACACTCTATCAGTATTCGAAGAGGCCAAGAAAGAAGAAGACACGACATAGTCCAAAACAGAAGCTGAGACGAGTACCACGGACAACGATCAGCGTCCCTGTAATACAAATGACTTAAATCCTCAAATACTTCAACATTGTTCAATATTAAAGTTCATTTGAAGGAAACGTTCTGATATTTACCTATAAGCCACCATATATTCTTTGAATGAACTGACTCCAATGAGATCTAAACCTTCGCGCATTTCCATGAAGTCGTCAAACCTTTCGTGTTCAGCGAAGAATCTTGATCTTTGATCTTCGAATTCTGGGAATAAGGGTATGATTTAGAAACTGTCTCGATGTAAAAGTTACTTACTTTAAATTCAGATTTGTTTAGTTCTTCGAAAATATTTATAGGCAATCATTGGTGAATGTCTTCAAATTTAGACTCTATAGAAAAATGAGGCAGTGAGGCATAACAATTACTATTGTTATTACATCGAAGTAAAATTCTAAATTTTCTTAACTTATTAATTTTGTACTTTAAATGCTTAAATTGAAATAACAGTCTCTATAGCACCGAGAAACATGAGGCCTCAGGCGCTAGTTCAAATCTTGGGGTTTCATTCGAATGATCGTGTTTGTTAAAACCACGCTGGGGTCGTTGCTTTTCATTCACTTAAATGTTTAATAATTTCATATAAATTATATTTGACTTTGACTTTATTTGGCGACTCACCACTAGCAGCTTCAATATTGGCAAATGCGAATCCTTTGCTGAAGCGAACTTTTGTGATGGGAGTCTTGGAGTCCAGCACCAAGTTTCTGGATGCATCCCGCTGCCCACAGCAGGCGTGGGCAAAGGAAGTACTGGCGCTATGAGTGTTCACCCGCTCGTAGTAAACCTGGTGAAAAAAGAAGTGTAATTAATGGTATGAGGTATGTAATGTCAATATGATCGTGTTACATTATAAGGCACACATTTGTTTTTGCAGTATATTTTATGTTATCTACTCTTATATCGTAAAATTTGAATTATAAGCTACAACCGAATTTATAATGACAACCCTACTTGATGAACACAATCCCAAAAAATTAAAAATCATTAATTTATCGCTTTTTCTGTAACAAAATAATGTTATAAACCAGCTTTTTTACCAATACGACACCAGCACCCTAATTGCGTAACTCACGATTAATCATAATTTGTTTCGTTTTGACACAGAGTGCTAAACCATTGCTTCATATGTTCGAAAAATGTGTCTGCTCAACAACGTAAATAACGCAATGAATATTGTTGAACTGTCAAAATGAAACCGATTATGATTAATCGCGTGTTACGCAATTAGAGTGCAGTATCGTGTATCGTATTGGTAAAAAATTGTTTTATAATCCCCATTATTTGCCCTGACAAATCCAAGAAGCTAATAGGAACATTTTCCGACGCATATTCGTTAATTATAAAACAATATTCTTTTCTATAATTTCTTTGCTTTTCAATATTCTTATCAATACTCTTTTAATTTGATATTTTATTTAGTCGGTTTAATCCTAATGTATGAGAGTAGATAAAATCGTGTATGAAACTTCACGTAACTAGGCATTAAAACACTCGTGTTTAAATGTAATGTTGAAAAGTAATTTTGAGAAATGTAAATTGCGATTATACAATTACACACAAAGATCAATGACTTAAGCTTTCAGTAGAAAGCTATTTTAAAAGCTACGTAGAAAAAGATAATTAGGATGGAAATATTGAATTTCCATTAAATTCATTTAAAACAGAACTGTTGTACCTATACGTACACGGAATAAATAATTGGCTTTTTCAGCTGAATTAAAAAAAACCGGCCAAGTGCGAGTCAGATTCGCGCACGTAGGGTTCCGTACCATTAGTTATAAAAACGGCCAAAAAGTCATGTCTGTCGTATGGGAGTTCCCCTTAAATGTTTATTTTATTCTGTTTTTTTTAGTAATTTGTTGTTATAGCGGCAACAGAAATACATCATCTGTGAAAATTTCAACTGTCTAACTATCACGGTTCATGAGAAATAGCCTGGTGACAGACGGACGGACGGACAGCGGAGTCTTAGTAATAGGGTCCCGTTTTACCCTAAGGGTACGGAACCCTAAAAATACAAGGTAGGTATGTCAGCATCATCATCACCTTCACTGCAGCCTTTTCTCAACTATGTTGGCGTCGGCTTACCAGTATTTTACATGAAGCGACCGCTTATATTATGACCTCCACAACCCAGTAACGGGGTAATACGATACGCCTTGGTCAGACTTTCGGGGTTCCGACGACCCGTAACGACTGCCAAAGATCTATGAATGACAGCCGGGACCAACGGCTTAACGTGCTTTCCGGGGCACGAAGGGGTTTTGATATGTAAAGACAGTCACCCATCCACAGACCAACCGCGGCAAGCGTAGCTTAACCTAATCAATCGACCCCTGCGGCTGTTAATACATAGCTACAAGCCCACAAGGTAGGTGTGCATCAGTTTTAAATAAAAAACCGAACCAAATCAATAGAACTGATGACGACATCACTTTGAGTACAATGACGTAGGTCATTTTACACAAGTTGCATGTTCGCTGCCCATCCATTCCATGCCCATGAGTACATGCATACGACATCAATATGCAGGGCGCTGCTTTCGATCCACGCTCAAAGGTTGTGCACAACCAAACAATTACTGTGTGCCTAACCCAGTTCAGCGGTGAAAGCGCTTGATGGATTTTTGACATGTTAGAATGTAACTAAAGTGGCTTTGTAAAACGATGGATTTATTATATATAGCGCTTGAGGGAACCTCTTGGGTATACAAAGGCAAGTCAGAAAATATTTAGAGTACTTGTAACGTTGTTAGGACTTTACATAAAAACTGGCCAAGTGCGAGTCGGACTTGCCTACGTGTGCGAGTCCGACTCGCAGTTGGCCGGTTTTTATGTTCTGTACCATAAGGAAAAAAATATTTCTTGTATGGAGACCCCCTTTAATTTTCAACTTTATTTTTATTATTTGTTTGTATTTCGGATCATTAGATACAGCCCGCAGATAGACGGACGAACGGACGAACAGCGGGGGCTTCGTAATAGGGTTCCGTTGGTTACCCTTCGGATACGGAACCCTAATACCTATTTTAAGTGTGGAAGTCCCTGATCTACGTCATATTAGATCTCATAGTAATATGTACTTATGTTAGTTTTAAGTTATCTTGCTGCGCCCTAACAGGGTCATGTACTCACTAGTTTTAAGCCTAGCTTATAAATATGGTTGTGTACATTGTGCATTTAGCAAATAAATAAATAATAAGGGTGTTGAAGCTGTTCCAATACAAACGAATGTTATTAAAATTCTGTTATTTATTTTACTTCACAATTTACTGGCGATACTGTTTCTCTAATGCTATGTAATCTAACAGCAGTTACTATAGAATTGTGGCCATTCCTTTTTTGTGACCAATCTAAGCTTGTTTTATTTATACTCCGAGTAACAAGCTGTCACGGGTACCCGTACACCACTATCCAACGTCGTACATTCATTGTGCTGACATTTTGGCTATTCGATGTGATTTCTTCACATTTTTGTTTTGTTCGAAACAAAGATACTGATGCACCTCTATAGAAATAGTTACCTGCCTTCTTCTGCTGATTAAGTTTTATGAATTATTTTTCATTTGGTAGATATATGAATCAAATGGGGTGAGGCTGATGAGTGGCACCTGCCGTGGGCACGAGCTGATTAAATAGGACCGCAGATTACAGTGACAACATCCGGCGCGTTTGTTATTGTCTTTGTTTCTTGTTAACAATCAAGTCTTTAGCTGCGCTTTTACCTAGTGCCCGGCATTGGCTCCAATGCCTTTTTTTTGGGATGCTTCTCCAGCGCGCACGCAACAACTTTCAAAAGTTTCATCAAAATCCGTCGAGTCATTTTTGAATTTTTGCAAAACTAAAACCAGGCAGTTAGTTTTCATATTTAAGAAGAAGAAGGTTGGTAGTTTAGTGTCTTCTAATTGAGATAAAGAGGTACTTGTACGAGATGTGATGGATCATCGTTTCTTGAGTTATGTGCTTCGTGGACTTTGAAGTTTCGTCTAATTTAATGGGTTTATCCGCGACTTGCGATACTTTTACCTCAATCCTATGTATTCTATGTAACAGCTTTACCTAAATTAGCCATCTTCCTTTCTGAACCAATCCAAGCTTGTTTCATTTATACTCCGAGTAACAAGCTGTCACCGGTACCCGTATACCACTGTCCAACGTACATTCATTGTGCTGACATATTGGACGTTACGACATTTCTATTAGCCGCGGCTATTGGATCGGATTTCTCCTCATTTTTATTTTGTTTGGAGCAAAAAATATTGAGCTAGAGCATCTCAATAGAAATATCTACCATCGTCTGCTGAAATGTGTTTTGCAGACGATTGACTTTTATCAATTATTGGTTTTATGGGCAATTTGGTCGGTCGTAAATTGAGATATAGCGGTACTTATATGAGAAGTGATCGATCACTGTATTTGAGTTAGGTACTGCTTAGACGATAAGATCTTTGAGAGTTTGTCTACTTCAGCTTTACTTTTTATGCGCGCGTGCTTCACCTATCGCGCCTATTTGTAATGTATATACATATGTTTTTTTAACTAGGATACGTGTTGGGTAATTTAATATTATTCCTGATAATAAATAACCGACGGCGCATTTGAAAATGGAACCTAAAGCTCCACTACATGAGCTTCATTGAACCTTTGAATAAGCTCGGCTTATAGAAACCAAGTAAGGTACCTACAAGCTTTTTGGTTTTTTTTTGGGGACTGACTTTTAACACATGGTGATTTTTGTCCCGATAGTACCTACTTGCGAAGCCGCTGGCGAAAGCTAGTATTTAAATAAATACAGCTAGACGAGGCTCGTGTCCCATCAGTGGGTACCTACATTATAAGGTGATTGTGTCAGAACACAAATAATACTGTAGAAGTTTCATCTGGTTGGCTTTGACTACCGATCTCCGCGAATATTTTATAAGTTGATGGCACGCATAATGAGGCAAATACTATTTCATATTTAGAAGGATAAGAAGTCATAAAGAATCAGCTTGTAGAGCTGACAGTGCGGGTCATGATTAAATAGACTCCATTGCAGCCCCAACAGCATTCTACATGACGTAACTTACCCATATAAAATACTAGCTTTTGCCAGCGGTTTCGCCCGCGCGGAGCTCAGAAATTATCCCACGGGAATACTTCGAAGGCATAAAGCGTTTTCTAGCTGACATAACTATGTTAAGTGTGCTCCTACTGAGTTATACCAATCTGGTACTTCGAAGGCATAAAACGTTTTCTAGCTGACACAACTATATTAGGTGAGCTCCTACCAAGTTATGATAACCTGGTACTTCGTTCAGAATACCAATTTACAAAAGATCTATTTATTGAAGTAAACATTTCATAATTGTTTCTATATTTCCAATTATTATCCCCCGGGAAAGAGGAGAGGATTTAGGCTACAATTATCTAGGTTATTATATATTCCGTAACAGTACTTACCTGAGTAGTAGTATAAGCATCTCCGTTCCTATATCGTGTAACTTGCCGCTTACGCCTCACGTAATGGTAGCATATCGCCTTCCACCTGCAAAGACGATCACATTTCATATTTTGAATACATTACGTAGTCATACAACGTTCGCGCAATCAATAACTTTGAGAGCGGAGACGTGTATTATCTTGTTTGATAGGAAATGTAACTCATTTTTTTTTCACTTGCGTTTTTGTTTTTGGCTTTTGACAGTATCTGTAGATTACTGTTGAGCTCCCTACGTTCTGAGTTTAGCTGCACGATTAATGACGAATGCGAGCACTAGCTAGACAGTTCCACTCAATCTGTGTAGTTCTTTTCTTAAAATACCATTTCAGACACCAATCTACATGATGTTGACATGATCTGACCAAGATTAAGTCTGGATTTTAAGAGAGTGACCTTTGAGTTTATTTCAGCCTTACTTCTCAGAGTAGTCAGATAGGAAACGCCGGCCTCATCTAGTTTTTAAAATATGATTGACGTGTAAAAGTGTTAGTCCAAACCTACTTACTTATGTAAAATAATTTATCATTTACTTATGTAAAGCGAGCTGTCAATAATCTCAATACCTAGGTCACTTCACCTAAGTAATAACGGTGAGATTTTTAAGAAAATATCACCAGCTGGTTTGGAAAATACTTAGCAAGTAAAGGACCAGTGATAACAGTGATGGCCCCGACTTACGAGTTGTACGTTGTAGTTTAAAACCGAGCAGGCAGTTTACTTAGTGCTATTTATTTTACCAGCACTGTGAAGGAAAACATCATCGGGAAACCGACAGATCTTAGAACCAAAAATTCGATGATATTTGACATCCGCCATCTCGCACTGGGCCCGTGATTACAGCGCAGGGAACCTCACAAAGAAGAGGCCTGTGGGAGCGGTTATATGTAGGCTAATTGTGCTAAATAATGTCTTTTTTTGCCTGAGAAAAACAATCATAATTTAGGTTAGGTGAATAATTTATTCATGAAAGTATGTACTATGTACCACTTAGCGTTTTATGTAGGTATTACAAAGTAGTTCTTATGGAAAACTTTACACAAAATTAATGATGAAAAATTCCACAAACACTTTCATGTTTCTGTACCAACGTCTTGCCTGAAAGCCTGTTTATCACCGTCTCAAATGTCTGATGGATTAGGCAAGTAGGTACTCAAGTAAATTGATCGACAAGGGTAAATATATTATCCTTACCTTCGCGCCTTCACATTTCACCTGTGAGATATTAACACATTACTGATATTAATAAATTAGTATCTACGTCTTCAAAGGATTTGAACACGATGGGATTTTGTTAAAATTCATCTTAAACGTAAATATACAGAAGGATAGTGGATGAAATAATAGTAATCGACTTCTTATGATTGTATATCCATATCCAATACTGTTCGCGACGATGTGTCACCAAATAGTTTTTAAAGTTTTTTCTGGCAATAACTTAAATTCATAGTGATAATAGTGATACTTAAACCAATAAACAGAGGTGAATAAGTGCTTAGTACATAAAACCGTAAGTACCACCGCTACAAACCTCATTTAAGTGGGCTATATAGCCGTAATTTATAGTATTTTAGTGCGTCCAGGTAACCTAGACCGAGACCTAGCCCTGGACCTAACTTTTAATGAACTAAACCTAAGATAAAGCCCACTGAATTGAGTTTGTATGTTGTATTGCTTTAGTTAGTGATTCTTAACATTTATGTTTTTGCCAATCCTCTTTTCAGGGCCCGTCACGCCCTGAAAATTATAGTTGAAAAGTTATAGATATCAGATTGTTTTAGGTCTATGGACCAGCCTGAGATATCTATAATCAGATTCGAAATCGATTCAGTAGTTTTCGAGGAAATCAACTTACAAAGTAATTTTTATTATAATTTTTCAGTTTTCCTCGAAATATTTTTTCAGTATATAAACATATAGCTAAGATAGATATCTCGGGAGATAGGGGATTTCATGTGGAATACAATGTTATGTAACATGCCTCATGTATGTTAATAAATTTCTGTAATATAAACATAATTCTGATGTACTATGATGAATTATAACTTTAAAACAGGAAGCAATTAGCGGTTCTCGTTAGTGTTGCCCAAATGCAAGAACAAGACGAGACTTAGCCAGTCTTGGTCTTGGTCTTGCGCCAATACACCTGGTCTTGGTCTTGGTCTTGGTCTTGCGCTCCCAGTCTTGGTCTTGGTCTTGGTCTTGCAGCAAGAGTCTTGCAAGTCTTGCAATTACCTATTAGTCTATTACTATTTATTAAAGTTTACTTTAAATCTTAGAAAAACGTATTAGAATTGGAACATTGTGAGCTTGAATTAACATAGCCATAGTAAAGATCAAGCAGATTAATAAATAACTGAAGATTTGATAAGAAATTCGAAAAATCAACTGACCTATATGTCGTTTTCCATGGAAGTAACTGTTTCTTAATAAACATTTATGATTTATAAGCTTACATTTGCTAAAACATGTAAAAAAACAAATTAATTACAATAACTTGACTGTATTTTAAAGAACAATACTTATCTGTCTGGCTTTTTATTTTATTAGTAGGTAAGTACCTACGCTTTTTATATTATTTTATTAGTTTTGTAGAATTTTTTTACACGTTTCAAGTATATTTAAAAGTGGCTACAATATTTATTAAACGGGTGATATTTGAACACTTTTTTGCTATTTTTTCTTGTAAAAACTTAAGAAATATAATGACTAAATGTACAATAATAGTACCTAAGTAATTAGTTTAAAACCATATAAGTAATCAATATTATAATATATACTTACTAGAATGAATTAATATGACATCTACTACCTATCCTTACCATTTTATCCTAATCATAATACTACTTGCGTGATCAGTATAATGTATTCATTTTCATTCTAAGCACTCTGAAACTTATTTATTCTTTGGAATACCTGTAGGTACTCTTAAAAAAATTCGAAATTATTTTGCATGAGTATACCTACGCCCTATGGCGGCAATCAAATAGTGTCACCAATGTTATGATTTCGGCGTGGCGGCAACGATTGTTTTAGATTTCAAAAGAAGCCGCCGGCGCGTGTATCATAACCATGTACTTCCGAAAAGCGGCAAATTTCGTTGAGAAGTAAGTACAAAACCTTTGATGCCGCATTATCAAAGTGCCGATGGTTAAAACATAACTATGCATGCACTCAGTTTGATTTTAATAGATATTTTTTTATTCGCTATGTTTATGGTATTAGTCGTAATGCGCATAGGTCCAGTTTTTCATATTCTTTGATACAGTTTTTTGCGTCTCATAGAATTCCTAAGCGTACCTACCTATACACCGAACTGTTACACCTAACTACTCAGTGAAATAGCGCTAAGTCCTAGCTGCAAGACGCAAGAGTCTTGCAGGCTATGTCTTGTTCTTGCTCAAGTCTTGCACGGTCAGTTTTGGTCTTGGTCTTGCTAAAAATACGCGGTCTTGTTCTTGGTCTTGGTCTTGCAAAAACGCAAGAACAAGACCAAGACTGCAAGACCAAGACTGAATTTGGGCAACACTAGTTCTCGTTAAAGTAAAGTTTGTTGGTACGTAAGCAACTACGTAATTTAGTGTATTTTGTAGTCATCAGCAAGGTTCTACATTGTGTGCATAAAAAATTATCGTGTCAAACTTTGCTATTATGTAATTTGTCAATGAAATGTTGGATGGCGTCACAGAGACAACGGATCACAGTTTTTCTATGACATTTCTTATTTCAGTATTTTGATGGAAATGGCAGGTTAAATTGAGACGTTTTGGTGTTGTCACATGTTGAAAAGACGTTAATTAGATAAATTCATTCCTGAAAATGATACTAAAATCAATCGAATTGAAATCGTTAAAAACCTTAAAAAATAACTAAAAGACATAGGTACATACCCTTAGAGGAAATTCTGTTCTGCCAATAAAACAGCTTCTCTGAACTGTGACATTCCTCGATTGATATACGTCGAGCATTTATCGATGAAACGTCTATTGAATCAGTCAGGGACACAACGGTTGATTGAGCAACAGGGACCGTTTCACTATAGCTTGAATCTTTCGAATTGATTAATTAATAACTAGATTCTGTCTGCGACTTCCTTCGTTTGAAATTTCTTGTTGCGCTCTCTCTCTTTCGTTGCGCTGGGTATTGACATTTTATGGCACTGTTTTATGTAATTTTGACGATCGAAAAGAGCTTATTGTCAGCCTAATTTGAATAAATGACTTTTAATTTGATAATTTTTGAGCGTTTTTGGTATCATAGCAAAAGTTATTCAGTTTGATAGTCTATAACCACACCCTTAAATTATACCACACCTATCTGATAGATGTTGTATCCCTAATGGTTTTTAAGTTAGTCATTTTAGCTATTAACCAATGTGGCTACAATACATAGTAATGGCGGAAAAAAAAAACTGTCCCATAGAAAATTTCAATACCCACTCGACCTATTACGATGCTGGTGCCCTAGAGAAAGTTGTTTAGTGTGTGTATAGTCTGTACAGTCAGCGTCAATAATATCGGGACGAACCGACTGTTTTTTTTTTTTTTGGGTGGGAAATCATCAAATAACTTCTCCCGCTCTGGGTGGAGCGGGAGGGCGTGTCAGACTTTTACTGACTAAAACCCACCCGTGTTCCCTCAGTTGCCTGTGTGCCAGGGGCCGCGGTATCTCTTTCGAACAATCCGCACCCCTGGCAGGCATCGGCCCTTGCGGACCCCCCCATTTGGTGCTGACATCTCTTTGAGGCGCGCGTGGAACACAACGCGCCGTCGACCCGGGCTTGGTCCTTACCGGACAGCGAGCTACCCATTACTCGCCGTCCGCAAGCCCGCGCCTACGGTGGCCGGGAATCAACCTGGGATTCCCGACGCCCAGGGCGTCTCCCGCGGCGACTACGGCCGTGAGGGCGCATATACTGCCTCTCCCTCACGTGCGCCGCCTCCCTCTTCGCAAACATTACTGCTTCGCAGAAGGAGGTGACGGCTAACCATTCACTCTCGCTCCGTACCATGGCCTGCACCAGGGCCGGACGCGAGAGATCGCCGCTATCGTGGCGTGCCCAGCACTGGGTTGCGACAATCGCGCTCTCCATGTCGCCATGAGATCCCGCCGGAGCTCTGTCCGCTGCACCTCGATTTCTCGCGGACGAACCGACTGTTCAAAATGATCTTAACAACTATGAAAATTGAAAATTAACTCATTGACACAAGGAATGTTTCAGAATGAAGATAGTACACGACAACTGTATTTCTGACAAGAACTTTATCCAATTTAGATAAAGTTTAATTTTTTTAGTTGTTGAGACTATTTTGAACAACTCAAAGCATTTATTTCAATTAAATAAACCAATTACAGGCACTTTTGAATTGTCAAGATCGGTGAGGTAAAAAGATGAAGCCAGTCTGTTCGTACCAATATTTTTGACGCTGACTGTACCACACCCTTAAAATTTACCCCACAATTTACTGATACATGTTGTATATCTACAGATTTTAAGTTAGTTGTTTGAGCTAGTAACCCGTGTGGCTATAATTGACTAGCATAGCTAGACGGTCTATGTAATTTATTACTCTGAGATTTAACACGTCCCAGATAAACAGATTATATACAAATTCAAACACTCTATATTCAGAGTATATGAAAAGCGTTATTTATAGCCCAGGCGTGGGCGTAGACGTGGGTCGTATTATCGTATAACATTTGATTAAAAGGGTAAGGATTACCTGGTACAAACAGTTGCTGTAGTAAAGTTTTTGACGAGTTGTCGTAAAGGTGATGCTGTGTTTTACGACTTAACAGCTAGGGATTGGAAGTAAGACGGTTTCTTAAGGCAGGGTACAAATTGATCAGATGTGTTCATTATTCTGATCGTAATACACCACTAGCACGCGGCTTCGCCCGTGTGGAGGGCGATAATTTATCCCACGGTAACGTACTACCGGGTTAAAAAGTAGGTATCCTATGTCCTAATCGAGGTGTGACCTGTGTGCCGCAAATTTTGTGCCAATATGGCGTGTAAAAACTGACTGACAGACATACAGATATACACAGATTGAAAACATTCACCAACCTTAAGTAGACCCGAATCACTCTATCTCTAATGAACCCTACACAAATAATTCAGGGAAACCGATTAAAAATTTAAAACAACTTTTATCTTTACAAATATGCGAAAAACATTGATGAATCAATACAGTCAGATTTGCAGTACATGCAGAATACATGTTATCTAGTTCTAGTGCCGTGCTCTACACGCAAATACGTGTTTTTTGCGTTATTTTTGTACCAGCTAATGTAAACGATCCGTTTTCCCATCAGGTCAAAGAAAAGTTTTAACATGCCTTTTTTCTTTTTGATTGAATTCGGTTCTAGGCGATTCAGCGCTACTAGCTGTTTTTTTAACTACTGGACTGGAGGTATCTATTTACTTTTGTAGTAAGTCCAATTGCCATATATTGAATTGTGTGAATGAATGGGAACTATTTAGCTGAACCTCTGAAACTTTTTTGACCTCCTAATGATGGCATTTTTTTTTTTAATAAATGACCCTCTAAAAACTTTATGCTCTTCTGATAATGCACACTTTTTAATATTAGATTGCAGTCACTAAGTTGGCCACCCCGACCAAATTGGTTAGGTTAGAACTGTGACCAACCATGCGCGAGCTGAGCGAGCCGGTCGCAACCTCCAAGTTGTTCACAACTGTGACGAACACGTGCATGCGTGTGCATAATAGTAAGTAACTACTTACTAAAGAATTAATTGAGTACCACAAACAGAGTAGCAATCATTTTATTAGTGTTCAATAATATTTTAGGAATGCAAAATTGGAATGAAGTAAGGGATTTTATAAAATACATGCTTAAATAAATGAATGATAAAACTCACCAGAGCTTATACAATATTTTAAATTATGCAATGAATTTACGAGGAAATGTAAATATTTGTAACAAATATTGCTTTCTAAATTGATGAATAGTACACAACCTGAACCCATACAACATAAAACGTAGAATTCATTCGCCGCTAACCGATGTGTATATTTTCTAATTAGAGAAATAAATTGCTTTGGAGCACGTGCCAATTTGATAGACGTGATATCACGTTGAATCAAAACACGTCAAATAACATAGCTATTGACGGGAAACATAACACAGGAAATGTACATAAAACTTTGTTTATAATTCAGTGATTTGTCTTCAACATTTGAATTTACATCGGTAATTTGGAGATGTACACAGTGTTGTATAATTTGGTTTAGTTATTATTCAACTTCAGGTAGCAATTTACTGACTCGTGATAGCATACATGATTATCTGAAAACCCTCACAGGAGGTTTTTGTCGACAGACATGATGCTATATACATGGAAACGTTTGCCGATGATTTAGTTTAAATGTTACAAGGCAGCTTAGTACGAGTATTTATTCAGTTTTCTTTAGTAATTAGGCGTACCTATAATTAGTAAAACTAAGTCATTGTAAGAAAGTCAAACAGCAACAAAGGCTTATATTATCTTTAGGAATTTACTGAAACTTTCTGTAGAGTAACTGCGAGTAACTAAATATGTTTTATTTTTTTATAAAACTTCGGTGCGAATGAAATCATCAATTCAGCGCATGATTCCGCATGATTAAAAACCCAGCCTAGAAAATCTTAGTGGGTACTTATCCAAAAAAAAAATCTGCTGTTTCATGGAAAAGTGCAATACCGACGCAATTTTTTTTTTTTAAACCGACGAAATATTTTAGTGCATGGGGTTCAGAACATGAACGGAATCCATGGTAACATTTTATGCGTCGATGTTCCTGCCCCTCTGAAATGGTACCCTAGGTAAGGTACTGCCAATGTTCGGGTGCCGTCGGCTTTCTTCGTCAGGCGTTCGGGTGGCTGCGCGGCCAATGGCGCGGGCGGCTGCGTGGATCAAAGAGAGAGGCTGAGGGAGTGAGAGCAACCGACGACACACGCGCGCCTTCTATTTCTGATATTGTGCATTAATTTTGGATATACCTTAACAGTTTATACAGTCCACTGCATTTATTTCAGTCTATTTTAAGACCCTTACTGCTGGTAAGACTGGTAAGACTTTAAGGCTTAGCTCCACAAATGACAGCCATGACTAATGGCTTAACGTGCTTGCCGAGGCACCCATACTTCTTGTCTTGGTATGTAAAGATAGTCACCCATCCAAGGACCAACCGTGGCAAACGTAGCTTTAACCTGATCGGTCAACCCGTGTAGTTGTTTTGATTTTGCCAATTTATGCTTGACAATTAAAAACACAATGTGTATGAATCAGCAAAATGAACAAAGCACATTTTAACCGCCTAAAAATGCAATTCCTTTACCAATATCAATTTCAACATTAAATCAAAATTGCACAACTTGGCGATAAAGTCGTAAATATTGTGCTCGGCTATAGAAAATTGCCAGCCTTCCTAAAAGTATGTATGGGATGTCACATGACGGAGCATAATACAATTTCGTTTCGTAAATGGCGTTATACGAAAATGCGCCAGTCTGCAGCAAACGTAGAATATTTTGGGTCAAACTGCATTTCACGTTTGAAATAAACTTTGGCTCTCGATATAACATAGGAATAAAACAACCCGGCTGAAATCCGCGAGGCATTTCATATTAGGTTGCGCAAGTGAGGCAGATGGTAAGTTGAAATGTTATACACTTTCGTAGCTCGTTTTTTATGATTTCATTTTCCCATTTCCCGGGATATGAGGCGTAGGTAAATCATATGACTTTTACATAACTGATTACCATAAAAGCTGGTAGGTAAGTAATTCAAAAGTTTAATCAGTAAAGCGAAATGAACGTGCTATTAAGTGCTGTAATTTATTAGCAATTCAAGGCAAGAGATAGAAAACATTTTCACAGAAATTTTCGTAATAAAGTAGTTAACGACACTCCTGGGTCAATACTTAACAGTGATTATTTACTTCTTTTTTTGTTTTTGGAATGTAAGTCTCCACATTTCTACGTGTGTCGTGTGCTGCTAACACCTCCCAGTTTTTGTCTTGCTAAAGCATCTTAGGCTTAAGCCAGACGATTGTAGCTCCAGTTATTCGCGCCAAAGCTTTTGGTGCATTCAGTTTTGGGAGTTTGCATTACAATAGACGCTTGAACCTAAACTTGAGACTCGTTTTGAACGCAATGCTCATTTCCTGAATATTTCTGGTCTCACCATATTTCGCTTTCATTTTCTACTTTCATAATCTATTTACTGGCAACGTACAGGCTAAGCCTCTGGTTCTTGAAGCATGAAATTTAGCGCAAAAGTTCTCTATAAAGGGTGGGAAACCAAGAATTCAGCTTATTCTAGACTCTGTAGAGTATAACTTTTTATTCTGTTACCAAAAAAAAATCTGCTGCTCAGTGAAAACCTACGCGGTTAAAATGTAGGTATGGATAGCAATTTTTTTTCTCCATCTTACTTTAAAAAAAGTCATATACCTACTAAATCAATGGTAATAGGTGGCGCGGCAATGTCTTTGCCACTCTGTAGCCACTCGATAAGCCACACGAAAGTGAGCACTAAGGAAGACTTTTGAAAATCCAATCCCTACGTGGTAAATCGTAGTTGTAGTTTGTAGGAAGGTTCGTCACATTTGCTAATGGGAAACACCATCGGACACGCGGCATGTAAATAAAGAAAACTCTTACCAAACTCGAGGCGTAGCGTTCCTCATGGCGTGAACCCTGGCGCTGACTGCAGCCACGTCCACTCTCCTCGCCAGCTGGATCCTGGCCGTGCTGTGGTAGCATTCCACCAGGTACACCAGGTACAGCAACAGTACGAACGCGATGGGGATATACGCGTACCCCACGTCGCAGGGTGATTCGCGTACCGTCCGCTTGATCGGGTGCCTGACGGACACGAAACTGATTTAGTGGTTAGTTCCGCTGTAGAATTTGAAGATTTCCTTACATTTTAATTAAAAAGAACACCGAACGAAATATTAATTTAAAAGATAGAAGTTATATTGTTGTTACGTTTGGAAGCGTTTAGTGTCCTGCAACGTGCTCAAAATTAATATTTGTAAATGTTTAGATTTGTCTAAATAAACGTAACGTCCCAAGTGGTGGAACATAGCCCACATCGTATCACCGAGACAAAGCCTGTGTCTCAGTAGAGGACAATTATTGGCCGATTATCCGTGTTATGCGAAATAAAAGGATGGTATTTGGCGTCTGATTTTTTATAGTGTGATTTTAATCGCTCCCAATTGTAAAGTCTATTGCGCAACTTTTCGCAGCTTTGAAGGGGCTTTTAAAATGAAGAGACCTTAAAGATTTTGAATTAAAGTTAACATAAGGCCACGTAAAGCCTGTCTGCGGAAGCTTTCATGTAATAATAAGGTGTATATTTACAAGAACTTTATTTATTGCACCAACCCTTAAACAAATTACATTTAACTACATCCTGTTTGCAAGTTTCATAATATGAATTGTTGACCAACTTCCGTTCATTACGAATTAAAATCAGTATACGCCGTACGTCAAACCGACAAATACTGAATACTTAAATATTCTGAATAAAATATTTCCAATGGCAACAATCCCGTTTGTTTGATAGGAGACAAATGAAATACGTTCGAAAATTAAAACGTCAGTTTAACGGTATGTTCAAATTAAGTTGCATTTAAAATTGGAACTGTCGTAATTGATAGCCCTTTTCGGAGCTATCTGGATGGAAGCTGTACAAATAAATGTTTAATAGGGTTTTTATTTTATTGCTTGACAAAAACTTGTAACTGCCTACTTATGTAAGGTTGAACACTAGTACCTTCTTAGGTACCTAGACTAAACATACATGTCACACTAAGTTGCTTGTCTATCAAACATACTTTTTTTTTGTGGATTCAAATAAAAACTTTAACAAATTATATTTTACTCATACCTAATGTTTTTTTTATGCGTCAAAGTATAGTTTAAGGCAGTCATTGTTGAAGACATTGGTGACCATTCACATGTCAAGTGCACACCATTTATTTCGATAACAATAGAATTTCTATTGTGTCTGCTAATTAGACGCACGACGGGTTAATGCCTTTTAAATATTAGGTACGTTGTTCAAGATAAACTTTAAGAAAAAAAAAGTTTGTCTACCCTAGGATATAGAGTTAAAATGCAGAAACAAAGGAGTAAGCAACACCAGTAATAAATACTCACTTGCTAAAATCGATGAGATCCCTATCAATTTCTGCGGTGTTACACCACGCCACGGAGCCGAGGCAGCCGGCGATCATCAGCGTCAACATGAAGCATTTCCAGTTGCCCTCCCGCCTGAGGACTCCGCCAAGGCTCTGCTGCCGCGGCCGCTGTGGACAACATGTTGAAGTCAATAACCTATATCGTGATCATAAAACATTGTGTTATGGAATAGGTATCGGCATGAAGTTTGGAATCAAATCTCAAATGATTCCTATTTTGAGTGTCTAAAATTAATGGACACTAATTTAATACATGTGCTTATTTTTTTGAGCCTTAAATAATTCCCATCTTAGTATCTTAAAAATACCAAATAGACAAGAAACTGCGACCAACTTGGATATAGCGCTCGCCGGCTGCTGCCGCGGCACCGCTCGCTTCGCTCACTCGGCTCGCGCAGCTTTGGTCACAGTTCTAACCTAACCCACTTCGTCAGATCTTAGTTACCGCGACCAAAGTTAAAAGCTCACATCACATGATAGTTAGCCAAAAGTTTATTAAAAAAGCATACTTTATTATAAGATCAAAACAATAGCTTTTTAGAGGATCAATTACTAATTTCCCATAGGTAAACTGTTTCACCGATGAGCATAGGGTGTTGTAAAAACTAATACGGCTATCACTTCAATAGAGGGAACTAGAACATAGAAGTAAAACCGTTAATCAGAAGATCGTTGTGACAAAAAATTCAACCGAGGATAAACGAAACTGAAAAGCAAAAAATTAACCTTTTAGTTTAAACTAAGCTCCTAAATTAATGTAATTTACTCATTTTGAGTCGGCGCCTACGCAGTAAAAAGTTAAGCGTGGTCATATATAAACAAAAAAAGTTTATATACTCGTCGACTGAGAACCTCCTCCATTTTTATCGTCGGTTAAAAATAAATGTTTAGCTAACAACGCCCCCTGTCTATGTCATCCTACTGTATGTTAACAACATCATACAATGAAAACTAATTCACCTCCTGCTTTGA
The DNA here is from genome assembly GCA_947359405.1 of Antitype chi. NCBI lineage: Eukaryota > Metazoa > Arthropoda > Insecta > Lepidoptera > Noctuidae > Antitype > Antitype chi. The sequence goes on along the minus strand of OX375819.1, from coordinate 14,552,391 downwards.
TCAACAATATCATTGATGGAACCCCTGTTGTGTGACCCGTGCTTATGACGTTTAAGGGTATATTAATACTACTTAATTAAGGAAAAAAGTATCTTTAAGTAGTAACGCATCTTTATGTATTTTGTTTACATTGTCAGCGATTGTAGATTACTTACTCTAAGAATCCATAATGGATTTCTTTGAAGACTGTTTTTTTCAATAACTATGATTCAGAAAGGTTTCATGTTTCTAGTAATATACAAAATAAATTTCATGTATCTAGTAATATACAAGGCGTAGTTAGTATATACAGGGTAAAGTTAATATAGTAAGTAATATTAACTTTACCTTGTTATATTTAATATTGAATCCATCAGACGAGCCTTCAATCATCTTTTCAGATTTGCATCACATTATACCCGAATACTTTTAAAGTAATCTTTGTTCTTTTGAATATATAATAATCACTTGTTTAGCAAGAACAAAACTCTATTCAGCCTAAATTTAAGATCATGTTTTTGACGTCAAAAGTCTTTTCGAATGAATTTATTTATAACTCAGGCCTTTCTAGGCCTTCAAAAGGTTAATAATAAATATTTTAGTGTAGAGATTTCAGCTGCATATTCGAGAGGACATGACGTCACGAAGACTGCGGAATGTTTGCACAAACTGATGAATATGTTGGGACAACCCCAGAAACCCAATCACCCTTTATTTACATTGACCTAATAACTTTCCTCCGAACCCTTGAGGGTCGCGTTCAAATATATTTTTAGGGCAAAATGAAAGATTTTTTCTACATAAAACAGTTTTACTTTCAAGTGCTGAGAAAAATGAAAATTTTGTCTGAAAATTATTATAACTTGTAAAAACGAAACCAATAAATAACACATTTCTTTACGTTCAAAGCTAATGGAATAAAATTTAAAAGATTTTTTATTTATGTAAGTGAATCTTATAAAACACTTTTACACCTCAATGTTTTGTTGGTCAATATTTTAAAAGTACTACCTGACTGATCTCCAAGAAGAAATTCCGAAACAAAGTCAGAGGTCATGGTCTCTTTTAAAGTCCAAACATTATATTACTAGGTTTTTATATGAGGCTAACAATGTACTTCTTTTGAACAGCCATTGCAGCTTTGAGCCGCCCAACAGACGACATGCATGCATCAGTCATCGGGTAGCTCAACCGTATCTTAGAGAGCTCAACGAGCTGTCACAAGATGCTACCTCAGATCTATATATATATTATATATATATATATATATTATATACATATACATATTTGCAGAGGCCATTTCGACAAGTACATATAGTAATTTATTCAATCTAGCCTGCATGGTACTCACATTTACGAGTACAGTCTGTTTTCTCTTTAAATGTAAAAATATGATATCATAAGTTATGTCACGTAAATTAATAACAAATAAAATGTCAGTATTAATTCTAAAACACGTAGTTTATTGCTTGGCTTGACATTAGAGTAGCTTAATTAAACAGCTAGAAGCTAAGCTACGCTAACAACTCACTTAACCCCAAACAGCTTTAATCGATCATTAATTAGCTCTAACACAACTACCAAATACACAATTACAGGTAGAATCATTAATTATAGCCGTGGAGAGTCAGGTCTGACCTGAAAGCGCGGCTTAACAATAAGCCATCCCACAATGTCGTCAATCAGAGCCAATTGTTTGGATAGACTGGGAATCCCTCCCATTGATTGGTTCACTCGAATGGCTGCTAAACAGCTTTATTGCTTGCTCATGCCTCGATGACAACGGACTTGGCCGCGGAGCCAACATTCCGACGCGACATCCCACCACCAATTGTTTTCTAGAATGAGATTGTTCGGCTAAACGTTTGTGTTGCCAAGTATTTCGTATTGAATTTTTTTGTCGTGACGCAATAAATTTTCGGTTTCATTTTTCGAATGTGTGCGTTGAATATTAAAAAGGTCGGGGTGAATGTTTTTCGTACTGAAAAAAACATCCTTTCGTTTATTTTATTTTTTATTTTTGTTCTGTAAATTACAGGTTTTGATGGATGAATAATTTTGTAAGGCTGATTGGGTATTTGAGTGTATGAGAAAAATTCAAACGGGATGCGGATGCGTAAAGCTTACGTTTTTAGAGTGCAATTAATGTACCTACCTGTTAGTAAAAAAATGCAGTTGTATGTTATACAACGTGTGACGGAAAGGGTATATACATACCAAAGGCACGGCTTCTTTGCATGATATCAAACAATATTGGAAGGGTATTTTAATCCTTTCTCTACATATTTGGAAGTTATGAGAATTTTTTAATACATTGATACCAGATACCGAACTTTTCAAATTGAATTAAACACATCACTCGGAACAGATTTATCGTGATATTGGCAAGTAATGTGGAAAGTTATTGACCTACGTAGTGCGGTGACACATTTGTTATGATTTAAATTTAAGAAACGTATGAAACCGAAAATTTAGTACATAATCAATTCTTAGAGTATTTTATTTTGAGCTGAAACTATGTATAGTGATTCTATATCAGCTGTTATCTTTAGTGCAATAGCATTAGCAATAGGGTTTCTGTTACACCCTGTATAGACCTTTTATAAACAATTCAGCAGGATTTTTTTTGCGTAATAATCTATTCCTGACCGGATATTACTTATTTGTGTAGTTACCATCGCGGATACTGGCGGTCGACCACTACTAATAAAACACACAGATTTCAGTAGACCAGTCCAGTTAGTGCAAGCATTTGTCAGTAATCAAAAGTCGTAAGGAAGTCTCCACTTTTTGTCTTTGTTCTTTGAACTTTAGGTACATTAGCTGTACCTATTCCGGTCTCTGGTAATCATATAGATCAACTCAGAACTTGTAGGAGTATAGAATTCCAAATAAAGACATTTGGTTTCGCCGTGTAAAAGCAGCAAATGACTTAGGTAGTACTTTGTTTAATATGTAACATTACATACCATCACAGGACCCGAAAATCTGACAACTAACCCGAATTGATGTCAATATTTCAAAGTACATAATTGAAATTTACTGACTAAAACCCACCCGTGTTCCTGCAGTTGCTTGTGCCAGGGCCACGGTAGCTCTTTCGAATAAATCCGCGATTCTGGCAGGCATCGGCCCTTACGGACCCCTTCCATTATCGCTGATATCTCTTTGAGGCGTGCTTGGAACACAAGACGCTGTCGATCCGGGCCTGGTCATTACCAGCCGGCGAGCCACCCATTGATCGCCGTCCGCAAGCCCGCGCCTACTGTGTTCGGGAGTTCGCTATGGACTCCCGACGCCCAGGGCGTCTCCTGCGGTGGCTAGGGGCGCGAGGGCGCAATCCTTGCCTCTCCCTCACGCTCTCCACCTCCTCCTTCGCGAGCATTACTGCTTCGCAGAAGGAGGTGACAGCATCCCATGCACTCTTGCTCCGTATCATGGCCTGTACCAGGGCCGGATGCGAGAGATCACCGCTCGCTGATTGCCTCCGCGAGGACACGGCGGTGCTCAGGCCAGGCAGGGCAGACCTCCACCGTATGCTCCAACGTGTCCTCCAGGCGATCTACACAATGGTGACACCCGGGCGTTTCCTCCCGCCTTATCCGGAACAGCAATCTCCCGAAACAGCCGTGTCCGGTGAGGACCTGCATAAGGCGGAAGGTGAGGACGCCGTGGCGCCTCTCCAGCCACTTCTGAAAAAGGGGAAATTACTGCTGCAATTGTGGCGTGCCCAAAAAATCAGCCCTTACTCGTAGAGAATAAAACTGAAACTGAAACCGACACTTTTTACGTTGCTCTTAAACTTTTAAATCATCATTCGCAATAATTTCTCTGTTAGAATTATGTCAAGCTCTCGACAATTTAATAAAGAAATCACGATGTTTTGTCAGATTGATAAAACCGTGCGAAGCAACACTTGTTTGAAATAAAATAAATTACTATGGTTGAATGATGAGTTACAAAATTTTAATTCATTATGCAGAGGGCCCCTTCAGGACCTCTAATCGAACTTCGGAAACCACCTCGTTAAAAAAGCTACAGTTTCTGCTCCTCAGCCGAATTGGCCATTCCACTTCGTTATTTCTCGGTTGAAAAACGACATAATTTTAATTGGAATAAAAGTTTGGATGAGTTCAAAATTATATTTTCGTTGTAACCTTTTTAAAGGGCTCTTTTTAAAATAACGGTGGCATTGGTAACTCAATGTTTAATTAAACCTACGTCACAAAAGAGTTACGACATTATACAGGGATTAAGTAGATTTTAATCTGATTATGTTTGAATGGGGTAATTACGTAATTATTTTTGTACCCTTTGTTTTAAGGCTATGATCAGATATTTAGATGTAAGATACCTTTACCAATTTTCTCTTAAAAAATAATCCATTGTTATATCTATACTTAATATTACAGGTTGAAATTGAAAACATGCGACAAACCGAAATGGGAGATTGTACTCATCATTATAAACAACTTTTACTAAGGGACCAATGATGCAATCGCGAAAAAAAAAACATGTGTTCCCTACATTTATGTTCGCATAACTCGTCAAAATGTAGGGAACAGCTGTTTTTTTTTTGCGATTGCATCATTGGTCCCTTAGTAAAAGTTGTTCATAATGATGAGTACAATCTCCCATTTCGGTTTGTCGCATGTTTTCAATTTCACCCTGTATAAAGAGGAAAGATTTGTATGTTTGTAATGAATAAACTCAAAAACTACTGGACCACTTTCAAAAATTATTTTACCATTAGAATGCTACATTATCCTTGAGTAGGTAATAATAATATAGGCTATATTTATTATTTGAAAAAAAAATAGGGATCCCACCCGTGCGAAACCGAGACGGGCCCCCAGTGTTATATAGATTTAGTCAGTCTCATAAATAATTATACATACGTCGATATTTTTTTTTTATAAAGATACCTTGAAATCCTTTGAATTATCTACAATTTAGATTCCTTAATACTGTTCCTACCAATGTTTAATATTTTATGTGGATACACATTGATACAATATTATGCAACAAAGACTGCAGACAATTTAATTCATACTAAATATAAAAAATCCTGTCGATGTAGGTACATGTTTTGAGGCTAACTGTACCCAGGCAAAATATTTTTTATCGACACTAACAACCGGAGTTACCGACATAGATTGAGTAAATATTAGATTCAATTCAGAATACACTACGGATCATCCCACGCTATATACTTTTTAAGCCTTAGGTATTTGCTCAAAGTAATACTACGAATCCTCCTACGCCACACCTTTAGAGATTTAATCTGAAGTGACATTGGGCTGGCCATGTTTGTTGAAGGAACGAGGGCCGAAGACGTACGATGTGCGTATCGGCAAGCGTAGCGTGGGACTCCCCCCAGCTAAATGGACCGGCGACCTTAGACGGTGGCTAGGTCAGACTTGACTATATACGGAAGACGAATGTGAGGGTTTAGGTCCAGTAGTGAACTGCAATATGCTGAGTTTATTTGACTACCACAATGAAAACGAAGCAAGTTACAACAATACCACTTTAGTTCCATATTGGAAAACGTTATCGCAATACACGCTACAAAACTTATATAAACATAGTTATTTTATCCATGAAATGCACTTGAATGTTTTCCAATAGTTCGCTAAAAGTTGAATACAGTTAATATTTCGAGGCTCAGCAAAATGCTACAAGCGACGCTTAGGGAAATTAAAATGTAACGTGAAACTGAAATTGATGGAACGTCGTGCAATATTTTTGATAAAAGGAAATAAAAGTGGCTTTTGTTCAGAACGGTTTTTAAACAAATTGTTTTTATTTTTATAGAAGAACAACAAAAGTATTCATATTTGTTTACGCTAACATGTTAACAGGTCGTGTACACTAGACTATAATTGAGATTATAATTAAAGACACAATATATGTGTGTCTTTAATTATAACTTTCCAAAGTTCTCAGTTTTAAGTCCGCTGTTTTGACTGGCTGTAATTTAAAATTCATCCGTAGGCCATCTTCCCATAGAAATCAATGCTGTAGCAGACAAAAAAAAAGATTAAGGCCGTAAAGACTGTTGCCCTAAACTACTTACTGCATAGATCACTCGGAGGACACGGTGAAGCATACGGTGGGGGTCTGCTTGGCTTGGGTGCAGCACCGCCATGCCCTCGTGCAAGCGATCGGCGGCGGCGATCTCACGCGTCGGGCCCTGGTCTAGCCCATGGTACAGAGCGAGAGTGCATAGGGAGCCGTTATCTCCTTCTGCGAAGCAGTAATGCTTGCGAAGAGGGAGGCGGCGCACGTGAGGGAATCTACGCGCCCTCACGGCCCTAGTCGCCGCAGGAGACGCCCTGGGCATCGGGAATCCCAGGCCGATTCCCAGCCACCGTAGGCGCGGGCTTGCGGTTGGCGAGTAATGGGTAGCTCGCTGTCCGGTAAGGACCAAGCCCGGGTCGATGGCGCGTTGTGTTCCACGCGCACCTCAAAGAGATGTCAGCACCAACTGGTGGGGTCCGCGAGGGCTGATGCCTGCTAGGGGTGCGGGTTGTTCGAAAGAGATACCGTGGCCCCTGGCACACAGGCAACTGAAGGAATACGGGTGGGTTTTAGTCAGTAAAAGTCTGGCACGCCCTCCCGGTCCACCCAGAGCGGGAGAAGTTATTTTATGATTTCCCACGCTAAAAAAAACCCTAGACTACTAATAATAGATACCGAAATTCAACATAAGTACCTATCGAAATAGGATTCATTGCCTCATACATATTATCCAAACAATACCAGAGTCTGCATTAGATACCACATAAACAATTTAGGCAGAAATTAATTTCCATCTAGCGTGATTCCGAACTACGTCAAAGGCTTTAGTGGTTACTCTCACGGTACAAACGAGACTACTCACGTACTTAAATGTTCCGGGTTTGTCGGATATTCAGGTTTCGGATAATTCAAACGTTTCGGTAGCTTTGACGTTATGTAACGTCCAATGTAGGTAGAGTATAGTGGAATCTTAGCCTAAACATTATATAAAAAATAAGACTATATGAGAATGGCTTTCTATGACTTCGTTGAAACCTTTCAATTAACCTCAACTGTCAAAATTAAAAAAAAAACATCTGTAAGGCAATTTGAGTTGAGAAGTATTCAAATAAGCTAAACAAAGTACTCATTTTGTAAGTGGCACTACAAATTCAATGTCGCTCGGCGCGCTATGCAAAAAGTTTCTTTGAAGGATAGAATTAGGAATGAAGTTCTGCAGAAAAGACTTGGAGTTACCGACATAGCTTGCAGAGTAAGAAAGCTGAAGTGGCAGTGGGCTGGCCTTGTCTGTCGAAGAACCAATGGCCGGTAGAGCAGACAAATCCTGGAGTGAACACCGCGTATTTGCAAGCTTTGTATGGAACGCCGCCGTCCAGCTAGGTGGGCCGACGACCTTAAGAAGGTGGCTGGGACAGACTGGATGCGGGAGGTGGAAGACTGGGTGCTGTGACACAGACGCATTTTTTCAACAATAGACTGCGAGAGGCAGAGTTGATTGATTGATTACAAATTAGCATCCACAGGCACGTTTTCAGATCCATTTATTTAAAATTTCATCTGATACTTTTGACAGCTTTTCAGACAGGTAGTTCAAGTGCAAGGTAGGTGCTTACATAATAGAGACGTGGCATAATACAATAAACTGTCGTATAAAGACTGTATTGTAAAGCTTGAATTACACTGCGACGCTATTCACTCTGCGCAAGCTCTTGTTTGAGTTAACAGATGTTTCTGTGTAGGTACGTTAATTTATTCTAGTGAGAGCAACGGGAAACAAATTGCTGCAGAACTGTACCACTTTAAGCTCGAAATGATGTCACTATTTAATTTTACCCAAACTTTTGTATAAAATTTTAATTAAATTATTTTACGTAATTTTTTTTGGGATTAGCTCACAACATATATGTATGTATTTGGAATGTACTGATTCCCTTTCATTTTATACCCAATAAGGCATCATTGAAAGACAATGTTTTTTTTTAGTTCATCACTTTATTTTCTCTAGGGAGCGCTATATTCAATTTAATTTGACCTCACATAGCCTACAACCAGCAGGCGATCAAGATGGTTCCAACGATACCTCATTTGTCAAATTATTACATACACGTACATACATACCGGTCAAGATCATAACCATCCTTTTTGCTTCGTCGAAGTCTCTTAAAAAATAAATCTCTTTGTTCGTACAGCATGAATGTATTTAAAACGGTTGCCTATAATCTGCGCAATAAAAGCCAATTTAAATGAACAGTATTTAATCTGTGCTGAATATTCCGATGATATAAAATAATCCGTAGGTAAATAAAGGATGAAATACCACGTATCTATCTATTGTTTGCGAAGCGTCCACGTGCAGTGTCAAAAACAATGCGAGGCTATTCAAATAGACTGACATCACTACACAGCCGAGTTCGGAGAATTTTTCACAATTTCGAATTTTCTCGCTTCCAAAACGATTTGTTTGGAACGTTTTTGATAAAGGTTCTAGGTTTATGTTTTGTTTTAACCTGAATCAAATATTCTTGTGATTTATGAAGAATGATTAGATTATTATGAATTATTTATGAATTTGAAGATAAGCCGTGTGCGATGGGGTGGGTTTACTATCGGCAAATTTGATGAATTTCCATAAAAACTTAGCTTAACTCCCATAGCAAACTAGCCCAGTTAAAAAAAATAACAATGTTATTCCATACATATTCGCACCAAGTTTAAAATTTATAAAACCAAGGAACATTTTTTTCAAACGAACTAAATTCTCCCTTTTCACCTCTTAAAATCCAAAAATCCTTCCTTAGTGCTCACTTTCATTACCTGTAAATGGTGGCACGGACATCGACGCACAACCTGTTAGTATAGAGTCAGTACAGTCATGATTCTGGAATCCTCTAGGTTGACATTTTTCTTGATTCTAGACCCAGCGGTTGAGGTTGTGCGTTGTCTGCCGTTGTCTGCTGTAAAATGCTAATCAAGCGTAGTCATATACAGGGTGGCCCAAAAGTCGTGGATCAAACGCAACTAGGGGTTAGATGGGGTCATCAGCCGCAAAAAGTTGTTCTACGGGAGGTCCTTAAGGTCAACCCCTGCAGAGTATAATTTATTTTGTGTTTTTATGAGAAATTTGACTTTTTTTAACTAATTCTTATTAAAATTCGAAAAAATCTACATCCTGTATCTTTTTTATAATTTTCACTAGATTGGTACTGATGAGTCCTTGCGTTAGACATGCTATTTATGGTTGTTTATTGGGTGTGTTGAAGATAATATTAAGTTATACGATTTTTTTTTTCTCAAATCTTAACTTTTTATTTACTTCGGACCCAACTGTGAAAAAAAAACTACTCTACCGAAAAGTGACCCTGTATTACAAGTTTTGGCGCATTTAATAGGAATTCTGAAAAGGTATTACACATGGCTATACGTGGCTTTGATATCTTTCAAGGACGATTATTCGTAGCAAGGCCAAAGTTAACCCAACCATAAAACTCGGTTAGGCTTATTTAAAAATAATCTGGAACTAATACAATTAATGACAAAGACTCTCTGCCCCTCTTTTACACTAACCATTTAATCCTTTGTCAATAAAAGGCCGGTTCGCCCGTCCGTTCAAGTAGCGATATCTACATCTACATTTTTACTCCAGAGTGAACCCCATATCATAAGAAATGATCGATTCTAGCATCTGTTTGGTCCAGGGGTGCGGGTTGTTCGAAAGAGATACCACGGCCCCTGGCACGCAGGCAACTGAGGGAACACGGGTGGGTTTTAGTCAGTAAAAGTCTGACACGCCCTCCCGCTCCACCCAGAGCGGGAGAAGTTATTTGATGATTTCCCACCCAAAAAAAAAAAAGCATCTGTTTGGTATTAAAATGTGGGCTGGTATAATTGGCCAGCAGTTAGTGCTGCATGAAATTCCAGCAAGGCTGAATGATCAGAATGGTGCTCGGTATTTAATTTTTTTGCAAAATAATTTAAACCATATTCTTAACGAACCTGAAGTTCCAGAAGAAAGAATAGCAGAAATGTGGCTGCAACATGATGGCGCCCCGCCTCACTACGCTCGAGCAGTTAGAGATCATTTGAACGAGCGCTTCCCCAACCGGTGGATTGGTCGAGGCGGACATATTGCGTGGCCACCCCGGTCGCCCGATTTAAATCCATTAGATTTTTTTCTTTGGGGCTATTTTAAAGAAATAGTTTACCAAGGTAAGAACAATAGCGAACAAGAACTACGACAAAAGCTCGAATTTGCTAGGGTACAAGTTACTAACAACAGAGGTGCATTCCGTAGGTTTCGTAGGAATTTTATTAGACGGTGCAGATTATGTATTATGTTCAGAGGCAGGAATTTTGAGCATTTATTGTAAAATGTTTTGCTTAATAAAACAGTTATTTCACAATCGTTGTTTTGTTTTTTCGTCCTAGAAAGATATTAGAGCCACTCATGGCCATGTGTAATACCTTTTCAGAATTCCTATTAAATGCGCCAAAACTTGTAATACAGGGTCACTTTTCGGTAGAGTATTTTTTTTTCACAGTGGGGTCCGAAGTAAATAAAAAGTTATGATTTGAGAAAAAAAAATTCGTAAATCTTAATATTATCTTCAACACACCCAATAAACAACCATAAATAGCATGTCTAACGCAAGGACTCATCAGTACCAATCTAGTGAAAATTATAAAAAAGATACAAGATGTAGATTTTTTCGAATTTTAATAAGAATTAGTTAAAAAAAGTCAAATTTCTCATAAAAACACAAAATAAATTATACTCTGCAGGGGTTGACCTTAGGGACCTCCCGTAAAGCAACTTTTTGCAGCTGATGACCCCATCTAACCTAGTTGCGTTTGATCCACGACTTTTGGGCCACCCTGTATAGGGTCAAATTAAAATAGCTGGCAATAGTTTACCCACGTGTTGGGTAAACTAAATAAAAATAAATATTTTTCATCCTTCGGACTTTGTGCAAAACTTTAAATGCAACTGACACGTACATTAAGGCAACCAAACGACTTTTATTTTATGGTTTTTGGAAATTAGTAAAAAATAACTATGTTGATTCACGAAAAATTTTAGAAACAGCTGAACCAATCTACGCGCACTCGGCTGACGCGGTTGGCCGACTGTTTTTTTTTTGTTTCATTTATTTGCCATATCGATACCTTGACCTGGGTAAAGTATTGCCACGTAATTTAATTTGACCCTGTAGATATATCGCTGGTCGTTGTAGAACATATCTGTATCTTTTCTAAAGTTTAAGAATGTGTGATTCTCTTTGCTAATATTTTCCTCTCCGACTAACCTAAATATAAGGTGTAAAAATACCCACCACATAATACATATACGCATCGTGTACATCAAACTAAGTAAAATTGATTTGAAATTATTGCTGGGAAATTCTACTGTTATTATTGGTGTGAACTCTATTTGCGGCAGCGCGCAATGTTACGCACGCATAATATTGTGCTATTGGGTGCATGCAACGGTAAGGGATTTGTCGGGTTTAAAAAATACCTACTATTTTTCTTAAAAATTAAAATAATTGCTCATACCTTATAGCTAATAGCGTGATTATGTTTAGCCTAAAGACTGACCAGACTTATAGGGAATACTTATATTTACATAGTAAGTATAAAACAAAGTCAGTTTTTGTGTCTGTACGCTGAGATCTTTTAAACTGCGTAACGGATTTTAATGCTGTTTTCATCAATAGACAGAGTGATTCAAGAGGAAGGTTCATATGTTTAATAGTACACTGAGACCTCCACGCGGGCCAGAGCCGCTGGCAAAAGCTAATCTATCATAAATGAGGCTGCTGAGGAGTTTGCTGTGGCTCTTCTTTTTCCCAGCTAAAGCACTAGGAAGTGATGAAGGTCGGGCGTTTTGAGGTTGTCTTATGTCATTTTGACGTTCATAAAGTTCTGATTCTTAGCCTAATAAAATCTAAAACCAAAAGACATTTGAGACAACAGTATTTTGTTTTTCATTAAGTTTTGACAAACAGATAAACAGACTTTTAATATATTGTAATAAATAGATTATTTTTGCATTTCTTTTTACACGCTTTATATTAGCTTCACTTGTATGTTTGATTGTTTGTATGTAACCGACTCCTTAGAGCGCAATTTTGACCCACTTTAAACAGTAAGATTTCATTTAAACTTTGTAAACTTATCGAGGACCGACGACAATTAAAAAAAAAAAAAATAGAAATAAAAGAAAAAAAAACTCAAAAAATCACGCTTTTGTAGTCAGCAGAACTAAAAAAGAGAATATAGTAGTAGTTTGGTTTTTAAAGCGTGTTTTTTAGTTTTTTTTCTTTTATTTCTATTTTTTTTTTCACTACGATTTATTACATAAAATGTAAAGAAAACAATTCGAAGCATTTTAAGTAGAATAATAGGTCGAAAGAGGGTTGAGAAGTCTTACACTAATCTTACGACTTCGACTTCCAAAAGTAACTTCCAGATTATCTAATGTCGAACGTGGGAGTTAGAACATTCCAGAAACGTCTTCTTTGTTATACCTACATACTTGTGTAGATAAGTAGGTACACCCTTCTGGGTCACAGTTGAAATACATATGTGGGTAGTCATGTGTAAATGTATACCTGTATTACCGCTTGAGAGATATATTTGGTTTCAATGAAAACACGTAGCCTATATTTACCGTAGTTGAATGACCCAATCTTGAAATGTTCGATAGATAATTTTTAGGTTCAATCAAGGAGAAATGGTCGGTGGTCGCAGAGATAAATAGCTTTTCCAAATTAAAAACCAACACACAGACAGTTAATATCATTTAGTTTAGCTACGTTTAATTTTAACTTTATCTAAACAAAATAAAATATAGGTACAAAGCCCAGGTATAAAATAATTAATTTACATGAACAACGTAACAAAAAATAAAATTCAGCAACCCATAGTCCCAATCCGTTTATTTTGGAAGCTCGTTACAAAATTCAGTTGATAACTTTATCCTAATTTAATAATTTAACGAAACAAATATTTTTGTTTTTTCCTGAATTTGCTCACGTTATCTAAACATATTATAATATATATTCTCTCCCTCGCTAAGCGTTCATAATTTTAACAAAGCGATCACACAAATAGACATTTGTATGACCGCGATGTTCTACGCAATGAATCTTGACGTGATTTTCACCATAGTGCAAAAATCATGAGAATTGATTCCGCCAAATTTTGATTTAACTGATGCATAATTAAAAATCTCGATTTTTGATATGCGAAGTAGGGGCTGATGATCAGCCCCTACTTCGCATATCAAACATCTTGTACAAGCGATCAGCCGCTGATCGCTTGTACCAGTGGCCCTAGTGTGAGTTTCATTTAAGGCCCTGGTAACTTTAAAAATTGTCGTTTTGAGCGATAATACTTCTTATTGCAATCTATACGGATTAAAATCTGTTGTAATAAATTCGAATAATAAATGAGCAAGCATTGTCGTAAAAATGCAAATAAAATCGTATAAAATTCAATATTAACTATTTATTTAATAATAAATAAAATCCATCACTGGATGCAGTTTGGCATTTGGAATTTTGTGGTATATTTTTAATTGTAATTATAATTGTTATTGAAGGGATAAACTGGTTTTACAGATAATTAAGAGGTGATTTTGATGATTTTTTTGATGCATTAAAGTAGGTACGTTTAATTATTTTTTGAGTTCGATCGCTGTATGCAGAAAGACTTGAAAAAATTATATATTTTTTCGCTTTCAAAATTATTTACGGTTAAAGAGATATACTGGTTTAAAAAACCACCTTTTTGAGCGTTTTCAAGAAATCACTGCCTTAACCGTCTCGATCGAACTCGGTCGATGCGTTAGATCGAGATGGATAAAACAAACTCACACTAGCGCCACAGAACATGGGGCATATTCTGTGGCGCTAATGTGAGTTTGTTTCGTCGATGATTCGTGTCGACGATTTAGAACACGATTTCTTGACGACGATTTAGGACACGAGGCATTTTATATGCCTTGTATTCTAAATCGTCAAACACGTTAATTTGTGAATAATGTACCTATAGTGTTTTTCTTAAGATATGTGGAACCAGGTCCAGCTATTCTCATCTTTATGAGAAAGTTAACCACCAAGGAGGTTATTCCTTTCCATAAAAGCCTGGTAAAAAAAACCTAGAACTTTTACCTGCCTAAGGCACTTGTCTCACCGGCAACGATTAACGAGTAACGAGTAGAGCTAGAACTAGAAACGAGTTAGCGAGACGCGGGGAGCGAGTGCGTAGTTCCGATATTTGTGTAGCTCGGCTATAAGCGAGTGTGCGAGTGAGGCGGGCGATTACTCGCATCACTCGCTCGCGGCAGTCAAGCGTACAGTCAGTCTTGCAGCCTCATACGCGATTCACGTGAGTTCTAATCGCTTGGCGAGTATCGCCGCGCGAGTGTTATCTTTCATAGCTCTTGTCGCTCAGCGACAAACTAGTGAAGCGAGTGCTCGCCGGCAGTGTGAACAGTCAGCGATTAACTGTTTGTATATGCGTCTCTTTTGTTCACACAGAAAGTATATCTATAGTACGTTTCTTGAGCGAGAAAATAGCCGATAGTTAGTCGTTTTCTCGTCGTTGGTGGGACAACTGCCTAATCAATGGGGCAGCGAAAAATACAAGATTTGGGGCAAGTTCGGCAGCCGGGCGTGTATGATTTAAATCAAATTAGGTTGTTTTCTCTGTTTATTTCTGTGTCACAACCCAGAATTTAATATTGGGCAGTTGGGCACGCACAATATAGCATATTCCCATGTAGTGCACGCACGTACATTACCATTTAATTTTATATCACGATATAAGGCCATATGTATGAATATTGGCAAATACTAAAAGTTTCAAAAGCACATCTGGTCGAAAACATGGCATTTACAAAATACAACTGACTTAAAAAAAAAAACACTACAAAGTGAAAAATTACTTTAATTTGGGAAGTCGGTGACTTTGGATATATATTTTAATTTTTTGTCACCGCCTTCCGAAATTATAGTTATTTTTCACTTTGTAGTGCTTTCCTGAAAGTCAGTTGCTTTTTTAACGTTTTTTATTTTTCACTTTTTAGTAATGGTACCCTACCCCACACAATTCGAAATTGTATCATCCTTGGGGTCAAAACAATGCATATTTATTCGATAACAGCAATCGCGGCTTGTTTGCTGTCATTTTTTGAAGAGTTCCGTTGTCTGTCTCGGAAACGCATCATCAGATCAGTATGAAATTGAAATGAGACCATTTCGGAATAAACCCCTTTTGATCAAAAAATAGAATTTTGCAAATCCGTCTATATATGACAGAGTTATGCCCGAACATACATAAAAAAAAAATATGTATATAAACATGTCGAATTGACAACCTCCTTCTTTTTAAAGTCGGTTAAAAATAAAATTCACTGGCGACTGCCATGTTTAATAAATCAATAGCCTTTTCCCAACTATGTTGCGGTCAGCTTCTAGTCTAACCGTAGGCAACTAAAAACCAGTATTTTACATGGAGCGACTGCCTATCTGACCTTTACAACCCCCGGCCAGTGGTGCGGGTTGTTCGAAAGAAATACCGCGGCCCCTGGCACACAGGCAACTGAGGGAACACGGGTGGGTTTTAGTCAGTAAAAGTCTGACACGCCCTCCTGCTCCACCCAGAGCGGGACAAATTGTTAGATAATTTCCCACCCAATGGTATTTATTCATTAGCTTGCATAAAAAGCAGTCGGGAATTCTCAGTATCATTGCATCAAGCAGAAAACGATTCTACGAATTACATGCTACGCGTAGACTCGTAGCCATCTCGTAGCGCGTTTCGTAGCAGCGTAGCACAATAAAAATTCACCGCTCGCATCGCGGGAGAAGTTATTTGATGAATTCCCATCCAAAAAAAAAAAACCTTTACAACCCTAAAAGTAGGACAGAGACCACCAAAATAGACCCACTAATGTACACCAACAAGTCTGCTCACCTTTTCTAAGATTATAAGTTCCTAGATTTTGCCAGCGGCTTTGCCCGCGTGGAGGTCTGAAAAGGAAAGGTCTGGAGGTCTGGAAAGCATCCCGCGAGAACTTACTACCGAGGTAAAAACTATCTCGTATGTTAATTCAGGTTATATAATCCATTTGTTTGCAAAATTTCATCCAAATCCGTGAACGGTCTTTTTTGCGTGAAAGAGTAACAAACATTCATCCATACTCACAAACTTTCACATTTATAATATTAGTATGATTAGGTTATCCTAACCGTGACATGTAGGTACCCAACTATGACGCAAAACTAAATACGTCTATAGTTCCATGCGTCACCATTTATTGAGGTTACCAAGACCGTTCCAAAGGTTTACTTCAATGTCTTTACTTCGAAGAGGTGAGCTCGGGTACAATCATAAACCCTTATATAAACAAGGTGTATTGTGCCCTAAGGTGAAACGGGTATTCTTCAAAGAGGATAAGGTGTGTACCCAGACAATCCGCGGTCCCAAACTGTTCAAAGCCGATATTTTTCATACATAAATGACGTCAGCTCTTTTATTAAGAGAGGTAGGTCCTAAATAGGTTTGCGCTTTACCATCAGTTTGTTTCTGGTCCAAATTGATTACATAATCAATATCATGTCTGTATTTTAATATTTCTACCTACTTGTTGTTTCAAAATATTGTTATTTTTAATAATTGTTTTAAATTATTTCATCACCACTGCCCTCTACACGGTGAAGGACAACATCGTGAGGAAATGTGACATCTACCAAACCCGCACTGGGCCCGCGTGGTAGATTTTTGGTCAAGTTTTGATTAGTGGTTTTTGAGTTAGCTTCAATAATACGTATTTTTTCCACTTATTTTATGTTGAACAAAGATTGTAGACAATGAAATGCATCTTTGGCTAGTTTACTCTGAAAGGCTCAGTGACGCAATAAAGTTGCAATGATGACGTTGTGCACTTGCGTGTTTACCACCATTTTAATGACGTTAAACATGTTTTGCATAAAATGTTCTAAATACTTATCGTTGTGCATCACAATCATAAGATTAGAAAACACAGGAGCTTTCAAGTTTTAAAGATCCTTTCGTTTATGGTTTATGTATTCACGTCAAATCAACTACCTATGATAATCACAATCGATTTGCTCACAAATTCAACACCGGTTATCAAAGCCAGCAGAGTGATTAATTAAATTACCTCCACAAATACACCGTCCCCGACTGTTCCGTTCTGTGTACAATTCTCATACTGCTTACTTACAAGTCACCTTTAGCTGATTTCAACATGCTATTAATCTACAACACTGATCATTTGGCGATCTCTAGTGGTAGCAAATTATTTGCACTCAACTACACAAATTACAAGGCGACTAAGGGACTTACCAGAGAATGAGCAGCAGCGTTCTCTATGTATTTTACCACCATACTGCGATAGCCAACCCGCCTGGCAAACCCCCCCCCCTTTTGGAGGAGGCCTATATCCAGCAGTGGACGTCTTTTGGTTGTAATGATGATGATGAAAACGAGATGTATAATAAGGTAGATGTATAATAACTTTATTTCACTTGGGTTTTTCCATCTGGAATTTTGCAGTAGCACCCCGGAGGTATGACAGGTGAGACGTTTGCCCAGCAGTGAAAAAAAAACAGGTAAAAAAAGGGACACACACTAAAATATCATCTTTCTCGCCCGTACTGAACTCCAAGGATACACCTGTGACAGACATAATACATACTCAGCCTTCAGCCTATAACGTTCCCACTGCTGGGACACAGGCCTCCTCTCCGTGAGAGGAAGAGGGCCGTAATCCACCACGCGGGCCCAGTGCGGGTTGGTAGATGTCACATGTCTTCGAATTTTTGGTTCTAGGACATGCCGGTTTCCTCACGATGTTTTCCTTCACCGTTTGAGAGCAGTGGTGATGAAATTATTTACACAAAGTAATGCGCCTGGCTTGGTTCGAACGCACGACCTACAACTCGTAAGTCGCGGCCGTTACCACTAGGCCACCACTGCTCGTGACAGACGTAATGACATCGTATATAAACAGAACAGAACCTACAAATTAATAGAATCAAGTAGAACGCTAGGCATTTTAACGAGAGAATATTCAAAACAAACCTATTAAAAGTAGCTAAAGCGTATTCATATTTAATTAAAAAACGAGTTTGTGTTGTTCATTGTCTTCAGGACTAAACTGGAAACGCGTTAATTATTCTCACAATGGACTAGATAACTCCCCGGTAATGAAGGAAATTTTAAACTGGAGCGTCTCCACATCAAGCTACCCCAATCTGTCAAATTTCTTTCATAGATTTTCAACTTTAAAACATATGCATAAGGTTCATGTTCAATTTCACAGTTGTGGGGTAGCTTTATGTGCTGGCGTCTGTACATCACAATAGCATTATCTGCGGGCTTAGCCCACGTTGTCATGGATGTAATAAAATAGTTCCGAGAGTTGAAAATCGAACACGGTGTTGTTTTGACGCGCTGAGCTGAGACTCACCTTCGCTGCACTCTCTGTCGAATTTTCAATGCTCGGTTCAACACAGAAAGTCAAAAATCAAGTGCGCGATAAATTCCCGCCACGATTTTATTACATTCGTGGGAGAAATAGAATGATGTGTAATCATCTGCCTAGCCTTTTCTCTTTATATTAGGATCAGCTTTCAGTGTAACCGGATTCAGCTGATTATCACTATTTTACACGGAGCGACTGCCTTTCCGACGTCGATAACCAGTTACTGATAAAAAGCTAGCCCTTGGTATGACTGGTTGTCAGTAGACATGGGTAGCTCATGAGCGAGTGATGGAAAAGAGCTAGCTCTTTTCGATGGTTGTCGCTCTGGCTCACTCGCTCACTCGCTAAATAGCTCACTAGCTCAGTTAGCTCACTCAGACTCACTAGCTCAGTTAGCTCACTCAGACTCACTAGCTCAGTACTTCAGCGAGACGCCGATGACCGACTGAAGTTACCGGCCGAAAGGCTCACTCGGCTCGGCTCGCTTCGGTATACTTCGAATTAGAAAGTTCGATCCTCCAACAGTAGCTCTGCGGTATAATACGTCATTTTGGACTACCATACGACATAAATCACTGTAAATCTATCTTTGTGGCGATTGGTTTAAAGTGGAAAATACTTTGGCACATTATAAAAAGGAACCGCATTGTTTTTTTTTGCGTGTTATTTAAGTAAAGTCGTTACATTTTATAAACAAACAGAAAAACTTATTTAACTTAACTCCACATTTCCAAAGAGCTAGTGACAATGACTATTGAGCGAGCCGAGCCGTTTCCTTCGTTGCGCGTGCAGCGTGAGTTAAATGAGCTACCAGTCGGCGTCTGAGTCACTCAGCTATAGCAGAGCTAGTGAGCTAGAAGAGTCATATAGCTCTTTAGAGTGAAAGAGCTAATCGCTATTTTTTTTCAGTGAGCTATTTCGCCCATGTCTAGTTGTCAGGTTTTTGGGCTTCTGACTACCCAAAACGACTGTCAAAGATGTAACTTAACCTTTGATCGACCCGTGCGGCTGTTATTATTAAGCCACTATCCCGTGCGTTCTACAACTAAACCGCTTCCATAAACTAAATACAACTTGCCTAGATCAGCAAAAAAGCCTAATAATAATAACGATAGCGTTATAGTCGATAGTACAGCATTCTGTGTAAGATAACCGGAGTTTATTATAATCGGATGGGCAAAAGCATCTACCTGTGAAGTAGGAGTGGGTTGTAACAGCTATAATCGCATATCTGTTCCACCTATACCTGTTCCAGGTAAATAACAGTTCGAAAAACCTGTTACAAAATCACAGGCTGTTATTTCATATGTGGGAATAAGAGTGTGTTGTAAATTGTAACAGGTAAAATCGCATATCTGTTCCGCCTGTTCCTGTTCCATGTTCACAAAGACGGTACTTCTCTTTCTAACTAAGTTGCAACACCTATGCGAGAAAAGGAAAGAGCTTATGACGATTTAACAGGGTGTTACAGTGTAACAGTTTTTATCTCATTCTAACTGTCATAGGCATGAACAGAGTAAAGCTTGTGACTGTCGTGTGTAAGAGATTTTATTATTTCGAGGAACAGTAGCTGTTATTTCAGTTTATCTGTTATCATCAGATACCTGTTATATTTAGCTGTTACAATAAATACACCTCACTCTTACTGAGAAGTGATAAAATCTTACTACTATCATGAAACCCATTTGCCAAATGATAACGATAATATCGCCTGAAGAGTGATCGTTATTACTGTCTGTGAAGGCTCGGTATAATAGACAGTTTTGGAAATGATGAATAGGATGTAATGAGTCGGAGTGAGTAGAGGATGCTAAGGGTTGTTATATGGAATCGGAAGATTGAAGGTCCAAGCTTTCTTACACTAGTTTGGTGTGCATTTATTTATTTACGTATTTAATAATTTGAGGTAGACAGTCAACCTTTGGGTGATGCAGAGACAAACAGTGGTAGGTGCAATTACAAAAAACGTCGAATAAATGTTTATTAATATAAAGAAACACTTAAACCTATTACAAACTAACAAAACACAAGCACAAATAGATATACAGAAATAAATCAATATAATTGTTTATTAATATGTCAAGCAAAAACTTTGTCCTTTTGCTTCGCCCACATTCTTAAATCTAGGTATCTTGTAGGTATCAGAATTACAATTAATAAGTAGGCACCGCGTAAAAATATTGCGGCTGGGTTTTATCGCGCACTAGATCTTCAACGCACTGCGCTAACGCGTCGAGTGTTAAGGCCCATAGTATCCTCATCTCCCGTTTGTATGCTAAAGCACGACTGCCACCCGCGCCCGCGCAGGGCACCTCTGAGCCTTTATCTCAAAATGGGGATATTCCTTGGCAAATACTGATTAATTTACAATTGTGCTTCGGCGATTCTGTGGTACCTCTTACTATCTATTTTTCAGTGTATTTTTTTTTTCCAAATAACGAAGCCGTTTATTAGGAGTATGGAATAGAAGCCAAAATATTGCGTGTTGGAAAATATTTTTTTACAGCAAAAGTATTAACCATACAGAAAAAGTACTTCCGGAAAAATGATCTATATGAATCTATAGCAAAATCATATATTTTTCAAATCTTCAAGACAAGCCGTTAATGAGCAGTAGGGTTCATAAAGTGACCGTGTTACGCTACCAAACGGGACGTAAGCCCTTAATAAGTAGGCACCGCGTAAAATGATTGCGGCTGGGTTTTATCGCGTACTAGATCTTCAACGCACTGCGCTAACGCGTCGAGTGTTAAGGCCCATAGTATCCTCATCTCCCGTTTGTATGCTAAAGCACGACTGCCGCCCGCGCCCGCGCAGGGCACCTCTGAGCCTTTATCTCAAAATGAGGATATTCCTTGGCAAATACTGATTAATTTACAATTGTGCTTCGGCGATTCTGTGGTACCTCTAAATATCTATTTTTCAGTGTATTTTTTTTTCCAAAAAACGAAGCCGTTTATTAGGAGTATGGAATAGAAGCCAAAATATTGCGTGTTGGAAAATATTTTTTACAGCAAAAGTATTAACCATACAAAAAAAGTACTTCCGGCAAAATGATCTATATGAATCTATAGCAAAATCATATATTTTTCAAATCTTCAAGACAAGCCGTTAATGAGCAGTACGGTTCACAAAGTGACCGTGTTACGCTACCAAACGGGACGTAGGCCCTTAAAAATCGAACCGTATTTTTTTCCGACGCCCTGGCATGTAAGTTCTCTGTTGGATTCTTAACACACTGTTCTACACCGAGTGTTCAAAATCCAGACCGCGATAAAACCCTGCCACGAAATTTTTACGTCCTTCCGATTGTGGTCTTAGCCGATATTTGTTACTGACAATACTCTGAATTACATCTTCTTTATCTGTTATGATCGCTGATCAAACATAAAATCCTTTAAAGCTTTGACAAAACATTCCCAAGAAATTATAATTAAATAACAACAACATCCTATAGAAGAGCAAAACAATTCCATTTTATAATTATTCAATAAAACTTTGCAATACAAACTGCCTTTGACAAGTGATTAGCTTAAATACAAGTCGAAAGGCTTAAGGAAATTAAATACCATTTTTTTTTGTGTTTGGGTCGTCATTACCGGTTTAAAGTTAATAGGGATTGGGGCGGTAACGCTGTGTTTTGTAAGAGCGGAAAGTTTTGGGATTTATCTGTTGAACTATGGGATGAGTCTGTGTTTTTAATAGACTGGATCTGAAGGTTACAGGAAGAGATTGGTTC
The DNA here is from genome assembly GCA_947359405.1 of Antitype chi. NCBI lineage: Eukaryota > Metazoa > Arthropoda > Insecta > Lepidoptera > Noctuidae > Antitype > Antitype chi. Next base: position 14,530,132 of record OX375819.1, on the reverse strand, counting down.
GTTAAGTGACATAACATCTCGTGTTATTTCCCCGGAGGGTTATTTAGAGGTGATGGTATGTATAATACATCCACATTTCGCCAGTTATATTTAAGTCCCATGTAACAGGGGGCGAGCCTTCTGCCATCAACTGGGCATAAGCCCAGTCCGGGGTACTACTGAAAAAATTGAGATAGCCAAGCGAAATAAAGTTAACCTTATTATTTATGTACCTACGTCTCATTTTCTATAATTTGTAATGTGTGTATTCAGAGGCGCATATCATTCAGTCATGAGCGAACGAAACATTTGACTAGATGTTTAATATAAGCACTATACAGGCAATACTTCAATCAATTGTACAAAGAGGTGCAACTCTGTGTTTAGACGAGGCAAAAGTTGCATGCAATGATTGAATTCGTGTAAACAAAAGTCGCATGCAATTATTGAATGGCAAAACTTGCATTCAATTATATTATGCCGTTTTATGGAAATCACAGACGTGCAAACACTTGCATGCAATTTTTGAATGGGAAAGATTGAACGTGGTAAAAGGCAAGTAATTATTGCGCATTCCAGAAACTTGCACCGTTGTAATGGGGCTTATAGTATTCTAAGTAATATTATCGAACAAAATCCTCGCGTCCTTTCAAAATAATGAAAGACAAGTTATCTACAAAGTTCTCTAGTAACACTCAGTTTAACTCCTCATAGTTAAACTGGGTGTTAGTTCAACTATGGTTTTGGCAGTGTTTGGAGGTTATACAACGATTTTCTCGCAAAATTTATTTCATTTAACCTGACCAATTCGATTCAGCTTTCGAAAATGACCGTACTATTTTGCTAATTAATTTCAATCCCTAACCACACTCGCCATTCGCTTCAACTTGTCACGCTCAAAGCGTTGCATGTATTCTAGCTAGCGTGTTTGCAGAACAGACTCAGTGAAACAGTTTCAAACAAGTTAACACAAGCCTTTACTCACGATTGCGTATGCATGTATTGCGGGAATTCGAGATACAGATATTCCCACAAACCATTTTATCTTTAATCGTAACTATTGAAAAGTTCTTTGTCAGAGCGTCTCAACAAACTTAAAGCATGTGGTTTAAGCTGTACATATATGTTTACTTTTAGTCAGCGAGTCTGAGAGCAGTTTTACAAGTCATGTACTGTTTTCCAAGTTACCTATGGAAACAATATTGAAAAGATTGAAGGTACGAATGGTAGGTAGGTATTAGCATAGGGGTGTCAAAAATATACAGCGTAACATCCTGTTACTATGGCATCAGGACATGATTCTGGCGTCATAATACCCGACGCGACGCAAAATATCAACGTAAGGGGTGTTGAAATTTTTCGTCGGCGAAAAAACGTTTCAGTTTTCGCGTCGATGTCCACAGGGGACAGGGGACTGTATGAAATTATGGATAGAGGAATAATGCTAAAATGGAAACTCATCTTTTGAGTTTTCTGTATCACAGTACAAGTCAGTATTAAAACCCTCACATAAATTATCGTGTCACGCTAGTTAAAACCTCTAATCTACGACCATTATAGAACATCTCAGAGCCCTTAATGAACGTGGCAGTCGCCACGGGCTCAAGCTTGTCACGTAATTGCATTACACGCCTTCTAGCTAGCGTGTTTGCTGGACATGTTTCAACAGAAACATGTTTACGTGAATTAATGTTGAAAAGGGTATCAAGAATGTGGCAAGGAATATTCATGTGAGCATGACGTCAGAGTCCTTTAGTGAACTATGTTTTGACCATTTCTTAGAACTCTAGAGGGCGTACAGTCACTAGATAGTTTGGCAATAATATCTGATTTCAGGATTAATGCATTAATTTAGGTCGTCAAAATGAAGGCAAATATATGTGGTCATTTTTATGAAGGGCATAAACAAGCGGCAGCACAAATATTTGACATCGAAGAAATTCCACAACTGTCTGGCCTGCATCGGTTTCAAAAAGATGTGTCACCTGCACCCTAATTGCGTAACACACGATCAATCTTAAACTATTACATCTTGACAGTTCAACAATATTCATTGCGCTATTTACGTTGTTGAGCAGATACATTTTTCGAACATATAACGCAATGGATTAGCAATCTGTTTAGCAAAAATATCGGACATGTCCATGCGTTATAAATGTCCCTACTCTCACACTGACGAGATAGTGATACAATATGTTACAATGGACTGCTCGCCAACAATATCTAATGTCATAACTGTGAAAGTAAATAGTAATATAATTGTAGTACACGACTGTACACACTGTATAAATATAACAAATTGTAATTGCAGGTTGATATAGGTACGTTTTGTTATGGGCGGTTACCCGTGCCGTATCGTTGTGTAATTAAATTATTCAGTTTTAATTACCCTACGATGTAACTTTTATGCCATATTTTTATCTAAATAATATACTCACCGTCTGCCATAAACCGCCTATAGGGCTTGTTTTCAATTATGCATAGTACCTTACTTATATTAGTTTAGAGTGCTGTGAACGAGTAGCAGTATCACTGATGCGAGGGAGTTGGTTCTGTGGACACTAAGCAGCACCCTAATTGCGTAACACGCGATTAATCATAATCGGTTTCATTTTGACAGTTCAACAATATTCATTGCGTTATTTACGTTGTTGAGCAGGCACATTTTTCGAACATATGAAGCAATGGTTTAGCCATCTGTTTCAAAACGAAACAGATTATGATTAATTGTGAGTTACGCAATTAGGGTGCTGGTCATCGTGACAACTACCTAGAACCGGACAGTATAATAAACTATGAATGATTTCATGAGGCTCTTCATTTTTTAGGATTTATACATAAAAAATAACCGTTACATACTACCAATTTGTTTCGAAGTAAGACACTGAACAAAATGATTCTATTATTAAAATTTAAAAACAAATAAAGAACACTCATTTTATGAGCTCGAGCAGTATCAATAACATCAATCAGAACATGAAATCGACTTCGGATTCAATATAAATATTATTTTACCTCCGGCTTCCAACGCCTGGCACACGTGATAATAACGCTAATTAACTCGATTTTATACTCTAGAGAGGTGATTTGATACGCTGTAACAACGTTTTGCAGTATTGTATTTTCGTTACGTAGGTATAATTAATTTACACATAAGTACAACATAACGTAGGAAAGTTCTACATACATAAGTATTAAATAGTTCTTGTGAATATGTAATCGACTATTACTCGTACAAGGTAAATCTAATAAATAAAAAGAAAAATAATAGTTTAAAAAACTAAGAAACACGCTTTAAAAACCAAACTAAAAAAGGCGAAAATAATTTAATTCAATTAAAAAGCGTGGGGTGCTTTTTGAGGTATTTTTATAATCAATTAATGTCAAGCACCCCACGCTTTTTAATTGAATTAAATTATTTTTTCCTTTTTTAGTTTGGTTTTTAAAGCGTGTTTTTTAGTTTTTTAAACTATTATTTATTTTCTATTTTTTAGTTCTGCTAACTACAAAAACGTGTTTTTTTTCTCAATTTTTTTTTAAATTATTGAATTGTCATCGGTCCTCGACAAGTTTACAAAGTTTCAATGAAATCTGACCGTTTAAAGTGGGTCAAAATCGCGCTCAAAGGAGTCGGTTACATACAAACATACAAACAAACAAACATACAAGTGAAGCTAATATAAAGCGTGTAAAAATCCTGACTGACTGACTGACTCATCAACGCCCAGCCCAAACCCTTGGACCTAGAAAGCTGAAATTTTGCACAGAGATTCCCTTTATAATGTAGACAAGGAATAAGGAAGGATTTTTCGAAATTCAACCTCTAAGGGAGTTAATTGGGGGTGAAAGTTTCGCGCGGGCGAAGCTGCCCGCAATAGCTAGTTCTTTATAAGAAGAAGATGAGTTTAAAGGGTGTAGAGATGCAATAAGAAACGAATTCCTGACAATTAATCCTATCGTACTAATATTATAAATCGTACTAATATTATAAATGTGAAAGTTTGTATGTTTTATATATACAGGTTGAAATTGAAAACATGCGACAAACCGAAATGGGAGATTGTACTCATCATTATGAACAACTTTTACTAAGGGACCAATGATGCAATCGCGAAAAAAAAAACATCTGTTCCCTACATTTATGTTCGCATAACTCGTCAAAATGTAGGGAACAGCTGTTTTTTTTTTGCGATTGCATCTTTGGTCACTCAGTAAAAGTTGTTCATAATGATGTGTACAATCTCCCATTACGGTTTGTCGCATGTTTTCAATTTCACCCTGTAGATGTTTGGATGTTTGTTACTCAATCACGCAACAACGGGTGAACGGATTTGGGCGAAATTTGGCACACTAATAGATTATAACCTGGATTAACACATAGGACTTTTTATCCCGGTGGTACATTCCTGTGGGATAGTTTCCGACGACCACGCGGGCGAAGCCACTGCCTAAAGCTAGTCTCATATATTGGAGATCCAGAATTTATATTGATTAAATGGCATGTGACCTACCTACAAATTAATCCCATAAAATAAAACCTAGTGGCAGACGTAATTATTAATACTAAATCATTTTAATAATTATTTTTTTCATTATCGTGACCCATCGGGTGATATAACTTTAAATAGATTTTTCGTAAACATTTTTTATTTTTATTTTTCGCTGATCAATTAAGCTCTGGTTAAACTGAGGCAATTCCCGCGGTTTGAACAGAGCAGACCAGAGGTCGGGACTCGAAAGTAATCATGAATTAATTATGTGAATTAAAAAAATACTATTCATAAATGTAATAAGAAATCAATGTAATTAGAAGAATACAAGTTAGCATGCTTTTTACCCGACTGTGCCAGAAGGAGGGTTATGTTTTTCAAGTGTACCTATGTATGTATGATTGTATGTATATTTCTTTGGCACGCTCTGCAGCCTAAACGGCTTGATCGATTTCAGCTTGAGAGCCTATTGAGTGGGGTATCAAAATAAAAGGCTTAATTAAGTAAGGGCAAAAATAATTATATTAACTAAAAACTGTGAATTAAGATAATATTAACAAAAAAAACCCAACTCCCTAAAAAGTGAACTTTAATTAAAAAAGATGGAAACAAGAAACTTGTTTTAAAAGGATGACTATTAGACTGAATACTATAAGCAATCTCATGCATCGGAGGCATCTTCTTAAATTTAACACTAAATACCTACCTTTATTGTTTCCATCTTTTTTAATTAAAGTTCGTTATCATCACTACATATTATAGAACAAAGTCCCCCGCCGCGTCTGTCTGTCTGCCTGTTCGCGATAAACTAAAAACGTTTAGGTGTTTTTTACGGTTTTGTTAAAATTGGTTAACGCGGGTGATGCCGCTGGCAAAGCCTAGTCAATTTACTACACAAGACCAGTTAATTAAGAGTTCCTACTAATAATAACTACTAAATAATTCCTACTTATCAATATTTCGTGCACATCAAACCTTCAAGTTCAGGCATTTGGCAATCTGTGTGAAAAGTTTGTAAGTCATGACCCATCGTGGCCGCTCGGCGGATTAGCGAGCAATCTCCGAGCAACCGGCGCTCCCACTAACTTTAATTAGCTGTCCGTCTTAGACGCCTGTTTTCATAATTTGCAAGGCAAATACGTCTGCCGTACTTATTTAGCATTGCTCCTCTACTTTATGGGGCGTTCACATGGGCGCTGTTTAGATGAGAGATGTTTCTTTGTCATCGATTTAGTGATCCTACAGAAGTTGAAAGAGAAGAGTATGTTCAGTTGGTTTCGTCACGTTGAGAGGATCAATAGGATATTAGACTAATTTATTAAAAGTGTCCTAATTAGATTCTAAATTATTAATAAACACAACTTTTTATTTAATCGATTAGTGCCGTAAAAATGCATTAAAATGTTACATTTTCAAATTTCGCGCGTAATTTGACGAAAACGCTGGACACAGTGGACGCCATATTGGTCTGTGGGTATGACGTCAGTTTTCTAAGTAAGAAAATGCGCTGATAATTTATATGATAATTGTTTGTATTTGAAAAAAATAGTTTTCTGTTCTTGATTGCAAAATATTGTTTAAATAAAAAATACTTTGGTTAAGAAAATAATAAAAGTACAAAGTTGTTCAATTGACATGCCGTATGACGTAATAACATGGCGGCTACTATTTCATGGTGTTCGAAAACAGATTAAAAAAAATGAAATCTTTGAATTGAATTTAAAAATTTATTTTGTTAATTCATGAACTAAAACTAACATTTTCCGACTGCATTTTGCTTAAGCTATCTCAATAATATATTTTTTTATTTTTTTCTTATATAAAGTAAAATACCCTATTAAAGGCGACTAACACCAAGTATTTATGAGGCAGATGTGAGTCGAAACTCCGGAAGAAGGAAGATATAGTGACCTTCTTAGTGATGTTCTTCAGAAACGTCGGGTGCGAAGTACTCACGACCGGCGTGTGAGTATAAATGTTAACGAAGCAAAAAGAGTAAGTAGGTATGTGAAGATCGTAGCAGGCTCTGTAGTTTCTGCCTACCCCAATGGGATCCTATCGAGGAAACTAACATTTATACACCGTAAGAACTATTATTGCTTGCAGCGCTCAGCCGCTATAGTAACGCTTGCTAACAGATGTGGTAATTGTGTGCACGGGATTTTGTTTTCTAATTGGTCAGACGTAAGTTTCCGCGATAGGATGTATGTTAGTGATCCGAGATTGTGTTAACTTTTAATTTTCATGTTTTTGTGGTAATGCACAACTTCATTGTCACACACACGCAACACAATTTCAATTCACTAATTGAAAGTACATAATATACTCGTATATCTATTATCAAGTCTTAAACCCATTTTTCCGACGATTGCGAATCTAGTGCGCAATAAGTGAAGTTCGACAATTAATATCGGTATTTTAACATGTTCGTAGGGAAAATAAAAATAACAAAACAAAACACCATTTCAGTTTGTTTTCAATATCGTCTCGTTGCGAACTAACATCGGTTAACGTTTATTATTCTGCCTCTCAAATATCTCCGAGTATTTCAAGTAATTAACTTAGTTGTAAGTGCTGCCAACATTGATCGTTAGCGGCTATTAGCCGAGTAGTCTCAATAGTTCATCTTAAAACCATTACCCATTAACTAAACCAAATTGTTATTTTAGTATAATTACTTGAGAATTGAACTTCGATTGAGCTGTCCGTTCGTTTATTTATTCTTTGGTGGTTTTAACCAAATGCTTTTGAACAAGGAGTTGTTAGTACCTCTTTGGTTTACCTATTGAACTCAAATGGTGGATAAATAGGGCTTTTGGAGGAATGGCTTAAGTTGCTGTTGGGTATATAAATTGACATAATAAGACTATCGAAAGGGGGTAAACGACATTTTCCTCATTCCTCCGCATCACATGCCCAAACGATGACAACTGTTTTCGACACAACTGTTCAATACACATAGATTTTAAAATACATACCTATCTACACTTGTATTAACCAATTCATGTCAAGTCATGAAAGAAAACATTTACTTTTTCTATAAAATAAGTAAGTACGTGATGTCTACCACCCAATAAAATATACATCTTGATTTTCCAAGCCTGAATGTACACAGAAATAAAAAAAAATCCTTGGGTACTTACTTTTAAAAGTATTTTTTATGAGGAGCACGTATTTTTTTTCGTAAATGTTTACAGCCGTCGCGTCGTATGACAAAACGCGTCAAGAGAGACAAATTTCAATATCTTGAGTGATCTGATCACGCAAACAGATTTTTTTTTACGTATTTTTTTTTGGAAATATGTAGGTACCTAATTGTAATGGTAGCTTTAATATAAAGTTCTAATGCTACGGCTACATTATCGCACTTCGCGCTCTACCTTTTCTACGGTGAAACTTCAAGTGGTGACAGAGTTTTTCAATGCGACGCGACGTCGCACGTCGACTGTTAGACAGAGCGCGCGAAGTGTACTGCGTCTTATCGCGACAATGTAGCCATACCATAGGAATACTGTCTTGAGTTTTATCTGGTCTAGTGGCGTTTTAAATTTAGTTTTTTGGTAGTAATTGTTCTCGCAAACGCTACACAGGGACATATAATTAAATTAATTTTCAGGGCTCAAATAGAAGATGTAATTAAATACTTTGGTCACTCATGAAATTATTACTTACCTAATATTTAATTAATGATGGAAACTCAAAATATTTTTAGATTTCATTTAAAATAAATGTCACTGTAGCTTTCCGTTCCCAAAAAAGTAGTAATAATTATTATAGTAAATAAATAATATTTAAATTACGAATAAAAAGTAAAAATGTTTACATTAATTTTAATAGTTTCACACTGAACATATTTCGTACTGCATTTTCAAGTTTTTAGTTAAATCGAAATACCTACATTTACAGAAAATAGTACAAATTCCGAAACGTATGGTCAGTGATTTATTGTCCACTGTGTTTAAATGTATTTCACTGCGTGCGACTTTGCATTCCGAACATTTCACACATTCTACATTACATTTTCTTGAAACACCCTTGTGTGAAATAAAACTGAGGATACGATTGTAGATTTAAAAATTATGTATCTTTGGGCTTATTTGTCAATACTCAGATAATTTTTATCTGAAGAATAATTATGTTAATTTGACATATTTTCTATACAAAAGCTATCAAACCAACATATTTATTTCTCCGATAAAACTTATCTAAATATTGAAGAATCAGCCCATAGTGTCAAATGTACAGATACCAACTTGTTGGTCTGCTCTGTCCCCCCATAACTATTCACACAGTGCCTAAGTTTAAAACATTTTAAAAACCATTTTTTTTTAAGAGTAACCGTGGAGTTTATTTCCGGCTCTTCTCCATAGGTAACGACCAATTGGAACCGTAACTTCTGAAGTTTTCTAAGTCATGAAGGTTTATGTGAAAAGAAATATTTGATGTTTTTCTTAGAGTATCTTAAGATACGGAAGGAATGTGAAAGTTTGTGGAAATGTTCCTGAATCATGCGAAAATGAATAAACTGATTAGGATAAACCGAATTTAGAGCAAAATTCCTGAAGTTACAACGAAAATATAAGTAACATAGTTTTAGTCGGTTTTAATTTACGCCTCATACATTAAAGTAAATAGAAATTCCATTTGATATGTGTTTTAAACACATCAGAACTCTTTATATGTATTCCAGGCACTAGTATAGCTATCCATCTAAATCAAACTAACGCAGCACATTCACCATCAAACTCACTGCAATTTAACTTTAATGTCATTGTAATAAAGTATTAACTAGAATAATGGCCATGAGTTTTGTAAATACTATGTATATACTTTAATAGACCTTAAGTCTGCGTACATGAGTTGCATTTTACATATACCCTACCTTTTTCATTTCTTTTGTTAGGAAACTACTACGGCGCATACACAACAACATAGGTACCAAAGTTTCATCACAATCGGTCGAGCCATTTTCGAGTTCTATGCTAGACTAACGCACGACAGTTATTTTTCGTAGATAGAAGATACGTACTCAGATGTATAGAAAATACAATATCGAAATAAGTGATATATTGCAATGACTTACTACTTAAGGCCCATAGTATTCTCATCTCCCGTTTGTATGCAAAAGCACGACTGACCCCCGCGCCCGCGCATGGCACCTCTGAGCCTTTATCTCAAAATGGAGATATTCCTTTGGTTAATTTACAATTGTGCTTCGGCGATTCTGTGGTACCTTTAACTATCTATTTTTCAGTGTATTTTTTTTTTCAAATAACGAAGCCGTTTAGTAGGAATATGGAATAGAAGCCAAAATATTGCGTGTTGGAAAATATTTTTTACAGCAAAAGTATTAACCATACAAAAAAAGTACTTCGGGCAAAATGATCTATATGAATCTATAGCAAAATCATATATTTTTCAAATCTTCAAGACAAGCCGTTAATGAGCAGTACGGTTCATAAAGTGACCGTGTTACGCTACCAAACGGGACGTAGGCCCTTAATGGTTTTACGTCGATAGAATTTCCTAAGAATAAAATCCTATCTTGATAGAACAGCGTGTTCACCCCTATATGTTGTCTTGTGTAAATTACATTGTATTTACCTTGTTAGGTTAGTTTATTAATATGCGAACCGTTCGTGTAATAAGGTTAGATAACACCCTGAGAAAACGGGCGTCAATTTTAGCTGGCAACATACTAAAACAAGTTTAAGGACCTCTATGTACTTAATATTAATATGTTGTTCCTTCGGTTTTTCCGTGAATTTTAGCATTGAATTATTCACACCTTCATAAATTTTGCATCGGTTTTTTTTGTTATTATGGATAGGACAATCTTATTCGGAATAGGCATGATGAGCTCAAACGTATAAACCGATGTTTTCAAAATTCAGCTCTTTTATAACAAAGGCAAGATAGGTACTTAGGCAAGATTTAAGAAAATCAGAAGTACTATGTTATTTTCGGTTCACACAAATATCGAATCAAAACAGCTCACTATAAGGGCGGATTTCACCAGTGTATCTGAACAGCACATCTAAACTGCGTTAAAGAACTGTCAGTGTGAATATTCTACAGCAATTATGTCACTGACAGCTCTTGAATAATGTTTAAATGCGCTGATCGCGTTTAGTTTCATTGGTGAAATTGGTACTTAATCCGTTAGTCCGTCTTCACAGGCTCTTTGGTGATGAAGTGTTAGTATCTGGACGACTGAGCTTTGCTCGGTTTTTTTTTTTTGGTTTGACGTTTTCTAAAAATGAAACCTAGCTAGATCGTTTTATCGCCCCTGAAACCCCCTGCATATTAAATTTCATGAAAATCATTGGAGCCGTATCCGAGATTATTATATATACTATATACAAGAATTACTCGTTTAAAGGTACTAGATAAAGATTTAGTCGGCTTACTAAAACCGTTCTTCCTAGTGCTGCAAGCCTTCCAGGCTTTCTTTACTAGTGTAAAGGAAGCTTTTAGGTATTATTCCGTGAAATTCCTAGTAAATACTGTTGCAAGTTATCTATGAAAACTGAATGAGAACTTCCTCCAAGAGTTGTAACACGAGACTATGTTTTAGTTAAGTAAGTTATGCAAGAAGTCACAGGTTAGTTTATAAAGTAACTTCTGTTTATTTCACAGAATGCAAAGTACGCATTTTAGTCTTTACATACCTATCCAAAAACGCATAGTCTCTCTGTTTGTCTGTATGTCCGTTAGTATGGTAAAAGATCGACATAACCGATTGATGTGTCCTTTTTAAATCGGGAACAAATTCTACATAGCTACATACAAAGTCCTAAAAGTATATGTTATTAGTACACGGAAATCTGCTCTCAATCCTTCGTGACCAAACTTTGAGACCGACATTACTCAATGTTAAACACAGGCCAAAAGTTTAAGCTGTACCCCTGAGGCCACGAGCCAGACGCTCAAGCGACAAGCATTTTACGACAACGACTGTGGAGAAAACGAATGAAAGATGTTGTTTAGATCATGCCCCAAGTCATCGCGACGAGACTGGCGGAGTGATTTATAGAAACAAGTGAAGAGTGCGCGTCTCGCTTGATGCAAATCGCATGCCTAGATGAGACCGTGAACGGGGCCTAAGGACACTACATAAACAGCCTATAATGTTCACAAGCTGTGCACAAGCTTCTTTTCTGTGAGAGAGAGTGGGTCTTAATCCGCCACGCGCGCCCAATGCGGGTGATGGTAGATGTCACACTTCATAGATTTTTTGGTTCTAGGACATGCCGATTTCCTCACGATGTTTTCCTTTACCGTTTTGAGAACAGTGATGATGGAATAATTCACAGTAAAGCGCCTGTCAGGGTTCGAACTTATGACATACAACTCGAAAGTTGCGGTCTACTGACGGCTTCTAATTTATGGCTCTATCGTTTTACCAATGTTTTTAATAGCTTGCTGTGAACTCTCATGATAACTATATGATTGGATATTGATTATACCTAATCACAACTTCCATCATGAAGTTACCAATCAGAAACTTGTTAAGCTTTCAGTGCCTGGGGAATTCTAGGTGACATACGAGCTTCCCTCTCAGTTTCATCGACCTACATTGCTGCTCAAAGTATTACTCACCATCCTTTTCCTGTAATTACTTTCGAGGGGTCAAGGTTCATCTTTCCCATCCATCTGACATGACCTTGTCTCCTCATTAGCATTTAGCATTAGTAATACCGCAATTTGTAACTCCGTCCCACGACCTCGCTTGAAGAGCTCATGAATAAGGACTTCGGGCAGTATCGTAATTAGTCGGGTATCTTCGGAAATGAGCTTTAAGTAACTTTGGAGTGTTGTAATTTTAACAAATTGTGCCTTATTTGCATTGTGACTAATAGCTACGAAACTGCGAGATTGGTCTATCTTTTTGGTTGTATTGTTTCTGAATAGGCACTATTTACAGGATCACTTCGTTTCACTCCACAATGTATGGGCTTATACCCTTATAGGCATTTTGTACAGGAAGTTAAAGAAAGTGGTAGAAATAAAATTATGTGTCCATCATCTGCCTAGTCTTTATCAAACTATGTTGGGGTTGGCTTCCGATCCAACCGGGTGCAGCTAAGTACCAATTTTTTACATGTAGTGACTACCTATCTGACCTCCACAACAGAGTTACAAGGTAATACAATAACCCTTATAAAAACTTGTTTGTCAGACTTTCGGGCTTCTGGTGACCTGTAACGATTGTGCAAGACCCACGAATGGCAGCCGGAACCAAAGGCTTAACGTGCTTTCCGAGGCATGGGGTCTTGGTATGTAAAGACAGTCACACACGAACCAACCGCGGCAAGCGTAGCTTTACCTGATCAATCGACCCGTGTGGCTATCATTACTCAGCTATTACAAGCCCATTTTTATCATCACACTTTCTTATCAAATAAGCCTTCGTATATCTTTAAAATGAAGCACCGTATTTCTATCCTGTACCATTCATCAAGGCACTACTCCATTCCTCATATCGAAACACGTTTAGTTTAAATTATTCTCTCAGTCTTCAAAGTAAGCACTAATAACTTGTTTCCTTCGTGAATGCGATAGTTAAGCGCAAGTGCTGGCGGATTGTGGGAGAATTTGCTTTAATGACGAAATTGTGGCGAGAAGCGAGTTCGGCACATTCATCAAGATTTAATGGTGCTTTTAGTTTGGGTTTATGATTACTTTCAAACATAACATCACACCTAAAATCCACTTAGGGTTAAGCAGAGGTATACCTACAGCCAAGGGCGCCGGCAGGGGGGTGCAAAATAAAATTATGTAAAAACATTAAAACTAAAAACAATATCCGCAAATGCCTAATAGAGAACTCAACCTATTTGAGGCGAGATCTAAAAAAATCAATTCAATCCCTAGAATTAGCTGATGTGCATTAGTCAACCAAGTTTTTAACTGCTATTTCCAAAAATATAGTCGACTGTAGGCGGGATGTTAACATTATTGAGCTTACTTCACTTGCTTGTCCTCGCGCCCCGCGAAGACCCCGAGTAACGGTGCATAACGCCGAGACCCCGACCGACCCTTGCTCGTTGAAGCGCCAGCCCGCGCCGCAGCTGAGCCAGTAGCTTTAAATTCCCCGATCAATAATAATGCCAATATTTTGATCCAGCCTGTCCCCAATGATAGCTGTCCCCCTATCAGTGACGCCCTGAGCCAAGGCCTGTACCCCACAGGGGGTGCCCTCAGCGTGCAGTCGCTTAGTTTGTAATTTATTTTAGTTTGTAAACCCTGGCTGGAGGCGTTAAGATTAAATTCTTAATGGCAGCCCCAGGAAAGCCCGGTTGAGCAGTCATGGCCTCTCAAGGCCAACTGCGAGATGCCCAACAAAAAAAAAATAACAAATTCAAAATGTTGGTATTTTTAAGCAAATTTTGAAAATTATCTTGGTGTAAATACTACGTCAAAATGATGTAGAACTTCGGAGATATTCAGAATTGCTTTCCGAACCTTTTCAGTAAATTGGATTAGGTCCAGTCATTTTTTCTTAATGTAATAGACATTTATAACAAAAATGTATTGTATTGAAAAGGTACTATACGATATTTGTAATCTATGAAAAATAGTTTTGATGGATTTTATTCAACAGAATCTGCAAATTAGAGCTCTCAATTCAGCTCTCCATCAGTCTTTGGCTAAACATGCGTCAGGAGAATGTTTATTGCTAAATAAGTAAATAAATAATTTTAAAATTGCTTTATTACCTCTGTAGAAAACGAACTATTTTTAACCAAGTAATTGTTAATAATACAACCAACGAATATTATTAAACTTCAACGACGAAATCATGTATTTACGCGCATTTTTGTAACCCTTAAATGGACAAATGATAACCTAACATATCCAAGCTGAAGATGCACCCCCTGAAACTTTTCTCCAGATATATTTAAGTCCCATGTTATAGGGGGCAAGCCTATTGGCTTGAACCGGGTTCAAACCTGGACTCCAGGCTGCTACTGAGAAATACCTGATGGAAAAACCCAACCCTTTTTGGTAAAGACTTTCACCATTAGTTCTAGTCTAGGTACCCGGGAGTGAATAGGGATATCAAATCGAGTTTTACAGGCTCTTTTGGCTTTTCAATGACATTGACAGGAGAACGTTGTCGATAATCATTTGTGAAATTGTATTGAAAACAAGATGGCGTCGGTAGTTTCAATATTGGCCTCGTGCCAAAAGACCGTTGTAGAGTGCGTTTCACGAAAGAATTCTTTTCGCCGTAATGTTGGTAGCTCGGAAAGTCAATATTTTAAAGTGCGCCACTTGAGCCAAGGTAACCCGCGAAATTCAATTCAATTCAATTTTCTTAAGTTTTTTTCAATTTGCAGGTCAGTGTCAGGTTGTATGTTGATTAAAAAACGATTCGCGACCGTTGCAAATACGGCTTTACAAAATTATAATCATAAAAAATCAACCCACAAAACAAAAAATTGGGCTGGTCCAATTAGATTTAATTATAATCAAATTAAGATAAAAATAATAATAATAAGTAGGCGCAGTCCGAGTCCGCGCCATTTGTATTCGTGAAAACGTTTTGTCACAACTGTAATCTGACTTGTTATTGTGTTCTTTATGACGTAAACTTTCTTTGATAGTCATTTTTTTACAATTACGAAAAGATTTACAGCCGATGTGAGGCGAAATATATGTTTTTACATTGGGTTCTGTAACAAATGTTCCTAGGTTCCCGATACTGCTGTAGCCATTGTGTCTGACCGATACTAGATTAAGTAGGCTCATTGGGTTTCTCGTGAAGTAAGCTTTCACCGATTATAATGTATTTAAAGTTTTGAGCAGATTTACAGTAAAAAATTAGAAATATTTTGCTATTTGCAACAGATTTTCTTGCGGTTTCAGTCACTACCGTAGGTATTGTATTTGCTCGGCACTAGATTTTTTAGGCTCATTGCATTCCTTTTGTTGCAAGCTTTCTTCAATTGGGTTGTTTTTTATTTCTGACTATATTTACGGCCGATATGAGACGACATATGGAGTTATTTTGCTATTGTCAACTTCATATAAATTTTTAACCTTAATTCGGCCAATATTTTTGTTAATTCTCTCTCTGGCCTTGCAGTGCTTTTTTTTTTTAATAGAGGGTCGCGCGCATGCACATGCACAGGCAGTGTGACGTCATAGGCAAATTATGTTATGCATAAAAATTGTTATAAATATGACCTATCTTTTGAATGATCAACCATTACTCTAGTACTAAAACTCTCGTAGTTATTAGCGGTTGAAATTTTACATGTTTTTTTAGGTCGGAAATATTGAACTTACTACCAGTACTCCGAGCAAAAAGACGTTTTCCCGTCAAAAAAACAACCCTCTAAGTTCATATTAGTATAGCAAAAGTCTCTCTTGACAGGTATCTTCACTCTACAGACAGGGGTGCCAACAGTACCTACCTTACGGCGTAGAAAATTATTTCGTAAATATAAAGATATTTGCTACACAGATCAAATTGGTCTACAAAGCCGAAATTAGCATATTTTCCTTCAAGCACCTACTGTAGAAATAGAATCTAGAAATACAGGGTGTAAGGCAAACGCTTCCGAAAACGAAGACAGGTGATAGGGCTAGTGATTCTCGATACAGTACCATCAATTCTTTTTTTATTTAACTATTTTTTTGCAGTTTTTGTACACTATGCTATAAGAACAGTTAAATGAACCATTATTTGAGATTAAACACATTTAAAAACGACCCGAAGTCCAGGCAGCGACTTAGGTTTAGGCATCTTTTGTAAAGTGCCGCCAAAATAAAGTAAGTAGAAACATTACAGAAGCGTCAAAAGTTTTAAATTGATGAAAAATAACCAATTTAAGGCGAAAGGTTATTGGTATCCGTTTGCATCTGGGTTGTGTATAACCTACGTTCTGGCTTCTGAAGCGTTCCCCTTACACCTTGTGTAGCATGGTTCTTATTGTTTTTTAAAATTGTATATCATACTAGTTGACCCGACAGACGTTGTCCTGCCTTAACTATTAATATTGTATTCGTTTGATATAATTAATGCGAAACTTTATTTATTTTTTTCTTTCATAAGAACCTTCTCCTGACAATAACAAACACAACAAAAAAATAATTTGCAAAATTGGTCCAGTCGTTTACGTGTGATGCCGTGACCAAGGGAAACTGGGATACATTTTTATATATTTTGATTTTTAGCTAGTAACAACTTTTCCAAGGAAAAATGGTTAACAACATCACTACATTGTTATGAATGCAGAAAATAAACATAAAAATGTCCTTATGTTTTTCGTAATAAATTAACACAAAAGCCAAGCTCTGGAAAAAATATCATGTATTAAAAAATATCATGTATTAAAAAATATCATGTATTAAAAAATATCATGTATTAAAAAATATCATGCATTAAAAAAAGAAGAGGTGTTCTCCTTTACACAACAGGGAAAACAAAACTGAATAAAAATACAACCGACGTGAATAAATCTGGTTGGGATAGTACTCAAGTGAGCTTCGTTTGATATGAGGTGGAACGAAATGTACACACATGTTCGAGACGGCACCCCACAATGATAAAATAACATTCGACGATGTTACTTGAACGAATATCCCAAAAATTTGAATAACCTACACTTGCTACAAATAATATTACAAAATAAAATTGGAGCCAAGAATGTTTTCCCTTGTTCTGTTTTTCATAAACACAGATTAAATTATGTGAAACTTTCTTTTGTTTTTTATTACAACACGCAATATTAAACTGAACTTTTGCCACCATCACTCAAATAGTTCAAAAACTTTTCGCGAGCAACGCAAAAGAGAACTCAGTACCATAACATTAAGGGGTAAAGTTACTTTACCTTGAGCTGCTCAAAGATAAATATTCGTGGGTGGAAGCGACTTATTAGTAGCATAGCCGTTATAAACGAAGCCCATTTAGGGGGAAAGTTGAGGTTGTTCACACAGGTCACGTCTCCCCTGACCTGCGTCGATCGATATCTACTGAATAAATAACTTTACTTATGTTTGTTTGTTTGTAACCTTGTGTTCCGCTTTCTGAAAGGCGGCGAATTGAATTTCCTCTCACAATCTATTTTTTATGATATTTGGCTACAACTTTATTGTGTTTGCTCCTGGGGGTTTTGTTTATTTCGGGATATGTACCGACAAAACGTTTTTCTGCTATAATTTGTTGTGGTATAGAACTGTAAAATGTTGTTATTTATCGACTGTTTTAAAAAGAAACCAAGCGTCAATCTCAATTTGAAAACTAGTTTCAAGACAAAAAAAAGTGTAAAACCTTGAATCAATCCTTCCTTCAATTCTTGAATCAATCAATCCTTGAAAAATAAAACGAATAAATTTTGTACATATTGAATACAATATGCACAAAATTTATTAGTTTTATTTTTGCTTTTGGCTTTTATGACGTAGTTAGTATTTTGACTTGGTGACTGAACTTACTGACATATGTCTGTGTATTAGTGATGTGCCGGATCATTAAAAATGTAGACCCGCAGATACGGATCCGGATACGGATAATTGGCGTCAAATCCGCTGATACGGATACGGATCTTAACTTTCTTACTCAATCGGTGTCGGTGCGCGTGACCTTGAAACGATAGTTGACGCCACTTGATGCTTTGCGTGACAGAACATGTTTCGACTTGCGTTGCGCGGAAGACCCGCGCAACGCAAGTCTTTTGTTTTGTTTATAGTTTAGTGTGACACTGGGCAGCATAGATAACGTTTGTGTTTGTTGTACGAGTTAAGAAAGGTCTACAAAAAAGTTTAGTTGTACAATTTGGGCAAATTAATAAGGTAAAAAATCCGTAAAAGATCCGTCAAATATGTAACAGATAGGAATACGGAACTTTTTTCTCCCGCGGATATCCGCGAATACGAATGCGGATACAGATATCCGGAATATCACTACTGTGTACATGTATATTGGATCTCATAATTATTGTTACTAGCGGTCGCCCAGTGGTCGAACTTCGACCATAATTCATTTAAATGTTAATCTTTGAAACTCAAAAATATTAGCTTTTTGCATTCTTAGAAACCTTAAAGGGTAATAAAGATATGTACCACTTTTGGATGAAACATTGCTACAAAATGTTATGCTTATGCACCTTTATCCGTGACCTCTGATCCCCTTAAGAAGGCAAGTTGATATTAAATTTTACCTGCACCGGTGCCCTTTCCCTCTTAAAGGCCATAGGTCAAAGGTTCGGCCACAGATTTGAATATAACTTCATGTTTATGCCTAACTTGCTCCTTTTGGCAAATAATTAAACAACAAAGCTTTATGAAAACCGAGTCTGTCGCGTGATTTATGGACTATTACTTTCTAGATGTATACCCCATTGGTTTTATCTTAGGTCATTAGCTGCACCTCGCGGTTTCACTCGCATAAGTCTCGATCCCGGAGGAATATCAGGATTAAAAGTACTTTGTCATAATTCAGGCTTTAGGGCGAAAGCGTAACCTACAAAAATACAAAACTCTGTTCTTTATAATTGTACGGGACAACTATAAATAATAGAATGTGATAGAGGTTATAATTATAATTTCATTAATATAATGTTATAGCTAATTGATACAGTGATTAGTAATGATAAGATGATTTTAGGATATCAAACTGCTACAATACTATCATATGAGTACTCGCGGTGAAAACTGAACGCGAACTAACTTAACTTGCGCACGCGGTACAAAACTGCTTATTTTACATAAAAAGATATGAATTGTACGGCTGGATCGAACAATAATATTAGTTTGAATAAGTGACACCTTTCGTTAACTACAAAGAGAATAGGTGGCATTAGGTATGGGTGAAATATAGATATAAATATTAATAATAGTTATTACAGTGTTCATTTATATTTTTAGCAATGCTGAAAGGGAATCATTTGAGGTTCGATTATAGACATACCTTTTTAATTCACGCCGTGACTTTATTTTACTTTTGAGTTAATGAAGAATAGCAAAAGCCTCACTTTTTTTTAGCTCCTGAATGGCGAAGCTTGTGGCAATCCCAAAACAAACACGTGAGTAAAACCATAAATAACAATAAACGTGTTTATGTGTCTCACGAATACATAAAACAAGAAAATTACAACGTTGACACGCAACACGCTATTATCGGAAAACGTACATCTTTTACAACAAAGTTTTTGTTTTTCTTAAATATGTACTGGACTTTCATCGTACAAAAAAATATCCGTTAAACGAAGTATATGTAGTATTAATATACCGATGCTACGAAATAGTACCTACACCTGATTTAATCTGAAAAGTTCCGCATAGACAGGCCTACGTACGTAAGCTGCACGTCAGTGGCAACAAAATGAGTATAAGCTGCCTACTTATTGTATTGATACTCTGTCTTACTACTACTTATCATAGGTCCAAACATTGAGCTACTTCTTCCTAATACTCGTCAGTCGGTCGTGGTCCAATTTTTGGAATGTAATGTGCACTTATATAGGGGATCGCCCACTACAAATGTAATTTGGTTAGTCCTTCTCATAGTTGAGCATCCGTGTGGTCTACTGCCCTCCACTCTAACCTGCACGACAGACCTGAACCTGAAGAACCTGCTTTCGTTTATGTCGATGACTGCCATCTGACTTATTTACTCTACTTTTGGATAGACTGTGCCTACTCCCATTCAAGCCATCAACCTCTGTTGTTATTCAAACGTGTAGGCGTTATACATTTTCAGCCAGTGTTTGACAAACGACGTAGCTTTGTTAAATATAGATTCCTACTTAATACGGTTTGAATGTCATTATTTAGATGCCAAAGTTTGAAGGTGACTCTAAATATAAAGACGTCCCTTTGAATTAGACTGACCGATAAACATCGAACAAACTTCGGAAGGTTTATTTTTGAAGTTCATTATTTTGAGGAAGTTTTTCGCGTAGATATGAATAGAGTTGAATTCATTTTCGAATGCTCAATACCAAGCCTTTATAGTCGCGAAACAAAAAGCATAACTTTTAATTCTTCAGACAATTAACAAATACCTGTTTAAAATTTTGATAACATAATCTAATATCACGCCTATAATCCCCAAAGGATTAGGCAGAGGTACATCTGTAGATAGTGCCTACACCCACATAACGCCAGTTATGTAAGACCCATGTCATACGGAGCGACCCTATTGCCATTAACCGGGCACAGGCTCCGGGCTGGAACTGACAAATTCAAAAGTGTATAAATAAACCACTTTAGAAGTTTATGTCATGTATGTTTAACCAACAACAACTAAATAACACGAGTTAACCCGAACGCCCGACTTTCAGCCATCGATCCAACTCCAGGCATGTCTGATAACTCTATTTGGATCACTTAGTTATGCAAAAATCCAATTACTAAGGAACATTGAACTCAAAGGAGAACGGTAAGTCAGCCTGCTTGCGTGTGAGCAAATTGAATCCTTCACTTTCAAGAGCTCATTTACGTTCTCTTCAAACATTAATAGAATAACTGAATTGGAATAAACATGTCTAGTTAGCTTTGAGGAAAGTTCGGCTTTGAAGGTGGCTGGGCGCGGCTTATGAGGCGGCCGCGGTTTGCCCTCCATCGTATTCTTCACTGAACTTTGTTTTGAACTGGTCTAGAAACTTAGGTAATGAGAGCGGTTGAATCTTCACTCGAAAGAGATAACTAGTTTTGTAAGTCATTTTCACGACTGTAAGACCTCACTTCAATATCTCAAGAGTTTTATCTAACAGACATTCCGTCAACACAGATTTAATGAGGCAAATATAAGAGTCTCGAGGACGTTACAAAAAAATACACTTCTCTAATCGGCTCAAGACTGAAGAAAGCTTTTACAAAAAGATACTTTTGAGAAAATCCGAAGAACGAGGTCAGACTTAAAGCAATTATTTCCACGGAGGTTACAAACGGTACAAAATGATAGAATAACCAGGAAAATGGGAGGGGAGTGGGCACTCACAATAAAAGGACAAAGTTTGAGAGTGTGTAGTAGGTGCGTAAATTGCCTATAAATTTTCTCGCCCCTTTTTGGACTTTATCTGAGGAAAAATATTTCTACGGTAACGTAAAAACTTTTTATAGATCTTTTTATTTGGAAGATAGATCCGTTTGCCCATGCCAACAAGACAGATTTATTTGTACTGTGAAATGTTTGGTTTTAAAACCTTGGCCAAAGTTTTGGCTTGGCACAGAGGAGGACAAAGGCCTATTTTGTTGTAATTTAATCTTCTGTTCTAGAATACGAATATGCGCATTGACATCTAAGTAAGTAGTGACTTATAAAAGCAGTTTGTCTAGAGTACCGTAGGTATTCATTGAAAAGAAAATACAAGCTCAAGAGTCAAGCTCTGAATGATAAAATACTAGCATTTGCCAGTGGTTTCACCCGCGTGGAGGTCGAAAATTATCCCACGGGAACATACTACCGGGATAAAAGTATCCTATGAGTTAATCCAAATCTGTTCAGCCGTTTTTGCGTAATTGAGTAACAAACATCCAAGCATATAAACTTTGTCTGCCAGGGGTGCAGGTTGTTCGAAAGAGATACCGCGGCCCCTGGCACACAGGCAACTGAGGGAACATGGATGGGGTTTAGTCAGTAACAGTCTGACACGCCCTCCCGCTCCACCCAGAGCGGGAGAAGTTATTTGATGATTTCCCACCCAAAAAAAAAAGCATATGAACTTTCACATTTATAATATTAGTAGGATAAGTAAGTCTTATCATTGTTATCATAACCTCTGAACTTCTCCGATAGAAGTCTTGATTTAATTTAAAGTCTTGTTTCAACAAAGATCAGAATGTGGACTTAGCGAATGTTGAAAATTCTCACAGTCACGGCTTCCCCCAGTGGCTGGGCGGGAAGTTGTTTGTTCTTGGCAGTGAAGGGCCTACGCTGTGCCAAGTGTTGACAACTGTTTCACGTGTCGCTTTTATTTTTTAATTCTTTGCGTAGACGTATTTCGAAAGCTCAGAAAATAAGTTCAAACAAAATACAGTCGATAAAAGAGGTTAATATGCAGACAATTTTCATTGATCTTTCGGAACGTAAAACAGCACCCTAATTGCGTAACACACTATTAACCAGAATCTGAATAATGTTGAAGGTTATTGCTAATTCATTCCTGCATATGCTCGAAAAAATTGTCTGCTTAGCATCGTAAATAACCAACTGTCAAAATTAAAGCGTTTCCTACTGATAGTGTATCAGGCAATTACCCCTAGGTTTTGAACGAGTGATGCCAAAAAGCACAGCGCAAGCACGCTAACTTCTGCTCACTATACCTAAATGCTGTTAAAACTGCCTTACCTGACTAATACTGAACGCTAGTGAACGATGAACAAAGATACGTTTTATAAATATATATAGCCTGATGTACGTAGTGAGTGTCTATGACAGGCTAGCGCTCTATTGAAACAGCGTTGGCTCACACACATTCCACAAAACAGTCTAATAGAATGAATGAATGAATGTGTAGAAAGATCCTAATGGTCTGAAATATAAAAATCTACTGAAAAATCAATTAAGGCACAAGATAAAACTGTTCTGTCGATTTTTTTTTCTCTTCCACAAATGGCCCTTAAATATATGAAGATTACAACATCTGAATAAGACCTTTGTGAGATACTGGTATCTGCTCTAGGAAAACCTGTCACACCACAGATTACCAGGAACAGCCCGCCCCCCCCCCCCCCCACAAAACAGTGTTAATATTAGATGTCTTATTTTAATTATAGTGTGCCCTCTGCCCTACCTAAGTGCATTCGCAAATCCAATAATTCAGTCGATTATCTCAGTGCTGGATATACTGTTAGCTTATTTAAAAATGTAAGTATCGACGGAGTCCGCTATGGAAGTTTATTTAGTGAAGAAAACTGGCAAACGCTGCTAAAGCAATCTACGTTGGAATTAATTAATTAATATAGAAACAGTAATTTAATTTAGCAGTTTAAAGTTACGAAGGTATAGCTAGAAGCACTCTATTAAAATTACTGCCGTTCTGTTTAAGTGGTTTTCCAATTAATTTCTAGTCTAGAAAGCTGTTAGCACAAAACTTGTTTGATTATATATATTTTTTTTTATGTTAAGACCGAACACGTCATTACTTTGGCACGTTTTACAACATCATCATTTCTGCCGACGTCCACTGCTGGACATAGGCCTCTCCTAAGCTCCGCCATTTGGACCGGTCTCTACAAGGTCACGGTTCACTATAGGTCGGTGGGAGGCCTTCCAACTCCAAGTCTTCCGGTACGCGGTCGCCACTATAGAACCTTTCGGCCCCATCGGCCATCTGAAGGCCAATTTTCGTAATTTAAAACGTTCAAAATCTAGTCGTAGTCTCATCTCTGCGACAAGCAAATGTCAAAAATGTATGAAAAATCGAGACATTTTTGACAGATTGACACTGAGATCAGACTGTGAACGTTGTTAAAATTACGAGAATTGCCCCTCTGTTCTCTGAGCAATGTGCCCTGCCTACTGCCACTTAAGTTTGGTAATTCTTCGGGCTAAGTCGGTTGCCTTGGTTCTCCTGCGGATCTCATCATTTCTGATTCGATCACGTTTAACAACAATTCCCAGTGAATTGAAACTTAGGTAAATATGGTTTAAATTATCCCTTTCACATAGACAAATGGATAAAGGTCGTACAGAATTTACGAGGTCGACATCAAATTTCTGGCCATATATGTAAGATTTTTTTTAAATAATGTGTTCTTCATATTACCTGGCTCCAGTGATTTATCTACTTAGTTGGCATCCACTTGCCCTCAGCCAAATGTAAAAATCTATACATATAATGAAATTATAACAAATAATTTTGGTCCATTTGTTTGTTTGTTCGGATTGGCACAAAAACAGCTGATCGAATTTGGATGCAAGCCACACAGATAGTTATGTAGTCTTTTATTCCCGGTAGTAAATTCGTAGGATAATTTTAGACATCCAAGCGGGCGAAGCCGCGGAAAAAAAGCTAGTACATAATAAAGAAGGCCATGACACGTGATGACGTGACTCTATATAGGTAACCTTCAACAGTCTTTTCACAGGTTAGGTGTGTCCAGACCTGGTGAATGCGCCGCTCGCGAACCGCTTGCGAACACACACAACAGCACACCATTTATTCAATGTTGCCCAAGATTCAGGCTGTGTCTAGTTAGGGACCAACGTATTGTTGGTCCCAAACTCTCGTCTTCAAATGTAATTTTGAATTTCAACGATTTTTACTTTACCTAGTTACGAGTCTACTGAACTCTATCTGGACCTAGCCGCAATAACCAACCCTAATTATAATTTAAAGAAACTTCGCAATAAGACTTCAGGGGCAGAGCGGGAGACGCGGGGAGCAATTTATAATACAAGGAGGTCACACGTATGTAGAGGTATTCTTCAAGGGGAACCTTCGCGGTGTCAGATGACCAATGCTATCTACCGCAGGTGTAAACCCACCCTTCCAAGGTTCCACTTTGTAAAGAAATAGTTGTATTTTTGTTTTGGTGTCGTGATCTATTTGATTTGGAACTGGTAAACAGAAAAATCTAGTGTGGATTCAAATCTCTCACAGAGAAATCGTAGAGAATTGAACCTTTATTCACTCATC
This sequence comes from Antitype chi, assembly GCA_947359405.1. Taxonomy (NCBI): domain Eukaryota; kingdom Metazoa; phylum Arthropoda; class Insecta; order Lepidoptera; family Noctuidae; genus Antitype; species Antitype chi. The sequence goes on along the minus strand of OX375819.1, from coordinate 14,505,060 downwards.
AACTGACCCAACAGAAGTTCTCCTGTCCAAACAATAATTCATTTCCGGCGAAATGTGGATGTAAAAGGCATGGCATGGCAAGGGTTATGTCTATACCTCAGTATATATTTTAAATGATCGAGAAACATGTGTATGAAAAATAAATAAAACCACTTAAAGTTATTTCTACTTGACCTATGAAAATAAATCTTTACATGAGATTCTATATATATCATAAAAGCTTAACTATTAACACATTTTACGTGCAACCGTATTGATTAAATTAATGCACTGAGTAAAAGTATGTCAGCCGCAAGTGTGGTTATCGCAATTTGACGTAATACCATCGTGGGATCAAAAACAGGCTGACAATTTAATAACTTTTAGTGGTTAGCTTTTGATATGGTATATGGTTTTTTTTTTTGGGTGGAAAATCATCAAATAACTTCTCCCGCTCTGGGTGGAGCAGGAGGGTGTGTCAGACTTTTACTGACTAAAACCCACCCGTGTTCCCTCAGTTGCCTGTGTGCCAGGGGCCGCGGTATCTCTTTCGAACAACCCGCACCCCTGACAGGCATCGGCCCTTGCGGACCCCACCAGTTGGTGCTGACATCTCTTTGAGGCGCGCGTGGAATACAACGCGCCGTCGACCCGGGCTTGGTCCTTACCGGACAGCGAGCTGCCCATTACTCGCCGTCCGCAAGCCCGCGCTTACAGTGGCCGGGAATCAGCCTGGGATTCCCGACGCCCAGGGCGTCTCCCGCGGCGACTACGGCCGTGAGGGCCGCATATATTGCCTCATATGGTATATGGTAAAGGTGCTTTCCGAAGCACGGAGAGTTCTAGATATATCCAGCAGGCTTAGCACAAGCTCCGATTTATCGACGGAAGAATAGACATGACTATTAACTAAATGATGTACAATAGGAGAAGATAGCTATGTTTTTCTATTAATTATCACAGTTTTATGCGTTCTAAACGAATCATGATTTTGTAGATGTATATACTTTGTGGCCGTCGAGTAGAAAGTTTGTTGTCTGTGTGATTTGAACAGTTTGGGAAGAAAATAATATTCTTCTGAAATAGTCTACATTTATAAGGAACTAGACAAAGATCGTTAGAAACGAAAGACAAGATGACAGATTGTAGAAGGATACCTACGGTGCAATGTCAAAAATGGAGAATAGAATGACACTTTTTATTGAAAAAGCACCGCCTATTCTTTGTAGAAATAGAAAGCGTCATGCTAAGCCTGTAGTATCGACTTGGGAAACGTAACATAACCATTGATCGACCTGCGTGGTTGTCATTATAATAGGTCTTTACCTATGAAATTGCCGTTTTGTATGAAAAAATTTAAACGAATTTTTTTCATGTATTTTTTATTTGTATTAATCGAAGTAATCACCCATGCAATCAATGCATCTTTGCCATCGCAGTGGCAGTTTATTGATGCCCTTCTTAAAGAAATCAGCTGGACGGGAGGCAACAAATTCTTCAAAGGCATTTTGTACTGCCTCTCGGGTATTGAATTTTTTTCCCGCCAAGAAGTTATCCAAATTCTGGAAAAAGTAGTAGTCTGTAGGCGCAAGGTCTGGTGAGTAGGGCGGATGACGGAGAGCTTCCAACCCCAGTTCTTGCAACTTGGAGACCGTCTGCTGTGCAGTATGAGGTCGCGCGTTGTCGTGCAGGAGCAGCGGAGACGAGCGATTGACCAATGCTGGTTGGAGATGTGCCAGCTTCTCCATCATTGTGTTCAGTTCTTCACAGTACACATCTGCAGTAATGCTCACCCCGTTTGGTAAGAAGCTGTGATGAATCACACCGGCGCTAGACCACCAAACAGTGACCATCACTTTTCTAGGGGTAAGTTTTCGTTTAGGGCATTGTTTAGTATTATTATATTATATTAGGTCTTTACCTATGAAATTGCCGTTTTGCAGTACTGGCCATTTCAAATCAAAATAATTTTTGTTTGGGTAAGAATTCTAATTTCAAATTAATTTTATTTTAAAAACATGGATTTTTTTTTCCAAAAGTAGTCATTTGTTTATTGATTAGTGTTACATTTTCATCGCATTTCAATCTTTTTCGTCATCATGGATACGTTAAAAATTCGAGTAATTATGGAATATGAGTACCGTCGTGGCAGCAACGCGGCACAAGCGGCACGCAACATCAACGACGTTTACGGAGCTAACACTACAAACCAACGCACCACCTGTTATTGGTTTGCTCGCTTCCGTTCTGGCAATTTCGACCTGAAAAATGAACCTCGCGGTCGTCCGAAGACTTTGGTCGACAATGACGAATTAAAGGCGATTGTGGAAGCTGATGATACACAATCTACGGCTGAATTAGCAGCAGCTTTCGACGTTAGCGTCAAAACAATATTGGTCCATTTGCGTCAAATTGGCAAGGTAAAAAAGCTTGACAAATGGGTGCCCCACGAACTCAATGATCGTCAGCGCGAAGTACGCGTCGAGACGTGCCTTGCACTGCTCAACAGACACACAAATGAAGGAATTTTGAACCGCATTGTTACCTGCGATGAAAAATGGATTCTGTTTGATAACCGCAAGCGCTCAGCAAGTTGGTTGGATCCTGGTTCAGCACCTAAACAATGCCCTAAACGAAAACTTACCCCTAGAAAAGTGATGGTCACTGTTTGGTGGTCTAGCGCCGGTGTGATTCATCACAGCTTCTTACCAAACGGGGTGAGCATTACTGCAGATGTGTACTGTGAAGAACTGAACACAATGATGGAGAAGCTGGCACATCTCCAACCAGCATTGGTCAATCGCTCGTCTCCGCTGCTCCTGCACGACAACGCGCGACCTCATACTGCACAGCAGACGGTCTCCAAGTTGCAAGAACTGGGGTTGGAAGCTCTCCGTCATCCGCCCTACTCACCAGACCTTGCGCCTACAGACTACTACTTTTTCCAGAATTTGGATAACTTCTTGGCGGGAAAAAAATTCAATACCCGAGAGGCAGTACAAAATGCCTTTGAAGAATTTGTTGCCTCCCGTCCAGCTGATTTCTTTAAGAAGGGCATCAATAAACTGCCACTGCGATGGCAAAGATGCATTGATTGCATGGGTGATTACTTCGATTAATACAAATAAAAAATACATGAAAAAAATTCGTTTAAATTTTTTCATACAAAACGGCAATTTCATAGGTAAAGACCTATTATTATATTGTGCTGAACCAGGATCCAACCAACTTGCTGAGCGCTTGCGGTTATCAAACAGAATCCATTTTTCATCGCAGGTAACAATGCGGTTCAAAATTCCTTCATTTGTGTGTCTGTTGAGCAGTGCAAGGCACGTCTCGACGCGTACTTCGCGCTGACGATCATTGAGTTCGTGGGGCACCCATTTGTCAAGCTTTTTTACCTTGCCAATTTGACGCAAATGGACCAATATTGTTTTGACGCTAACGTCGAAAGCTGCTGCTAATTCAGCCGTAGATTGTGTATCATCAGCTTCCACAATCGCCTTTAATTCGTCATTGTCGACCAAAGTCTTCGGACGACCGCGAGGTTCATTTTTCAGGTCGAAATTTCCAGAACGGAAGCGAGCAAACCAATAACAGGTGGTGCGTTGGTTTGTAGTGTTAGCTCCGTAAACGTCGTTGATGTTGCGTGCCGCTTGTGCCGCGTTGCTGCCACGACGGTACTCATATTCCATAATTACTCGAATTTTTAACGTATCCATGATGACGAAAAAGATTGAAATGCGATGAAAATGTAACACTAATCAATAAACAAATGACTACTTTTGGAAAAAAAAATCCATGGTTTTAAAATAAAATTAATTTGAAATTAGAATTCTTACCCAAACAAAAATTATTTTGATTTGAAATGGCCAGTACTGCAAAACGGCAATTTCATAGGTAAAGACCTAATATCATATTGTTGTCTGTTGCAGGAAGTCATTGTTATACCTATTAGAAAAACTCTTGGTGCTTCTCCCCCATCCACCCTCTAAGTATCTTATTTTTTACTACAATACTAATAGACTAATTAATTTAAAAAAATGTGTCTTTTCTGTAAATGGTCACGGAAAGATTTAGATGTGAAAACGTCTATTCGCCGTGGTGTAGACTTATTTATTTATAACAATTGCTTGTTCCAGTTACAGTAAACACCAAAGCGTGCAGCAAGCCAACAACATCACAATTAACTAAAAAACTTCAAAAAAACATTGAACATAAAGATACAACTAGTAGTGTAGTGATAAATTCAACATTTTGGACTGGCAAAAATACCAAAATAGACTTTAATCGCCAATAATTACAAGACTTTTTTATTAATATGCCTATGTGACTGAACACAGCACTCCTATGTATCATCATCATCATCATTTCAGCCGAAAGACTTCCACTGCTGGACATAGGCCTCCCCCAAAAGGGGGGTTTTGCCATAATCGCCACGCTTGGCAGGCGGGTTGGCGATCGCAGTATGGTTGTAAAATGCATAGAGAACGCTGCTGCCCATTCTTTAGTAAGTCCCTTAGTCGCCTTCTACGACACCCACGGGAAGAAATGGGATATGTATACTCGTTTGTATATACCTAGGTTTCTATAAGTTGAATGGCCGGTTAATTAAGTAAGTAATTAATTGATTGACGGAGTGCAATTTATGCAAGCTTTGCTTTAACCTATCCATGGTGTGTTAGTATCGTTTCATAGGCCACGTGTATTGTAAAAATGTCAAATATTAAAATTAGTTTATAGCCAGTTCATCTGTAGGTATGTACAAAAAATTCCAAGTCCTATCAAATTATTCTTATTTATTTCATTCAGTTGAAATTTAAATTTCGTATCTGAATACATAAATTTTCTTTGCTTCTGTTTCAAATATTTCTCTAGATTGTCGATTGAAAAATGGTTCAGATTATTCATTCAGAGCGAACTTGCCCCGAATATGGTGCATTGTAAAAAAGTTCGGTTAAAAAACATCGATCAAAGGCAAATACACAAAAACAGTGGTTTTAATGGTTTACAGTGGAAACGTGCCTGCAAATAGTAAAAAAAAAATACATTTCAACGTCCATACACGTGTAAACATGTCTATAAAATGTGCTTTTTGTGCAAATTTTTATTGTGCTACGCTGCTACGAAACGCGCTACGAGATGGCTACGAGTCTACGCGTAGCCTGTATTTCGTAGAATCGTTTTCTGCTTGATGGAATGATACTGAGAATTCCCGACTGCTTTTTATGCAAGCTAATTAATAAATACCATTGGGTGGGAAATCATCAAATAATTTCTCCCGCTCTGGGTGGAGCAGCAGGGCGTGTCAGACTTTTACTGACTAAAACCCACCCGTATTCCCTCAGTTGCCTATGGGCCAGGGGCCACGGTATCTCTTTCGAACAACCCGCACCCCTGGCAGGATTATAGTGATGATGGATTAGCACCATGCTGATTACTCAAAAATATATTTTAGTTTATGCAAAGTTGAAAGTTATTGTAAGAAAATAATTCATTAAAATTACATTCCTTATACAGAAAGCACTACTAACAATGGATCATTTATGGTTTCATTCAATAACTTTGAACTAACTTTGCCTAATCGTTTCCTCCATTACGCTAAAAAAAAACAACACAAGACGATGGAAGCACTTCGTTTGCTGTTTCCAATATTATTGTTATAAAAGATACCTTATGCTCACTCTAGAGCGCACATCATCTAACCTGCTTGTTTTTTAACGGCCACTGAATATTACAAACTGGAACTGACAGCGAGAGACAATTGCAGCATAAACTGTTAGGAAGCATCCACACTTGCTCTAGAATTATAGATATTTGAATAAGTAATAGATATATTTATATTAGGTTTTTTTTTAGCACAAACGAGTACATCTAATTCGTATTGAAATAATAATCTATACTAATGTTTGCATTGAATAGGCTCCGAAACTACTGAACCAATTTGAAAAATTCTTTCACTGTTGGAAAGCTACACTATCCTCGGGTGACATAGGCTTTATTTTATCCCCGTATTCCCATGGGAGCGGGTGAAACCGCGGAGCGCTGCTAGTATCTTATAATGATGATTGACAAAATGGATTTGAAATTCATTATCCTTTTGCTTTTTTATTTTTTAGGCCAACGTCAAAGCTCTTTGAGCACGCAGTGCCTTCTATTAAATCAATTTATTGGAAAAAAAAAACATTACTTGAAATGTTCAATCAAACTTTTTATGGTCATAAAATGAACCAAAATATAAAGAAGAAAGAAAGAAAAGAAAAAACGTTGAAACAAACAAACAAACACAACAACACAACAAAAAAACAAACATAAAACAAACATACAAACAAACATTGTTAGTTATTATTCATTACAAAGCAAGATCGTTAAGATTTTACGACCACCAAGTAGGTACTTGACCTGTAAGGTTTCAATATGCAACCTTTGGTAGTAATTATAAGAGAATGGCAAAAAAATTATGAGATAAGCCAAATACGAATTTAGAAGGCAGAAGAAAATAATAGGTGTCGATTTAGAAAAAAAAGCGTACCTACGTCATGAACTCATGATGTAAAAACGTAAAACGATTCCCATTTAATTTTTAGGAAATATATTGTTTTATTGATGTACAGTAAGGAGTCATAAGTCCAATAGCATACTAAGGGTTATATTGCTATAAACTCGCGGTCCAGGCCGTACCTACAGCTGTGTGTATAAGTGATGTCTCAACACAGAACGCACACCTCAGAGCTCACACACTGGCGTCGAATGAAACAAAAAACATACCATCGCACATAGTACGTAATTACGTATGACCTTGGTCCGTTCATACCATTGCTAAAATTCACACTATAATATCAAGTTCTGATGGCTCATAACATATCGCCTGGGATTAAGAAACTCATAGATCTGGGTTCAAATCTCGCGATGAGATTTTATTTTTCTTTTCAACAATAATCTTCTTCTGTTCTTTTATCATAAAAGTAATAAAATATTTTTATTTTATTATTTATTATGCGATAAATGAATCAACGAGATTTTTTATTTTTATTACTTATATTGTTATTTAAATAAAGGATTAAGAATAAAAATGTTTAATAAGTGATTACAAAATGTTTATTCGTTATAATTTTATGAAGTATAAACATAACTAATAATAACTTTTTGTTAAAACAGTTTAGTTTCTCATAAATAACAATTTATTGAAGTAAAGTAGCTAATTGGTCAACTATGATAATCAAGCTTAAAATATTGTATCTTAGTAATATAATAATATTGTGCTGTAATTTCTACCGTGTGTGGGTACTCGAAGGAAACCACAATAATCTACACAAATCTACCCACGTAAATATAACAAATGCAGACGCGTTGTCACAATACAGTTAAATGACTCAGTAATACTACTTTTATTCTACTGCGAGAGAGTTTGTTGTATCACAAACCTCAAAATTAACAAATGGTATTTAATAGGACTTATTGAGGTTATAGCTTAAGTATTCATTTTCATTACGAAAAGAAGATTGAAACTAAACCTCAAAATAATCCATATTACGGATATGACACAATATTATTTGAATATTACTACAATCAATAAATATTTGTAATTTATATTCTAATGTTAATGTTTTTTCCCGTTAAATATGGTTTTTGAGCTGGTTTTCGATGATGCAAACCTTCTGTGTGAAGTGCATGGCGCACGGTTCGTAAAGACGTGTCGAATAATTTAGCAAAATGTCTTGTCGTTTTGAAACTACTTGTTTCATATTCGCTGAACATGTGCTGTTGTTGCGCCTTTTTTATGAGCTGGTATCTTCCACTTTGCTTTCGACAGGCAAGGCTACTCCCTTCCTCATATCTTTTCACCCACCGATTCACAATATTTCACTAAAACAAAAAAGGGGTACTGTTAGGCTACTAAGCAAAATGCATGCTAATATGTATTACTATTTAGAAACAAAATTGTTTCAAATAGAAATTTCATACAAATATTAATTAAGTATAATGTTATTTTCATCGTTCAAAAATCTAGGAAATAAATTTACTTTGAAATTTGATATTTTTCTTCTATTTAGACCTTATGATATTTATTAAACGTTTCAAAAAATAACTACAAGGATCAGCAGCTGCAGTTATACTTTAATTAGATGAATGTTTATTAAAATAATGAAATCATAATACTCACACTCAGTCCGGTTTTATCAGATAATTGTGATATATTAAGTCCTGTTTTATGCAGCGCAATAATATTCGCTTTCATTTCTATATTTAAATATGCTTACATTTTAAAATGAGCTAGAACACCGCTGATAGATTAAACACACGTCACTAGCACACAATAACAAACAACACCGTTCTATTTAGTCGCGGTGAATGAGTCGTAAGTTAACTGCACCTTAATATCATTTAAATTAATTTTCTGTGGGTATAATCATAAAGTTTTACAAGTTTAGTGGACAAGACGAACAGAACAAGAAACTATAGTCAAAAGCGATTTTTAAAACAATAAAAAGACTATCACCGGGCGTGGGATTCGAACCCGCGACTCGCTACGCACGAACGCGCTAACGTAAGTATGGTAACCGCTAAGCTATCATGCCATCTACTTTAATGGTTGAATTTATGAAATACAATCATTTGTAGATGTGTATGAGAGTGTGTGTGTCTATAGTATAGAAATTACTTATTATAAGAAGGTCGTAAGTTAAGCCGAAGTGTCAGTCAATTGCTTTTTGAAATTGGTAATCCACTTATGACTTTTACTGTACAGTCACCAAAAGAGATAAGTAACCAGGGTCGTCGGTTATAGTTATATTAGGTCTTTACCTATGAAATTGCCGTTTTGCAGTACTGGCCATTTCAAATCAAAATAATTTTTGTTTGGGTAAGAATTCTAATTTCAAATTAATTTTATTTTAAAAACATGGATTTTTTTTTCCAAAAGTAGTCATTTGTTTATTGATTAGTGTTACATTTTCATCGCATTTCAATCTTTTTCGTCATCATGGATACGTTAAAAATTCGAGTAATTATGGAATATGAGTACCGTCGTGGCAGCAACGCGGCACAAGCGGCACGCAACATCAACGACGTTTACGGAGCTAACACTACAAACCAACGCACCACCTGTTATTGGTTTGCTCGCTTCCGTTCTGGCAATTTCGACCTGAAAAATGAACCTCGCGGTCGTCCGAAGACTTTGGTCGACAATGACGAATTAAAGGCGATTGTGGAAGCTGATGATACACAATCTACGGCTGAATTAGCAGCAGCTTTCGACGTTAGCGTCAAAACAATATTGGTCCATTTGCGTCAAATTGGCAAGGTAAAAAAGCTTGACAAATGGGTGCCCCACGAACTCAATGATCGTCAGCGCGAAGTACGCGTCGAGACGTGCCTTGCACTGCTCAACAGACACACAAATGAAGGAATTTTGAACCGCATTGTTACCTGCGATGAAAAATGGATTCTGTTTGATAACCGCAAGCGCTCAGCAAGTTGGTTGGATCCTGGTTCAGCACCTAAACAATGCCCTAAACGAAAACTTACCCCTAGAAAAGTGATGGTCACTGTTTGGTGGTCTAGCGCCGGTGTGATTCATCACAGCTTCTTACCAAACGGGGTGAGCATTACTGCAGATGTGTACTGTGAAGAACTGAACACAATGATGGAGAAGCTGGCACATCTCCAACCAGCATTGGTCAATCGCTCGTCTCCGCTGCTCCTGCACGACAACGCGCGACCTCATACTGCACAGCAGACGGTCTCCAAGTTGCAAGAACTGGGGTTGGAAGCTCTCCGTCATCCACCCTACTCACCAGACCTTGCGCCTACAGACTACTACTTTTTCCAGAATTTGGATAACTTCTTGGCGGGAAAAAAATTCAATACCCGAGAGGCAGTACAAAATGCCTTTGAAGAATTTGTTGCCTCCCGTCCAGCTGATTTCTTTAAGAAGGGCATCAATAAACTGCCACTGCGATGGCAAAGATGCATTGATTGCATGGGTGATTACTTCGATTAATACAAATAAAAAATACATGAAAAAAATTCGTTTAAATTTTTTCATACAAAACGGCAATTTCATAGGTAAAGACCTATTAGTTTAGTAACGAACCAATGGATGTTGTTGAATCAAATTAAATTATATAAATGAACTGTTTACATAACATAACATACATAATCAGCCTTTAATGTTCCCGCTGCTGGTACACAGACCTCCTCTTGGTGGGAGAGGTAGTGGGCCGTAATCCACCACGCGGGCCCAGTGCGGGTTGGTAGATGTCCAATCTCTTCGAATTTATTGGTTCTAGGACATTTCACACAAGTGTCCTCACGATGTTTTCCTTCACCGTTTTCAGAGCAGTGGTGATGAAATCATTTACACAAAGTAAAGCGCCTGTCTGGGTTCGAACCTGCGATCTACGACTCGTAAGTCGCCGCCGATACCACTGGGACACCACTGCCCTCTCTCTGAACTGTTTGTTTTCTATTAATTCTATAAAAATCTATTCAAAAACATCTCTCGGTTTCATACTAACTTCAACTTTAGGCAACGACCCTGGTTAGTTATCTTTTTTGGTGACCGTACCTCTCCCACAAAACCTATACCAAATATTTTTTATTTTAAACGGTGCCCCACACTAAAATTTTTTGCTGTATTGTGAGTGCGTTTACAAACATTTAAACTCACATACACAAACAGCCAGACCCGGAACAACTACTTGTAGGTCATACCTACAAATATTAGTTCCGTGCGGGAATCGAACCCGCGATACGCAGCGCAGCAGTCAATCGCTTTACCACTGCGCCAACCATGCCGTCAAACCTATACATATAACACATATAACAAGCTACCTAAAATATAAGATAAATAACAAGCTTTACCTACATATAACGTTTTTTAAGCCACCTCCCCGATACGTCACTCTCACCGCAGCTTAAATCGAGCTCAGTAAATTGCTTATCGGTTTCGGTTAGAGCCGCACGGGAACGCAAAATACTGGGTGGTATCGGACGAAACCGATATCCACGGATTTCAACAGCGATTGTCGATTAGTAGGATTTTTCACACTCTTCACTTCTCTCAAAATAATCGGGGTGCTACGGGAGTTCGAGAACACTCTTCTAAATCAGAATAAGAATATGAGTTTTACTCCCAGATTTTGAAAGGCTGATCAAATCTATCTCAAGTTGTTTTTTTTTTGCGCGACCTGCTGCGCTTTTCAAATCCAGTTTTTGTTGGTACTGGATACTAAACAGAATTAAAGTCATTACATTGCGGTCATATTACATCAATACAGTGTTAGTGGATTCCTGCGCTGGTTTGAAATATTGGATGAATTTAAATCGTACCAGCGACCAGCCAGTCGTACTCAGCAAATGTGGAGGAGAAGCCTCCACATTTATTATGCGCACAACCATAGTGTGCAACTCTTGGCCTGCGTCTGTCTTCTCTTCAACATTTAACCCGTCTACCTTCAAACAAAAATGAACAGGCATCCTCTGAGCACGCTCGTTCTTTCTACTTTTATCAGTCATCATCGAGATTAAGAGCGGGCCCAACCGGTAATTAAAAAAAAAATACAAAAAGAATGATTATTTACTAAAACATTAAAAATAAACATTGAGCAGCCGGGTAATAGAGTGATTACTACAACAAACTTTAGTAAAACCAAGGATACCACGTAACCCAAGTTTTCCGGGAAACCGACCTAAATCAAGTCCTATTTGCCAAAACTTTACACCCAGTGTTGACAGTTCATTTGTCCTTATTCCTAAGGCAGCCATATTCTTATCACGTTACATTCCCAACTCGAAACCGGGACGTTTGTCTGTTTATCTTAACGGCCTAAAGCCATTCTCAAACAAATATTCAGTGTTATTCCGCGACTGAACACTCGTTGTCGTGGAAACCGTTTTAGCACACCCTATATCTACCATTGAAGTACCCTGTAAGACGCGTTTACATTGATAGAGTAAGTATTGCAGGGAATAAATACCATGTATAGGTAGGTACCGTTTCCACACCAAATTATAAGCCTTGTTTACATTGGTAGTGAAATATGTTTACAATTCTTGGCTTACTGCCGCAAGCACTTATTAAATTTGAAATAAAGCGCCACCATATTTCTTTCGTCCGTGACTACTCAAACTCAAAGTATTTATTTCAAATAATCCAATTACAGGTACTTTTTAATTATCAAGGGGTCTGTTAGACAGAAAGATGAACCCAGTTGCTCATTCCAAAGCGTGGTATGCAAACTTATGGCGAAGAACGGGCAAGATACTCCACGGGACTATTTTATATCAAAATATCTATTGTTATAAAAATTGGTTACATCATTCAAGTTGAAATTATACATGTAAGAACTATGTAAAAACACGTGCACATTAAAAGTTTCCGCAACAAAAACAAATCAATTCCAAAATTTAAATAAGCCTTGGCAGCTAAGAGATGACCACTCTCTACTGACAGCGCCCGTTCACAAACATGACGGTGGATATTTACTGTCCTAAACCCAAACGCACCCTAACTAATGTAAACGACCCTTCAGGGAGGCGGCGCACGTGAGGGAGAGCCGTAGGCGCGGGCTTGCGGAAAGCGAGTAATGGTTAGCTCGCTGTCCGGTAAGGACCAAGCCCGGGTCGACGGCGTGTTGTGTACCACTCGCGCCTCAAAGAGATGTCAGCACCAACTGGTGGGGTCCGCAACGCCCCATGCCTGCCAGGGGTGCGGGTTGTTCGAAAGAGATACCGTGGCCCCTGGCACACAGGCAACTGAAGGAACACGGGTGGATTTTAGTAAGTTCAAGTCTGAGACGCTCTCCCGCTCCACTCAGAACGGGAGAACTCATTTGATGATTTCCCACCCAAAAAATAAAAACCCAATGTAAACGACGTCCCAGAATTGTGGTTTTGCGGAAATTACCTTATGCGGACACGGAAAAGAAAATGTATGTATGGCATAATATCACGCCTGTAACACCCAAAAGGGTTAGGCAGAGGACCTTAGCATTCATCCACATGGGTTTGTACTTTACAAACCCTTTTAAAAGTGCAGGTATATATTTCTCGGTTATTATTTAAATTTGGTTGGGTATGAGCTACTATTAATAAAATTAAGGATGAGTGTACTATTTTAAATTAAATAGAAGTGTTTATCTCAACCCATTTTATTTCTATATCGTCAGAAGACCATTTTAGACACTAATTTACATAGTCTTCACATGATCTGTCCAAGATTATGTCTGGACTTTCAAAGAGAGTGTGACCTCTAAGTTTGTTTCGGCCTATCTTCTCAGATTATTCTGATAAGAAACGCCGACCTCATCTAGTTATTAAAATATGATTGACGTGTAAAAGCGCTAGTACAAACCGACTCACAGAAATAAATTCATTAATCAATACTAAAATTACTTTTCAACCAAAATACCAATCCATCCAGAAAGACACATAAAAAAATTGATTACATTTACGCCTCACGCTTATTTTGGTAATCAACTCTGTTCGCTAACTGCTTTATATATTTCCTGCCGCGCTGCGCTCCGCAGAAATAAAGCGCAAAATTTAATCACGGCAGTGCCTTGAAAACTCTCGCAACTTTTCTAATGATCATAACGGAGATAAACAGTAGTTGTGTGTGTTGCTTCTATCACAAAAGTTTGCTTGCCGGAGTTATGAACAGGGGAGTTATGAACAGGTGAATATGGCTAGGGTCGGGAGGGCTCGGCCAACAATACGAAGCCACATAGCCCCGTATCATTGTGGGCCCGGGATTTATGTCCCCACTCACGCGTAATGTGCACTTCCGAATACCGAAGTAATGAGCCTCAACTTTGAATTTGGAGCCACATTTAACTAAGTTTAAATGCCTTCCACTGTTTCACTGGCTTTTGTGAGATTAGACTGCTAAACTTGCCATTATACCAACTTAATGGTACGTAGATCCATTTCATTAAATTCAATGTGTTATAAAGTCGTAACTTTGTTGAGGTAATGATATTTTTGGATTTAATAATCCAGCTGTTTAGTCTGTATTCATGGAAATAATGAGAGAATTAACCGACCGAGTCTTTATGATGGAAAATGAGCAGAAAGTTTTTCTTTTTATGACTTCAATCTAGATATGAAAGGTCTCTGTAAAAAAGACTTTGAATGGAGCAACTTGGAGTTGAGTGGCTCTGACACGGGCTGTTCGGCTCGATAAACTGTGGTAATGACACTCAATGAAGGACGGCGGCTATCCTGCTGTGAATAAATGAAGATAGTTTCGCGAAATTCAATTGCATTGTTAAACGTAACCCAGTTCTACCGATTTATTTTTATTTCATTTTCATATACAAACTTAGGGAAAGGTTAACTAGATGAAGATAATGCTGAAAAATTAGATGTTTAGGTTATAATGGCGTGAGTATTTTTTGTAATATTTTAATTGATTGGAAACCTAACATATTTATTTATAATAATAATTGCACATAACTAAAGATGCCAAGAACTTTTGGTGATTTTGGTAATACCCAAAAACTTCCATAGGTTTACACATCAAACAACTTTCACTTTTTTACATTACCTAAAATTAATAAACCTCTTCCCCTCAAAATGGGGGACATTTAATTTAGAAAGACGATTATTTTTTCATTTTTGAAAGTCTCACTGTGTTATTTTGGAAGTCGAAGAAAATAATGTTATTTGTTATATGCAGCAATCAACGCAAGAACACGGTACATTAAGTAAATGTGTGTACCTAATATTCCGATTTAAATAAAATAAACCAAGTAACTGTATTGTAAATTCAACACAAAGCACTTTCAATTTATTTGAGCAGCTCATCTCGCACTGCAGGCACTCGAAACTTTATGTAACAGCAGTCGTAGCTATTCTTGGAACGGATCCAAAATTCAAGGATATCCTGTTATATAACCATAACAGATACTCACCAAGTCCTCGTCGTCATCAGTGAAAATGTTACTTCGCTCCTGAGCCGTCATGTCGCCGTCTTACAAAATACAATATAATATTCATCCATGGTTCACACACACAACACCAGATGCATCACTGTTAAACACTGCAACTGCATCCAAAACTCCTTCGACAAACCTCGTTGGTAATTCATGTTCGAACTTTACACTATATAAAAAAAAATAGTTTCTCTTTCAAAATTATAAATCCGATATTCAATTATGTTCGCAAAACAAGTGAAACATCGACAGTTACACGAGAGCGGCCGGCACAACCTCTCTGTGCGAGGGTTGGGCACTTACTGCGGTGGAGGGCGGGCAGAGAAAGCACTGCAGCGTCTCGTAACCATGGCAACGGCAAGGCTTTCACGCCACCGCAGCGGAACGCGTATGCATTGTAGTCAAACATCCAGATTCATAGGTTTTGAAAGAAAAAAAAGAAAGAATACCGTTTATTTTGACACATTTCGTGACATTATTTTCTTCGACTTCCAAAAGAACACAGTGAGACTTTCAAAATTGAAAAAATAATCGTCTTTCTAAATAAAATGTCCCCCATTTTGACAAAGTTCGTGAAACACAGCAATTTTTTTACAGTGCGATATTCGCACTGCAATACCTATGAAGCTCGATGTTTGAAACATAGCCGTTTTACTGAAATGATTTGTGTTTTGTCTCATTTAGGATTAAAAGCTTTTATTTAATCTATTAGTAAAGTAAATTTGTATTGTATATAACGTACAAATAAGGTACAAATTTAAAAAAAGTGAGCTTTGCAAACTTTTTCTTTTTGCACAGCAATCGGAACAAAAAAAAATCAACAACTTAGATACTTCAGTCCCTCACCTTGGCTTTGCACATTGAATTATTGTACTATTAATATTTATACCTAGTGATAGTGCTCACAATAAATCGAGCGCCTATAGCATGAGCATGCTATGGGCACTCAATTGATTGTGAGCTAACCCCTAATAGAGCTAGGGTATGTAGGCACTCAACAGTCACTATTACGCAATCAATACGGACTTATCATACTCACAAATGCTGACATTGAACAACGAAAATAGAATGCCTGAGTTTAGATTTTATTAAAATATATTGCGCCTTATTTTTTAAGGTGGTTGTTTGGTCTGGTGAGTATCCCAATAAAATATGATTGTGCTCGTAAAAGATTTTGTAATAGGAACTTTGTCTTTCATCCTACTTTCCAGTAATATTATTATATTATGATATGATATAGTAATATCATATCATCATATTATGATATGATATAGTAATATCATCAACAAAATAGAATTAGCAAAATTGGTCCAGCCGTTCAAATGTGATGCCGTGACCAAGGGAAATAGGGATTATTTTTTTATATAATTATATAGATTATAATCTTAAAATCATCAATACATCTCTCAATACAATTTTATACAGCCATATCATATATTAATCAACATAAAATCTGACACTGACCTGCAGATTGCAAAAAACGTGAGTAAATTTTAATTTCGCTGGCTACCCTAGTGCATCCCCCTTAACTTGGTAGCTACTCCTAATTACTAAAACCTATCGTAAGTTGCTTCAAGTTAGTACTGGCTATGTCAGTTTAGAACTTTATAATACCCTTCGTAAGACATATACTCGTATAGCTGTTCGCTCCTTGGTCGGCAAAGGGTCAGGTGCCTTAGACTCAAAAAATTCCATTTCGTCGACCTTCGTTCCTAAAACCTGACGGAAAGTGACAATGAGGGGTGATGTCAGGCGGCCATTAATCATACTTGAACGTCCACGGCCGAATGTCCTGTCAAAAAAAAAACACCAATATAAAGTTTAAGAATGAGTCCGATTGAGTCTTGAGTTAGGTTCTGTAAAACCTAACTTAGACTCGGCTTTAAACCCGAGTCTAAGTTGTCAATAAGGTTAAAAGCTTTAACTAAAGTTAGACATTAGTCTGTAAAATATCGGATCTAATTTATACAATAAAATTTTGTGAAAGTCTCAATGCATCCTCAATAAAGCTCATTAATAAACGGAAAAGCTTCTAGAAAGTCCGACAACCAGTCTTACGAAGGGGTACCGTATCCATACACCATGTGACTGAGTTTTGGAGATTAGATAGGCAGTCATTTCATGTAAAATACTGGTTGTTCGGTTAGACGAGAAGCAAAGCACAACATTCTTGAGAAGGCCGATTCCCGGCCACCATAGGCACAGGCTTGCGGACGGCGAGTAATGGGTAGCTCACTGTCCGGTAAGGATCAAGCCTGGGTCGACGGCGCGTTGTGCTTCACGCGCGCTTCAAAGAGATGTCAGCACCAACTGGTGGGGTCTGCAAGAGCCGATGCCTGCCAGCGGTGCGGGTTGTTCGAAAGAGATACCGCGGCCCCTGGCACACAGGCAACTGAAGGAACACGGGTGGGTTTTAGTCACTAAAAGTCTGACATGCCCTCCTGCTCCACTCAGAGCAGGAGAAGTTATTTGATGAATTCCCACACAAAAAAAGTCATTCTTGAGAAGAAGCTAGCAGATGATGAGGACCACTAGAAAGAACCAAATGAAATTAAAACAAAACACACTCGCTCGTTAAATAATAATACCGACTCATCAGTTTCACGACTCCATGGAGTTAATTAACCCTACACGACTCTTGATAACAGATGAGCTGTGAGAGCAGCTCCAAATTTTGCAATCATCATGCAGCTCTCACCTGAGGTGTTAAGTGTTAATTGATATTATTCTTCGTTTGCTTATCGTGACGTTACAGTCACGTTGAGGTTTATTTTCGTAGTCATCCTTATCGTTCCCATTGCTGGGACTCAGCCCTCCTCTCGGTGAGAGGTAGTGGGCCTTAATCCACCACATGGGCCCAGTGCGGGTTGGCAGATGTCACATGTCTTCGAATTTTTGGTGCTAGGGCATGTCGGTTTCCTCACGATGTTTTCCTTTACCGTTTTGAGAGCAGTAATGTTGAAATAATTACACAAAGTAAAGCACCTGTCCGGGTTCGAACCTACGACCTACAACTTAGTGAGTCGTGGTCTTTACCACTGGGTCACCACTGCTCATGTTTATTTTTAGAGGTATAAATATTTGAGTGTGATCGTTGTGTAACTGTTCGATTCTCGGGCAAAGTGTTTATTTATTCAATGCTTTAAGCACACAAATGTAAAGGTGGAGTACTAATTGGGTTGTTCCATTAGAAATTTTGTCCAGCAGTTGCCTGGAGTCTGAATGAATGCCCATCTTATTACAATAAACTCACCCCCTAATACACGGGACTTAAACATAACTGGCGAAATGTGGGTTTCTGACCCGTGCTTCACCTATGTAGCTTCTCCACCTGGGTGAAGCATGGGGTCCCGTCTCTAACTGATGACGTTAATTGTCCAGTGATGCACTAAATTGTTTTCCCTATATGTTTCAAAAGATCCAAACTATTATTTAAGAGTGTGTTTTTACGAATTACTCTAGAACTCTGCTCAACACTTCGCGGAACACAGGCATGTTATTATTTTGTGTTATACATACATGATTAAGAAAACTCGTGACATTGACCCAGACAGTTATACTGGCTGGCACTTTATGTATTTAATTTCGTCACTACTGCTCTCAAAACGGTGAAAGAAAACATCTTGAGAGAATCAGCATGTCCTAGAACCAAATTCGAAGACATGTGACATGTAGGTACCAACCTGCACGTGGCCCGCGTACTTAGTTAGTTACGGCCCACTCCCTCTCCCAGAGACGAGGCCTGTGTCCCAGCAGTGGGAAAATTACTGTCTGTTTGTGTTGTGTGGTTAAAAAGGTCTTCGGATCACCAATTGTGTATTTTAAGTAAAGATTTTACAAGGTCTTACAGGATTTTACAAGGTCTTACAACGGAAACGCGATACCTAATCAATATGACATACCTTCACGTTTATCAGCTTAGGTACGACTAAACCATTACTCATGAACGTTACTCGAGTATCGAGTATGACGTAACGCGTGTAGTTGATCATATTGGTTTTTTAACAGATATCCTTGTGAGCATGAAAATAATACTCACACACAATTGGGTCGTCACTCGTCAGAGTTTCTATAACACTAGCTTTTATCAGCGGCTTCGGCCGCGCAGAGATCGGAAGTTATCCCACGGGGTCCTACCGGGATAAAAAATCCTATGTGTAAATCCAAGTTATAAACTATCTGTGCAAGCTAATTCATACAAATCCGTTAGGCCGTTTTTTGCGTGATTGAGTAACAAACTTCCAAACTTTCACATTTATCATTTTAGATAGTAAGATCTTATTTTCCTCATATGGCAGTAAAAATATTAGATAATCAGCAAGTACCTACTAGGATAATATTTCCTATTTTTATTTAATGTAGAGACACTGTAACGTAAAAATTATAATGTATACTCTAATATAGAATGTGCCTCTTCTTTGAGCCTCAAATAATTTCCATTTTGCTGTCCCATAATCCTCAACTTGCATGTAGCACTGGTCGGCTGCTGCCATAGAACCGCTCGTTTCTTCGCTCGCTTCTTCGCTTACTCGGCTCGCGCGTGGTTGCGTACAGTTTTACCCTAACCAAACTGATTTATTTGGGTAGCCCTAGCTTAGTTACTGCAACCAACTTTAAGAAAAGGCAAGAAAGTTTAAACGGGATATCATTAGAAGGCTAATAAGTTTTTAGAGGAGCAATCTAATATATCCCACATGAAATTGAAACTATTATAAAAAAAATGTTTTAAGAGACAAATTGTTTGATTAAACTTTTGGTGGGTGTACTATAAGTACCTACACCTCTGGCCAACTCTTCGGGGAAACCAAGCGTAAAGTTATGTAATGTGTTGTTTGGTACGAAAATGCTTCCCAGTAGGTTCCTGCCTACCGTAACCCGGCACCACAGATAAGCTTACCACAATGCAATTAAAACAATTAGGCAAAAAGTGTGCCCATTAAACAACGGATAATGAATTCAGACGAGAACGGTCAAGTCGACGACCGGTACTAATGGCGATGTGCGGTGTCGTCTCACATTGTGCTAATCTTAGCATTCTTCGAGGTTCAAACTTCATTACTGAGCTTATTTTGTAAGAACACTTTCTCCCCAATAGGGCGGAAAATGTTCTTAATAAATATACTGAGATATATTAGATTTCTGAGGAATACTGTGTGATAAATAATTAATTCTCAATTTTACTCGACTGCGCGACAGCTAGGACAGAGTTAAGTTCTTCACACGTATCTGTGTATATTTTTACGTGGGATTCTTTACACCTTCGAAGCATTTTAACGTTTGGATGGAATTAACGCAGATTTTGGACGTCATTATGTAATGTCTTGGAAAAAATGGTTAGTACGACTGTGACCATGTGAAGTATGAAAATAACTACGCTTTGGCATTAGCAAATTGTTCAATATAA
Source organism: Antitype chi (assembly GCA_947359405.1). Lineage (NCBI taxonomy): Eukaryota > Metazoa > Arthropoda > Insecta > Lepidoptera > Noctuidae > Antitype > Antitype chi. The sequence goes on along the minus strand of OX375819.1, from coordinate 14,484,738 downwards.
ATATATAATATAAATTTTATTGAACCAATGTTACAATTATTACCTTAACTTAATGTTGATGTGTAACTGTTAGCGATTTTCGTTTTGGTCTTTACTGCGGACCCCAAACTAGGCGGCGCCTGTATCTTGGGGAACAGAGTTTTAAGACCTACTGCTCTTTACTACTGGAGTTTAAGGTGACCATGGGTAAGTAATTACAAACGATTATATAAAACTAAATTAAATGAAAATTGAGATCAAAGGGAAGATCGACTTATTCACAATTAAAGATAGACTGTAACAGGTTTAATTGAAATAAATGCTTTGAGTTTGAGAGTTGAAAATGTAATTTAATAAAAAGACACGTTTCTAAAAAAATACAATATACCTGCAATCATCGATTCCAACATTACTTCCAATTGCCATCTTGAGTCCGGGAGGCCGAAATGGGAGAGGTTTTTGTTTTTTTTTTTATATGGCAACGTGTGTTTTTAACCGACTTCAAAAAGGAGGAGGTTCTCAATTCAACAGAACCTTTTTTTTATGTATGTTCCCCGATTACTCGAAGATGGCCAAACCGATTTGAATTATTTTTTTGTTTGAATGGGTATACTTCCCATGATCATCAAGTCAGGATCTGATGATGGGATCCTGGAGAAATAGAGAGAACTCTTCAAATTTTATAGGCACACGAAGCGATTTAGGTATTTTTTGGAAGAGTACTTTCTCGGAGTGGTCTCATTTCAATTTGGTGAAGATCTGATGAAGAACTTTGGAGATAGGCAACAGAACTCCTCAATAAATGATAGCAAATGGACTGGGATTGCTGAAATCTCATGTCTGTCTATTGCTTACACCAATTCATAACATAACATCACGCCGGTATGCTGTGAAGGGGTAAGCACATATGAACCACTAAAAAGTAAAAAAAAAACTTTTTCCAAAAAAAAACAACCGACTTCCAAAAACACACTACAAAGTGAAAAATAACTTTAATTTCGGAAGGCGGTGACAAAAAAATTAAATACTGCTCCAAAGACACCGACTTCCGAAATTAAAGTAATTTTTCACTTTGTAGTGTTTTTTTTTTATTATTTCCTTTTAGCTACAAAAACAAAGTTACTAAGTTAATTCATTAGTGTTACGATCTGAACAAGTCTTCACGCCTCGAGGATTTTACAAGCTGCCATTTTCATTTGCGTGCAGACAGCAGACGACTCCGTCGTTATGGCCGAAATTACGAGCTAGCCATAATACGGCCAACTTATAATGATGATAATAAAAGGCCGAGGGGTTTTTTTTTTTTTTTTTTTTTTTTTTTTTTGAGGGTGGGAAATCATCAAATAACTTCTCCTGCTCTGGGTGGAGCAGGAGGGCGTGTCAGACTTTTACTGACTAAAACCCACCCGTGTTCCCTCAGTTGCCTGTGTGCCAGGGGCCGCGGTATCTCTTTCGAACAACCCGCACCCCTGGCAGGCATCGGCCCTTGCGGACCCCACCAGTTCGGCGCACCAGGACACGTGGCACGCCGTGACCACCCCAGGAACCAAGTAACAAAAGGGCCCCAGACGAACCCGTGTCTGGCACCCTTGGTCCCCTTGCGACGGGTCAGCGCAGTGGCCCCGCCGCCTACCACTTTTCGGCCGCAGGGGATAGGGAGAGCGGCCAACGCTATACCGACACTCCTCTTCCCCTGCGGCCCCACCGCGTCCGCCATCAAACGGTGGCGGCCCCGTCCAGGCCACGGAAGGGAAGAGCGCTACTCAGAAGTACCGGCACTCCTCCTCTTCCGCAGCCTGTAATCCTCAGCCGCGATGCCTCCCATTCGACATCGCGGCCCGCCTCAGTTGCGGTGCACCTCACCGCAACCTACATTTTGGCCGCTACGTCGTCGGCTTGGAGACAAAAGCCCTGACGAGCGGCCCCACCTTGGGGTTCCTCTTCGCTTCACCGTGGGAGCGGACCACGGCTACTGAGCCCCCCCGCAACGACAATGCGGGAACCCACTGGGGGGGAAGGCCGAGGGGTTTAGCTCATTTGAATGTCTGACGCATGCAAACTAAAAGATTAGATCGGGATTGTCAATAAAAGGCGTTTTTCGTTTTTTTTTTTTTGTGTTTCTTAGCCTGTACTGTCCTCTCCGTCTATAGTTCGCGAGCCTCCTCATTCCAGTTTTGGCGAAATCTGTCCAGTTCATTGTCTTGTAAGTCGATACCGGAACGTTAAATATCTCCCAGGCTGATTCCCGGCCACCGTAGGCGCGGGCTTGCGGACGGCGAGTAATGGGCAGCTCGCTGTCCGGTAAGGACCAAGCTCGGGTCGACGGCGTGTTGTGTTCCACGCGCGCCTAAAAGAGATGGCAGCACCAACTGGTGGGGTCCGCAAAGGCCAATGCCTGTCAGGGGTGCGGGTTGTTCGAAAGAGATACCGTGGCCCCTGGCACACAGGCAACTAAGGAAACACGGGTGGGTTTTAGTCAGTAAAAGTATGACTCGCCCTCTTGCTCCAACCAGAACGGGAGAAGTTATTTGATGACAAATCAAATAGAATCAATCAGATATTTAAAAACTTTAAATATCTGGGTCATGCTAAAATAAATCATTTTAACAATCTGATAACAATGTTTATTAACTCGGAAGTATGTACTTAGTAGTATTTTGATTAGTGGTGTTTTGATTAGAAAGTGACTGGTTTGTGTTCAACGATTGTTTTTTTAAGGAAAATAGCGTAATATTTACTTTGTTATGTACACAAAACGTAGGTAAAGTTTCACTACCTAATTTAATTTGACCCTGTGTTACGAACAAGAATTTAAAAAGGGAACGAACTCATTGAACATTCGTCCGCATCTCTATCAATTCGAAAACTGCTCAAACGGCTGGCAGCATTGCCACGTTGGTTTGTTCGAGTGGTTGTGTACGTAAGTTTCATACTAGTACTTTTTAATTAATTAAAAGTTTGTTATAATTTAAAACAAAAACGTAAAACTGGTGATATCTGACTTATTCTATCGTCTTTACTTGAACGCAACTTACACAACGTATCTATTTACGAGGAACCCCTAAGGTCTCCTTCTAAGGTAACCTTCCAGCTCGTTAAGAAAAATCGAACTTATCCAAACACAACAGGACTAGATTGTCCAGTTGAGGACTTTCTATTGTGCACTTTGTCCGGCTGTGTTTCATTGCATTGTCCTCTGCATATTTTCATTGATTCAGCTTTTGTTGGCCACTTTCTGGCTGCGTTTCATTGCTTCAGATGTTTTCCATAACGGACCTGTTTTGTAAAACGGCTAGCGGTTATATAAACAGCGGATTTGACAATCCGATTCGACATAATACAAGTTTATTATAACTAATTTTAAAACACAAAAGGTGTGTCAACGAATTAGCTAGGTACAGCATAACTATGACAAACTATTAATGGAAGCGATGTTAATGCCACTTTTAATAGTATAAAACAAAGTTGTTATACGTATGGATTTTGATTGTGGCTATTCACGAGGGGTGTATGTGTCTATTATTATTCACAAAAGTTTCAATGTTTTGTCGTATCGATTGTCGCCACATTAGTAGATAGCACACGTAGCAGGGGTGGTTCGTTAGTCCTTAATATAATCAGCCTTTTAGTCCTCTTGTTAGGGATGAACGTAATAATACAGTGTTCTTACGATGTGAGGATTGGCGCCAAGAAGACGCGTCCCTGCGGCGCCGCGCCGGCACGATTAGAAGACGTTTTCTTTTGAAATCTAAGTATTGGGACAAAATATTTTTTATCTTTATTCATTTCTGATGGCTTTGATTAAGATAACAATAACAATAATAATATTTTTCTTCTTTTTGTGAAGATCCAGGAAAAAAAGGTTGAGTAGTAGGTGGTAATCCTACTACTCCATTTTTTTTTCAAACAGTAACTAAGTCCTGGACCTGAATTTGCAGGTTTGTGTATGGTGAGCAGGAAAGAAGATGAGGCATCACGTGGGAAGGCTTGACACTGGTAATGTGTTCTGGAAGGGTCATCGATACCTCCATTTCGTCAGATTTTGTCTACCGCAGTCAACCCGAAGCCGCAATCGGTTAAGAAAGATTTCCAGATTGGGCACTGCAGCTTGTGTCTAGGTGGCATATATGTTCTGCCAGAGTATGATACGGTGGCGTGTTGTTCCACAGTTCATAAAATTTGGTCCACCACAATGTCTTGTTACAATGTACGTATACAAAAATTGGCAAAGAATTTTCGAGTTAATTGAACCAAGCAGTAAAATCGTCACCACTTTATTACGCCTTTTCTTTATTTTTAGTATTAGTACCAAGTTTCGACAGAGCATAATTTTTTTTCCATACAAACTTTGACGCCCCTTAAACTCGGCATAGTTTTACAAATCGAAAATCTACAACCTCTATTATTTACTTGGGTAGATATTCATGCCAAGTTTAGATGCCATGTTTACAATTAATAATTCGATGGTGAATGCCAACTGGCAGTGGTGCTTTAGACACTCCTAATGGGAGGGCGCACCAACCGACGATTATTTATGTAGATACTTGTATGCATTATGCAAGTGCACCCAAGGATCACGCCCCCTGGTGTTTAGTATTATATTTTTAACACGCTTTTATTAGTTTCATAAGTATTAGTATGTGCCTATGTACCGGAAACTTTGAACATAATTTTGACCTCCTTCAAAACGTCGGATTACATCGAATTTTTGCATACTTATCAAGGACCGATGACAATTCAATATTTTCAAAAAAAAAAAATGAAAAACCACGCTTTTGTAGTTAGCAGAACTAAAAAATAGAAAATAAATAATAAAGTTTCAAAAACTAAAAAACACGCTTTAAAAACCAAACTAAAAAAGTAGAAAATAATTTAATTCTATTAAAAAGCGGTGCTTTTTGAGGTATTTTAAAAATTAATTAATATCAAGCCCCCACACTTTTTTAATATAATGAAATCATTTTTTTAGTTTGGTTTTTAAAGCGTGTTTTTTAGTTTTTTAAACTATTATTTATTTGTAAATATGTTTACTGGGTTATATATGTTACCGGCCAAACCCGATTTCAGGCCAAACTAGTTTGTACTAGGCCAAACTGGTTTATTAAGCCGGGGCACCCCGATTAAATGGGTTTGGTTAGGTTAGAACTGTGACCAAAAGGGCGCGAGCCGAGCGAGTGCAGCGAGCGGTGCCGCGGCAGCGGCCGGCGAGCGTTACTTCCAAAGGCTGTTAACGAAACGGCTAATTAAGCTAGTTGGCTGCGACATATCACGCGTAGGATTAAGTCTGTTTGGCCTAGGACAAACTAGTTTGGCCTGAAATTGGGTTTGGCCGGTAACACTCGGCTCGCACCCTTTTGGTCACAGTTCTAACCTAACCTAACCCATTTAATCGGGGTGCCCCGGCTTAATAAACCAGTTTGGCCTAGGACAAACTAGTTTGGCCTGAAATCGGGTTTGGCCGGTAACATATACATCAAACACGCAAATTGTAACTGTAGCTATAACCAAATCATGAATTTGAATCATGTGCTGAATTCATGCGCTGAATAGTCTATAACCGTATCTAATAGGTTATTAACATCATGTGCCTAGCTTTTTTCCACCTATGTTGAGGTCGCATTCCAGTCTTACCTAATACCAGTACCGGTATACACCTAATACAGGGTGTAACAGAAACCCTATTGCTATCCTTAAGCAATAAAGATAACAGCTGGTATAGAATCACTATTCATAGTTTCAGCTCAAAATAAAATACTCTAAGAATTGATACCGAATTTTCGGTTTCATGTTTCTTAAATTCAAATCATAACAAACGTTTCACCGCACTACGTAGGTCAATAAGTTTCCACGTTACTAGCCAATATCACGTTAAATCTCTTCCGAGTGATGTGTTTATTTCAATTTGAAAAGTTCGGTTTCTGGTATCAATGTATTAAAAATTCTCATAACTTCCGAACATGTAGGGATAGGTTTAATAAACCTTTCCAATATTGTTTGATATCATCCAAAGAAGCTGTGCCCTTGGTATATAAATACCGTTTCCGTTACACGTTGTATATTGTAATATTCACATCATCTTAGGACCTCAGAAACGGGGCTTAGAGAATTTTCCAGAAAATCTGATACGTACCCAAGCATAACGGGCTTCGTGACATTGCAGAGGGTAAAAAAAGTATGACTCAGCACCACGGCATCGACTAGTGCGGCTTGCCAAATATCGAAGGTCACCCCATAGAACGCTATGCAGACTCGGCGCCATTTTATTGGTGAAAACGGCATAGCTTGCCAATGTTAACTTTGTTTTTTCAGCCAATTGTACTATTAAAACTTCGTGCTCCTTTCCTTTTTCAACACTAGGCAGATCAGGGACTGATTGGTATTTATTGGCATTTGCATTTATTTGCTGTCAGAAAAATGGATAAAAAGTGTGAATTCTTTTTTGGTCCATAATTTGTAGCCTACATTTCGATTCAGTATAAGATGCTGCTCTCAAAACTGTGCAGGAAAACTTCCTGAGGAAAGCGGTATGTTCTAGAACCAAAAAGACTGGGCCCGCGTGGTTGTTTCGCGGGAGCGGTCAACTTTAATATACGTACCTCTTTTACATACACGGGTCCTAAAATATTTTGTATGCTTGTTGAGCGAGAAAATCGTTGATAGCTACTTGCTTCATAACATAACAGACGTTCGGTGGTTGCCTTAATGTACATGTCACAGTTTTGAACAAAGTTCGAAAGATATTTTTTTGTTTCAGTATTTTTCAATATGGATACCCAACACGTGATTAAAGTATTACCAGCTGATCCTGTATATGCCAACAAGAAAGGATAAGTAGGTATAGGATGTGGATAAAAATAGGATAAATAAAAGTACCTAGACTTAAATGAAAGTTTCAGCAATAAAATATATCCCTGTAATTATTCAATATTCCTAAGGCTTAGCACGTATCACTATCTGATTGATCGCTCGTTCGCAATAGACGCACTCTGCGTACCGAATTGCCGATCAGACCAATTTGTTCAATATGTTCACACGACAGTGGCTAATGGTCGCAAGTTCAGTGCCAGAAGATTGATCGCCTAACTGATACTGGGAACCTACATTAGGCGCCTTGGCTGTCCTATATATTACTGGGTTTCGACCGAGTAAAAGACGTAAATATTTAGTTTTTCGAATAATCATGACTTCCAATGGCGGGTGCTAACTGAAAACCAGCGCTGGTTGTCTAACGCCCAGCAAATGCTGAGATGGTAACACTTTCGGTATGGGAACGCTCAGCACAATTTAACTGCAATTTTATTGTTATGTTTATTGTTCTCTTTCTTTTTTTATATGTTTGTTGCTGTTGTGTTGTGTCTGTGTCGAATAAATGTTTCCTATTCTATTCTATTCAATGTAACATAACGTCACGCATGTATTCATAAAAGGTTTAGTAGAGATGTATCTATAGTGCACCTACATATCGCCAGTAATATTTAAGTCTCGTAATAAGAGCGTAACTTATTGCCATCAACTAGGCACAAATCGAGACATTTAAACGGTAAAGAGAGTACAAATGTCTCTCAAGAGTCATATTGATAATTTAAAAAAAAAAGAAATTACTTATTCGGAACTTGCTATGTTTTGAAATGGTTAATTATTTTGTTTATGAGGGTTCCTAGGTTTTTTAAACCACGTACGAATAGCGAAAAAGGGTTAATAATAATGTTAATAAGGGCCAAACACAGTATGTGCGTTTTTGGCAATTTTCAAAGGACAAAATTAAGTGGCCGAACAATTCATACCCAAAAATTCAACTGCCGGCCAGAAAAAGATAAAATGGTTTTCTGGTGGGAAATAACACCCTCTGGATTTTTTACTAAAACAACGAAGGTCTACAATTAACTCCCCGGCTACTTTTTGATCATATTTTATTTCAAATGCTTAGAGCATAGCATTTAAAAAATCTTTTTCAAAAACAAAACAAACAACAAACTTCCACACAAAAAACACTTCAAACTAAAAAATACTTTAATTTCGGAAGTCGGTGTCTTTAGATCAGTATTTTAGTTTTTTGTTACCAACTTCCGAAATTAAAGTTATTATACACTTTGTAGTGCTATTTTGTCTTACTTTTAGTGTTTTGAAGTCTGTTTTTTTTTAGTTTTCTTTTTTACACCTTTTAGTTATGGTGCTCATCCCACACCAATTCGTATAACACTAATTGCCATGTAAACATGTGTGCCAATAAAATATGAAGAGTTCCCTCGATTTTTCCAGGGTTCCATCATCAGATCCTAAACTGATGACCACGGCACCTCCTGGGAAGTATGACCCTTTCAAACAAAATAGAATTTTCTAAATCAGTTCAGGCGTCTTCGAGTAATCGGGGAACAAACAACATGTCTTGGTACTCGTATAACTATTACAACATAAGGTCTACAGTAAACCATTTGGCAAGTCCTGCGATAAGAACTCTCAAATCAATCGAACTCATCCTGAAAACGTCTCCTCCTAGCTGCTCACGAATCCATTAACACTGATTGATATCGACTGCTAAATTGAAGTGACTATCTTAAGAACAATTCATCACTTCCGTAAATTGCAATCTACGTGTCTTTACAAACACGTTCATTCATCAGGCAATCAATGCTACTCCAATTAATTTGCCAGCATAGTGCTTACTCTATGTGGAGGATTCATTCGTCTCTCAACATCATCTGCTTTTATATAAGCGTTCGCCTAAGGCTCCCGCAGATAGATGCGATGCGACAGCGTGAGGACCGACTGCAATAGAATAATTTCCACGAATTTTCTAAAAAAAACTATCCACCAGACTCGCGACGCTTCAGTCTGCGGGAGCCTTTAATCGAAATAAGGTCAGCTAGATATTTATTTATTTAATAAAAGTTTATGTACAAGTAAAACAATACCGTTTAAAGGCAGCTGCCTGAGGCATATTCATGAATGTTAATGCCAATTAACCTAAGGGCGATGCGTAGAAAAACATGGCAGCGGTGCAGAATAAGGTTAACTAACAGATAAACTGTACAAAATACGAATAAATAAATATACTGGGCGGAAAGGACGCGCAGCCTGTTGCCATAGATTCAGTACATGAATTTGAACTCAACAAGATTGGAAATTTCGCGTACGTCGGTTACTTAAAAAAAAACTGTACCATGCATTTTGACCGCGTAGGTATCGCATTCTATGAATCAGCATATTTTGACGTGAATACGTCTTTAAATTTGCTACCATATGGGGGCAATTTAAAAACATAATGATAACAAAATCGGGGGATACAGTTTGGCATTGTAGTTTCGAATCTATCCTCTACATCCAAAATTAAATTATACCACTGGATAGCTAAAGGATCAAAAAATGAATTACGATAAACGAGAACAGTGACGCATCGCGCGCGGTGGAGGGGGAAGCGCCGCCGCCGCCGTATTGAGGTTATTTTGCTGCGAATCGAGATTTGCAATTAGTATAACTTTTGACTCGGAGAAGCTACGATGTTCGTTTAAGATTTATATTGTAACACAATAATTATTTGTTTCCTTGATTTTATCTTAAATACATAAATAAAAATATTTTATTCAAAAAATGTAACCCGTTACATAAACGTATTCACGTACAACACACGGCCGTGTCCATGACACAGCCACACCCCATTATTTTTTTTGATAATTCGACGAAAATGTCTACGCTACGGGTTCTAGAATTACGTGCTGAATTCATGGTAACAGTTTGCGCATCGATGTCCCCGTCATTTCATCGCATAATTTTTTCGTCGCATTTAAACAACAGAGCTAACCAAATCTTCGTTGTTACGTTTCAGTAAATCCAAAGGCTTTAGAAACGTTTTAACTGTCGTTAGTCGAATAATAATTTTCATACCAAAGGCTTTAAGGTGAAAACTCCATGGCAGCCCGCGAAATTCGAATTCTCTTACGTCTTTTGTAAATTGCAAGTTGGAAGCAAAGATACGCTAACGTAACAAATATGGCTTAATATAATTGTTATCATTAAGTCACCATCTCATTCAATTCATCAAATTTCATTTAATCCAATTGAATGACTAATTTATCAAAAAGTCTTTCAATCGAATTTAATGAAGTTAGAGGGTTGTATTGATTGATGGCTTAAACCCATTCATATACAGAAAACCAAAGATGAACAGTCTCAAACTTTGGCACAGTTAAAGTTTATATGAAGAAGGAGAGCAGGAAGCTAATATTTTTTTTTTTATTAAGGCCAAAATTCGTATATGTATATTAATTATGGTCGAATTTCGACCGCTGGACGACCACCAGTTTATGTAATAACTATGTAGCTTCTGCCAGTGGCTCGCCCGCGCGGAACTTTAATCCCCTATTTATCTCACTTAGGGGTTGAAACTCGAAAAGTCCTTCCTTGTTCCTTGTCTACATTATAAAGGGAACCTATGTGCAAAATTTCAGCTTACTAGGTCCAAGGGTTTGGGCTGGGCATTGATGAGTCAGTCAGTCAGTCAGGACTTTTCTTTTTATTTATATAGATAGATGGCAAATCACTACTAGGTAAGTATGCCTAATATTCCTAACATGTTTTCTGAATGAGGGTGACGTGTGATCATTGTTTTACAAGAAACTATGTATTGATTTTGAAACTAAAACATGTCATCTAATAATTATTTAATATGCGACACAAAATATATAGCAGACAAAAAATTACAAAAATGAATCAAATAATAACACAATTATAATTCAATCGCTCTCATTGGTTCTTTTGTAGTGTACCTTGTTTTTTGTTACGTATTTTTGTTGTGTAAAATAAAGTATATATAAATAAATAAATTGGATAATAATATCTATACAGGTTGAAATTGAAAACATGCGACAAACCGAAATGGGAGATTGTACTCATCATTATGAACAACTTTTACTAAGGGACCAAAGATGCAATCGCAAAAAAAAACAGCTGTTCCACATAAATGTAGGGAACAGATGTTTTTTTTTTCGCGATTGCATCTTTGGTCCCTTAGTAAAAGTTGTTCATAATGATGAGTACAATCTCCCATTTCGGTTTGTCGCATGTTTTCAATTTCACCCTGTAGAGAGAGATTGAATCTTCTCAGCACAATATAACTTAGGCTGAAATTAAGTAAGGTCACGGACTTTGACCGCCGAGGCGTCCGCCAAAGATACAATGAACGGAGGCAAAGAAGAATAAAACGGAACAATATGTTATGTTATAATGACACATCAAAAAGAAACCATTCCAGAACACCTGACACACTGAAAATTGAAGTAGATATCATAAGCAAGGAAGCGACCAATTTATTTACCTCATTTACTACCAACCAGAACAGCTCAGCCGAGTGAACCGATCTAATGGGCTGTAAAATGAAATCACTCACGTAGAAACAACTCAAAGCAGACGCTGTAAGGTATTCAACACCTTGTTTCGAAGTGAGTAAACATTTCATTTCCGAAAAAACTCGGCAGGCAAGTACTAATTTACGGGTGATAAAAAAAATCATTTACCAACCGCCGAGTTGACAATTTCCTTTCGGAACTGAAAAAGTAAATAGACATAAGTAGCAATCAGACGAAGAAAAATGAGTTAGTAACAGGCTTATTTTATGTGTATGTTGACACACTCAGAAAACAAATAAATATTTTAGACAATTTATGGTATGAGCATCCTTTCTACTGCCGCGGCAGAAAGCAGAAGCAGTATGCGGAGCTTCCTTGCGCGTGCTACATCCAGCACCTGGCTGCATTTAATGATCTTTTGAATTCTAATCCAAAAACGACTCGTTTGCGGATGAATGGAGGAAGATTGTATTGGCATGTCAGAAGTAGGTTCTTGCACTGACAGAGGGATTTATGAAAGTGTTAACGTTTTTTATGTTATAACTACAACTTTATGATTTTCTATTTTCTCTTCTATGTTTCTATAACCTTACGTGACTCATGGTTAAAATAGAGAACATCTATCCCTCTAGAGTTGCCAAGTTGTCAACCAATACGACAGTTTGCGATACGATGCGCCTACGCACTCTGTATGAGCAAATTTGACTCAAATACCGCATGCAGCTACAACTTTATTAGGCTTCATACACACACAAACAAATACAACACATACAAAAAATCTATAACGGGTCGAAGTCGAGTCTCCGCGTCACTGTTTTTTTTTGCACTGGACCATACCTGGAAACCTGGTTACGGAGTTATTGAAGATCAAACTTCCAACATATTTTTGTTTTTTCACGAAACAAGTTTTACAAGGGGTCGAAAGGTTCTGGAGTGGCGCCCGCTTCCCGAAAGACGCAGCGTTGGAAGGCCTCCAACAAGGTGGACCGATGACCTTGTAAAAGCCGCAGGAATCCGCTGGTGGCGAGAAACTCAGAATTGGTCGAATCGCTCGAGGGTGGCCTTTATCCGGCAGTGGACGTTTTGCGGCTAAAATGATAATGAAGTTTTAAAAGCCAGTGTAGTGGCGTATGATTTTCTAATCATAGAGCCACGAGTGTTAGAAATATAAATGGAGGAAAGTTACCAAAAATATTCAAATTACGATGATCTTTGCTCTTCATTAAGGTTTGTTTCAGATTACTGCAATTTTTCGGATATAGAGAGTAATGGCTTGGAACAAACTGGCTTTTTAGGTATTTCAAATTCACTTTGAAGTGCGATCAAGCTTTTATTGTTTGTTTTTACGACGGTATGCTACTCTAACCCATAACAAAGAGTAGACTAATAATTAGTTTGCCCTTAGGTAAGTCAAAAACAAAAAAAAACTTCAGTCGCAGCTCAAAACGACGAAGATAAGAAAAAGAGCGCTTCACTAATGACGTTCAATAGCCACTTACAATCAATTATGTAAACGACTAATACTTTCAGTACGCAGATCAATCAATGTCAGCCGGTGTCTTAGCTTATCCTGCGTTATTAAACTTCGTTTGCACAGCATCGTCTGCCAATTTTCCTGCAGGGAATACCTATTATATTTTTTTTTCTTTTACCCTGAGAGGGTGATTAGATTACCCGATTTTTTCTCCTGTGTCGAAAAGGCGAGTCGTATAACAATATAAATTCCTGTAATTCTAAGCAGAGCTCAGCTTTGTGAAAGCTTGTTTGTACACGCTTTATATTAGCTTCACTTGTATGTTTGTTTGTATGTAACCGACTCCTTAGAGCGCGATTTTGACCCACTTTAATCGGTCAGATTTCATTCAAACTTTGTAAACTTATCGAGGACCGATGACAATTCAATAATTAATTTTTTTTTTGAGAAAAATGAAAAAAAATAGGAAAAAAATCACGTTTTTGTAGTTAGCAAAACTAAAAAATATAAAATAAATAATAGTTTAAAAAACTAAAAAAACGCAACGTTTTAAAAAAAAAACAAAAAAAAACCTCAAATAAAAAATACACAACCCTCCTATAGAGAAGCCTGTGTTAAACTGTCAATAATAAAAGTTGATTTTAAAGTTAAGAGATTTTTAAACGTCAAAAATGTATGGTTAAACAGACGCTAATCATTACTTAACTTTAAGCAACGTTTACAAATATGGGGGTAATAAGTATAAACAGCGTATTTATGACAGCTTAACACAGGCTTCTCTTTCTACACCAGGAAAAATAAATTCGACCAACCACACTGAAAAAAAAGACAGCAACAGTTGAACAACTTCAGCTCTGAAGATACACTTCAGTCATTATACGCCTTTATATGTTGGGAAACGAGGGAAAAAGTGCACTCATCTACTAACACACTCGTCCGTGTTTCAACGTTCTTGTTACTCAAAGCCACTTCGTATTCAGCGAGATTTCAGACCAGTGTGTGGCGGCCTTTTGTGCAAAAGTTGGCAAAAAGTGGTTAATTTGTAGTTTTGTGAACATGTTGTTTGATTTGGTATGTAGGTAAGTACCGCCTGGTTTGACTTCAGATTATATAGATGTTAAACTAATAATTGTACTGTAACTTTAATTGATTTTAATGTCTATATTTCTATGTAATTTGTAGTGCTTAATTTGGAAATAATTTCCTGAAATAAATGAATGTTTAATTTAATTTATGTTGGCGTTTACTGGATTGGGTAATTACGGCGACAATAAGAACGATAAGTAGTACATTTTTAATAACTATATTACTAAGCCATAACAGTTAATTACAATGATTGCACTTTTGCAATGAACTCACCACAGACGATTATATTGGTGATTGACAGCTAATAGCGCGGGAATAGGTCGGCGATAGGTCGGCGGTAGTGATGTGCCACTATAACAGCGTTAAAAGTAATTTAAATGGAAATTATGTTAATTGGAAACAAGCATAAGAACAGACCATACACGCAGTATACGCAGTGTACACGCAGCATCTTGGACACAAGAAATCGACAAATCAAATGTATGTTACTAGACATGACCTAAACTAGTCAGAAAACGACAACAAATAAACATGACATCAATAAATTACGTTCTTGAGAAAATTGTACAGTCAACTGCTCTTCAGTGGTAGCGATACAGACGTACCTACTTATTTTTCTACCTTAGAGGCTGGCTGTTGAGTAATAACAGCCGCATGGGTCGATCGATTGGGTTAACTATACTTCTATTCGCGATCATCTGTATATACTAAGATCCCTCCGTGCCCCCGAAAGCACGTTAAGCCGTCGGTCCCGGCTGTCATTCGTGAATCTTTGGCAGTCGTCACGGATCGTCAGAAGCCCAAAAGTGTGACAACCAGTCTTACCAAGAATCGCATTATTCAGTAACAGGATTGTGGAGGTCAAATAGGCAGTCGCCATGTAAAATACTGGTACTTAGTTGCATCTGGTTAGGCTGGAAGCTGACCGAGGAACCTGACGAGGAAATAAATACTAAGTATCACTAACCTTTTCTCAGCTCATAAAGCATAATACCTTTTGCCTGGTAAAACAACGTATAGGTATCTATATGTACCTGGTTTAATGGCTGCTGACGTCATAGGCGTAAAAGGTTTTCCTGCAAGGGGAACATAAACATGTTAAATGTCTTATAGTAGATATATTATCCTACTAAGTTTCCGCGTTCACGAATATGGTAGGAGTGTTACAAAAATATATTAATATATTTGTTTATTACTGGCTGACCCGACAAACGTTGTCCTGTCTTAACTACATATGAATATTTAATTCACATTTTGTATATAAATATATATTTTACGCGCAATTTTCATATTTTTTTATAATTCATCAGAACTATCTCCTGACAATTTAACGAACACAAGTAATTTTTTTTTAGCAAAATTGGTCCAGCCGGTCACGTGTGATGCTGTGACCAAGGAAAATGGGGATTCATTTTTAGATACGTATATATATTTATGGTGGGGAAATTAATTGTTTATTAATTTGTTTAACTGACAAAACTTAAAATTAGCAATTTTGGTATGGGCATTTTATGTAATTCTATCAAAGAAGGACGGTTGTGAATGAAATAAACTTACTTACAATAAAATTTATATTTCCTGTATGTACATAAAGTCAAGGAAATTATTTTTTTATTTAAACAATACATTTTCTTGGCTCAACACACAAGCTACCTATGTGAAATGTTGCAAATATTTTTCCCGTTTCGTTTCGTTTCCAAGGAATTATCGAGTCTAACACATACTTATGTAAATATACCGAATACATACCTAAACACAAAAACTACCGAGTATTATTTTAGTTTTGTTCTAATAAATCATCTCTGTTTGACTTACCTACAAAAATAACTGTCAGCGTTATTTATAGATTCTAGTTATAGTATTTGTATTTTATGCCCACGAAGTAAGTCATAAACGGGGTAAACATAATTTTATACAACCACAAAACAAACAAAATTGTTCTTAGACTGTTTTTATTTAGTGGGAAAAAACGTAATAAACCCAGTTTGTTTTATAGCAGTAACAAGATATTTTGAGAAAAATATTTTCACACCATTTCCACCCTAAGCGTAACACACTAAGTATATCAGGAAGGGGAATCAATTTGAACGTTATTGCTAATCCATTCTTTCATATGTTCGAAAAAATTGTCTGCTTAGCAACGTAAACAACGCAATGAATGTTGTGGGACTGTCAAAATGAAAGCGATTCCTACTGATAGTGTATACTCAATTACCCTTCAGGTCTATGATGACAAATTATACGTCATACAGACATACACACAGGCAGCTGAGGGAACGCGGGTGGGTTTTAGTCAGTAAAAGTCTGACACGCCCTCGTGCTCCACCCAGAACGGGATCAGTTATTTGATGATTTCCCACCCTAAAAAAAAAACAAAACCAATTCGTTAAAGCCCTAATGCTGTAGCCGGGCAATAATATTATACTGAATTTCATTATAGATATCCATCGACGAAAAAAATGATGAAATTAAACAATTTAAAAGAGATATTATAGTAGAATAATAAGTGCCAAGAATGTATATACATTATATTAACTATACAGATAAATAAAAACATAGGTAATAGGTAAAACGGGCTGTTTTCCCACAACTTGTCCGCAACTCCACGTCAAAGCGCGTATTTTGTGTATGGGTAGGAGAATCAGTTATTCGATCCACCCCAGCTCCTCGAGAAAGGCCAGCAACGCCTTGGTGTTGCTGACAATCTCACGTAGGGTACCTGGGTTACCGAAGCATTTTGCCCTGTGATTAGCAACCACCGGGCAGTTTAACAGCAAATGAGCTGCTATCTCGTCGTCCTCCATGCAGGCCCTGCACAGCGGACTGTCTGTTACTCCTGTGACAATACTCCTATGACAAAGAAATGTTTGTTAAATGACCCATGGCCAGTTACAGCTGCTGTAACTATATGCAGCTGTGGTTTAGTTAAACGGAAAACCTGTTCTGTGAGGCAGGCATTGAACACAGGAAGTGCTTTCTTAGCCTGCCTGCACTCACTTAGGTCCAACCATATTTTGTGATCTTGATCCCTGGTCCGTTTCCTTTCCAGAGTACGTAAATACCCGAAGGGGAGTGGCACAATGGGTTCTGGTCCCACTGGTGCCATGCTCGACCCCCTCCTTGCAAGTTCATCGGCTGCATCGTTGCCTAGCGAACCGCTGTGACCTTTCATCCACTGAATGGTAATGTTATTGAGGCTACCTACCTCGTTGAGGCGCTGGTGGCACTCATATATCAGCCCAAAATCAACTGTGTGACTGTTCAGCGCTTGCAGAACAGCCATGCTGACTGAGAGTATACGGATCGAGTAGTCCTGAACTTCTCTGGCCATGATAGCAGACGCGGTAAGGGAGATGCCCATGCATTCGGCCTGGAACACTGTGTTATGGACTCCCAGTGGTGTGGCTATATGGATGTTGAAATCCTCCGAGAAGACTCCAGCCCCTGTGCCACTACCTGTTTTTGATCCGTCCGTGAAGATGCGTATCTTCTCTGCTCAGCTCAGCTCTTCGGGGTGCAAGCCTTCGCATCGTCGATCCTCATGCAGTCGGATTCTGTATTTTCTTTCTTCTGTATCTATCGAAGATAATTTGTTTGGTCACTCGGTCATTTATTGCTTTCGTATTGAGAAAAAAAAAACATTCATAACTGTGTATTCCCGTTTTCCCCTTAGGCCAAGTCCCCATTAATTTATTGTAATATACACCGTTACATTTTGATCGTTTTAATCCTTTAAAAGGGTCATTGTTCTCATCATTATGAACAACTTTTACATTGGGATCAACCTTGAAATAGTGAAATAAAAATGAGCTGATCCATACATTTATGTTCGCATAACACGACACAATGTATGGATCAGCTCATTTTTATTTCACGATTTCTGGGTTGATCCCAATGTAAAAGCTGTTCATAATGCAAAAGTGTCGATTGTTGAGAGCGTTGTCAAAGGCTGGCTAACCGATTAAACGTAATACTTGCCACTTCAGTTGCCATACCACATCACAGGTGTACCTACTTTTAATTTTAGCAATTCTTTGTGTTTTCTAAAAGGTTTAGGGAACCTGTCATTTTGGGCTTTTTACAGTAGGTAGATTACAAATTATATTATTATAATTAATCTAACAAAAAAATTGTGCTCAAGTAATTAGATCTAGGAAAAGTAGTTTAAGAATAAATTATAAAGTTTAATATTTATTGATAAAAAGGAAACTATCGTATAAATCGAAAATAAATTTGATTTTGTTACACCATAAACGTTTTTTTACGTTTTTTTAAACAAGAAAGTCTCAACCGTAAAAAACCCTTTTTACGATTTGTTTACCTTTATTTAACTACTTAAACCTATGGAGTATAGAAAACTTATAACATGTGACCTTGAAAAGGAAGCGCCGCGCCGGCCGCGACGCCGAGCGGCGATGGAGGTTTCCGGAGACTGGGACCGCAATTAACTGGAACCGCAGTCCCAGTAGCATCCATTTAATTTTAATATTTTTCTTCCGGCGATTGTTCGCATAACTCGTCAAAATGAAGGGAACAGCAGACTTTTTTTTTCGCGACTTCAGGTTTGGCCCCATAGTAAACGTTGTTCGTAATGATGAGTACAACGACCCTTTCAAATATTTCGTGTATGAATGGATAGACCTCATATATTTCTATGCCATAAAGGCCGAACATGACGGATCTTTTTTGTTTATGAACAACCTGCATGCCTTGTACGTATACTCATGTTTCTACAAATAAATGTCTTATCTTATTTTATCTTATAAATAAGGGGTATGTTTCAAATCAATTAAGGTCGTATTTCGACCACTGGACGACCACTAGGAAAAAAATAAAACAATCAATCAATTTGCCTAGTCTGGTCGGGGGCCGTTTTAGGGTTGACTACCAGTCGAACAGGATGCAGCTGAATGAGGGTGTTCTGAAATGACGTTCACTAGGTAGCAGCACTGAGACGTCAGGTCCGGGCACCTATCAAAGAAGCCAGTCAAAGATAAAATCACTTAAAGTGCCACGTAAAAACAATTTTTATGGTAGGCGCACTGCATCTTTCACAATACCCAGTACCGGCGTTAGGGTAGGGCGCGGTTGGGCGACCGCCCAGGGCGCCGGATACGAAAGGGCGCCGCAGGCGCCCTTTTCCTCACTCTTTGACCGAGGGCTACTTACCTTAATACCACAGTTTGCTTAGCAAAAGTTTACTTTCCAAAAGTTTCCTTAAATTTTTCGTCAAATGTCCGTCAATTTCGGGTTTTCCCGTTATTTACGACAATTTGTATGCAACTTGTTATACAGTTTGACGTAAATTTACTACCCCAAAGTTAACCAAGTTGATAAAAAAACTTGTCAATTTTCCGGCAAAGTACATCAACTTATTGTTCATTTGACTTGAAAAATTGTAAAGTATTTTTTTACCGTCAAATTGTATCTAGATATTTTTATTTATCAATTTGTTTACAAAATTTATTCATCAATTTTATTTATTTAAAAAATTGTTGATAAATTACCTTCTGTAATGGTAACATGAACATTTCCAATTTTTTTCTAGTAAAAAAAGTTACCTCTAAAGTGAGGAAAAATTAACCGCAAATTTTTCTTTCCATTTTTTGCTGTCTAACTGTCGGCAAATTCAGGCAGTAAATTTCAGGTAATTTTAATTGTCAAATTACTGTCAATTTTAAACTAAAGTGGCTTTTAGATTTCTTAGAAGATTATAGAAATACAAACTTTAAAAGCGCCATTTTAACTGCAAAGGAAATGGCTGAAGAACTTAAATTGAACCTGTGTTTAGAGCCACAACAAGAATTCGATTTATTAAGTATCAAGCTGGTGAAACTGCCCGCGATGAGCACATTATAAGTTCTCCAGAAAAAAAATTGAGTTTCAGTTTTTCAACTGTCTTTTGGACACTACATTAATTTCAGTCAATTAAAGATTTGAACAGTTAAATGAGTACTCGGAATCAGTCTTTTTTGTACGCACGGCTACACATCAAGCTATACATTTCTAGTTTACGCTGATCTCGCACTGTACGGAAATCCTATACAATGCGAGATCAGCTTATACTGGAAATGTATATCTTGATGTGTAGCCGTGTGTGCAATAATATAAAACAGATTCCGGAAAAAGCCGATCTTGCCAAACTCTGTGGTGATCTCCAATTGAAATTAACTGTAGACTAGAAGTCAGATATAGATGGTTGTATGTTGTGTAATGAACTCGTAAGTGTGAATTTTTTTTTGCCTGATCGGAATGTGGTTATACTCCTGTTTTTGTTTTAAATTTTATCAAAGATCGCAACTTACAAGAACTGTATCCAAATGTATGGATAGCATTGCGAATATTATTGACCATACCTGTAACGGTTGCTAGTAGGGAGAGGAGTTTTTCTAAGCTTAAGCTGATAAAAACATATCGGCGATCGACAAATATCTCAATCTAGATTGACAAACTTGGTAGGTAACTTTGTCAATCGAAAATGAAATTGCTAAAAACATTGACTTTGTTAATCTAATAAAAGAGTTGGATGATAGAAAGGTTAGAAAATGAAAATTTTATTAGTTTTTGTTTTAAAATAGATGGTTATTTCTTTTAATGAATAGTTGTTTCACTATATCCTTTGCCTCTTTTCCGTACCTATGGGTTTAAATTGCAGTTAGGGGGTGCCGCCGCAGAAATCTCGCCCAGGGCGCTGGTAGGGCTAAAACCGGCACTGACAATACCCGTCTTATTAAACCAAATACCTATAGACATTCGCGACTCAATGAACAGGAAAAACATAAAACACAAGCTCAAAGAATATTACCACTCCATTTTACCTTAATTTCACAGTAGCGCGTTGAGTAATTCCAGACCATGGCATGCTAAGACAGACCCAGAGGTCTAATAGTGTGCCTTGTATAATTTTAAGAACAATGACCTGTGTTTAGATAAATAAAAATAATAAATAATAAATAAATAATCAAAAGTTTCAAAGCGCCTAGGACTGAATGGTGAACGAAAGAAAGAAAAGAATGACTTCAAATATTTAAGTTCATTATCGAACTGGAAGACCTCTTGTCAAAGTGGCGCCAACTGGTGGCTTGAATATTCATGAAAACCCTCATTGAAATAAAAACACCTACTTAAGTAAGTACCTACTTGTAATAAAATTGAAAATCATCATCTTCTTGCCTTTGACCCATGTCACTTGGGGTTGGCGCAACACGTTTGTCATCAATATTTCGCTGCTTTATACCTTACAGATAATAGAAAAAACTATATAAGTATTATATGACGTATCATCGAAACGATGTTATTTATAGCTGTTTATGATAACACTATATCGTTATAGTGTTATCATAAACAGCTATAACGCTACGGGAGCTCGTGCTCCCGTAGCGTTTATATGAGCCTCCAAAGGCGAGGCAAGTAGTACTTAACTGACATTATTTAATCTGTACTTAATGAAAATATTCGGGTAGGCAACTTAATAGGATCATTTTCCGTTAGCAATATAGGTATGATCTTGTTCGCTGTGACTCAAAAGGTGCGCTTACACGAGCAACTAAAATTGCTTCATCTTGGGCAATCTCGTCATTTATGATGTCACGACTACATCCAGCAATATAAGGCAATGGCAACATGTAGCAACCTGTTGCCAGAGATACGGCCACACACTATGGAGCAATATGGAGCAACTTAAAAAAACTAGGCATAACGCCCAACCCCCGCGCCTCCGCCGCCGGCCGGTTCCTCTCGTAACCTCGCTACCTCGTTCAACCATGAATATTTGTACGCCTTCTGGTATAACATAGCGCGCTTGTAATTTCTTATAACAACTATTTATTGTACCTATGTTAACAAATGATTAAATGAATTATGAATTAAAGACGAGACGTACAAACGAGATGGCAACATTTACTAAAAAATTCCAAACCGATTGGATATTCGGCAACTCATGAAATATATGGAGCAATCAGAAGCAATATTGCCGAAACACATCGGCAATTTATTTTTGTTGCTCCAGATTGCTCCACTTAATTGATCCAGAATGATCCATTAGTGTTGCCGAGCAATAGTTGCTCAAAAAATTGCCCGTGTAAGAGCTCCTTTATGTGAACAATGCTAAGTAATTAGTAATTATAATTACTTGATCTTATAAAGGTAAGATCATATTTACAATTATGTAATAAATAGCTTTTGCAAGCGGTTTCGCCCGCGTGGAGGTCGGAAATTATCCCCCGGGAACTTATTAACGGGATAAAAGTATCCTATGTGTTAATCCAGGTTAGAAACTATCCGTTTACCAAATATCATCCAAATCCATTCAGTCTTTTTTGCATGATTGAGTAACAAATGTCCATCAACCATGTACAAACATCTAAACACCCACAAATAGAAACAGTCACATTTATAATATTAGGAGGATAATGAGCCATTCCCTCTCTCTCTCTAGCTGTGAGTTTCTTAGCAATCCTATATACTTGGTTGGAAATTGAGTGTAGTTGGTCAAATAAAAAAAAATTGGTAATGAATGGAAAAAAAAGTAATAACGAATGGTGAAACTTGATCATTCCAAGAAATCTTCTTAATTCTTCGATTGTAGTTAGTTGACTGAGGGTAATCGGTGATTGCTTGGATTTTATGTTGCGGTGGTTTGATGCCTTCTCTTGCTACGGTGTAACCTAGGAACTGGACTTCTGGTTTGCCTAGGTTGCATTTCGCGGGGTTGATGGTGATGTCATTGTCTTCTTGTCACTGCAGTACTGATACTCATGCAGGCTTAGCATAGCGCTTTCTCTTTCTACGAAGAATAGGCAGTGCTTTTTCAATTCAAAGTGACATTTAGTTCCTCCATTTTTGTCATCGCACCGCAGATATCCTTCTACAATCTGTCATTTTGTCTTTCGTTTCTAACGATCTTTGTCTAGGTCCTTATAAATGTAGACTATTTCAGAAGAATATTGTCTTTCGTTTCTAACGATCTTTGTCTAGGTCCTTATAAATGTAGACTATTTCAGAAGAATACAAACTGTCAAAATCACACTAACAACAAACTTCTATCTTCTCCTATTGTCATCATTAAGTTAATAGTCATATCTATTATATATTCCGTCGACAAATCGGTGCTCGTGCTAAGCCTGCTGTTTCTTGAACGATTGTCAAAACGTGGTGTCAGTTCTTCTCAGG
Organism: Antitype chi; assembly: GCA_947359405.1. Taxonomy (NCBI): domain Eukaryota; kingdom Metazoa; phylum Arthropoda; class Insecta; order Lepidoptera; family Noctuidae; genus Antitype; species Antitype chi. Next base: position 14,461,686 of record OX375819.1, on the reverse strand, counting down.
ACTGTTTGCCTCCGTGTTTCTTTAAGAGATGTCAAAAACCTGGTTGTGTGCTGTGATGAATGGTGGCTACAAGTACATATCATCATCATCATCTCAGCTGGAAGACGTCCACTGCCGGACATAGGCCTCCCCAAATTTGGGGGGGCTTGCCATTATCTCCACGCTTGACAGGCGGGTTGGCGATCGCAGTATGGTGGTAAAATGCATAGAGAACGCTGCTGCCCATTTTCTAGTAAGTCCCCTAGTCGTCTCCTACGACACCCATGGGAAGAAATGGGATGTTGCTATTCTTTACGTCTGGCACCACACAGAACCAAGTACATATATCAAGCAGCAATTCAGTTGGGTATATTCAAGAGGCCATAGATAATCAATTCTAACTGGAGTACTGTTAGCCCAATCATCAACCCATGTCTTATCAAGGGTCGACTTCCAAACTTACCGGGTGCAAGACCCAGTGACTGGGTTACACGAAATCCCTATGGTAACACTGTTTGTCAGACTTTTGGGCTTCTGAATACCCGTAACGACTGTCAACATTGTACGAATGACAGCCGGACCAACGGTTTAACGTGCTTTCTGAGGTACGTAGACCGACCGTGGCTAATCTTAATCTTTGGTCGACCATTGCAACTCTTATTAAGTATTTTGCCCTATCACCGAAGCTAAAAATAAGTGACACGACAAATTGTACACACATTGGGCCTAGTAAACTAGGAATCAATCGTACCTAAAGTCTATCAACACTCACCTACTTTACAGCAGGAAGTATCAAGCAAGTTACCTTTTAAGTAATGAGGCGATCACTAGCTAGGTAAATGGTCGCAATAGTGTTCACATGTAAGTTGGTCGCTATCCCGACAAGTAGGCATGGTGACCAGTTTAACCCGTTCCAGACGCCCACTCTTTTACTTTATAACTTGAGCACACGACAACAAGTACCTAGTGTTTATTTATAATTAACTAGCAACCCGACCCTGCTTTGCTCGGTTTTTATGACTTGACAAAACATGAAGATTTCTTTAATATAGTTAGATATCTATGTTAAATATTTATATATTGAAGCATATTACCTTCCGAAATAAATTCTCTCAGTTTTGTTGAAAACTGCATGGAAATCCGTTACGTGGTTTAGAAGAACGTGGTCACACAGACAGACACCAAAAGCGACTTAAATTTAGAATATTGCTATCCTTAAGCACTAAAGAAAACAGCTGGTATAAAATCACTATACATAGTTTCAGCTCAAAATAAAACACTCTAAGAATTGATACCAAATTTTCGGTGTCATATGGTTCTTATTCAAATCATAACAAACGTGTCACTACACTACGTAGGTCAATAACTTTCCACGTTACTTGCCAATATCATGATAAATCTCTTCCGGAAGATGTGTTTATTTCAATTTGAAAAGTTCGGTTTCTGTTATCAATGTACTTACTAAAAATTCTCAAAACTTCCGAACATGTAGAGATAGGATTAAAAAAACCCTTCCAATATCGTTTGATATCTTCCAAAAAAGCCGTGCCCTTGGTATGTAAGTATATACCCTTTCCGTTACACGTTGTATACTCGTAAACACACCAAAAGTGTCTCACATCAAGCACGTTTTTGCTAGTTGGTACCTACTGAAAGTCTAGTTTTTAAATTATATTTTGTGTAACTCCTATGGAAACTTTTTTGTAAATTTCTTCATTTGAAAAGGGAGATTCAGACAACAGCTACCTTAAATCTTAATCTTTTTATCATATTTTAATAATGTGTTATAAATGTGTCAGGATTAACGAAGATGAAAAATCCATAAGCAAAAACCGCGCAAAATTGCAAAAGCAGAGAGTTCTTCGTACACATACAAAAACACTTTATTTAATCTATTTCAATAGACCTTTGTAATTAATTTCAATATGGCAACAAATTAATTTAAAAAATACTTTGAGACTCACATAAAATTTTAATAATATAATGTTTGGACTTAAAAGACACCATAAGCTCTTTTTGATTGGTTTGTCATTTCGTCTCAGGGATCAGGCAGCTTGGAAATGCCGGCTCCATTTTGTTTTAAAATATTGACCAAAATATTTAAGAGTAAAAGTGTCCTTACGGAAATAAATATCATTTTCACTTCTCATGCTCTAAAAAGACGCCAATATAGCCCTACGAAGCGGGACTAAAGTGACCACTTTAGTCCCTAGGGAGTAAAAAGAAATTCGTTTTTTTAATTTCCTTCATGTGACATAGACAAACTCAAACAGCCAGTAAATATACTATTATCTGTGGAGCTTCATTGCGAAAATGTTAAGAGTTTTAGTTCCATGGTTTTTGCCAAGGTGGCGCCATGTGTTTTAAATTGTTAATCTGTTACTGGTTTAGAAGAAAAAACTGACCGCGAAAATTTTTGAATTTTTGTCGAGTGTAAATTTATTCGGCTTTAAATAAATTTATTAAGAATGTCCAGTGACAAATTCTCTGTTCCTATATATTATGTTCCTTGGTGAAGAGTTTGACGTCAAGCAAAGAGCAAAAGACATACCTAATAGATATTGTGATTTTTATTTTATTAACCGACTTCAAAAAGGAGGAGGTTCTCAATTCGTCGGAACCTTTTTTTTTATGTAGGTTCCCCGATTACTCGAAGATGGCTGGACCGATTTGTATTTTTTTAGTTTGAAAGGGTATACTTCCCAGGTGGTCCCATGATCATCAAGTCAGGATCTGATGATGGGATCCTGGAGAAATAGAGAGAACTCTTCAAATTTTATAGGCACGCGAAGCGATTTAGATTTAGGTATTTTTTGGAAGAGTACTTTCTCGGAGTGGTCTCATTTCAATTTGGTTAAGATCTGATGAAGAACTTTGGAGATAGGCAACGGAACTCCTCAATAAATGATAGCAAATGGACTGGGATTGCTGAAATCTCATGTCTGTCTATTGCTTACACCAGTTCATAACATAACATCACGCCGGTACGCTGTGAAGGGGTAAGCACATGTGAACCACTAAAAAGTGAAAAATAAAAACTTTTTCCAAAAAAAAAAACAACTGACTTCCAAAAAAACACTACAAAGTGAAAAATAACTTTAATTTCGGAAGGCGGTGACAACAAATTCAAATTCAGCTCCAAAGACACCGACTTCCGAAATTAAAGTTATTTTTCACTTTGAAGTGTGTAATATTTATTAGGTAAGTACATGTTTTTGTACTAAATTGACTATTTTTCTCGCACTCGAAGTGAAAAGTACAGTTTGCACCTCGAGACTAAACGCCAACTTAATATAAGTACCCTCGGTTTCATTGACTCCCTCGCACGCTCGGGAGTCAAACCACCTCGGGTATATTATGGCTTCGTTTAGTCCCTCGTTATAAAATATACTATTAATTTCGAATCTTGTATCAAGAATTCAAGACAGCCAGGACAAATGCGAAAATATGCTTAACTCAGCATACTCAAATAGATCTAGCCATCAACTATGGGCTTAGTCATACGTATTACAGATTGCTCTCAAATTATTACGTAATGAGTGGGGTCATTTAACAAGGAACATCGTAACAAGCAATTATGAAGCGTAACGAAGGAATAATAATACAACAATAGCTTCGTATAACCGTGAGAGACCAAAGCTGTCTCATTGTTTCCACGTCTATCGCTCAATCTACACGTTTTTCTTTGAGTATGTCCGCGACAGACGCTAAAGAAAGATCTTCTTTGTACCTACACCAAGTTCAAGAGAGATAAGCTAGAGAAAATGATGTTATAACTTATCGCAAACAGGGATCTGTGGCAGACGAACCTTATGACTGAAGAAGAGGGTATAGTTTACAGTGGCACGTTGCACTAAGACCACGTTAAAAATCCATTGCGCGATAAAATACCGCCGCGATATTTAAATATTGCGGTTTTTATTGATATATTTTCAACGCTCATTTATTTTATAACATAATTATGTAGATACAGTAGAACTCACGTCATTGGTTAACGCTTTCATTTTGAGCTGGCCTTTCGACGGAGTTAGAATAGAAAATATTAGTTTAAAAAACTAAAAAACACGCTTTAAAAACCAAACTAAAAATGGAGAAAATAATTTAATTCAATTAAAAAGCGTGGGGTGCTTTTTGAGGTATTTTTATAATCAATTAATGTCAAGCACCCCACGCTTTTTAATTGAATTAAATTATTTTCTCCATTTTTAGTTTGGTTTTTAAAGCGTGTTTTTTAAACTATTAATTATTTTCTATTTTTTAGTTCTGCTAACTACAAAAACGTGTTTTTTTTTCTCAATTTTTTTTTTAAATTATTGAATTGTCATCGGTCCTCGACAAGTTTAATAAGTTTCAATGAAATCTGACCGTTTAAAGTGGGTCAAAATCGCGCTCAAAGGAGTCGGTTACATACAAACAAACAAAGCGTGGGGTGCTTGACATTAATTGATTATAAAAATACCTCAAAAAGCACCCCACGCTTTTTAATTGAATTAAATTATTTTCTCCTTTTTTAGTTTGGTTTTTAAAGCGTGTTTTTTTAATATTAGGTACTTGCATCAGGTATAACAAACAATGGATAGATATACCCTCTTCATACAATGGAAACACAAATTGTATTGACAGCAGTGCGCATTGTCATCGTGCGTTTTAATAATACCTACCTACATGTATGCAATGACCCCTAACCATGACACTTTAATGTTCATTCGTTCACGTCTGCACTACTGCATTGCTAGTGAGTGTGGGCTATGTCAAGCTATTCTCAACTTATGTTGTGCCTCAGAAATTACGTGAGGTCAGGATAAGATTATATCAGGCCAGGCTTTTAGATCTTGTCTACTCAGATGCTTCATTTGGCCAAGATAATGAGTTGCTACCAATGACGTAACCGGTCATCTTGTAGATTACGTATCCTTTTTTTTCCGAGGGAAAATTCTCATGGATACCCTCCGTCTGGAAAGGAGGAATGGAGGGTTATGTCGGACCCGTTTCTACCAAAACCCCACTGTTCCTTCTACTACCATGAGTCGGGGGCCCGGGAGATACTTGTCTATTCGCCTATTGATACCGTGCAGTATACATACAATTTCGCTACAATTCCTCAATGATAAAACTATCTTCTAATCTTTATCGTCTCTGTACTACAAAACACTATCATTCTCGCTCTTGAAACATGCCATAGGTGACCGTGACACAAGTAATTATCCGCCATCATGGCGGAACTTTATCAATAAAAAATAAAATGGTAACATTTTCGACTTGACCTTGTACGATGACGATTAATTCCCCGATCGGGACAGTCAGTAGGTTGCGTCGCTGAACCGGCCTTGCCACCATGACGTAACCAACCTGTATGCCTTCGAGTCTTCGAGCCGGCGACCGCGCGAGCGCAGCGCATCTCGTTCGAAAATCGAATTTCTTTAAACACGCGAAACAAATCGATAATAAATTTAATCGTTGCTATTAGTGTTAACTGCCAGTCATTCAATGAAGGCGTAGTGTTCGGTGATGCAACTGTGATTGTTAAGTGATGATGATATAATTCAGTTGGAAGTTAAATACATAAATTGTGTTTGGTTTTGTGAGAAATATCTAGTCAAGTTTGCGTGGGACGAAGTAAGTTTTTTGCTTTTTTTTGTTTTCAATATTGGTATCTACCTATTTGGACCTTGGCATTCTCATAGATAGATATAGGCACAACTTGTATGGATGCTCGTATAGTTACATATGTAGAATACAATTAAAGCTTAAAAGCAATGTCATAAATAAACACTTACTTAACCAATACGTGACTAATTAGTTATAATTCGCTTAGGTAAGGACACCATAACTATTATCATTAAAGTAATCATCACAGATAGTGTTAATTAATTAAGTCGGTATCTTTAAATCCGATAATACTCGCATTCAAGAAAAAAACTCAATATTACTTTGTCCATATTTCGTAGAAGTGTCATAGGTAGATCCTGTTTGAAGATGTTTATGGGCACATCTAGAATAGAATTAATTAATTAAAGACGAAACTAGTTCGTTGCCCCCGTGGTTTGGTTGTTGGCGAGACAAGCGGTAATCAAATGATAATTTTATGATCGTTACATTGGCGCCATTTGATATTTGGCTTATATGAAAGATTAAGAACGGATAGATAAACACTAATAAGATATTTATAGGTATGTCCTTTTCACACAACTCAATAATGTCAAAGTATCAACGTCAATGTCATGCAAAACCTAACGTAAACGTACGTCATTACAGCCTAGGGTCTAGCTAGACAACAATTTCATTGGAAGTCGCTGGTCAATAATGTCATTAAATCACCAAAAAATCGTCTGAAAACTTTTACCAAAAAGCTTGGTAAAGTAGAGTAGATATTCTCCTAGGGGATAAAAGAGTCTTCGTGTTTGGCGAGCTAGAATCCTAAAGAATTCTAGTGAAATTTCCTCGCACTAGATTCACCGTAGAGCCCTAGAACCTAGAATCCTTTCTTATGCTCTGGATTTTATATAACGCCTGTGATATAAGACTCTCCTTGACATAAGACACTAGTTTATCCCCTCAACCAATAAATGATTTGATTTGATACTTGGGTATTTAGTAAAATGATTTAAAAAAGTCTAACCGAATCTTGGTATACCGGTATACCTACTCAATTTACGTGATTATTTACATACAGTTTTGGAATATTTTGTTCTGCATCTTTTTTTCCCACTGTGCTGACATTCTATACATAGTATGTAGACACTTGAAATGATGATATCACTAATATTTCCATCAACATGAATAGTGCTTTTATAAGTTTTATGAACTTGAAGAGTGGACTATGAGATGCTGGAAAAAGTCTTTCTACGAGTCACATACTTACTTCCAGTGTGGTAAAAATAAATTGAGGTACTACTATCGATGATTTTCACTATTGAATATCCTCCTTTAACTACCAGTACCACTGTGGGTGCGCAATTTGGAATATTGTGGTGATATTCGCTTTGGTGATCTTCAAAATGGTGATTTAAATGGAATGCCTTACATTTTTCATTATTTCAGGCATCGTTTTTCCAAGGCCAAATTAGAAGAAATAACACTTTTTCTTTTTTGTCTACTTCTGCTGTTCCCATCTCTCGATGTCGATAGTAGCAAAATTGAAAAAAAAATACCAATCTTTATTAGGTTGCTGTATGACGTGTATTATCTCTTTGTTTGCTTTATTTGATAAAATCCTACAAAAACATAATGTATAAAAGCAACATCACCATTCATATAAAAAAAAACCTGTTCTGAATAACGATAATAATATAAAAATATTATTTACCAATGAAATACTATTTTATTTAGTTATTTTTATTAATTGCTAGCATTTTTCAGCGGCTTCGCCCGCGTGGAAGACGAAAATTATCCTACGGGAACGTACTACCGGGATAAAAAGTATCTTATATGTTAATCCAGGTTTTAAACTATATACAGTGTGTCAAATTTAATTTAAATCCGTTCAGCTGTTTCTGAGTGATTGAGTAACAAACTTCCAAACATCTAAATATCCAAACTTTCACATTTATAATATTATTTATATGTATAAGTATATTATAGTAGGATTTAGTTAATACCTAGTTGTTATTTAGGTACATTTTGGTCCTTTAAAATTGTAATGTGACGTATGAAATAAACAGTTTATTTTCTGTAAGTATACAAATTACTCTAGAAATGTTGTAGCCTTTTTACGCCCACACTGAAAGTAGCCCCGTTGCGATTGCAAGTCGTAATGTTGGAAAACAAATGATCCTTTAATGTACTGACAATAACTAGCTACTTGTAAATATCGATAATATCGTTCTGGAATGCCAGTTTGGTCAGTAGAATATTTTCTTGTCGAATTTACGCTTACGGAGAAGTAAAATAATTTGGTACAACACTGGACTTAATGCCAAAGGCATTTTCTACCTGTCAACCTAAGGGAAGAGACAAAATATAACACGTGCAACATAAGTGATAGATACCACGAAAAGCACTATAAAATTCATGAATACATAGAAAAAAAATGCATATATTATAAAATAGTAAAAGGGAAATAACGATCGGTAAGGGACCATTTTCTATGCAATTAATTAATTCAATTGAATCTAACTGCTGTAGGTATCTATCTCATTCTATAGAATTAAAGAAAGAATAGTATGTATTGTGAGTCGCTTATGGAGGTCACAAACGAAACGAAACACAAACATTAAAAAAAAAACAACATGATGTAAAATAAATCTTCGTAGAAACTACTTTACATAAGCAGTTTGTAGAGCATCATTCATCACCTGAAAACATTGCAAATAAATACTTTTTGTAAATACTTAATAGGGTACCTACTCCACAATATAATACAGCACAAATGTTGCCAGCTCATTTTGTACACAATAAGCCGTTTTACACCCGCGACTAAGTAACATAATTGCTATATACGCCACGAATACACGGAGCACTAAACTTCCTTGTAACTACTAACATAATTACTGGCAACACTGTTGAGTGAAGTCAAAAGCACTTGATCGACGAAAATCGTCCTTACTGCTACGAAAAAAGGCGCTGTTGATGTTATTTTTTTACTTTGAACATATTAATACAATATCGGCTTCGCCCACGTGGAGGTTGGAAATGATCCCCCGGGAACGTACTACCGAGATAAAAAAGTACCCTATGTGTTTATCCAGGTTATAAACTATCTGTGTGCCAAAATTCATCCAAATCCGTTCAGTAGTTTTTGCGTGAAAGAGTAACAAACATCCATTCATTCTCACAAATTTTCACATTTATAATATTAAGTAGAATTGTAATAACACTTGCGGACAAATAATATCTACTAATAACTTAAATTACCCTTAAAATAATAGAACTAGCATTCATGCTAATGAATGAAACTGTATGTTGTAGATAATTAAAAACTGCTTAATAAAACAAGTAAACAACACCAAATGTTGGTAACATTCTTATTGTAATTATTAAAATTACATTTAAAAAAAAAACAATAAATTTTAATGTTGGAAAAGTAATTGTTTGTGCATCACATACAATACAAAAACGAACTTATTAATTAAAAATTAAAAATATTAATATAAAGTTAGTTTATATTATAATGCATGGTTACAGGGATTGTCGTCATTGACCCATATTATTTGACCGCGAGTGTATTTTATCCACATCTGTCGCATCTTGTGGTAAAAATTGTACAAAACCTTTAAACATACCGTGTACAAGTTGCTCTTGACCGGGTATTACTGAAAATGGGTGGTAATCTGCGTCAAGCCGTCAGGTGCATATTGTGATGCAAATGGTGCTAGCAGCTGCACTATGCGGTGTGCATCACTTAAAGTACCAAACGCAAGTAGGTACGAATGTATTATGCATTCTGCGGGCATCATTGTCCCAATGGTACGATTGTGAATAATTATTGTATGCCATTGATTTGCTGGCAAAACGGCGACGCAGTTTTGTTTTCTTACTTTTTGAGGATGGAAAATCATCAAGTAACTTCTCCCGCTCTGGGCGGAGCGGAAGGACGTGTTAGACTTTTACTAACTAAAACCCACCCGTGTTTCTGCAGTTGCCTGTGTCCCAGGGGCCACGGTATCTCTTTCGAACAACCCGCACCCCTGGCAGGACACCGACGCATAAATTGTTACTTGTTTAATACAAGCAACAATTTATGCGTCGGCTTACAGTTAAACAAGTTGTTTTCCTCTAACTCTCTAATTTGCCTAATAATCTATGTGCATATACATAAATATATATAACGTGTATTTTCTATGATAGACAAAATTGTATATCCTTACTAATATTATAAACGCGAAAGTTTGTAATCCTTACTAATATTATAATCAGCTGTTCCATACATTTTGACCGCGTTGATATTGCACTTTTCTATGAAACAGCTGTTTTTTTTTTGTATAACCGACGAAAAATTTCTACGCTAGGGGGGGTCTAGAAATCATTCTAGACCCCCCCTAGCGTAGAATTTTTTCGACTGAAACTGTAACCATGAATTCAGCATTAATATGCTGAATTCATGGTTACAGTTTGCGCACTGGTTAAAAATGTACCCTGTATGTATCTCTTTTAGGTTTCTTAGTCGTCGCACTCGCACACTCGCTCTTACAAAACTATCCGAGCTACACACTCGCTACTCTTTGCTCGCCAACTCGTTTGTAGTTTCTAGCTCTTCTCGCTTGTCGCTTATCGTCGGCGGTAGGACAGATGCCTAATACAGCTCTATAACGTTAAACACTGTATTGTGTATTTTACTTGGTATCTTACGGTCAATCTCCGTTTTAACGGTTACTATTAGCATTACCTAAGCGAGTAAGTATAAGTACTTATTATCAAAGGTGTAGTAAAAAGAAAGAAGAGAAAGAAATAAATATGAGGGAATGAACAGTAGTTAAGTCATAATTACAATATGTTTACTAGTATTTATTTTAGTGATATTTGCTTTAGTGGTATGTAAGTATATTTTATATTGTATGTTTATTAGACAATTGTTTTTGAACTACATGTTTTGTTTTTCCTTCTAATCTTACACACGTTGTCTACATCTATTTTTTTATCAACTTTTTTATCTCAGTTAGGTATGCTGGAAGAGATGTCTCTTCAAATAAGCATCACATTTGTACTTATTTATTTGTTTCTTTCTTCTTGTCTGTTTAATGTGTTCATAAATGGTTAAATAAATAAAACTTCTAATCCAAAACCGTACAAAATCGTAGGATAGGTCCTCACTAAATAACCCTTGAACGATTTGAGTACAGGCAAGAATTTTAATAGCCACTAAACATAGTTATTAAAATGGCGTCGTCTTTCTAACGCGGCTTAGTTTTATGGCGCAAACAGCTTATCAGACAAGTGTACTTGTGAACTAAATTGACGTAAATAGGCCGAAAAGAATTCGTTGAGGAGTTTATTTACGTAGTAAACAAACCTTAGGGTATTTTTGTTTGTTTTTTAAGGCAGGATGTTTCGAAAACTGAGACAAAATGTTAATCAATTATGTTAGTAGTAGTACGCCTGCATGGTTCACTAAAGACCTAACTCATTAGTGTTATTACAATGCACGACATAGTTGTTAAAAATGTGGTGAAAATAATGAAACTAATAATATATCATTAAAAACCCGATTGCAACCATAGAATTCAAAACAACCACTTTGCATCACTTTGCAAGTATTCTGATGCAGCTCATGGCAGTTACAGCAATTCAATCTCAGATTTAAAGCCACCATGCATCAGACTCCCACTAAAGCTGCGGTCGGGTTTTAATTAAGATATGAATACTTATGAGATAAGATGCAAATAAAGATATCAATATGAATAATAAGAATATTGAATAATTTTCTCTCTTTTACTGTGTTCTATTTTTGCAATCGTCTCCTTAAGTCCTTTATTTCGATATTCCACATGGTGATAGCACAATTTTCTAATCAAGACCTTCATTATTGACGTCTAAAATCCGTCTAAAATCTAAAATTTCGTATTTACGAAAAAAAAGCCTAGGCTATAGCCATCGCGTGACCTAAATAAGTCAATATCTCCGCGGGTATATACAAAGATACCTCCATAATGTGGATATGCATAAAAACAAAACCTGTCTTTGCAGTCGCGCAGTCAGATAAAAAGCGTTACCCTATCCTTTCTATATTATACAAGTTAGGACCATTTTTAACTATGGTCACAACTTCCTACGTGCCTAGGATACCTACCTAAATTCTGGTTTAATCTTTCTTCTCTCGTTATCGTACTAACTGGAGATAAAAAGCTATACTTACCGTGGTAAAAATAATTACTAGTTGGCAATGGTTAATTTAAGTCACTTTTGAAGGCTTATATTCTAGTACATACGTACAAAAGATCGTAAGAGAATAATTTAATTCAATTAAAAAGCGTGGGGTGCTTTTTTAGGTATTTTTATAGTCAATTAATGTCAAGCACCCCACGCTTTTTAATTGAATTAAATTATTTTCTCCTTTTTTAGTTTAGTTTTTAAAGCGTGTTTTTTTAGTTTTTTAAACTATTATTTATTTTCTATTTTTTAGTTCTGCTGACTATAAAAATGTGTTTTTTTTCCTTTTTCTTTCATTTTTCTCATTTTTTTTTTCAAATTATTGAATTGTCATCGGTCCTCGATAAGTTTACAAAGTTTCAATGAAATTTGACCGTTCAAAGTGGGTCAAAATCGCGCTCTAAGGAGTCGGTTACATACAAACAAACATACAAGTGAAGCTAATATAAAGCGTGTAAAAACTAGAACCCATCAAACTTAAAATAAAAGAAAATAATAGTCTCTCTTATCTTATTTATAAAATTTGCTTAAAGTAAAAAAAAACGTAAAAAAATGTATGGTTAACTAGACGCTAAGCATTACTTTACCTGACCCAAAGAAGGACAGACCAACATAGAACTAAAACTACAAAACCAACCAAAATAACCACACAGAAATAAACAAGACTTGTATTCTATCCCATTCGCAAAAGCTTCGAAAGCCCAAGGCACCTGTTCCACAGCTCGGCGATCAACGAGAAGCGACTAGAGCTAGCAACTAAAACCAAGTTGGTGAGCAACGAGCAGCGAGTACGCGACGGCGACGAGCGATTGTTCGCTGCATACATGTACTGTGAGAGGTTTTGCGAGCGCTCCGTACCGGGACTAGTAAAATAAACCACAGTGTTTAGTCGTGTATCAATTATTCCTAGGAATCTTTCTACATTTTATATCTATAGCTCATCTTGGCGCCATATTCGCTTGTTAGAAGCTCTCTTTCACTTACACGGATGATGGAACCTGCAATGTTTTGTACGTTTCTGGAGCAAGATAATCGTTGATAGCTAGTCGCTTCTTCCTCATCGGTGGGACAGGTGCCTAAAGTCAGTTTATTTCTGTAGCGGCCTTCGGTAAAGTTTAAAGTCGAAGTTGGTCTTTGTATCTTTAGTGCAGCTACAGAAATAAACCACAGTTTCTACAGAAATACGAGATCAAAGGGCTAGTTAGTGAGAAGGATTTATGTAACTGTTATGTTTAACCAACAATGAAGACTTTAAATTTAAAGTTAAAACACGGAGAAGAGGGTAGATATTTAAGAAACCGTCAGACTTGATTCGAGGCAATTTATTTAAACTAGCTTTTTGCCCGTGACTTCAATACCGTGGATTTCTTAATTTCCACCATTTTAAGCGTAGTTTTTGGAAAATTAATATTTAAGTACGATCTTTTATAATTCCCTAAATAGGTATTTGTGCCAAGTCTGTGAACCAAAGAATTTTTTATTTTCATTCAAACTGTTTTCACTCTTTTCATCCCCTTAGGGACAGAATTTTCTTAAATCTATTCTTATTAGATAAGCTTTTTTGGAAACTCTAGAGACGTCATGAAAAGAACCCGCTGTCCAAATTTGTCCCTAAACGGTTTGGGCTGGGCGATGATGTGTCAGTCAGGATATAGATAACAAGGCACTGTGAATATCATATTATTGTCCGTCTCTATAAGGTCTCTATCAAGCCTCACTTAACAACTTATTGTCAAAGGAATATTGCGGTAAAAATATGTTTTTCTTTGCCGATTGTGGCCCTGACTTCAAACCAATTATGACAACTGTAAACTTGGATTCAAATCTCACTTGGTTGCTCTCACTTCAAGTGCAAACTCACTTGATCTGAAATTGGTATTCTGAAAATATTAAATGTCACTGCGGGGTGCCAACTGAAAACCAGCGCTGGGTGTCTAACGCCCAGCAAATGCTGAGATGGTAACCCTTTCGGTATGGGCACGCTCAGCACAATTTTACTGCAATTTTATTGTTATGTTTATTGTTCTCTCTCTTTTTTTATATGTTTGTTGCTGTTGTGTTGTGTCTGTGTCGAATAAATGTTTTCTATTCTATTCTATTCTAAATGCTTCCGAAGTATGAGAGCTACCAAAGGTAGGTGGGTGTGACTTGATATTGACCGACTGCAGGTCAGTCGCATAAATTTAAAAAAAGAAGACTTAAAAAACAAATTGGTGTCGTATATAGGCCAAATACTGTGGATTTAAACTCTAATATGGTCCTGGCTATAGTTTTCATTGCTCATAAATCACATTGTCCATTGGAACAAACAGAAGACACACGTGTGACAACCATTTAAGCAATAGCTACTTATAAGACCAGCACCCTAATTGCGTAACACGTGATTAGTCATAATCGGTTTCATTTTGACAGTTCAACAATATTCATTGCGTTATTTACGTTGATAAGCAGACACATTTTTTGAACATATGAAGCAATGGTTTTAGCCATCTGTTTCAAAACGAAACAAATTATGATGAATCGTGAGTTACGCAATTAGGGTGCTGGTGCAAATTCCCTTCATCATTTTTATCGCATCCTACTAATAGTATAAAGTTTGGATATTCAGATGTTTGTTGCTCAATCGGCCCAGCGGATTTGGACGAAATTTAGTACACTGATAGTTGATAAACTAGATTAATAAACGATACTTTTTATCCTTGTAGTATGTTCCCTTGAGATACCTCCTCGCGGGCGAAGCCGCTAGCTAAAACTAGTATAAATATAAAGTATAAAAGGCCACCTTTTATCTAGCTACTTATCTACCTTTTATAAAGTCCCGACCTTGGCCCGTTCACCCGGACCCTCTCCCTCTTGCAACCTTTACAGCGTTCAGCGAACCGTAACGTCGCTTCCTCAACGACCATTATTAACTAAACCGTCAGTGTATTCAAAACTAACGTCACCAAAGACCTAATGCGCTTGGTCGTGTAGTGCGACGATTAGGTGTGCTACCTAGGTACCTGAAATAGCACATCGTGTTTTGATAGCGAACGTTTCGGTTGTGTGTTGTGCATAGATAGTTTTGTGTTGGTTTTTTCTGTGAGTGGCTGGGTGAAGGAGCAGTGGATAACGAACAATGGTCCTAGGTTAGTTCAAGACAGTTCCAGGTGATATTGTATGCAACATGCTATCGGCCTATAATGTGCCCACTGCTGGGACACAGGCCTCGTCTCTGTGAGAGAGTGGGCCATAACCCGCCACGCGGTCCCAGTGCGGTTGGTTGGTGTCACATGTCTTCGAATTGACATGACGGTTTCCTCTCGATGTTTTCTTTCACCGTTTTTAAAGCAGTGGTGATGAAATCAAATACACAATGTTAAGTTCCTTTATCTGGGTTCGAAGTCCCAGCCTACAACTCGTAAGTCGAGAAAAATAAAAACTTTTTTTTGCAAAAAGTTTTTATTCCATATATTTTCTTAAAACAATCGCACAAACAGCGTCCTGCATCCTAATTGCGTAACACACGATCAATCATAATCTGTTTCATTTTGACATTTCAACAATATTCATTGCGTTATTTACGTTGTTGAGCAGACACATTTTTCGAACATATGAAACAATGGATTAGCAATCTGTTTCAAAATGATTCAGATTAAGATTGATCGTGTGTTACACAATAAGGGTACTGCTGTCAATGTCAATCGATTGCCAAAAGATCCTCGTTGCAGTATGAAACGCATAGAAACGCTAATTTTAGTTTGAAAATCGCAGATTTTAGTAATCATTGCAAACTAGAGCTGGTAGGTACTTACTACTTATCGCATTTCTCATGCGTATGCAAGTAATCTGTACAGCAGGCATAGTTATGGTTATGATTAAGAATAAAACCTTAGTACCTACCTTATCCATTGGTGAAAAATCTACCTATCGATTCATAATTGATAGAATTTTTACACAAACAAATTTTATGTCCATGTACGGTGGGCTGCATCAATTGGGTACCCCAGTTGTATTAAAATCGTAATACACTGTAAATTTGGACATATTTGTTATTAAAATAGGTAACATAGGTTGTTTATAAACAAAACAATGTTGCACCAGCTCCCCAATTGCCCACTTGAACACTTTCTCTCACAATCCGATGGATTTTGAAAGAAATTCCTAATGTATTACTTTTCACGTTTGAAAAAGTCGTCTGCTCGACAAAGTAATAACAATATGAATACTATCGAATTGTCAAAATGAAGGGCATTGCAATTCTTAGTGGAAAATAAATTATTTCAATTTATGTAAGTAGGTTTGTACTTGTACAAACACTTTTACAAGTCAATCATATTTTAAAAACTGGATGAGATCGGCGTTTTCTGTCTGACTACTCTGGCAAGAAAGGCCGAAACACATTCAGAGGTCACACCGTCACAGCATCTTTTGAAATCCAGACATAATCTTGGTTAGATCATGTGAAGACCATGTACAGACGCCAGCACATCAAGCTACCCAATCTGTCAAATTTATTGGATAGATTTTCAACTTTAAAACATAAGCATAAGGTTCATGTTCAATTGGGAAAATTTGACAGTTTGGAGTAGCTTGATGTGCTGGAGTCTGTACAGTGGTGTCTGAAATGGCCTTTTGAGGAAAGAACCACACAGATTGAGTGGACCTGTTTAGTTACGCAGCTGATCATCATTTTTGTTACGTACCTACAAAAAGGAATTCGTTGGTCTTGGTATGGACATGGGAGAAGTAGGAATGAAATGCATGTGACTGAAAGAACGCTGAATATAAATGAAGATGGCTGCAGAGGGGAGATGAAGAAAAGAAAAGAAGGATGGATTGAATGAGTAATGGTAAGATAGCAAAAAGGAGTGAATGATAGCGTGAAGGTTGACAGGGGAGAATGGAAGAAGCAAACGTGTTAATTCAAAGGCGTCTTCAAACAGGTGCGACGCGACTTTCGTAGAACAATTCCTATGAAAACTTCATGGAAATTGTTCTGCAAGTGTCGCGTCGTGCCTGTCTGAAGAAGCCTTTACACCGACCCCAAGTAACCTATGACATGGGCAGGTAGATGATGAGAACTTTTGTTACGCAGTTAATAAATAAATGTTTAGTATCAAAGAGCCAAATACAATTTGTCCATCTCAAACAAACATAAAAAGAAGTATAATCAAATAAAATAAAATTTAATAATCATTTATTTCAGGAAATTATTCCCATATAAATTACAATACACATTAAAATCATTGCATAACAAATAAATAATAAATTAAATTTAATAAAAAATAATAAATTAAAGTTAATAAAAAATGTAAGTAATAAAGTTAATGTAAGTAAGTTAATGCTATGCATTACTTGAGACAGAGTGAACGTCTGTGTCTGTGCTAGTATAAACTGTGTTACAGACTCAGGCGCCTTCCCTTACAGTTCATTTACAATTTTCTGCACTTTGTAGGAGTTTTGATAAGCACCAAGTTGCCTATCACTTATTGTTACTCTGTCAAAACTGTAGGATTTACCTTCATAAGTACCTATTTTCATATACATATACGTTTTACCCTTTTCAGGAATACCGATGAGAAGATGACGAGAAAGTTTCTATTCTGCTTCCCCTTGAGGGTGGGCAATATTATATTCGGATACATTGTTATAGTAAGTATTACTTGTCCATATTTACATTTATATGAAAGTGTATTGCCTTTCTTTTGTGAGCCATTGAAACATATTACTCAAGGGTTTTGGAAGTGGTATGTCCAATAGAAAGTTTCCTTTTGTATTATTTACAGTTAGTTTCTTTATCAACTACCTACTAATTTGACAGGTGTAGTTACGTAATGTCAAACTCCTTTAACTACTAAAATTGTTAAACAAAAAACCAAAGATGCACAGTCTCGAACAAAACTTACACTCAAAACTGTCCCCAATTATACGTCTGTGGTTATAGGATAAAACACATTTTTTCAAATATATTCATGACTAAACATAATTCTAGAATAAATGTGGCATCATCGCCTAATATAGACATGTGATTTGAAAGCGCCTAGCGTAGGTCGTAGACTCGACACACCCGTAGATGTGTGATCATGTTGACGCTTTGCCTTCATTATTCTATCAGGCGAGGCGTTTAACCAACTCAAGTGCTTGTAAGTCGTAATTTACTGGCCTGTCCAATTAAATGGCGTATATTTCTTGTCGTAGCAATATGTATATCCACCTATGTATATGTACCTTAAATAATCAGGTAATAATAATGAGTAGGTATTTCGAATAACTTGAAGTAAGCCAAGTCAAAAACCTTTATTAAAATAGGTATGTAATATTATGAAACCATCATAATAAACTTAAAACGAGTTTTGAAATGTTCCTTTCGTAATAGTAACAAACTCTCTCCATCAACGTCTGATTTCACTCTATATTATTATTGTCTACACCGTTTGTTATTGTTGGAAAGTACCTCGTGTAAGCTACTTATGTGCGTAGTCTCGTACTACAACCAATTGCTTGCTCAAAAGTCGACTCTAAACGACGTAAAGAAACGCACATAATGTTAATTGAAATAAACATTTTTATCTACCTACTCTCTTGACGTAAAAATCGAATTATAAACTTCAAAACTTGTGTGTCTACACAATATCGAAATTTAAAAATAGAATCATACTAAAACAATTTTTCTCCAACAAAATAATGTAACAAACATTTTTTTTTTTTAAATACGATAAAAGGCAAATCCAAGAAGTTAATATCACCAAGGAGTTACCATTTTTTTTTTCGAATGTTTTTTTTTTTTCTAATGCTCTTCGCATATGCAGGGCGCGCCATTTTTATAGTTTTACAAAACGATTTCTTACTCTTTTATTTAGTAGGTTCATGTATGAGAGTAGATAAAGTAGTGTAGGAAACTGCACATAAAAGGTATTAAAACACTCGTGTGATACCTACATTAAAATCGGAATACCCCTCAATATGCAGCCGTTTCACAAACTACCATAATTTTTAATGTTTTAAAACACAACTTCTCTTTGTTACAGCTGATAGCAATAGCCACTGTAGCCTTCCACTTATACCAGCTAGGTCTGAACGTGACTAACAACTATTTCGAGAAAGATGAGAAGTTCAGAAACTTTGAGAACTTGGAGAGCATATTTGGATCCACAAAGGATGCGCTGGAGATGGTCATAGTTCTCACGTATTACCTAACGTATATCACTATAGCAATGATGCTGTTTCTATTTGGGATTATGTTTACTTGTGGTGCTTATAAGGTAAGAGACATTGTTTTTTTTTCTTTTTATTAGGCGATTTACAGGAATTTACGAAGAAGTCTCAATAATATATTTTTTCTGTAGGCAACTGACACGTTTTGAGTTTTGCCAATTACCTAATACGTATATCTGAAGTTATCGATTTGAACTTAAATAAATTATTTTCGTGTGAGTCGCTTCTAGTAAATAATATATTATTTAAAAGTGTGGATTTGGCCGATTCGGGCGGGATTCGTGCAAATCAATTTATACGCCTCTTTTTAGAAGATAATTAATAGCAGCAATGGGATTTTTATAAGGTTACTTACTTACCAATCTCTTCTACTTATCACAATAAGAATGGACGCATGTAAGTCGTCAATCATACCCGGGGTTCGAATCGAACTACCAGTTTGTTGATCTATCAATCCAGGTAGGTTAGTAGGTAGGTCAATAGGGTGACTGATCAACCGTTCTCTACCAGTCCACTAAAGTAGGTACTATGTCCCTTAATATTATGAACATTTGCAGCTAAATACCTGCGCCGTATCTGCATTACACAAAGGAGAAAGAACTTCATTTAATTTTATAATGGCTTCAAAAAATGTCGTCGCAAACTCGCGGCTGCTCGAGTAAAGAAAAGATTAAGCATTGTTCTACTTAGGCTAAGCCCGCACTGCGAAATCTCACGTTTTTCTCGCGGTTTTTAATTTCTTGGTTAATTAATTAATCAGTGTACCTACGGAATTTTTCGAATAAAATCCCTCGCGATTTTTGTCAGTTCTATGCAGATCACAGCTGAGATGCAAGTCTACAATTGAGAACAGACCTAAAATCATAATCTTAACTGTAACTATTTAAGTTCTAATTATATTTCGCAATGCAAAGATCGACATACAACCCCTCAAACCACATATTTATTTACCGCGCTAAGTTTAAATCACGAGTGCGTGGAGATATATATTTGTATAAATAAATAAAAAAGTTCAATAAATTGCTACTAACAGGTAGTTATGCACTTAAAATACTATTGTTAGGAACTTAAACAAAAGGCAAATTAATGAGAAGACCACTATTCTAATACTCCTGCAGGCTTAGCACAAGAACCGTAGAGAACCGTTTTGTCGACGGAAGAGGAAACAAAAATGACGTTTCCGTGTAGACAGTTGACAGTTTTTAACCGAGAAACGTAGACAAGCGATTTCTATTCTACGGAAGAGTAGAAATAGGAAGCATCATGCTAGGCCTGCTGGACACAACGATAACCTACCTATGGTGAATTATGATACCATGAGTTACAGAATGGAGATAAAAATGTCGCGCGATTTTATATCGCAGTGCGTGCTTAGCCTTAGGACCAACAGAGCAACACGGTACGAATCTCACTGTGATACAATCTTCTTTACTTAAAAGGAGAAACAACAAACAATGGAAGTGTTCACACCGCTCCGATGCTGGACTGATATCGATATTTTATTCAAGATCATTCGATATAATTGTGTCGGATCTAGAAAATATCGAGTAGAGTCGGTGCTCTATTACTTAGAAAACACTGACAAAGACAAAGACAAAGATATTTATTCGTCGGATATGGTAGATACAGAGTTGGTCAAGTATAAATATGTTCAGGACACATCCGCCGCTAAAAGTGGCATACGAATATTTACAATAATTAGTAATTACACATGGGTGTAGAACTAAACTTTTAAACTATGTTTACTTTATAACACAATATAAAACACTATAAGGGCACACACACAATATAAGATAAAATAAAGTAAAACACAACAATAATAAACTTCGTATTAATATAAAAAATCTAATACCTATGTATAATACCTGTCTATTTATATTCAAAAAATTCTTTTAGTGTACTGCGCTGCTTACTTACTATATAACTTGAAAGCTATCAGTACATATTATAACAAGTCGCCTTCATGAACTAAAAACTATTCCAAGCATCACTTACAACTTAGGTTGCATAGGTTCAGCTTCTGACGTGTGTCCATTCAACTTCTTTTTTGTTCCATGACGTGAATCGTGACTCGCTACGATTCGAGGCATAGGCACGCCATCATACAGCCATTAACTTCAATCGATGCACGCACAAAGCCAATACCTTACGTAACTCGATTGCGGAATTAGAGAGGCCTCAATAAACGTCAACAAATTAAATAACAACCATTGAAATAAATTAAGTAAAAGATACGAAATTAGTTTTCACACAAAATTTCCTACTCTGAACGCTGGTAATACTTATCAACTTTCATTGGAGATTGGCGTTACGAAACAAACCTAATCGATGCAGCAATTAGGTATTATAGATACTTTTGTAATCCGAAAAGAAAGATGGAAGAGAAATCAGTCAAACGATTTAACGGTCAGCGATTATTATTATCGCGCGATTTTTGTATTTATTAATAAAATACCTTTTAAATAACCATGAGATTAAAGTCTCTGAGAGGCCAAACACAAGTTCTTACTCAGTTTTACATAGGTATGAAGAAAGGCTGTAAAGTTCCCTCAAGCTGCATAGAAAACGGGGATCCCGAAATGTCATATTCTGTTTCTGTATGTTCCAAGACAATTTGTCGATATTATTAATACGATATTAGCAGAAGTCGTGTGTGATTGACGTGGTTTCGAGTAAGGAATCGTTAAGTGGTCATAGTGAATTCAGGCCCAGACAGGTTTTGAGTCGCGCGGTATACTCTGGTTAGGTGATGCAGGATTTTGCGTGACGTCAGTGTGATGTAGCGATGTAGATGTCACCACAGTTTCAATTTATGAAGGTAGTTGTAGGATGTGTTACCGTACATTTCCGATATAATACGCGAGGTGCGATTACTCGCTGGTATGCGTACGTATTAATCGTATGGGTCTCGCAGCGAGTTATCTGGCCGCCATGCAATCGTCACTGAGCATCTCTTTGATAGCTCTTGTCGCTGCGACAAACTAATGGAGAAAGAGTTCTCGGTAATGTGAACAGTCAGCGATCAACCATTAATACCTATATCTATCTCTTTTACTTACACGGTACCTACAATCTTTTGTACGCTTCTTGAGCGAGAAAATCATAGATAACTTTCTCGTCAGTAGGACAAGAGGTTTGCTTGCTGCACTGTTCTTCGGTTCGGTATGGCTCGGCACAGCTGGGCGGCAAAATATACATTCGATGTTGCCGGCCGGCTTGTGCCGACTTATATCCACCCGAACATGACTGTGTGTAGGTGCATCCCTCTATATTTCTTTATTCCCTGTCACCTATCATGAGTTACTGATTTCTCTTTTGTTTCCGATTTCAGGCAAACCACTGTCTGGTGACGACGTTCTTCGTGTACAGTTTCTTCCACCTCTTCTTCTCGATAATATTGATTGTGTGGGAGGCGCTGTCTAATGGATGGATACAGCTTGGATTGATTGCCCTGTCTGATCGTAAGTCTATAAAATCTATTGCTTGCTTGTTTGTAAGACGTAATCCCTGGAAACACAAACAACGAGAGTCGTATGCCCAGCAGTCGATGAAGTCAGGGAGTGGTTGATGATGGTGAATCTCTGGAAGTACTAATCCATCTACTTATAATCTTTCACTGATATACAGGGAGACTTTGAAAACCATCGACAAAATTCAAGGGGATGTTATTAACATTTACTATGGAACCAATTTCGAGTACGCGAAAAAAAATCGACCTTCCCATTTAAATGTACACAGTCCGATTGATTGTGATTCCCCTTACAAATGGTAGGTAAACTTTTAAGCTACATAGCTAGCTTACCCATCGGCAAAAACTAAAGACAGGAATTTCTTACGTTAACACCAGTACAACTCCTATAGCGGTAACATCTTATATAGAGAGTTAACTTTATCTAATTCCTTGGGCCGTAACTACCGCATAGATAAGTTAATTACTGTGTTTGTGGCTAGTTTCTTATATCACAAGGGAGTTATGTATGAAGGGTACTCCATTACAAGAACGATACTAAGTCATTTTACGCTGTTGTTTTTACAAGCTTTAAGCTTTGTACTGTTATTACGTACGCCATGATAACTCTTATGTAATAAACTCACAATAATATTTTTTCTTGAAAAATTGCACAGTTGTTACGACTTTATAGGACATCAAGATTTCTTCTTTATTAAAGCGCGCTTACACGAGCAACTAAAATTGCTCCATCCTGGTCAATTTTTGCCAACTATGACGTCACGACTACATCCAGCAATTTAAAGCAATGGCAACATGTAGCAAACTGTTGCCAGAGATACGACCACACAATACCATGCAATATGGAGCAACTTAAAAAAACTAGGCATACCGCCCGACCCCCGCGGCTCCGCCGCCGGCCGGTTCCTCTCGCAAAGACAAGACGTACGAACGAGATGGCAAAATTTACTAAAAAAATCCAAACCGATTGAATATTTGGCAACTCATACTGGCGACATCGAGAAATGTGAAATATATGGTGCAATTAGAAGCAATATTCCCGAAACAATTGCCGCATTTTATTGTTGTTGCTCCAGATGATCCATTAGTGGTTACTTTTCCCTCTTTTACGTTCGTATATTTGGTCATACAGGTTCTTCTTTTTTATATTACTTAAATATAAATGTATTAAACACCAAAACTTCCGGAATAAATTCAGTAAAAGATCCGTTTGGTTGCAAAATTCGGAAGAATAGCGCGGTCACACGGACAGACATGAAAAGCGACTTTAATTTATAATAATGATCACTTAGACGTGAAAAAAATATATTATGATGGACACAGCTGGATCTGACGTAAAGATACGAAACTTAATTATATGAACGCAATGAGTGAAATAAACAAACCCTCAACCAGTTCTTAAATGAGATTTTTATTTTCTTCGCCTTGCGACCCCAATTTCGTACAAAATTCTTAAAATAATCGAAATTTTAATTATAATAAATTAATAACACCATCCTAATATTGTCTCACTGCAAAGCAAATACCTCTTGTCACAGAAAACATTGATACTAATATTGATGGATGGTTAGAAAGCACAAGTATTGATCACCACACATGATCAAGACGGGTTGGCGATTTCAAGTTCGGGTTTTCTCATGATGTTTTCCTTCAAGATTAACTCGGAAAGTACTTTTGGATTGAAAAAGTCACATTAGTTCTTGCCCAGTTCGAACCCACAACCTTGTGCATGAGAGGCGCGTTTAGTCTACTCTCGACCCTTCGACCCCTACAAAAAGATTTGTTCATTTGTTTCCTCTCAACCCTTAAGCATAGTTCACACTCGACCCCCAGAGGGTGAGATTGGATTTTCATACAAAGTACATAAGGTACAAACTACATTTGCGGGTCGAGAGGAAACTAAAACTTGGCTGGAAAATTAAATCCACTCTCGATTCCTAAGGGTCGAGAATAAACTATAGTCAGGGGTCCAGTGGACAGATTAATTATTGGTGGTCGAGGAGTCGAGAGTGGACTAAACGGAGAGACCACTGGGCCATTAAGACACATTTTTTTTTTATTAGCTTACACTGGCCCACTGCTGAGCAAAGTCCTCCCCCAAATCCCTCCAGGTATCTACCCTTTTCCAGGGTCACGACACAATTATAATAATTTATCTTATTTTTTCAGTGCTCCTGATAGTTTGTCTGTTCAGCGTCAAATATCTGATGGAAGCGATTCGGACAGGGAACATATACAGTCGGCCCGGAGAAGTTTACTATAAATATTAATTTATTTTTAAAAGTTTTTAGTCCGCAAAATTCACATTTACTAATGTTTGTTGGCAAATTGCACGTCAGTGTTAGGTACTATGTTGATTAAAATAGGATTAATGACAACTGACTGATAATGACCTTCAAATTGCAGGAAACATAAGAAAATTTGAATGATGCAGGTTGCTCTGATGCTTTCACTTTAAAAAAAAATATTAGTGCCCCCTTTGACCAAGTCAAAAAACAAGCAGTTTAGATCTAAGTAAAAGTATAGTTTTCTTTGATTATTGTTTTCATAGATCTGAAAACGTGTTCTTTGTCCTATGACTCAAAAATGTAATAGAAGAGGTCACTGTACTCATCTCTCATTGTACTCGTACCAAGCCTAAAAATCGTGAAATAAATCAACCGTTCCATACACTTATTATTGTGTTTACACAAAGCGAAAAAATGTAGGGAACAGCTGTTTATTTAATTTTTCACGATTCTAGACGTTTTTCATAATGAGGATACAATGATCTCTTTTCAGGTTTAGGTAAACAAAAACTAAGCTTGAATATTATATTTTTTTAAACCTTTTGATGTCGTCAGTTGTACAAATAAGATTTACAATCACATTCTTTATACGTATTAAGTATAATTTTAAATAGTAATATTTTTGTAACTGTTAACTTTCTAAAAATAAATCCAGTCAAGATGGACGCTCAATTTATGGTCAAGCTTTATTAGTGATGTGCCCAAATATAGTGTTTTAATATTTCATTAGTTGCACTCTAACTGTATGTTACCGTTAGTAACTCGAAAGTAAAGCGCCTCGATTGATGCTGTACCTGGAAACTACGTATCAAACTATGTCATCTTGCGTCGATACAATCTAGATTATAAAAAGAGAATATTATCTGGTTGTTATACTTACACTGAATTACTGTTAATTTTAAGTGCATTGCAAAAGTTTGTATGCTGAAAAAACACAATACATGGTGTCTCAAGTCTGAAGACATTCAGATACACAATTCTAAGATTTTATACACAAAATAACAGGTTACAATATCATAAATGATGAAGATTTAAATAATTTAATAGTCCCAGACACTTTTTATTTATTAAAAATAACACAACTCTAGAAAACACAACGATCTTACATAATCTAACTGAGATAAGTCGCATGTAAAACATTTTACAAAACAGGTTTAACAATAACTATCATACTAACGCTCAAACATTCCAAATCAATCAATCATACGAAATAAATTATTTAATAAATAGCAATAAATATTATCTTACATAACTAGAAGTCTATCGATATTTATATAATAATAAATTGTCTAATTGCGAATCTGCTGGTGTTCTATTTATTTCTCTTCTCCTTCGTTTCCCTAGCATCATTGGAACTACCATGGCCATTGTAGCAGGCACCATTCCGGCACCAACAGCAGCTAGTAATGTTGAACTATCTGGTGACACATTTGAAACGATTTTCCTTTTTACAAGCCTATTTCTATTAATCACAGGCCTAAACTGAGTCATTGCAACTTCTAAATCATTCTTCTTGTCCATGTCCCTTTTAGCTTCTTCAACAGTTTGGAAACTCTTCTCAACTTCCAGCAAGCCACCGTGTGATGTCGTCATATTGGTGTGAGCTTTGTCCACAGGTAGCACTGTTAACGCAACAGCTTGATGGGACGTCATAGTCGATACATCTGCACGGTCGTCAGCAGCAACGGCAGGATTTAATGAACGTTGACGCTTCTTGTTCCTGTATCCTTTAGTAGTTGACAACAAAACCCATTGGCCATCACCGTGTGGAGGTCTTGAGACACGATCATTTTCATATTCTGGACCTCCTGCATACACTACTTGAGTAGGTCTTCTAAAAGGGCGCTTCTGTGATGAACTTGAGGACTGGTGAAGAGCTTCATACTCGTAAGGGAAATTAGCGGGTCGATGGTCGGTCACTACAGAATCAGACATGCCGTAGTACATTGCATCGTCATCGGAATAATGATCTTGATGATCACAGTTTGGCTTCTGTGGACGTCTGCCTTCATCCGGGGCCCATGATGATGGATAGTTTGCTAGTTGTGGTTTAGTCCATGATGGTTTTGATGGAACTTCCGATTCATATTCCGAAGCTAGGTGCAATTTATTATTGATATAACCGGGTCGACTGGATGATGGTCTCTTCTGAGGCTTGTAGTTGTAATTACTCCCGGAATCTTGAGATGAACTGAATCTGTCATCATTATGGAACCTATCGTCATTATGGAACCTGTCATCATTATGAAACTTATCATCGTTATGGAATCTATCGTCACTAGGAAATCTATCATCACTAGGAAACCTATCATTACTAGGGAACCGATTTTCATCTTCGTTCCAGTGATTTGGTTTCTGTTTTTTAACATTGGGTTTCCATTTTGAAATTTTACTCGTAGACCATGCGACAGGCTCTAAGGTTACCCACCCGTCTTTATCATCGTATGGGTGTTTGTGTTGTTTTACTTTCATACGATTCCAAGTAGTGTAAACCTTGCCATTTCCGTCTTCTTCGTTAGCGTCACTATTCATTGAAGTGAATCGATCGGCATTTATTTTATCCTTTTTAAGTTTTGCAGCTAGAGCAGATATAGCTTGTAAACGGTCCTGGGGAAGGTCACCGTAGTCTTTAAGCTTATCCGCAGTTAGAATATAATCATCCAATGCTTCCTCTTCTTCGCTATTAAAACCATCTTGACAAGAAGGGCCGTAACATCTTGGGCGGTTTCCATCAAAGTCATGCACGATGTGGGTCATAAGATTCTTAATTTCTGCGTTATCCTTATTCTTATTTTCATAAGTCATCTCTTCCCATTTATCCTCAGGATTGCTGGTATCGCGTGCATTTTCTATAATCGTGATTGGATCCTTTCCCGGCACATCCAGTTGGTACGTTTTAATTTTTTTGTCATATTTTTCTATTTGAGTTGGATCATCGGTGTTCGCAAGCGCAAGGGCAAGAACGCAAAAAACAAATAGTTGCACTGTTATTTTCATTGTGTTATTTTCACTTTCGTTGGTTCGCGTGTCGGCGCGCGGGCAAGGCGCGCTAATACTGAGCGCCGGCGACCGCCGTAGCCCACTGATATAGTTTTGATTGTGGTGGATGCATAGTAACCCTCCCTGCGTTCTAATGCAATGCTGATTCAGTTCGGTCACGACAAATGAGCGAGATAATTATGTGGCGATTGTCGTTTGCCGGCGACTATCTTAATTGACTATCGCGACTCTCAGGGCCATGACCCGAGCGCGGGTGAAACCGTTTTTCATTTTATGGGATATTTTCTCCACGGATAATAGGAAAGTTTCGCGGTTCACACACGACTCGGTGAAATTATGATTCAAATCTCTACGCAAATCGACTACAAAGACATGCAGGCCTAAGTTTCTAAGTACAATCTTGTAATCTCTTTGTTAGTACTTGAACAGTAAAACCGTTCGTGTATAACGTACAATTAAGTATTAAAATACCAAAGCAATTACTTACTTACAGTAATTATTTTCAAACATTTATTAGTGATCTGCTTTTCATTTGCTTTATTATGCATGATTCAAATCAATGTATAATTAAATGCTATTTATCAACTTTTACAGACTTTCAAACAACAAAGCAACAATAAGGAACTTAAAAAGCTTATGACGCAACAATAAGAATACAGAAGCTGAGAGAAAAAGTCTGCGATTTGAAAACACTTGCTTATGCAATCGCAGAGATAGGTAGCTGCTGTAGCAAACACAGCACATTCAATGTCAGGAATCGATAACAGAGCGATCAAATCGATTGATCCAAACCCTAGTGATATAATCGAGTGGAGGCTTTTAAAACTAAGCAGTGGGTGACCTAAAACGTGTGACTCTCTTAGTCTATTTCCTTCGTGTCGTGGTTGCTCTCTCCATAATAGCAAGCCCACTTATTATCCGTATCTAGATGCTGATCAACTTCGCTCTAATTATACGCTGCACTTTTACCAGCCGGTCTGGCTCCTTAGTAACGTGCACGTGGAGCGATATGAAATATTGTTGGTCATGTATTTTCTCTGTTAGAGTTATGATTGTTATTGTTTGCGATGTAGGAGGCAATTTAGAACAAATTAAGAGTAATATCCGGATGACTTTCTGTTTGTGTTTTATTATGTTTATCGAGGACAGTTTTGTTGTCTTTTCTAATTATTATTGACTGAATAATAGACTGCCTCGTTGGTCTAGTTGTCGCAAGCGTTACTACTGAGCATGAGGTCCTGGGTTCGATTCCCAGGTCGGGTAAAGTGTTATTGGGATTTCAATCTGGAATTTGTCAGTAGCAGCCCGAAGTCTGGATTTGTGCCTGGTTAATGGCAATAGGCTCGCCCCTATAATATAGGATATACAGAATAACATTTTAACCAGTGCGCAAACCGTAACCATGATACTGTATACGTATTGTGGTTGGATCATTACCCACTCGTAATCGAATGTGTATTTGATAATATTTGTCCAAAGCAGTGTAATTTTAATTATATAGAAAAAATAGTGCTGTATGAGGGGAGAGAAGTTCAGAACAAATACAATTTTATACCATGGCATGCCAGACTTAGGTCTGTTGACTGCCCCGAAGAGTTTAGTAACTGTTATTATAACATAATGTGGATATATATAGGTAGTATAGGTACACCTCAGCCAAACCCTTCGGGGAAATAAGGCGTGATGTTATGTTAAGTTATAGCTATGCATGATTTTCATCATTCTCCATAAATAACATGTCGTGATCAAACCGTGTGCAGTTTTAAGGGGAACCTAGTCGCGGGCTCACTGGTGGGCCTGGCTAAAAATCACGCTGTCTCACCAGGCTTCGTGTCCGACAGAGATAGTATCAGTGATGAGCAGTTAGACGCTAGTCTACACGTACAACGTTATTGAGTGAGATGCAGGATCATTTATAGTAAAACAGGCGCGGAAAAAATTAAGGAAAGTCCTTCGGAAGATCGGGTTTAATGAAAAAACTACTGCATAAATCAATGACCAATAAAGTTTATTGAACTTTGTCGCGGCCGACTTGGTTTTGGAGATTTTACACTTCTTTTATTACTTAACACGCTCAAAGTTAGGTTAAATTAGCAAGAAAAACGAATCTTTGTTGGCTTATAACTTTTTAATGACTGTTTATTTTAGTATTCTGTTTCCGTGCAGACAATCCGCTAACGTCCCGGTGTAGCTCGATATCGTACCACCAAGTAGTTTAATAATGAGAAAAAACCATACCATGTTTAATTTTTGATGAACATTGTCGGACAGTGGAGTAATAAACTCCCGAAGTTTGTATGGAAAAAATGTCGACTAGATTCACATTAAGACAAAAAACTAAATAAGTATGTAAAATAAAAAATTGCTCAAACCACTCACTCATCATCACACTTTTGATAATTGTGATGATGTTGATATATTCGCAAATTATCTCCTACGTTATTTTTAAACCAAAACTTACGTAACAACAATTTAACGTTAATATCGCGGAGAAAGGAAGTAACTTGGAAGAATAATATAATAGGATGGTGGTTATTAGAAATTTCTTCGTATATGTCGTCATATATTACGTTCGAACGAAGATGCGTTCAAGCGAGCGAAGACGTAATTACCCCTAATGGGTCAGTGTACAATGATTAGGCCTCTATTACCCGCTCCAGCTAGGGAAATAAAGTCTTGAATAATGACTACGTAATGAATTCATTTTATGCTATAAATAGAATATATCTATGTTTTCTCAATTAAGCTCTTCGATCACACTCAAAAAATACTGAACGGATTTTCATGCGATTTTCACCAATAGACAAAGTGATTTATGAGGAAGGTTAAGTGTACAATTTGTCAAAATTTTGTGTTAATTGGTTGAAATACTATAATCAATAATATAACTGTCCACGCGGGCGTAACCGCTGACAAAAGCTAGTATGAGATAATTTATAGTTAAGTGTAACATATAAAAAAATATTTGTAAGATTTCAATAATTTGTTATTCTATGGCTGCAGTAAGGAACTTTTATGGAAGAAAAAAGAATGGAGATATCAAATAAATAAGATTTAGAAATCAAACTGTTGTCCATTTGTGAGCTGTAGAAAGCATAAAGGAATTGGCTGGCGTTAAATGAGAATAGGAGAAATGTCGCTACCACCGTGACAAGATACCGAGTTGGCACCTTGGCAGTTGGCACCACTGTGTGGTAGGTACCCAGCTACCTTCCTCGTGCCTGCTCGTCTGCCTTATGACATGACTAGCGAACCGGCCCTACTTTGCACGATTTTTACGATCTGACAAAACATCCAGATTTATTTATTATTATTTGTAAATTTAATATCAATTTATTATACAGGGTGTACTAGAAAGATGTGGTCAAATTTAAGGGTGTGATATAGACTATTAAACTGACCAACTTTCTCCATGGGACAAACATTGCAATCGAGAAAACTTATCAGCTGTTATAAAACTTCAATATCTATTCGACCAAATTGGCGCGCTGATCTTCTGATCTTCTTTTGATTCTTTTGAATAGAAGAACAGCGCGGTGACACAGACAGACGCGAAAAGCGACAAATGTTGATTTTTCTTTTTTTTTGTAGGGATATATTATAGACAGTGGCACTGTGACTAAGCGCCATAATTATGTTATCAATTTATCATAGGCTTATATAGAGAAGGTCGTATTTGAAATGATATTTTTGATCTATGCGAAGTTTGCTCTTTGAGATAATTCGGAATACGATTTGAATTCAATGCTCCTGAAACTGCACCCTATTTGCGTTACATACTGTCAATATCCTTACTAATATTATAAACGCGAAAGTTTATATGTATGGATGTTTGTTACTCTTTTACGCAAAAGCTACTGAATGGATTTGGATGAAATTTGATTTTATCAAAATGAAAGCCATTGCTACTGTTAGTGTGTTACGCAATTATCCAACAGGTCTTCACCCTTCTTCTTTTATACTGTCAAACAGAAACATTCAAATATAAAATAATTTATTGTTCACGTTCAGGTAATACAAGTAAGCAGATTCACAGTTTAACAGTAAGTTGAGACGACATGGGTAGCTTAAAATATTACCGAGTCGCCGACTAGTCGGTACATCACTAGTTACAATATTATTTGCAAGTAAGCCACAAACTAGACAGTCCTGAAATGCAGGTTTAAATAAACCTAGATCGAGCGGGTCGCTAATTAAATTCTAATTCCGATAAATTATCGCTTGCACTTGTAATAAAAATATTTTAGAAATATGTAGTTATTTTTAGGCACTATAATTGTATGGGAAATTTACTACTGTTGGTTAAATGTAAGTACTCTTTTTGTATACGTTTTAATAAATAAATTATGATTATTAAGTTAGTCTGTATCTTGGGGCTCGGATTACAAATTCCAGAGTACAGGCTAGAGAAGTGATTTCAGGTATGGTATGCAAAACAACTTATATCGTTCCCGCTGCTAGGACACAGGCCTCCTTACTGTGAACGGGGGCCGTAATCCACCACGCGGGCCAGGTGCGGGTTGGTAGATGTCTTAGAATGATTGGTTCTAGGAAATACTCGTTTCCTCATGGTGTTTTCCTTCACCGTTTTGAGAGCAGTGGTGATGAAATGATTTACACAAAGTAAGGTGCCTGACGGGTTCGAACTCACGACCTAACTCGTAGGTCGGGGCTGATACCACTGGACCACCACTGCTCACAGGTATGGTATGACCTGACAATATACTGACAAAATACCTACTCCAGTATCTAACAGTGACAAATATAACAAATTATTTATAAACAAGCCGTCCTTTATCTCTTTCAAAGACAAGAAATTAATTAATGATCGGCCTTCATTCCTTGACCCATTTCTATCACGACCTTAGCAGAGTCAGACACAAGTTTCATTAACTATTGAATAACCCTTCAACAACAAAACTTTCGCCTTATATTAATTTCTAATTGATAGATTTACAATGGGTTCAATTTCAGAATCAACTACAACAAACTCTTTATGTATTTCTTTTTGTTTTTTCTCTTTGTTTAATTATTTTTGTTAACCACAGTCGTCTTTGGAAAACTATGTCATAGCTACTTTCCTACACTACTACTTCATACATATAGGTACTTGTTTAAGATTATTTGGTGAATTTTGTTAAAGTTACCTTTAACCAATTTCTAGAGCTTCCCGCAAATACTTCTTTTCGGTATTTTTGCTAAGAATGTTGGCTATGACTGTTTTTATATGCAATCCATAAAGACTTCGAAATTTGCAGGGCTCCCTTCAAAATGGCCGTGTCGCTACCTGATACACCTAATATTTCACAGCTATACTTGTAAATAAAAGAAAGAAAGCGCCATTGCAGCGATCTGTTTACGTTGCACAGCGACCATTGTTGTACCTATTCGCTTTCTTTGTCAAAGTGCAAGAACACAACAGCGGACTTCCGATATTGTTGTCTGTTACAAAAAGCGCAAAGGTTAGCCGAAGATTGGTGTCTGGTGACGAATGAATCTAAATGTGTTGTTGGTTCGACAGGGAATACCAAAGTGCAAGATCAAAAAGCTGTTTTTCTGGATTGGCTTCTGTTGGATTGTATTTTGAAAAAAAGTAGTATAAACTTATCAGGTGCAGAGTTTGAGCAGTGTCTTTAGTCTCAATGGGAACTCCACACACCTCTTTGGGACTCTTCCTTTAACCGTAATAACAGTATGACTTTGCGAATGGATTGGTCGAAAGACTTTATCGTGTATACAATATTGTCCCCTTCCTTTGTGCACATTGATTAATTATTTGGGTTCTTTCCTTATTGCTTGCTGGGGAGTTTGATGAGCCACTTCTTCTTCCCAGCAACGCACTTCAAACCACTAGAACATGGCGATAGACGACTGTTTTGGGGTACTGTCTTATATAGGTTCGTGATGTTCATAAAGTGCTGGATTCTTAGACTTTTGATTTTGACTTGGATCTGTTTTATTTCTTTCTAAATCCTCTATACTTCTATTTTCATATGGGCACTCCTGTTCTTTGTATCTCTGACATTCCTTATTTCTCTTTCTTACTATAAAGTTCTTCTGTTTTCTGTTATACAACCGCTTTTCTCGTTATTTTCTCTCTTCTCTCTATTGATAGAAAAATTGTATTATTCAGTACAAGCTTTCTTAGCCGATAGGTTGTCTTCATTGAGCAACTAATTTAGTTCTTATATTCTAATAAAATGTGCAGCTATATAAAGGCAACATATTCACTACTTATTTGTATCTATTTTGTTACAACCCGCTACATTTCTAACGCCATCGTAAACAAACCGTTGTGTCCCCAGCACAAGTGAACCGTTATTATTTATTACTTATTACGTATCCGACTTTAATCCGAGTACAATTGCATCACGGTCGAAAGCGTAATTGCCACCAAATGTTATAAAAGCGAGAAACAAAACACTTTCCACGACTTCGTGAACCAAAATAGTTTTTAATGGATGAATGGACTAGAGGCGTCTGTGGAGTCGAAGATTATATTAAAATTTTGTAAATTGATGATGAATCTAAATCAGCAATCGAAGATAACTGGGATGATATTACTTAATTACATGTTATTCAAAAAGGTGTTCTTAATTATTTTAAATGAATGATGGCGTATGGTAAGATTTCAAACTTAAAACTTACGCAGAGAACTGAAATCTAATTCCGTATCCTCAAAAAAAATCCTTTTGGAGTTTCTTTGTGTCTTGTCACTTTATTTAATTATGATTCAAATTCAAACTGCAATGGATCCCTTATGCTGCATTCATTTTATCTTCAAACTTAGATATACAAGTATATACACCTAGCAGCTCTATTCCTTAAGAGAAAGATCAGACAATTTTTAAGTTCACCGCTCAAAACCATTATTCAAAAAGCATAACCGAAAAAAAAAACAACAAAGATGACACTTTTACTTTATAATCCGTTAGATAACAATCGTGTAACTTTAAGACTTAAGTACAACTTAACTTGAACTTAACGTTGGTTGGCGGCGGCGTGACGGTCAAGGCTCGCTGCGGTTTCACTTTCTGATACTTTTCACCGTCCGCTCTCACGGCGCCCGCGCAGTGATTTAAAATAATAATAAACACATTATGGGGCCATGACAACTGCATCGACCATGAAATGAATTACTCTTGAACTTCGAAAGGGTTTAGGTTTGTGTTATTACATTTTGTTTGACGCTCTCTCTTTTGATAAAGGGTAAGGTAAGTTGCCTTTCCTTTGATCCCATCTTGGGTATGTTTATCAAAGGTTAAGAACGGCCTTCTTATCTACATCTACATTGCGTTCTACTTCACCAACCGCATTGTTAAACAACATTATTTTAGTAGGTATATGCGAAACCTGAAGATAAGTACAGATGCCAGCACATCAAGCTACCCCATCTGTCAAATTTCTCTGATAGATTTTCAACTTTATTCCAAAAACATAAGGTTCATTCTTCTATTCTATTTTTCATATGGCAAGCAAAGCCGGTGTCGACTATTCTGCCAATGTCTAAGTGAATTGGAAAAACGTGTGTTATTACAACAAAAAAAACCGATAACGATCTTCGATGATACAGTTGGGATAACTGTTGATCTTGTGGGGTTAGTACTGGACTGAAACAAACAAAGAATAAATAAATTACATACTTATAATAAAATTGTTAGAACATTAAAGATACATTATCTACAACATAAACACAGATTGGGGATAAGGTTCATGTTCAATTGGGAAAATTTGACAGTTTGGGGTAGCTTGATGTGCTGTCTGTACATAGTTTGTTCAAAATAAGAATCTGAATCGATTCCAATAATGTTTACCTACACCATGTTAAATTTTTTCCCAAAAAAGTTTTGCAAGCGTGATGGAAAATGTTATCCCCAGTTATTTATAATACAATCGCCGTACGGTTAATATTAATTAATTACTACGACTAATTTATCAATGAGCACAATACGACGCCGACGCTGGACGCGCGGGGGGTGCGTGGCGCGTGTGGTGACACTGGTGACCATGTTTGTGTAGACAACTATACTGCCGTCCACAAGCTTTAATGCCGTTAATTCGCATAAGGTCGATTTTCGTTTTTTTGATGCCACCGTAATCAGAAAAAAAATCTCTATCTTTCTGTCTAAGCAGTATTTTTCTACTAATTGTGGATGCCGTGATAAAAAAAACTAATGCCGTTATGATATTTGATATGTTTACTACGCTAAAACGCAGCTAAGCAACATTACTAAACTAAAAAGTGACTAAGGGCTTATAATTTTCATTTTTAACTAGATCCATTGCACAACTAAATAGCATGCATTTCATATTTTTCTGCGCTTTTTTGTCCATAACTCGAAATATGATTTTGTTGGCTAACGGCATTATAGCTTGTGGACGGCAGTATAGGTAACATAACAAGCTAAAACTTTGAGTGGTTAAGGCCCATAGTATCCTCATCTCCCGTTTGTATGCTAAAGCACGACTGCCGCCCGCGCCCGCGCAGGGCACCTCTGTGCCTTTATCTCAAAATGGGGATATTCCTTTGATTAATTTACAATTGTGCTTCGGTGATTCTGTGGTACCTCTAACTATCTATTTTTCAGTGTATTTTTTTTTTCCAAATAACGAAGCCGTTTAGTAGGAGTATGGAATAGAAGCCAAAATAATGCGTGTTGGAAAATATTTTTTTACAGCAAAAGTATTAACCATAAAAAAAAGTACTTCGGGCAAAATGATCTATATGAATCTATAGCAAAATCATATATTTTTCAAATCTTCAAGACAAGCCGTTAATGAGCAGTAGGGTTCATAAAGTGACCGTGTTACGCTACCAAATGGGACGTAGGCCCTTAAGCGATTGACTGCTGCGCTGCCTGTCGCGGTTTCAATTCCCGCTCGGAACAAATATTGGTATGACCAACATTTAGTTGTCCCAGGTCTGGCTGTTTGTGTATGTGAGATTAAATGTTAGTAAACGCACCCATAATACAGGGGTAATTTAGGAAGGAAATGTGTGTGTGTGTATGTGTGTATGTGGGAATGTGTGTGTGTGTGTGTATGTGTGTGTGTGTGTGTGTGTTTCGTGTGTGTGTGTGTGTGTGTGTGTGTGTGTGTGGTGTGTGTGTGGTGTGTGTGTGTGTGGTGGTGGTGTGGGTGTGTGTGGTGTGGTGTGGTGTGGTGTGTGTGGTGTGTGTGTGGTGTGGTGGTGTGTGTGTGTGTGTGTGTATGTGTGTGTGTGTGTGTGTGTGTGTGTGTGTGTGTGTGTGTGTGTGTGTGGGGCAACGATAAAAAAAACACTAGGCACGTGTTTTATGTTTCGCATAAGTATACTAAAACTAGGGTCTTATTCTTGTCCCATTACTGGGATAGGAGAGACAGCAGTGGTGGCCCAGTGGTAACGGCCGCGACTTACGAGTTGTAGGTCGCAAGTTCGAACCCAGACAGACGCTTTACTTTATGTAAATCAGTTAATCACCAGTACTCTCAAAACGGTGAAGGAAAACATCGTGAGGAAACCGGCAAAAATTCGAAGACATGTGACATCTACCGAGCCGCACTGGGCTTGCGTGGTGGATTACAGCCCAGTCCCATTCAGGGAGAGGAAGCCTGTGTCCCAGCAGTGGGAACATGAACATGCTGGGAAAGGCTTATTCCCCCACACAGAGAACGTATGAGTATTTATCATCGCGGTTGCTCAAAGTGGATTGGCGATATCAAATTATGAGTCCAGCACCCTAATTGCGTAACTCACGATTAATCATAATCTGTTTCGTTTTCAAACAGAGTGCTAAACCATTGCTTCATATGTTTGAAAAATGTGTCTGCTCAATAACGTTAATAACGCAATGGAATACTGTTGAACTGTCAAAATGAAACAGATTATGATTAATCGTGTGTTACGCAATTACGGTGCTGATTTTTTCACGATACCTACCTATTTTCTTTCAGAAATGTCAGTGATGACCTTATTGTATATAATTTACTTATTTTTATGCATCTTTCATTGCATCCTTGGCCATACTCACTATATAAAGGTATTTTACCTGTATAAGCGCGTCCTTACTGGGCGGTTCATCCCTGAATAGTCTAGTCAGTCCCACAATTTTTTTGCGCTGTGCCGGTATGACCTATTCTTAAATAGTTTTTGTCGATACCAGAGAAGAAGTGAACATAATGAGTTCTAAATTGCCGCATTGATTGAAGTGTATTCCCACTAGTCGCCTGACCGACCTAGTATCGAGCCAAGATAGATAGAGAGATAGACCTAGTATAGATAAAAGTATTTCTATTTCGGATTAAGTAAGGTTGCGCTAAGTCCCTTTGGGAATATCGTGGCCTCTTCGTTTACAACTTCGTTTATTTTTCGAATTAACTTTTGTTAACTTTTCTTCTTACTTCTGAATTTAGCTGAAAAGAAAGTCAGTTTTTTTGCTTCGCTACACTTTCCGGATCAATTTGGCTGTCTGCCACAACACAATGCTAAACAATCCTCTGCATAAGTCGGAATAAACTCCACTGAATTTTTATTTACTAGATTAATTAGACACATGTGTGAATCAGTGCATTTAGCACTTTCGAAAATGGGTATAGTCGACCTCGTTGTTGTCACTTACACCAACAGGCCTTGTCGTAATGTCGTTTTCTTGACATGCGACCTTCAATCTTTGGGTGATCAAGCAATTACTTGGCCGACTATACTATGCCTACAACAGCTGTGCAACAGTGGGATTAATTTAAAACTGAACGCCATCTATTGGCACAAACCGACATGACTATGAGAAGTAGTTCTCTGAATTAGTCGTGTAGAGCGCCATCTAGAACTGTTGGAACGAAGTATGTAGGAAAGTGCTTTGCGAAATGATTCCATGACATATCGCCAGATGTCAGATATGTTCATTTTTAGTAGACCAGTGTAATAATTTTTTTTGAGTTTGCTTGATTTTAATATCATTTCCTGATATTATCTGGAATCACAGTTTTTATAATAATTAATAGTGGTCAAAAAGTTATTGTGAAGTGACGTTAATCATCCCAGAATCTTGGAGGCAGATAGGTGGCATAGCAGAAATTAATTGCATGTGTCAACGCTTACGTATATATCTGGCAAATAATCCCTAACTTCAATGGAATATTGGATATGCATTCTACCTATTATCTTCACAGACAGTCCACTATACAGGACCTGCCTGAACGAAGACGAGACATCAGCTCACGTGCTTCTAAACCGCCCGGTGGTTGCCGCATACAGGACAAAGTACTTCGGAAACCCAGATACCCTCCGTGAGCTAGTCAGTTACACCAAGGCGTTGCTGGCCTTCCTTGGGAAGGTGGGTGGATCAAATGTTCAATTTTCCCACCAGTACCTACCTACGCAAAATACACGCTTAGACGTGAAGTTGCGGACACCAGACTGACATAGGTACCTACTATTCTTCATCATAATCGGCCTTTATTATTCCCACTGGAGGGACACAGGCCTCCTCTCTATGAGAGGGAGTGTCCCAAAATCCACCACGCGGGCCCTGTTGGTAGATGTCACATGTCTTCAAATTTTTGGTTCTATTACATGCCGGTTTCCACACAATGTTTTCCTTCACCGTTTTGAGAGCAGTGGTGATGAAAAAATTTACACAAAGTCATCGCCTGTCTGGGTTCGAACCCACGACCTTACCACTGAGCCACCACTGCTCTACAAAAAGATAAATTCTAGGGGTCTACCTACTTCTACCTACCTATAATCTCAAATTCTTAGCTGAAGAATTTGCTCTGATGCTTTGTTACACTCATTTCACTTACAATTTCAATGAAAAGATGCCATCAATACAGGTAACCAGGCAGAAAATTTTACTTTCCTTCTCTATACTTAGACGTTCAAGTATTGTATCAGCTATGGCATTATCATTATCTGCTGGGTTTTTTCTTTCTATTGTTGATTGTCTGTGTAGAACCAAAAGGATGTACCTATTTAGTTACCGTTCGTTCCTTCAAAGGATTTAGTGTTCTCATAGTTTTATGGATCGAACTTCAAATAATTCGCAGTTTGGTTTCCTTAAAATGTTATTTTTCTTTCCTCTAATAAAATGAATGCACCTCTCTTTGTGAACCTCAAACGATAACAGTTTTGGGGTCCTAAAAAACGAAATAGCCAAGTATTTTTTTTTTAATTGATTTATCTCCATAAAAAATAAATTGAACTAGCTGACAGCAGTGGTGGCCCAGTGGTAACAGCCCTGACTTACGAGTTGTAGGTCGGGAGCTCGAACCCAGGGTCCTTTACTTTGTGTAATTTATTTAATTACCATTGCTCTCTAAACTAAATAAATAATAGTTTAAAATAATAGAACACACGATTTAAAAACCAAACTAAAAAGTACAAAATAATTTAATTCTATTAAAAAGCGTAGGGTGCTTTTTGAGGTATTTTTATAATCAATTAATATCAAGCACCCCTAGTTCTGCTACCAAAAAAACTTTTTTTTTTATTATTGAATTGTCATCGGTCCTCGATAAGTCAACAAAGTTTAAATGAAATCTGACCGTTTGAAGTGGGTCAAAATCAAGTCCAAACGAGTCAGTTACAAACAAACATGCTTACAAACATACTGGTGAAGCTAATAAAAGCGTGTTAAAACAGTGAAGGAAAACATCGTGAGGAAACATGCAGTTCTAGAACAAAAATTTGAAACATGACATCTACCAGCCCGTACTGATGCAGCCTATAATGTTCAAGACACACAAGCCTGGTGGGCCATAATCACCACGGAGGCTCAATGCGGTTGGTGGATGTCATATGTTTCAAATTTTTGGTTCCAGCACTGCCGGTTTCCTGGCGATGTTTTCCTTAACCTTATTCCCATCATCATCATCATTTCAGCCGGAAGACGTCCACTGCTGCACATAGGCCTCCCCCAATTTGGGGGTCTTGCCATAATCGCCACGCTTGGCAGGCGGGTTGGCAATCGCAGTATGGTGGTAAAATGCATAGAGAACGCTGCTGCCCATTCTCTAGTAAGTCCCGTAGTCGCCTCCTACTACACCCACTGGAAGAGATGGAATGGTGCTATTCTTTACGTCCGGCACCACACGGAACGAACGGACTTATTCTCATATAAAAATATAATTAGTGCACAAAATATTTTAAAACTTTATAAAAGAGTAACTATGGTTGTTCTTGCCCATTTTTCCCCATACAAATCTTTTGGAACGGGCGACGCCACAAAAAAATTAATGGCATATCATGCTCCATGTTCCTCAGATATCCACCACACATAACATTTAAAACCATTTGTCTTCCTCACGGTGACTGAACTCTATTATTTTCCTCATAAACGATGTCAATAGCATCATAACATCGTCGTGACATATTGTTATGTCACAATTACAGCAGCCGCCCCAAATGTGTGCCTGACGGAACAGACAGTCAGCGAGGTAAACAAATGTTCCACTCAGTTTAACATTGTCGCCTACTTTTGACACTATTGTGGGTTGTGCCCTTTTATTATCTTGCATGGTATACTTATTCGAATAGAATATGGTATTGGACCGCAACTGCGGTAACGAAAGTATTAAACACAGCTAGGTATAGGGAAGTAGCGCCACTGACCATCGGTCAGCTACGACATTCATTGATGCAGGATCTCAGGATCAGTAGATTAGATATTAGTGACTTATATCCTTCTTAAGTACGTATGTGGGTATCAAGTAACCAACTGCATCCCCCTTATTTTTAACCGACTTCAAAAAAGGAGGAGGTTCTATGTTCGACTGTATGTATTTGTTTTAATGTATGTTCACCGATTTCTCCCCCATTTGTGGACCGATTCACAATTTTTTTTTTTATTTGAAAGATATACTCCTGAGGTGGCCCCGTTGGCACCAAGTCAGGATCTGATGATGGAATCCCAGGGAAATCGAGGGCTACCCTCAAATGTTATAGGTATTAACAGTGTTTTTCATATATTTTCTACAGCTATTGAGACATTTGCATATAGTCATCATCATCTCATGACGCCGAGCATATGAAGGAAGGAACAACTCTTTAACGGTTAGGAGTGGTAGGAAGTTCGGGCATAACTCCGTAATATATAGACAGATTTGCAAAATTATGTTTTTGTTCAAAAGAGTTTTATCTCGAAATGGTCCCATTTAAATTTCATGTAGATCTAATGATACGTTTCGGAGACAGACAACGGAACTCTTCAAAAAATGACAGTAAACCAACCGCGATTGCTGCTATCGCATAAATATACATTGTTTTGACCCCAAGGATGATGAAATTTCAAGTTGGTGTGGGATAGGTACTATAATTAAAAAGTGAAAAATGAAAACTTTTTCCCAAAAAAAACAACCGGTTTTTCCGGAAATTGGTTGTTTTTTTTTGGAAAAGTTTTTTCTTAATGTCTCATAACGCTAATATGCGTGGTTTCAATAAAGCGAAATAGGAACACTTCATTTTTTGTAAACATGACTTGCTTCAACAGTACCCACCTATTAGAAGTAGAGGAGATAATTTATTTTATTTTATTTTTCAAACCCTTTTACATATCACAAGCTATTAAAACTGGTCTATAAAAAAATCGAACCGTAACTAGGCCCAAATAAAGTATTGACGACTAATGACATCTCAATTGCTTACCTATTTCAATAAATAAACCATTACTCCAAATCTTATATAAGTGCACATACACCTTCCAATTCATTCGATTTATTCGTAAAAAAGTGGCATTTCGCCACTAAAACCCAACAACAATAGGACCATTAGGAGATGTCATCGTGCGTGCAAACAAAAGCAGCCGGGAAGAGATAAAACAACGGAACACGGACAAACCACTTCAAACTATCAGTCACCATTGTGGACACTACCTGGTCCCAGTCGCTTCTCAACCACCGAGCAAAATGGTTGCGATCTTCTTAGTACTTACCTTAACCACTGCGGTAATATCCGCAGAGCATACTGGTGCATATTCATCACCGCAATACGCGAAAAAGATGTATCCGAAAAAAAGTTACGATACAAATGCATTACTGCCTCGCGAGAAACCACCAATGATTTTTAAAGAGGAACAGGAAGATCCAGAATCTATTGCTAGATTTGACGACGGCAATGCCACGGCTCAGTACGGGAGGTCATCATTCCTTGATGCGGCAGGCAGCTTCCTCAGTGGCACGGGAGGACAAGTGATGACCAGCATAGCAAGGGACTTCATTGCCAGGTCCACAGGCAGCAGTCAGGTTGGTTTTGACTGCGCATCCCAGGTTCGTACTTATTGCACTTCTCCATAAAGTTGCACGCATTTCTTGCATGAGTAATTTACTTTTCGTCTGTAATCTTGAAGTTGAATTGTTTTAGTGTGAGTCATAATAACAAAGGGTAGGGGATGACGTAATCAGCTAAGTCTTTCTTATCTTTTGCCGTTACCTTTATTTGTTATCTAAGAAATAATCAGTTGGTGGTGATTTTTATTTAATACTTGAGAATTTCGTGTCTTTTGCTGGAGCAATTTTAGTAGTTTAGAAAATAGTTGTAAAACGCTTCTCAAATATTGAAATTAACGACGACCCATACTGTACCTACACTTCGTGATAGTGGCTCTAGGCATAAAACTATATTACCAGGCCATCATTTTAAAACTACATATTAATCATCAATAAACTTTCTAATGGTTTAACTTATTACTTTTGCAGGTTCTAAGCTTAAATTTGACAAACCTAGTTATCCTGATCGTGCTAAAAGCGTTGATCTTAGCAGCGGGCTTCTTCGGCGCGGGCGCATGGAAAGGCGGACATCACTACGGAAGGAGTCTTGATGGTAAGTGACACGTCCATTTTAAATACACAACAGTCACGCTTGCAGAGAAATTTAATTGTAAAAGGTGCTGTAAAAGATTGAAGTGACGACTATTATATTTCATTCTCTCCTTAATTCACCGCCCAGATCATGTCGTTTATAAATATAATGCTATTGACTTCTTGGAATAGAAATCAATCTACGGTACGGCTTAATTTAAAACTTTCTACTTTTTCGTCGAAGAATTAAATCATAGGACTTATACAGGGTGGCATACCATCGACGCTCATCCTGAAACCATGGATTCAAATACATGATTCTGAAAAAAATTGTGCTGTTCCATACATTTTGCCAGCGTAGGTATAAATTTCTATGAAACTGACTACCCTAGGGTTTCTAGCATAATTTGCTGATTTCATGGTTCCGTTTTGTACGTCATTGTCCGTGAAAGATTTTGCGTTGGTTTATTGATTTTGGCATCTCACATAATCACTGTCAATCCTTATACAAATGAACCCCTTCCAATTACTTAATACCAACTCTAGCAAATACATCCAAAACCCTTTACCGGACACCAATCAGGTGATAATGAATTATTTTGGCCCTATCCTCCATCTGCCGACCGACCACCTTTCAAGGGCGCGAGACAAACAAACTGACCATATCCATAATCCAATAAAACCGGACGATGGGTTTGCCGTGTCCGGCTCGTAATCCCATTGCCACGGGATTATCTCCAGACCCACCCGCCAAATGACCAGCAAATTGTATCAGCAAATGGACAATGTTACTTGAAACTTTCGATTCTAAATACTGTTACTACTAAACCCGGCAGATAAGTATGCTCTCTCGTAACGAGAAAAGCCAATTTATATTTTCAAATAGTCTTTCAATTATGTGTTCTATGAGCATTGTTATTAGTAGTGAAGATAATTGATTTGCTTCTGTGTATTTATGGAGTCGCTCACATTCTCCGTAACTCACTGTTCTCAATAATATCTATGAAGACATTACTAACTTAATTGACGATCCATTCAAAAATGGGGACTGTTATTCAACACAACGTTACACTTAACGTTTTTCAATTATTCCACCTTTAATATAGTAACTCTGTTCGAATTTATAATCCTACTAGCTTCCGCCCGCGGCTTCATCCGCGTTAAGGTCGGAAATTATTCCACGGGAACGTACTATCGGGATAAAGAGTCTCCTATATGTTAATCTTGGTTA
This sequence comes from Antitype chi, assembly GCA_947359405.1. Classification (NCBI taxonomy): domain Eukaryota; kingdom Metazoa; phylum Arthropoda; class Insecta; order Lepidoptera; family Noctuidae; genus Antitype; species Antitype chi. The sequence goes on along the minus strand of OX375819.1, from coordinate 14,416,946 downwards.
TAATCTATCTTTGTGCCAAATTTCATCCAAATCCCTGTAGCCGTTTTTGCGTGATTGAATAACAAACATCCAAACATCTTCAAAAACTTTCACATTTCTAAATTATTACTAGCTGACCCGACAGACGTTGTCCTGTCTTAACTATGAATATTGAATTCGCATTTTATATACAGTGTGTAACAGAAACCCTATTGCTATCCTTGAACACTAAAGATAACAGCTGGTTATATGTTACGCGCAACTTATTTTTTTTTTTCTTTCATAAGAACCTTGTCCTGACAATAACAAACACAACAAAAAAAAAAAGAATTATCAAGATTGGGTCAGTCGTTCACGTGTGATGCCGTGACTAAGGGAAATAGGGATTCATTTTTATATACAGGATGGGTAAAAAATCGTGGATCAAATCAAACAGGGCGATAGTTGAGGTAATTTGCAGTAAAAAATATCTGGTAGAGCTCTCACTTGATCTCCTTAAAAGTTATGACTATTTGAGTGTTTTTTGAAGAAAATACCAATTTTTATAGGCAATAGAGTAAAATGGGTACCTATTTGAAAACAATAAATGATGTTTAGTTGCTTCTAGGAAATGTATCATCACTTTAGAACCTTATTGTAAAAAAAAAGTATATTTTTACTTCATATAACCTCAACTATCGCCCTGTTTCGTTTGATCCACGATTTTTTACCCACCCTGTTTATACAGGATGATTGGAAGATGGGTGCAAAGCTTTAAGGTGAAGATAGTATAGACAATTTAGAACCATTTAAGCCATGGTTGTCTCAGACGAAGTCTTACCAATTTTTTTTTTTAAATAAGGTTTAAAAGACGTATTGTACAAATTTTTCATTTTTTCTGAGCTTTAAATGTCTGTAAAAAAAATGTCTAATGACACAGAAGCCTAAAACATGTTTTGCTTGATTGCTTACACATTACTTTAATTAGATAAATAAAAAATTAATTCATTTATCATTCAATTTGGCCATAATTATGCAGTTTTCATTAAATTTTGAGAATTTCCGAAAAAAAACTTAAAAATTTGGTTAAAAATATTTGGTAAGACTTCGTCTAAAGACAACCATGGCTTAAATGGTTCTAAATTGTCTGTACTATCTTCGCCTTAAAGCTTTGCACCCATCTTCCAATCACCCTGTATATACAGTAGGTTATTATACACAAAAAACGCAGATCAATTCCAAAACAACAGAAACTTATACTGCCTCAGTTCACTTATCTAGTTAGTTATCTCGCTGCCATTCTACACTGCTCAGAATAAATTAAACAATCAGCAGTGATTTTTAAACGACTTCAAAAAGGAGGAGGTCTTTAATTTGTCTGTTTTTTTTTTGTATATTCCGCCATATCTTTGGCAATTGTGAATCGTTTTCGAAAAATTATTTTTTTAATAGATGCCTCAGGGGTGGTCCCATATACCTATTTTATTAACCTTGCTTGGGAAGTTTTTGCGTCAGCTTCGAGAAAACGTATACGAACTAATTGTTAATACTTATATACAGAGCGGTAACAGTATCGCGAGTTCAATTGTTTTTCCCATCTCAAAAAATACCCAACGCGCCTAAAGAAGTTTTCACTTCCAAAACAACCGACTGCGAAAAAAAACACTACAAAGTAAAAAAAGAACTTTAATTTCGGAATTCAGTGGCAAAAAAACTAAAATACAGATCCAAAGACACCGACTTCCGAAATAAAAGTTGTTTTTCACTTTGTAGTGTTTTTTTGGAAGTTGGATGTATTCAGCAAATTATTAAAGTATTTTCTTCTACATGACTTTTTTAGACAACAAAAACGCGACGTACATAAGCGAGGACGAGATCCTGCTGTACCTGAGCTACCTTGCTGGCCAGCAGAAGAAGGACTACGGCTGTTTGTACCTGCTGTCATGCCAGAAACCTCAGCAGGCTGCGCTGTATTCCTCGGGAGCTGAACTGTTGCTGCAAGGAGTGAAGATGTTGCAAGGGTACGTACAATATTCGGATGATCTTCTTCTTTGTTATGTGTGCCTAGCCTTTTTCCAAATATGTTGAAGTCAGTTTCCAGTCTAACCGGATGAATACCAGTATTTTATATGGAGCGCCTGCCTATCTGACCTTCACTACCCAGTTACCTACAACAAAATGGGGTGACTATACATCCCTTGGCAAGGCTACCTGAATCGTCTAAGAATAGAAAAAGTCATCGATAAATGCCGTCACTAGTTCGCGTTTGACATCAGAGGGGCAATTCTCGTAATTTTAACAACGTTCACAGTCTGATCTCAGTGTCAATCTGTCAAAAATACCTCGATTTTTCATACATTTTTGACATTTGCTTGTCGCTGAGATGAGACTGCGACTAGATTTTGAACGTTTTTAATTACGCACCTATTGGTGCTGACATCTCTTTAAAGTAAATAGCGTAAAGAAAGTACACATTTAATTTAATCTAAATTGATCCAGACCTGAATCTAGCTGCCTAGCCTATGAAGATGGGTAGGCCTTTAGTGTGGGATGCAACGTGTGTCGATACTCTTGCGCCATCCCATCTTCCTGGCTCGGTGTGCTGTGCTGTCGTTGCCGCTGCGGCTGCGGAAAACCTCAAGCGGCGAAAGTATAACAACATTATTGGTAATTATATTTTCGAGCCGTTTGGGGTTGAAACCCTCGGGCCGTGGGGTCCGAGTGCTCATGCTCTCTACAAGGAAATCTCCAAATGGCTGGTTGACACTTCCCGTGACCCAAGGGCTGGTTTTTACTTTGGCCAGAGGCTGAGCATTGCTATACAGCGTGGTAATGCCGCCAGTCATTTGGGTACATTACCAGTCGACAGCGATGCGGATGAGTTTTTTGACGCTTTGTTTTAGTTTATTCGCTGTAGTTATATAGTTTAATTGAAATAAATTTACCCTAGCCTATTCCTAACTATGTTGGGTTCGACTTCCAGTCCAACCGAATTCAGCTGAATACCAGTATTTTACGACTGCCTATCCGCCTTCACAACCCAGATACTGTGTAATACGATACCCCTTGATCCAGACCTGGATATTATCTTTAAATTACAGGGAGAGTGCAAATTTGGAACCATATGCTGAAATATCGATGGGCATCAAGCAAGCGGCTGAATGGGGAGAAGGGGGGATGAACTGCGAGACCAGATACAAATGTGGAAAATAAATGAAGAAATTAAGGTCTAATGATTTGGTTATGATGGTGTTGATGATTTCTTTTCAGTTTACGTTTTTATTGTGATAGATGTTTACTAAACGAAAGTTGAAGAAAAAACCTATTTTGCTTGAGTTTAAAAAGTGTGTACAAGTTGAATAAGTACTGAAAAGCATGAATGTAAAATACGTGGACACAGTAATATTTACAATAACATCTGTTTCTAGTATACTAAATATATGTTTCTAATTAAGTCATAGAAATTCATAAAAATAAGATGTTTTTAGTCATAATTATAAATAATGTAAATTAAATCGAAATAAGATTTTATTTTACAGAAAACGTAGTTTATTTCGAATTCGTATTTCGTAATATTAAAAAAAAATTGTACAGGTAAGCGGATGTAATCTTATTTAACATTTTAAATATATTTTTGGAATACAAAAAACTGGGTCCTTTCCATAATTTTCTCACACACTATAAAATTAGCCCGAATCAGTCTAAGTCACATTTACTCTTCCAAGATAGAGGTCCATCATTGCCTAACTAGACTCCTTACAAAATATTTGCCTATAAGGCCGATTGTGCACTATACGGAATTTTACGGTCCATATATTTGCTAGATGACCATGTGTCATTTGTTTAAAAATTGAACCACCATACCGTACCTACCGTAAAACTCAGTATACAGACGCCAAGCACATCAAGCTACCCCAATCTGTCAATTTTTTTTGATAGATTTTCATCTTTATTACATAAAAATAAGGTTCATGTAGAATTGGGAAAATTTGACAGTTTGGGGAAGCTTGATGTGCTGTCTGTACACAACTAGCTTTGGTTTCTAAGATAACGGTTCCGTCATATTATAATGACCGTCATGAAAATCTGTAATTTTCCCAAGCTCAAGGGTAGCTCGCGAAATTAATTTTTTTTACGTTTCTTACAATTAGCAAGTCAGTGTCAAGCTGTTTGTTGAACATAATATAATTCGCGACTGTAAAAAATATGGTTTTGCATACATACATACATACATAAACTCACGCCTTTTCCCATGGGGGTAAACAGAAACTGCTCAACGCCACCTGCTATGATCATCTACTTTTTCATGAAATAGTAATTTATTAACCGACTTCAAAAAGAAGGAGGTTATCAATTCGACATGTTCATATTTTTTTTTTTTGCAAAATTATTTTTTTGTTCGAAAGGGTTCTATTCCGAAATGGTCCCATTTAACTTTAATCTAGATCTGATGATGAGTTTCGAAGACAGCCAACGAAACACTTAAAAAAATGACAGCAAATGAACTGCGAATGCTGCTATCGCATACAATGCATTGTTTTGACCCCTAGGCACCGACTGCCGAAATTAAAGTTATTTTTCACTGTGTACTAGAAGTCGGTTGTTTTTTAAATTAAAATGTACAGTCACAAAAAGAGACAAGTACCTAACCAGGGACGTTGGGTATAGTTGAAGTTTAGTAAGAAACCAATAGATGTTTTCGAATAAAATTTAATTTCATTAATAGAAAATAAACAACAGTAACTGATGTATTAAATGTTATTCGAAAACATCCATCGGTTTCTTACTAAAATTCAAAAATATCCGACGACCCAGATTATTTATCTCTTTTGGTGACTATACATTCAGCGTCAATAATATCGGGACGAACAGACTGTTCGAAATGATCTAAACAACTTTGAACATTAAATATTTAACTCAATAACAGGAGGAATGTTTCAGAATGAAGACAGTACACGACAACTGTCATTCTGACAAGAACTTTATCCAATTGAGATAAATTAGTTGTTGAGATAATTTTGAACAGTCTGGTCGTCCCGATATTTTTGACGCTGATTGTACGTAGAGGTTTGTATAGATGATTTTAAGAGCGTTTATTCTGAAAATGGGCAACGTCGCAAATGGCCGTCACTAGTTAGCGATATTTCATACTTCCATACAGTAATATTAACAAATTAATAAAAACAGGTACATATTTGACAGCAATTTGCGACGTTGCCAACTTTCAGAATAAACGCTCTTAATGGTTATGATTCTGTGAATATCTGTTAATTAATTATATGTTACGGTTGTGAATCATATTTTAATTAACATACAACCTGGCACTGACTTTCAAATTGCAAAAAACTTAAGAAAATTTTAATTTATTATCTACCCTGGAGCTTCCACCTCAAAAACCGCCGTTATTGGATGACCGTTCACCGCTTTTTTAGGAAACCAAACCATTACACCCACTTATTTGCCAAGCTCTACTTTAGTAATACTGAAGGTACACGATAGCTTGCGTAATTCAAAAGGACATCATTTATTAAGAACGGAAAAATTTAAGAACAGGCCAGAAATAAAATAGTTGTTTTCTTATCGAAAATGACAATTTGGAAAAAAAATTGGGCTGAGTTTTCAATAGTCAGATAACGTTTATCTGAGGAATAAATATGACGGTTTGACAGCTTTGTATAGAAAATATGCCAAACTGTCAGATTTATTCTCCAGGTAAAAGTTATCTGACTATTGAAGAAAAAATTGCCCCAAAGTCTACAATAAATGCTGCTATTTGAATTTGAAACTACAAAAAACATATTTTTGTTAACAATAAGTATTTAAACTTTCATTTGCGTCTTTGCAAACAGTTATTGGCCATGGTATAAATGGACATGATAATATTATTATTATGTAACAAAAATATGATTTTTTGTATTTTCACACAATGACAGGGGAAATATTAATCGTATATTCTCGCTGTAACGGTAAAAAATATTATGGGTGTTATTTACCATACGATTTTTGTTCCTGGCTTTACTTTAATTTTTGGGTACAAATTTTTGAAACCTCAATGATATCCTGAATGAATCGGAAAAATTTCGCGGCTACATTGAAAAAAATACCTTAAATAATACTAAACTCGAGTTTGACAAGTCCTCAACTTCATATTCTCAATTCAGAAACCGGGAGTACCTATCTCTAGCCCAAAAAAAAAATACAATTTAATATTCCTATCAATTTCCCTTATTTATCACAACATTTTGAAGAACTAAGGAGCATTTGCAGCCAGCACTCTGGGAGTTCGATCCGCAGGGTTGTTAGCTCGAGCTGCTCGGTATTCTGCATAGGATACATAACCGTCGCCATCTTTATCGTCGGATTCCAGGGTACGATCCACCAGAGCTGAAATTATAACACGGTATTTTATCTTCATGTCAGTTAATGTATAAAATAAGGTATAATTTGGACATGGGAACAAAAAAATCATTAAAAGTGCTTTCGAATGCTATGCATCATTAATAGAAAATGTTTCTCGTTTCACCATGCATAATCAGCCAACAACTGAGGGAACACGGGTGGGTTTTAGGCAGTAAAAGACTGACACGACCTCCTGCTCCACTGAGAGCGGGAGAAGATATTTGAAGACATCCCAACCAACAAAAAAAAAACCACCATTTGGCAAGCCTTATCTCAACTATTTTTAAGCTCGGCTTACAGTGTAAGAATTTTACATGAAGCAACTGCCTATTAGACCTCTACAACCGAGTTACTAGGTAACACGATACCCCTTGGTAAGACTGGTTGTCAGACCTTCGGGAATTCGGGCTTCTAATGACCCGTAACGACTGTCAAAGATACACGAATGACAACCAACTCCTTAACTTACTTTCCGAGACACGGAGGGATCTCGGTATGTAAAGATGGTCACTCATCCACGGAAAAACCGCGGCAAACTTAACCTGAACGAACCGACGAACCGTTTTATTCTTTACAACTTACCTATGTAAGCCTCCAGATCATTTGCTTCGGGCTCTATAGACGAATCAGCATCTGGATCAGGAGCTTCATGCTCTATCGTGTGGTATACTGCCTGAAATACATTGGATTAAAATCATTAATAAAGAATATTGACATCTCAAAAACTAGGATTACTATAGGTAGGGATAAAGTCTACAAAATAGGCAAATCTTCATCATTTCAGGCGAAAGATATCCACTGCTGGACATAGGCCTCCCCAAAATAGGCACATACGTGCTAGGAAACTGTAATTTATTAAGTAAATTTGCGAAGTGACTTAAAAAAAAATCCGGACAGATCATCAAACACAAAACATATTTTCTCACTGTGTCTTAGCTTCATAACATATTCAGTCTTTAATGTTCCCACTGCTGGCCTCCTCTCTGTGACAAGGAGTGAGCCATAATCGACCACGCGAGCCCCCTGCGGGTTGGTAGATGTCACAAGTCTTCGAATGTTTGTCTGTTTTTCGTCTGAATTGATTCGAAAAGTACCTCTCGAAGAGAGGAGGCTTGAGTCTCAGAAGTGGGAACATTTTACGTTGATTATGATAATTCGAAAAGAAGTTTCAAGGTTATCGGGTACTTCATTATTCTTCTCACCTTTAACAACTCCAGACCATCCAACATCGAATTCTTATCAAAGTCGTGAGCTGAAAAGTAATGGAACTCCAATTCTTCCGGTGTCATCTTTGACAGCGCTTCTGCTGTGAGGACATGTGTATCTTCTTCTATATGTCTGTAATGAGTAGAATCATTGAATATCACGTTTGTTATATATTTGCTAACAATCTTACGTTCCGCGCCGCAGACCAGAACGTCGTCACTATTGTAATCACTTACTTAATGTCGTGCAACAGTTGCGTCTTTCTTGTGAGAATCATCCACGACAAGACAGTTACCCTTGGGCTAGTACTCAGTTGGGATCTAACAATGGAGATGGTGTCCCAATGATAAAGTCCGAATTTTGGAAACCCTTCTCATTTCATCATGTCCGCCTGACTGTTTATCTATGGTTAGGCGTATATCTTTATTCAGTTCTTGCAGCATACGACCTCACGATGCCATAACGACTGCACCCTGCACCCACTTGGATAAGTTCATGTTAGCTTATTAGCAAACCAATTCTTTTTCCCAACAACTTTTTTAACATTTCCCTTTTCTTTCATCTGGTAGATAGTTTCCAATGCGAACACAGCATTTTGGCCTAACTTGCTAATACAACTTCCTTGTCCTAAATTATCTGTCTTAAGCTAAATTGATAACTTTAGAGTGCTAATTTTTGACTATATATAACGTAAGAAACGGTCTGTATTCCCTAATTGGTTAGGTAGTGGTGTACCTATAACCTTTCAAATATTTTAGCACAGGTTTTTTATTTCGGAAGATATCACTTGAATGACAGGCGCGGAACTGTAAAGACCTAAGCGCGGAATAAACGAAATAATTTATCATTACATGCATACAAACGTTTCAATAATAGATAATAGACCCTGGTACCCAAAGCAGCAGTTATCTGTGACTCCAAATGGCGATGAATTTAAGGTCGATTTAGAGTAAGATGGAAGATGACGAGGAATTAGTTAAGGTCTTAAGAGAGCCACGTGTAGATAGAGGCAAAGAAAATGATGTATGGGTATACATCATTTTCTGTACCTATAGTAATGTAAAGGTTGGTTACTTACCGAAGGTAACCGTTTATTGTACTAGCAGGCAAGGAAATGGCTTTATCACATTCAAATTGTCAAAAAATATCTAGAAGAACCCTTCAAATATCTTAGCTTAGGTTTTTTATTTCGGAAGAAATCGCTTAAATGACAGGCGCGGTACTGTAAAGATATAAACGTGGAATAAATGAAAAAAATAAAATAAGTATACGCATACAATCAATACATTAATAGGCCCTGGTACCCAAGGCAGCAGTTATAGATCTATGACTCCAAATGGCGATGAATTTAAGGTCGATTTAGAGTAAGGTGAAGGTTAAGATGACGAGGAGTTAATTAAGGTCATAACAGAGCCACGTGTAGATAGAGGCAAAGAAAATGATTTATACCCACAATATGTTTAATTTCGGACTATAACAACTTTTATAAGACTTACTTGGTATCGTGTAACAATTGTACATCTCCAGTGAGTGACTCCGAGCCCCGTGGCTTGTAGTGGTGGTGTCTCTGCTCAACCGGGGTCTGCCCGTGTGGGTGATGCGGCCCGCGACACATGCCCAACGTCAGCGCGTTCAGCATTAGTACTAGACATGCTGGAAGGAGAAAATTATTGGTGGATTTTTATCTGAACAAACATATTAAATATTAGTATGCTGAAAATCTCTGGCAATAGATATCCTAATTAGGCATCGCTGCCTAGTTAACATCGATGTGAAACGTTAGACAGGCCAGTGATGAAGAACATGGTCATGGTGTATCAACAAACAATGTTGATTACCTACTGAAAAAAAACTGTGGTAAACTTTCGCAATAATACTCTTTACTTGCAACTATAAGCTTTTATAACCTATTTTATTACCAGACATGTTAACATTAACAGTTATATTTGTTGAAGTATTTAATTTTTTTGCAAATGATTGCGACTTCTGCTGTTGCAAACTGGATGACTTAGGTATCTATATTCCTGAATATGATGCCGTGCCAAAATTATTTGGTTACGTTGCACCAACGGCACATATTGGTTTGCCATCCCTGATATAGGCTATCGATATTACACTCTTCATACTATCTAAACATACCTACCAACAAAAAAAAAACGGACACTTAACGCGTGTGTCAAAACTCACATATCCCAAACGCTAACAATCGGCACGCGCCACAAATTCGTCGCATCAGTCGACAAATAACAGTGACAAATATTACAACAATCAGAGAACCAACAGTACTTAATACCTGTCTTTAATTTGCACTGCATTGTAGTTCGCAACATAAAGGGTGGCAGCTGGGGTCCCCTCGTACCCCATGTGGTCCACGGGCATCCCGCCGGGACCCAATATTCACACCTCATTTCACAAGAGTCCTGCCCATTACATTTATCATCGCCTAGTCAAAGGCACGTCAAATTGAATATTTGCTGGGATTTCTGTTTGAAATTAGCTGTATTGTAATTTGCGTGTTTATTTAAATTCAAATGGCGTTTGTTATGTATGTATTGGAAAAAGTGGCATCTATTTTTTTTTTAGTTTTACAAATAATCAGATCTTGATATTTTTGACGGGCGGTGCAATATTAGTGAAATCCGCGATGTCGACTTACAAACAAGATTTATAAAAACGAGACTTTTATGTTGCACATCCTCTGCCCACACTTATTTATGTTTAAGTCACGGTTAAATATTGATGGACAATAAGTTTATATCATAAGTAATAATAACAAACATATCAAACAAAAAATGCCCCAATTTTCCGCCTGCCCCGAATATGATAACTTTATCCTCTTACAAACATCCATTAAAACAAAAAGAACAGGTGCCGTCACCCTTTAGATAAAAAAACCTATTACAAAGAACTTTCAATGTATCGAATGCATAATTTATTTTATCCCCTCGATTTGTGAACAGTTGGCATAGAGAAAGACGAGACTGGTCTTTAATCGGACCCCACTTTATTATAGAGCAGTATAAAGCCGTAATGGGGGACAAATTATGCACTCGCTGTGACAAGTGCGCTGTACATATGTCGGGGTGTCCGTAGCAAGCGGTACTACGGACACGGGGACATACGAGACGGGCAGAACGGCGAATAAGTAAAACCTGTATGAAATTAATGAGCACAGCTTATGTACGAAAACGAAGCGGTTAAGATTTAGGTAAAATGTGAAAAATAGAAATGTCAGTTGTCTGAAAACTTTACAGATTTTCCCTATACACTTTTTATGACCCAAATTTCAATTGTTATGTCTTTTTATACACCTACTATAGCTCGTTTTAGCGGGCAACGAGGTCGTCTGGTTGTCTGCACGCTGCAAGATCTGATGGACGCTCGCCAAAGCTCGTAGCCAAATTCTGGACTGACTGTATTTGGATTGGTATCGACACGCTAAGAAGACGTCGAAGACGCCCAAATTCAACTTTGAATGATTTTTAGGATTATATTCATCCAATAACTAATGGTATTACTCTATTTGGAACTCTGGCTTCTAAAAGACGAAATCTTGGCATTTAATAGTCAAGACTTCAACATTCAGGGCTCACTATATTATACATTCTCTTAACAATGGCCAGAAAAACGACTAATAGAGAAGTACAACAGAAAACGACAGCTAGTGCCGACCCCAAATAAATTAGGATAGGGCCAAGATAATGATTATGATGTTAGAAATTCTCTTAACCCAAATATTCGCCATCCAGTCCCCCAGTATGTCACAAATATGAATGCACCAGGGTCTCGCGGCCTCCAGCCCGCCATATTATCGTCTGATAACACCCTAATCCCATGCGATTACAATGGATCCGTCGCCACGGGTCACAGACTCCTTTATTTTGTACTGAGCCTTGGTTACATTTTGGTTTTCGGACTACAATGCCAAATAATGGACTAATGAAGTGGGATTGGAGATAGGGATCTAAAAGTGGAGTAAACCTGTTAAAAGATTTCATGGCGGTGGGTGTTCAGAAGGCGTCAATTGATCAGTGCTTGTGATTGAATTTTCACAAAAATGTTACCGAAAATGATTTCTGAAGTTATGACTTGCCAAAGAAAACAAACTGTAAAATTTTCAGGATCTTGGAGGGTTTGAGCTGAAGACAATTTGTAGGTTATACAAATTTAATGAAAACTCCAATCAGATAGATATGTAAGTGATTTTAGGAGTTTTTAGGTTACTTCTATGATTTCCATAAGGATACAATGAAGATAACTCTGAATTCCTTTGTCCAAAACCAAGAAAATTTGTAAAATAAAATCAAATTCTTACCCTCTACTCTCATGTCTGTTGCATCACTCAGATTCTCACTTGTTTTCCTTTTAAAAACAAAATAACATCACAGTTTTCTACCAACACGTTTTGAGGCATCTGTCAAGGGCTGACATTAGAAATCAATTTAACAGCGCACGCGCAAACAGTACAAGCAAACCAATACTTTATTTGTAGCATCCTAAAGACTATTATTCCTTGTTTCATTATTTGTTTCAGCGCATGTCAAGTTTCATCTTTTTGAGGGTGCCGTTGTTTCCAATACCCTCCGCTAGATGTCACTAAGAGTCTAGAAGGGACGAAATCGTAACATGCTTTTATTTTCACTTATCGAAATAGCCGTAGATTGTAAATCACAGAGCTTAATTGGTTCTGGGGGAATGGGTCAGTAAGGGTAATCAGAAGAGTGGACACTATGGCCTGGAGTAAATTGTCACTACACTTCTGTTAATTAAGAAACGATATTATAAACTTTTTGTTTAAGTGCCGATTGTGAGACATGTACCTACTTAGAGGTCTGAAGTTTAGATGTGTGTTGGTATCACGAAGCTCGCTGCTTATTATTTTCACGTATACATACATAGTCTAGTCTAATTAAAATACAGGGCGGCAGGGACATCGACAAACACCCTGTATCCATGGATTCAAGACATGATTCTGATTAGAGATAGCCGAACTGGAAAAATTGGAAATTATTTCACGATAATTTCTAAATTCTTTATTTAAAAAGAATCGTTAGGTATGACACCTTAGCCTTTTTCATAGAGCGTTTTGACTGATTTCATTTTCCAGCTCAAGAAAGATGGAAATGTTGTAGTAATAAGTCATTAAAATATGGCAGTAATGCTTTAGGAGCTGTCGTTATTTTGGCATCATTACATGTGATTACAGTCTCTCAAAATGAAATCATATTATACCTATTTCAATTTAGAACATTGATTACTGATAGTTGAAGTAATCAGCCTATAACGTTCGCCACTGCTGGGACACAGACCTCCTCTTGAGGAGCCGCCTACTATGTAAGCCGTTAACCACTACGCGGTACTAGCTCGAGTTGTAACTTCGAATTTTTGGTTCTAGAACATGCCGTTTCCGCACAATGTTTTCCTTAACCGTCTTGAGACCAGTGGTGATGAAATAAATTACACAAAGTCTGCCCTGTCGGGGTTCAAACCTACGACCTACAACTCGGAATTCGCGGCGATTACCACTGGAACACCGCTGCTCCTTATTTTGACATACGATGTAAATTCATAATTTATGTAAAAACAAAGAACAGTTGGTCTTAACTAACTCTAAATAGCTATATCTTCCTATATCAAAACCAACTAACATAATCTAAGTAGCTACGTGTAAAATCCGCAACTCATCATGGTGTTTACAATCCTCTATTTTAGCCAACAACCCATACATACAACATAGCCACATACTTATCAACAACTGAAAACTCATCTCAATCTCTCCGTCGATAATAACCTTTGAAATTTCTATATACGACTCATTTTCTCTTATCTCCACTTTGAAATAGATCTTTATTCCTTTAAAGATAGGAACAGAATTTGCTGGCACAACAAGGCTTTTGTTCACGGGCACAAAGTCTTATGTCCTCACCCGACAGTAAGATTGGTATTGAATCTTAAATGGACTTAGGTAAGGGTTGATTTTTGTTTGTAAAGTAGTTCAATAGAAGACTTTTTAGCATGGAAATGCTTATGTTTATAGCGATCTGTTGTGGGAAGTTAAAAAGAGACGGGCGTATGTAAGCGTGTGAGGGATTGTATGATCAATACACGAACAGGCTGCGTGTCCTCCGAAGGCTCCCTAATGGTCGTTTTCTTACATTTGCATGCTAATTGACTTCCCTCGCTGCGTTCCTTTTGTCGTAGCGTGTGTGACGTAAATTGAGACGAATTAGCGTCTTGTTGGGAAGTAGATGAGCAGTTTAGTGGGACGGGTAATAGTGAGGCTCTTTAGAAGAAGTGTTTTTTGAAATCTAATTGCGTTGGCTGCTTTTTCAAATGCAAATGAACGTATCTCAATCTAGATTTGTAGGAATCTAAATAAATTTGACTGCCTCATTGGGCTAGTGATCGTAAGCGATACTGCTAAGCATGTGGTCCTGGCTTCGATTCCCAGTTCGAGCTTAAGTGTTATTAGCAGAGATCGGATATTCGGATGCATATTCACCTTAAGTTGAGATGTTGGCTAACATGGAATGCGCTTTTGTATCGAAAAAGTCTTAATTTAGGTAATTCGTTTGTTTATTTTTTGTTTTAACTAATACAAATCACCCCTCCTCCAGTACATACACATATTTGTAACGGGTTTAACATTAATTTTAAATGAATACACACTTGAATAGTTATGCAATCCAAGAATCCCGGGGTTTTTAATAAATATGACAAATAATTTATAAAGCCGCTTCCATACTTTCATAGCTAAAAATGATCTTTATGTAAATATGCATCCGAATATCCGATCTCTGGTTATTAGGTTTTACTATTTGAAATTTTTCAGAAGCAGACCGTAGTCTGGATTTGTGCTCGGTTGATAGAAATAGGCTCGCCCCCTTTTACATAGGACTTAAACATAACAGGCGAAATGTGTTTGTACTATAGGTATTCAGAGAAACAAATCGTGATGTTATGTTGTATGTAAATCCATGATGCCCATTGAGGTAATTGAAATATAATACTGACAAATAGCTATCAAATCAATTCATTTTTCAAGGGCGATATCACTCAAGGGATTTCATCGACACTGAATTCAAATGAAACTGAAGCTTCACAAAATAATTCTGTTACCTTGATCATTTTCAAAGTCAAAGTCAAACGTTTATTGCGATCATTTTCAGCAGATATTAAAATGTAAGTGTGATTGCTATTGTGAAATTGTTCATAGTGTACATATTTCTTTTTAAATATCATACATAGGTACATATTACCCATTCCATATTATAAAACAAAGTCCCTTCGCCGCATTTGTCTGTTTGTCTGTCTAATCGACGGACTGATTCATGAAAAATGTTTGGGTGTATAATTAATTAATGTTTTGTTTAAATTCGATGAAATGTGATGATTGAAGATGTTGGAAAAATTCATACCGACTGGGAGCTTTACTGGCGTTATTTTTTTTTTGAGGCTGGAATATCATCAAATAATTTCTCCCGCTCTGGGTGGAGCAGGAGGGCGTGTCAGACTTTTGCTGACTAAAACCCACTCGTGTTCCTTCAGTTGCTCGTGGGCCAGGAGCCACGGTATCTCTTTCGAACAACCCGCACCTCTGGTTATTATAGTTAAATTTTAAGATTATTTATAGTTACCATTTGACCACTGGGTGACCACTAGTATTAATAATAGTTTGATGACCACACTTTAGTACTAAGATCTGTAAAAATCAGCGTCTCTTTCCAGATCTTAGTATTAAAGTGAGTAAGAAGATAAGAAATAAATTTTAAACCTCCACAGTATGTGATTTAGAAGCAAAACACATCACAAAATGAATCATAAATCTCAATGTTAGGAACAATAAATTTTCGGTTTTCTGTATCAAACGGAGATTTGCGGCGTAGGGCGGGTGTGGGCGACGTTGCTAGGCAACCGTCCGCCCCACCACTCTACCTCTCCCCCTACCCGGATCACTTTTAAACTTTCATGTCGGAAAGTTTTTAAGGTTTGCTTGTGGCTCTCGGATTCGCCATCTTTTTGTTTTAAGCCTCTTTCTGAGGAAAACAACATGAATAGGGTACACGTGCCCCTAAAATGTTCTTGAGAAAAATACTCAGAATAGGTACCTACCTAATTTGTTTAAGCAGATGTAAGGAAATTCTTTGACTCGTAAAATGTATATATACATTTAACATAGGATGCGAACCAAGCGTCGTCTAATCGAATTAGAGAAGCGAAAGAAAAATATTTTCTACTAGCATTGAGAGGGATGATTTGATTTGTAAATATCATATTATTTATTTATTTTATATCATATTTTATCATACCTGACCAGATTAAAAACTTACCGTTGCAAACATTTTGAAAAACGTTCCACAGAATTCCTTGTAGTAAAATGTTATTATTCTGTGCAGAATTTCTTAAATGATGATTTTTTGTAATATCTTTAATATCCTCTACTTTGTATTAAATTTGCATGCTTTATTAAGGCAGTATGTACATGGACCCTAATATATAAATTAACAACTTATTTTTATGTAACTAAATTCTAAGCAAATAAAGACCTATTCTATTCTATTTATTCTGAATTAGGTGAGTACTTGCAAGAAGAAACTGCACCTAATTCCAATAGAAAAAGAAAATAATTACTGTTATAATATTATCAATCTGCCTAGCCTTTTCCCAACTACGTTTGGGTAGGTTTCCAGTCTTACTAGATGCAGCTGAATACTAGTACAGCAGGACCTCTTTAATCCGAACTCTGAAAATTTACCCCCGTTCGGATTCGTGAAGCGTTCGGATTATAGTACAGAGAATTTATAGGATATATTTTATGAAATAAAACTATTGTGTATTGTAAAATTTTAAATGTATATTTATCTATAAACATTACATTTATTGAACTTTTTAAATGAAATCCAATATTTTAGTTACGAGTACAACAATAACAAATGCGTATGACACCTACTTGACATACGGTATGTAACTGGCGAGACGGCGAGTGAAAAAGCAGTGGGTCGTTTGGATTACAGAGGTGTACGGATTAGAAGGGGTTCGGATTACAGAGGTCCTGCTGTATTTAACATGGAACGTCTGCCTATCGGACATCCACAAGCCATTACTGGATAATACGATACCCCTGGGTAAGTCTGGTTGTCTGGCTCTTGGGCTTCCGACTACAGCCAGGATCAAGGGCGTAACGTACTTTCCAAGGCACGGAGAGGTCTCGATATGTAACGATGGTCACCCATCTACGAAACCGACCGCGGCAAGCGTACTTTAACCTTCGATCGAACTTAGCTAACTACTGTAATAATACCTAGTAATAATAACATGGTTCATTATTTATTACAAAACGCGAACATATAACACGTATAAACAAATCTAGGCAGCAATATAGCTACAAAGTACCTACCTATATTTTCCTGTAAAGTGCTCGACATGCTTCAAAAAAAGATGAAACATTTTCTACGCTCATTTAATGTTGGAAAATGTCGAGACACTTACCTCGCCACTTACCTGTATGTGAAGACAATAATGCAGTTTAAACGGTTTTTATAAAACTCTAGGTAAGTATAAATACTGAATATTTTAAAGGATGTAAAATAGTGATAGTTAATGTGATATATATGCAAAAATGAATATTGCATGGTAGATATTTATGTAATAAAAATGTATCAAAATTAGATGTTTGTTGATCTTTTTGGCGGGGACAGTAACTTTGCACCAGCAACATAACGTCGTAGTTATTCTTGTATACAACCCACTTTATATACAACTAGCTTTTTCCCACGGCTTCACCCGCGTACAGGTCACAAATTATCCCATTACGGGGACGTACTACGGGGACAAAAGGTATCCAGAGGGGTAATTACCCTTCTGGATACCTTTTGTCCCCGTAGTACGAAATCGCTAAAGTAAGCAAGCATTTCTTATTTGTTTCTATATTTTAATTTTAAATCTATTATACATTAAATATCTTTCATTTTAGTTCTAGGATTGCGTTTAAAAGAGAAATAAAACATTTAAGTGGACAACGATACGTGAAATCATAACTGTCCGTTGTCCGTATGTATATAACGGGGACAACAGTAGGGATTTTTTTAAGTCCCGTTGTCCCCGTGACGGGGACTCGGATTACGGAGACAACGGGAATACACGTGCGTTGCAAAGCAAAAAATTTTCGAGCATGTGAAAGAGCGGAAATAGCAATAACCTTCAAAATAATTCAGATTCTGATTAATAGTGTGTTACGCAATTTGGGTGCAGGACATAATTTGCCCAATTTCACCCAAATCCGCGTAATGGGTTAGGCATCAAAAGGTAACAGACAACCAGACCAAGTTTCGTTCGTAAATAAATATACTTAGGTAAGTAAATATATCCTATTTATGTCGAATATTTACGCTACACACAGGTAGTAAGTATCTTAATACAGATAACTTGAACCAAAAGCTATTTTTTTCTTTTTTCAGTAATTCTAGTAGGTAGGTACCTAACCTTAAAGAGTTTCAACTCATTAAAAGTGAAGGTCATCCAACTACCAAAAACCGTAAATTTAGATCACTCATGTGATTTTTTTCTACCTAGAATGTAAAGTTTTTAAGTTGCGAGAGAGCTACGTACAAAATTGATGAGGGAACGTAACCACGCGAGCCGCGAAGCAGGCTGAGCCCGAAGGTGCTTTTAGCCCGTAATTGGTGAGCTTTTAAGACTGCCGCGCGTTCGTTTGACGTCGTCCGTGTACTGCCAACGACTAAAACGAATATGGAGCCGTTTTGCCACGAAAAAATAACTACAAACAAAAAAAAAATCTTGTCAGCCAGGTCGCCGTTTGAGTCTGCATAAAAACTCTTTACTCAAAATTGAGGTTGTATTTTCCGAGAAAGGATTTTGTTAGCTTGTTTTTTGGTTGTTTAGTTTTGTTTTTCTGTTATTGCAGTGAAGTATACTGTACTTCGATTTGTTTTAAATTAACATGAATCTAATATTTTTCTACCTGCTACATCGGATGATAGTAGGTAAATAAGGATAGGTAACATGATAAATACATGACCAATTGATCGCCTTAGAATTAAACATTCTCAGATTATTTGCGTTATTTGACATTGGTAGAAAATTACAAATACTTTTCTACGTGATTGTACAAACCACTACAAAAATCGAACGTCGGAGTAAACATTTCGTCGAATACGGATTAACTTGATTAGGAACGTTAGGTTCTTGTTTTACCACCAAATATATAAAAAATCTATACTAGAGTATAATACAACTGTGTACGATTTCGGAGCACACGAGCACACGCGACTAAAAAGTACATTTAAAAAATGTATCAAAACAACATGATCAAAACACAATGGCATCGGGCCAAGCCACGTGGCTGCAATAAAAAAGTTATGAGTTCTAATTTCAAATTAACAGTGGGCGTAAGTGAGCGCACGCTCCAAATTAGGCGGCAATTTTGACAGCGGGGTAACTTAGAATTTTCCTGTCAAAATATTTTTGCAAACAATTGACTTGTTCGCATTCAATATGATTTTTAACACCCACTTTTCAAATAACAAAACAAAACCACAATTAGCATAATAGTTAGTTGTTACTTTTTATTGTTAAAACACAATACGCTGCACAGTGAGTCAATGTTCCGCCTTTTTTTTTCAACAGACACGGTAAATGTAAAAAATAAATGCGATGGAAATAATTCATTACCCTAAGTGACCTGCCTAACAAATCTGGATCGTTAAATAAATTATTAATCAGTGAAAATGGTCCAAAAAGGATGAATTATGAAATTACCTGTCAAACGTTTCGTGGCGACCGAAAAGGGTATGCTTTCAAGAGCATTACACACGATGTTTCTGTCTCTTTTTGCACTCCAGGTTTCAGGGCAGGTGAAGGCACCCCTTTCAAGGGTCGCCTACACTCAGACGTCGGTAAATTCAGTCCCTTCGTAATAAAAGGGCGCCCCATAAATGTATACCAACATTTTGTGTCGATATTAAAACATTATTTTTCTAAACCATTTTTAATACAGCAGTATAAACAGGACTAGAAAGGAGTTTTACGTAAGAAAACTGGTTTTATTTAAGAAGAAATAATTAAAAATTAAAAGACCCTAAATAAAAGCAATCTCCCTTACATAAAGCACAAGCATCAATAATTTGGTGAAGACAAATCGAAAAGTTAAAGGGTAAGGGGTACATTATAAAGTAAAATTGAAACGTTTCTTGAAACGACAGATAAATCGTGTGTCTACTTTAAATTGGCCTGTAGAGCTCCCCTTTCTCCCCTTGTCATCGCCTGAGGAATGGCAAGTGGAGAGGAGGTAGGGGTGTCTAGTAAAACTGGTTCTAAAAATTGATGTATTCGGGCATGGTTAAACGGCGGGGTCCGCACCGTCACAGCCATTAAAAACTTATTAAACATCATCTCGAGCAATTACTCCTCCCTCCCAAGTTGAGTAGACCCGCAACGCAACGCCCCCACCTGTCGCCCAGCTAGTGTTAGCTCTAAGTGAAATCGAGGACGTATTTTACGCGCGTGATCTGACTGTAAAAAGAATGAGAGCAAAATTCGTTAATTTCTTGTGAACGAGGTGATTGATGGCTGCAATGTTCAGTTGGGATAGGATTTGCTGCTTTGATATAGCACTACTGTAGGTACTAAAGTAGCTAAATTCTGGAAGAAGCATATTGTACAACTATGTAATATTATAAATGAAAAAGTTTGTATGTTTAAATGTTTGGATATTTAGATTTTTGGATGTTCTGTACGCATCACGCAAAAAAGTAAAACGGATTTGTATTAAATTTGGCACACAGATAGTTTGTAACCTGGGGTAACATATAGTATATATAGTACTTTTTATCCCGATATTACGTTCCCGTTTTGACCACTACGCGGGTGAAGTCGCTGGGAAAAGCTAGTCCTACTAATATTATAGTGAAAGTTTGTATGTTTCGAATTTTAGATGTTTGTTACTCAATTACGCAAAAATGCCTGAACGGATTTGGTACACAGATAGATTAAAATCTGGATTAACACAGCATATTTTTTATCCCGGTTGTACGTTCCTGTGGGATAATTTTCGAAATCTACGCGAGCAAATCCACTGGCAAAACCTAGTTTTAAATATAGGTGTAAGTAAATGGAATCATCGACACGAAGAAGAACCTTTCTTGTTTCAGGAAATACAGGGGGTTAGTTGCGTAACGCAATATTAGTAGAAATAGTTTTCATTTTGATAGTTCAACAACATTCATTGAGTCATTTACGTTGTTAAAGCAGACCAATTCGATCATACGAAACAATGGATTTGCAACATACTTCGAAATGATTCCGATTGTGATTGATAGTGTGTTACGCAATTTAAGGTGCTGATTCGCAAACCGGAAAACGACTAGCATTTATCGAGCGTTTTAGCTGATTTTAATTATAATTCAGTCTTAACAATTAGTAACTACTTCATGTATGTGATTGTATAGGTATATCTGTGAAACTTACCACACAAAAAACAAACCGTCAAAACAAAAAACAAATGCTATCGATCTATTTCTACCTCACGAACGTTTGATTGACCAGCACGTGTAACCACCGCCTATATAAAGCTGCGTACCCACAGCCGATCTCCCGTCGGACACGACGGCGGAAGCCGCGGCTGCCTAGCCACCGGAACCAGACACGTCGCCGGCAACGAACCGGAATTTATTTCACTATATTTTCACTATTCCGATATAAAATATAGGGAGCCGAAGACTATTAGCGTTAAATTAACGGAAGAAATTGATTTTGTGATGCTGGATTTTTTCATCTTTAATGTTTTTTTGTCCCTTTCATCATTAGAGGAAAATTATGGAATTATATATAGATTGATAATAAAATGTAAATACATGGGGTGAAAAGTTCTAGAAGATGGTTTTTTAAAGAAAATTAGAATTTTTAATTTTTTTTATCATTTTGTGGTCATACCTTAAGGACAATGCTCCAGGGTAGCCCACAAAATTCAAATGTTCTTACGTTTCTTGCAATTTGCAGCAGGCTTAGCACGAGAACCGTAGACAAGCGTTTTGTCGTCGGAAGAGTAGACAAAAATGACATTTCCGTATAGACGGTTGACAGTTTTTCACCGAGAAATGTAGACAAGTGATTTCTATTCTACACTAGAGTAGATATATAAAGCGTCAAGCTAAGCCTGCTAGCCAGGGTCAGGCTGTATGTTGAACTAAATACGATTCCCGACCGTAACACGTTTGTATTTACATAATTATAACCTACCATAGCGCAGCCTCCTTAACGGCCTTCCTTTATGTTCTTTTCTATTTAAAAATCAGTATTTTCGAATACAAAAGAACACGATCTCAGGATCGGGATACATGGATCATTTATTCACAAATAAAACAAGTAATATTGTTGCTTAAATAAAGCTAAGAATACACATGCCACGTGTCACCGATAAGTGGACATGAAAGCTATGCAATTTGCTTGCACAGCCCCTTGCCTACACAATGACGGTTTTCTATTTGTAGCTTATATGACATAGTATTATAGTAAGAGCGAGGGCGGGTATGGGCGGACCCGACACATGGTCACAACAAATGTCACTCTAACTTCATGTTTGACAATCTTAATTTTCTTCCGTCATATATTCACATATTTCTGAATACAGGGACGCGTTTGCTCTCCAGTGGAACAAAACACTTAGGCTAAACATACATAATTACATTTCTTTCGGAAATTAGAAAACAAACAATCTAAGAATAACTCGCAAGTTTAATGGAAAAATAATAGTTTAAAAAACTAAAAAACACGCTTTAAAAACCAAACTAAAAAAGGAGAAAATAATTTAATTCAATTAAAAAGCGTGGGGTGCTTTTTGAGGTATTTTTATAATCAATTAATGTCAAGCACCCCACGCTTTTTAATTGAATTAAATTATTTTCTCCTTTTTTAGTTTGGTTTTTAAAGCGTGTGTGAAAATATGAAAATGTTCCTAAAAATACGAGTTTTTTTTGTTAGTTGCATTGTTTAGTATTACCTTGGTGCGAGGTGCAGGTGAACGGGTTATTAGAACACTCAGGCAAGTGAGGCATGGTCTGATCAGAAGCACCGCACTCGCACTGGGTGTTGGATGGGTCAGTAATCAGTATCAGCTGCTGCTGCGATTTCTATACTTTTTTTTACACGCTTTATATTAGCTTCACTTGTATGTTTGTTTGTATGTTTGTATGAAACCGACTCCTTTGAGCGCGATTTTGACCCACTTTAAACGGTCAGATTTCATTGAAACTTTGTAAACTTGTCGAGGACCGATGACAATAGAATATTTAAAAAAAAATTGAGAAAAAAAAATCACGTTTTATGTTAATTGAATTAAATTATTTTCTCCTTTTTTAGTGTGGTTTTTAAAGCGTGTTTTTTAGTTTTTTAAACTATTATTTATTTTCTATTTTTTAGTTCTGCATACTATAAAAACGTGATTTTTTTTTCTCAATTTTTTTTTAAACATTCTATTGTCATCGGTCCTCGACAAGTTTACAAAGTTTCAATGAAATCTGACCGTTTAAAGTGGGTCAAAATCGCGCTCAAAGGAGTCGGTTACATACAAACATACAAACAAACATACAAGTGAAGCTAATATAAAGCTTGTAAAAAAAAGTATAGAAATCGCAGCAGCAGCTGATACTGATTACTGACCCATCCAACACCCAGTGCGAGTGCGGTGCTTCTGATCAGACCATGCCTCACTTGCCTGAGTGTTCTAATAACCCGTTCACCTGCACCTCGGACCAAGGAAATACTAAACAATGCTACTGAAAAAAAAACTCGTATTTTTAGGAACATTTTCACATTCTAATCTCACTAAAATGTTTCCATACGTGCAAAAGGCTGCGGGTAGTTATTTACAATTTGTGGACCATTTGGTGAGCAATAAGATTGAGCACGAAATACATGATTTAAAAACAAAATACGTAATACGAATATTTGAAAATCTAGTTTTTGGTGTAAATCTCGACGCATTCCATGACAACAATGAATTTCAGAATGCTATGGATGCTGCTTTGGATCCACAACTACAATCTTCGCCTATACACACAATTTCATACATATGTCCTCCTATTGTAGACATGCTTATGCCTATTATACGACGAGAATTTGATAAAAGAGTATTCAGTGCGTTCCGCAATTGGTTAATTGGTTAACGCCGTTAATTTGTAAGCCAAGAGTTAACAAAACTGTTAGTCCTATCTTTATAGAAACTTTGATAGAACTAAAAGAAACCTCTAAAATGAGAAACGGCCGAGTAATAGCTGAAGGCCAATTCTCGTAATTTAAAACGTTCAAAATCTAGTCGCAATCTCATCTCGGCGACAAACAAATGTCAAAAATGTATGGAAACTTGAGATATTTTTGACAGATTGAGACTGAGATCAGACTGTAAACGTTCTTAAAATTACGAGAATTGCCCCTCAGATATAGATGACGAAGACGTTCTGCAGCAAATTATGACTCTAAGTTTAGCCACTTATAAGTCAACAC
Source organism: Antitype chi (assembly GCA_947359405.1). Classification (NCBI taxonomy): domain Eukaryota; kingdom Metazoa; phylum Arthropoda; class Insecta; order Lepidoptera; family Noctuidae; genus Antitype; species Antitype chi. The sequence continues at coordinate 14,392,865 of OX375819.1, read as the reverse complement.
CTACTCTTTTAGCATTCATGATCCACGAGTTGGCGCTCAATTAGGACATTCAGAAGAAATGTTGCAAAGAAGTCAGGAAAGTGTTTAAAAACTATGACGGGGTACTAAATTCAGAAGCGTTGTTTGAGATGAAATACTTAGTAATGACTATGGATGAAATTTTGAGGATACACCCTCCGGCGCACTGCCTAGACCGAAGATGTGTGTCCAAAATACACATTCTTGAACACTAATGTAGCAATAGACAAGAGGGTCGTTTTTATGCCTTCTCATGGACTGAACCGGGACCCCAAGTACTTCACAAATCCTAATGTATTTGACCCAGAACGGTTTGTACCAGAAAACAAAGTGAAGATTCATCCATTATGTTTATTTTCCATTTGGAGGTGGACCGAGATTTTTTTTAGGTTTGTAACATTATTTAATGATTTATTTAATAAGTTATAAACTTATAACCACTCGCTCCTACTCTTATAACCACGCTAATAAAGGGCTCCCAATAAACAAACGCACCTACTAGTGACTAGTACTTTTAGCGTCTAGGCCGAATTGAACAGCTGTATTTTTTTTTATAACAGTGTAATGTCGGTCAACTTGTTACAGATTTGTTTTAGTTTAGCTCTTATTCATCAATGGTGTTCAGAGTAACTTGCGATAAAGAACTCATATATCTATTTAAATATAAAAATGAATCCCTATTTCCCTTGGGCATCACACGTGAACGGCTGGACCAATTTTGCTAATTATTTTTTTGTTGTGTTTGTTGTTGCCAGGAGAAGGTTCTTATGAAAGAAAAATTAAGAAAGTTGCACGTAATATTAGAAAAAAACGGCCATATTAAGTTTTCTAATATTATACCAATTCGAATTCAATATTCATCATTAAGACAGGACAACGTCTGTTGGGTCAGCTAGTTTCCAATAAATAAAATAAAAATAACCTTATGTCCATGTTCGCATAGACATAAAAATATTGCGGCATGACTTTTTCGCGCACTGTATTTGCAACGCTCTGCTTATCGCCGAGAGTTGAAAATCGAACGGTCTGCATTTTCGACGCTCTGAAATGTCATCAGTTGTATTGTCAATGCTCGGTTCAAGACCGAAAGTCGAAAATCGAGCGCGCCATAAAATTCCGCCGCGATTTTATGACGTCTGTGCAAGTGCGGTACAGGATACCTGTCACACATCACTAGAGTTTCTTGGTATAACAAAAATAGTTTTAGAGACAAAAAATGTTTTTCGTAAAAGTAAAACAAAATTATGAATAGATGTCAAATTGTATATGACATGATGATTTCACATTTTATTTTTTATCCGATTCCGACATTTTTATAAGTTTTTGACAATTTTTATTATTATTTTTAATGAGTTGTTGAATATTTTGAATTTTATTAATCACAATTTTATTTTGGGTTTTTATCTGTTTTATATTTTGAAATAGTTTATAATTTAGGTAATTGTATGAGTGTGAAACTATGGACTAATTTTATGTCTGTTTTTTTTTTAATATCTGCTGGCCTTCCTTATTAGATAAATAAGGTATGTTTAAAACAGAACTTTTGTAGTTGTTATCATACGGCCCTGTGGCGCAATGGATAACGCGTCTGACTACGGATCAGAAGATTCCAGGTTCGAATCCTGGCAGGGTCGCACACCTATTTTTGTTTATCCAGTATTTTATCTCCTCTTCTCTTATTTTATAAGACAGCATTTTACCTGTATTCTCCGGAGAGATAGGCAGAGGTGAACCTGTATATATCTTTATGTATTTATAATTAAAGAAACAAGTACTTAACAAAATATTTTTTTCTTACAACAAATTTCTTAAGTAACACCTATATTAGTAAACTTAGCCTACACACATAACCTACACTGCCGTATAGTTAAATGCAAATCCCTACTACAAGCTTAACACCGAAGTGAAGAATTTGCAGCAGCGATTCACACACAAACAGTCCAGTCTGCTCGCGATACACCGCAGTATAATTCTGGGGCTGGCCCGCACACGGCGCGCGGCGCCCTAGGGAGGCGCATCTTTTTCGCATCGTAGCGTAGAAGCAATCGACACGAGCTTCAGGAAACATCCCTGATGCGCTGTAGAAGCGGAACAGCCCCATCATCACCCGAAACGCATTATTATATTGTATGCGAAGGGCGCTGTACTTTTTTTTCACAGGCTGCTCATGTAAAATGAGGTAAGTAGGTACAGTATTCACGAAACGTTCCACTCATTTTATGCAAGACATGAAAAACCTATGACAATCTCTATTTTAAAACAATAATAATACTGGACTATTAAAGTCCCACTGCAGGTTAAAGGACTGTTCTCATATCTAAAGATTTTCTTTTATTATCTTTATAAACGGAGTTAAATAATATCAACATCTCCAAATAAGACGATGCAGCAAGTGGCGCCACCTAGTTTTATTACGAAGTTACAGGAATCACCAAAAAGGTTGGATAAGAGTGACACTGGCTGGTGACAGTCACTCTAGCAGAGCGTCTCGATGGTGGCGTGGCAGCCGTCTTCTGATGACAGAGATGATGTGAGGGGAGCCGCTGTCGTCCCACGTCCACGACTGTCCACGACGAACTGCTATCTGCCTATAATGTTCCCACTTCTGGGACAAAGGCCTCCTCTCTGTGAGAGCGAGTGGGCCGTTATTCACCACGCGGACCCAGTGCGGGTTGGTAGATGTCATGTCTTCGATTTTTTGGTTCTAGAACATGCCGAATTCCTTCACCGTTTTGAGGGCAGTGGTTATGAAATAATTTACACAAAGTAAAGCGCCCGTGTGGGTTCGAACCTAGGACCTACATCTCGTAAGTCGTGGCCGTTACCACTGAGCCACCAATGCTATACGAACTACTATTTTCCGGCACAATCCTATCTACCGACAGGTTGACAGGCAAACACTGTCTTCCCATATCCATTAAATACTGTAATTTTAAAACATTGTAAAAGCCAATTATTTTTTAAAGAGTAACCGTGGAGTTTAGAAACGACTAATTGGAAACTTGCACCCAGCTTCTGACGTTTCATGTGCCCGTGTAGGTTTATGTGAAATAAAAAAAAATATTTTGCTTTTTCTGATTACGAAACCTGATAATAATGCTGCTAAGCCACTAATACGATGACCACTTCTAGTAAAAGCTATCTTGCACCGTTAAATAAATATTCATGAGTCACTGTTACAAACATTTTAGATAATTTGACATCTACATAGAAGAGCACACCGCCCTATTACGTCAAAGATTACCAACTTACATTACGCAGACACACAAAAACCTAATTATAACTACCTACTGACACGACCCTACTTTTCCTCGAAATACATACGAGCGCCAACCTTACCTATACATACACGAAACTTAGCCAAAGCGCCAAGTCTTACTTCAAGGAGCGGGGAATCAATTAAAACTACTAATAAACTCCTAAGACTTCACTTCTCCCTCTACTTACTCCCCAAAAAGTTATCTTTAGTGTAAGATGAATTCTATTTTGCTTTGCCTTCCGTCAGTCCTTAATTAGGGGCGCGAAGTGTTTTGGATGCGAACAAATACCTTTTGTTCCGAAACATGGATTGTGTAGGTCATATTACTCTAGTGCGTGTGTTTTTGAACTGATTGTTTTTGTCCGTAGAATAAAGATACGTATGAGTGGTTTGAGATAGGTAACTACACAAGTTATAGGTACACCGAAGATTGATTTAAAGCACCTTTTTCCAAGTAATACTATTGCTTTTTAGGAAAGTTAGCACCTAATGACTGTCCAAGGTACGCGGAGTCCATTAAAAAAAATATTCTGAGGTGTAGACCTCGGAATATTTTTTTTAAGGACTCCGCGTACTTGTGTAGACCGTACGCGTACATGCTACATGAGATGTACGGTCTACGGACTACGATCGCGGAAAAAATGTAACAGATATAGTTAATTAAAAGTTTAGCACTCTATTTTTCTCGTCATAATTATGGAACAGTTATGCACGTCTTATCTTGTGTTCATAATGCAGTACCAAAATAACGTTGATGTGCATAAGTGAAGTTAGGTTATCATCATGAACACATATCACTCCCAGGAACAATAATATTCGCAAGATATAATTTGCATTTTAGAAGACAGACTATAAAATACAAGAAAATTTGAAAATATTTACTTATAAAAAAAACCATATCTATATTAATGATCACGTCTATTTTTCCGACGGTGTAGGCAGAGATAAGTATGTCACTTTAGTACCCTCATTTAAAAAGTTATTAGTACCATCTACATATATCCCTGTGAGCCAATTCGGAAGTCGGTGTCTTTGATTAAGTTTTTTAGTTTTTTTTGCCACTGACTTCAGATTATACCTACATAGTTATTGTTCACTTTGTACCTAGTGGTTTTTTGGAAGTCGTTTTTTTTTAAATAAACATTTTATTTTTCACTTTTAGTTGTGGTACCTACTCCACATAAATATCTATAATAAAGTGGAATACATAAAGTCAGTTATAAGCACGATATAGTCAGAGAAAAGGCTAACGGCCTTATTGATAAAAAGTTATCGAACATCCAAACAGTTGCTCTAAAGTCTGGTTTCTCTTTGAATACCAGACTTTAGCAACTGTTTAGATGTTCGAAAACTTTTTATGAATAAGGCCGCAAGTATTCATTATTCTGAATAAGATTTAAATTTAATCGTTTAATTTCAAGGTCTTCCTTTTATTGTAAACTAGCTTTTGCCTGCGACTTCATACGCGTGGACTTTAGAATCAAGTAGATAATATTTTTTTTGATAATATATAGCCTATTTTTTAAGTTAGACCTCTCGGAATACATCATTGAAAACTGCATTCAATTCCATGCAGTGGTTTTTGCGTGATGCGGTAACAAACATACAGACAGACAAAAATTCTAAAAACCGTTGTTTTGGCTTCTGTTGCTCTAATAAAGACCCCCCATACAATTTTTTCTTCAATATCTTTAATGTACAAACATCGGCCTGTTACAATTTTATTATTATCCTTTTATTGTAAATGCTATATTATTTAGAAGAAATCAATGTATATGATTGAGCCTTACTCAGTACTTACAGTAAAATTACAGGTTATTTTTTCACATTTAAGTAGCGGGTTCGGTTCCCCGTTCAGACAGGCGATTATTTAAAATTCTTTAAATTATGTTCGTATTGTTTTTAAAATTAGAATGAAGTCTTCACTCAATAAATTTTTCTATCTACAGTATTTAAGGTACTTTCCCTCTATATGGCAAAGTCGTGGGACGCCCTGGATACTTTTAAATTACCTACAAACGGGGTGAATATAGATGCCAAGGTAAGTGCCCGTGTAGACAAGAAACTATATTATTTTTTTATATTAAAATCCTTTTTAAAGTTTTGTCCCGATTCACCCCTGCATCCCTATTCATCCCGTTCTAGGTAAGTAATCTACAAACACAAATCCTACTCTAAACTAGAAAAGTCTAATCTGACACTTTACTAACTATAATGTACAATGAAAAAGAATATTAAATAAAAATAAAAATAAAATAAAAAAGCCTTATATTTCCAGTAACACATTAACATGCAAATGTTGACTCCTACCTAAAGTACTTAATTAACAAAAGGATAAAAAATAATAATTGAGAAACTAATATCTAAACACTTAAATACAATTATCTTAATAGCTATTTAGATTTTACTAATATTATAATAATAGGCAGTAGCATTTTTTTTTTTTTTTTTTTTTTTTTTTTTTTTTACTGTACTGGATCCCCCGTAGATTACGACGTATAAAAAATTGCTGGTCCAGAATGGCAACGAATAGCCCAGGACCGAGAGAAATGGAAAGCTTTGGAGGAGGCCTTTACCTGAAGGGGGTTCCAGTACAGAAAAAGAATATTAAACCTAACAAAATCATGAAAGTAAATGTATTACTTTCATGTTTCGATGAGAAAACACAAAAGGAAGACCTGTGACCCAAGGCTAAAAAGGCTCCTATCTAAGCATGATGCTGCGATATTTAAAAAAAAAACAAATGCTGCAGCAATGGTATCCTGATAGGGCTCGCAGTTTTGACGGAACATTATGGAACTCATTGTCACTCATTTGGCAGCCTTGTTCCACCCACTGCTGAACATAGCCTTCCCATATGTGCCATGCTTCCCTGGTATGTGCGAGTTTCATCCAGGTTTTTCCCACGGTCTTCTGTAGTTCGTCTACCCACCTGGCTATTGGCCTGCCAACGCTCTTTCTACCACATCTCGGCAACCTGCATAGCTATTCACAACCACTCGATATCCTGCCGTACCGAATCGAACGTCAAGAAATTTTATCGAATCCTCTAAACAGAGAAATCCGAAACCTGAAAACTTTGACAGTTTCAACCAAGTAGATGACCACTATTTTTCCGCCGGCTATTTGCGACAAGGCAAATCAGGTAACCGAAAATGTTTTATTTTTCACTCGGAAGCCTGTCGAATAGTTGTGAATAGCTAGTCGGCTCTCACAGCTCTCAGGTTTTTACGGCCGTTACGGGCATAGATTCATCAAACCAAGATGCATTTACACCAACCCCTAAAAAAACCCTTTGTATTCCAAGCAAATGTCACTTTCTATTATAATCCGCAGAATAATTAATGGAATATCATCAATCATTTAGCGGCGAGGCCCTCAAAGTGATCTGAACAGAAATTGAATATCAATTAGATATCTTTCATCTGGTAATGAATCTCTCAAACTTGATACTGGTAATGATATTCATAACCAGTGTAGGGTCGTATGCAAAAGGGTTGTTTTTTGAACACTTGTTGAAAGGAAGATTTGGTGGAGATATCATTATTTGGAACCCTTATGTTGGATTGGGAATTTTATTCAGAACCTACTTAATTCATTTGATTTTTTTAACGATAGCTACATTGGATGTGTAAGTATCTACCCTCAATTTATATACTGACCTTTAACTTGCCTCAATATTTTGTAAGGATTTTGTGGTTTGAAACTAAACGGAGTATATTAGACCCGTAGCAGATGGTTTCTAGTTCCTGCTTACCCCTATGAAAAGAAGGCGTGAGTTTGTGTGTATGTGTGGTTTATTAAAATAAAATGTTAGCATCAATAAAACATAATATATACAATTGTTTCTTTATTATATCAAATAATCAGACATAGCGCCCATGCTATTTGGTAGAACAGTAAATAATTAAGTAGGTAAGGATTAAGCCAAAAATATAGATGCAAACAATATCTTAATGATATTTGAAAGTTGTTGTTGTATGTCCATGATTCTTCCTTTGCAAAGTATAGGTACCACTGCATTCTAATTGTTTTCCATTCTTGAAAGACAAAATATGCTGTAACGAACGAAGTTCCCGGCTAAGTTAACAAATCAAAAGCTCGCAGCTGATACAGGCGTACCTACGTACATAATTGCGTTTGACATTTAACAAAGATTTGTCATCGCATACTATGGTCGGGACACCCCATACAACCGGTACAGCCCGTACAGTACAGACAGACGTACAGACACAATCACCGACACAAAGCACTCGCTACATTAAAAGCATCCACCCTTCTCTGTTTCACGTTTTACCTCAAGAACTTCCATACATGATTTTGCGTTTTGTGAAACAAAACATAGTGCAATGCATAAACTTTAAACGCAAGATCGACGAGGAGCCGTGGGGACAATAAAACAAAGAAAAGCGTATCTGGCCCGGAGCGGTGCGGGGCGAGGGGCGGGTGCAACAACCGGCGACCAATCAGCAAGAGAGCTCGGCCGCCCCTACGGCCCGCCCCAGCCGAACCGCGCTCTCTGCCGCGGATGAATGAGACGCAGCATCCCTATAAAGATTTTACATCGATTATGGGGGTATGGGAGCAGGCCGTTTCTGTCTCGCCCGTGGGCGGCGACGTGAGTTCCTCTCGCGCAGTCGCGAACAATTAACGCGCGGGGCGGCGTGGTCGGTGCGGCGCGACGTGCGACGTCACTATAATGTGGTTAGTCAGTGAGCGTCGGGGCCGAGCCGACGGCGACGGCGACGGCACGGAGCACGAGCATCGCAGCGCGGGAGAGCCGCGCTGGTCGCTCAGCCAGCGCGCCGGCCACAGCACGGTGGAGTTCAAGAGCGCGGCGTGCGCGGGCGCCGGCGAGCCCGCGCCGCTCGCCGCGCTGCCGGACCCGCAGCAGTTCAACATTTTCCCGGCGTTCTTTAGCCGCCAGCTCAACTTCAGCGGCGGCGGCGGATGTGGCCAAGGTTCGAAGATAATGGAGGAGTTGCGACCGAACCTGGTCGGGGGGCTGCTGGGTGTGCCAGGGCTCTTAGACGAGCATCAACAGGATGCCAAGTTCCATCCTTCGGGTGGCGAGAGCAAGTACACGCCGGACAAGGGCCGTAAGTGCAGCAACGCGTCGTCATCGTCTGCGGAGGAGTTCGGCGGGCTGTACGGCGGTGAGCACGCTGCTACGCCGCCTGCGCCGCCACTCAGCCGTTCCTTACAAGATAACACAGGTATGTACCTACCCTCAAAATTAAAATCTGTTACAGCACATAGACCTACATAGGCACTTATGAAACGCCAGAAGCCAGATGCACGGTTTCAATTAGTCTTCTCCTACGAGGAAGAGCTGGCAAAAACTCCATGGTTACACTTTTAAAAGTAATTGGCTTTCATAATAATTCCAAATCACAGTGTTAATGTATGGGAAAACAGTGTAGGCCTAACAAAGGACCAGGTACTGAATAAATTATAAATTAACCTTCCTAACACGTAACATTCTCTATTTGATAGTATCTCGTGTAGTAGTTACCTAAAACGTATTTTAAACAGGGGAAATGTTATTGCACTTAAGATCCGGAAATCGTATTACAGACTAGCAGAAAAGCCAAATCATTCCACCACACCACATCGAAAGACAAAAGAATTAAAGATGATGTAATTCAAGATGTGCCACTATGTTATTATATATTAATAACATCAGTTGAAGGACACTGAACGAGACACAATGGAAGTTTGATTGTTATTACGGCGTTTAGTATCCCTCAAAAGTGTTTAGAAAAAAATTAGAAGAAGTATTTGTATTTTTTTACTCGTACAGGAACGTTCAAAACTAACTATTAACACTAGGTACTAAATTAAATGATTTTCTAACGAACTGTATCTGCTGGCCATTCAGATTAGGTTCCTACTTTTCTTAAGCTAATACAAGCTTACCTGTTAGGTTATAGCCTATAACTTATTTACCTATAATTAGGTCAGTATCTACGTGTTGAAGTTGTTATCTATTTCTCGTAGGCTTTTCTATGAAACAACTAACTGATCAGGCTTTTTCATTTTTGTTTCGGTTTGATTTGAACAATTCACGGGTAGATATACAATAATTATATGTAATATGTAATAATTATATGCTTCTATAGTATCTATTATTCAAAGTGCACGACCATCTTGATCGCCAGATTTCTTAACAGAAGTAAATTGATCTATCTATTATTTTTGAGAAGGAAAGGTTTGCCTCAGGCATTTTAATTGACACATTCCTTCATCGTTTGATTTTTGTTTGATTACAAAAGTGAATTAGATCAACATTAAGTTTGATGTTTGGTTATTTGCTCGTTTGCCTACTAAATATTATCTTTATTTGGAATATAAATTGCCTACTTGTTCTAGAGATGAAACACATTTTCAGTATTTAGTATTTAGTTTCAGTTATTTAGTTTTTGTAATAAATTATACTAACAAAATATAAAAAAAAATTGAAATCACTTAAGTACTGCTAGTGTTTGACTCTATTCGTAAACTGGTTGTTACTCGGTTTATTAATTACTATCAAATTAAAATACGGCTAAACTTCACAAATCTGCAAAGTTATTAAAAAATAACGCGGTTAAAGTGTATGCGGAAGTGTTACTTACTGTGTAGGTAAGTAGGTAGGTATTGCATTTTTCTATGAAACAGCAGATTTGTTTTTGTCAAACGGCAAAAATTGGCTACGCAAATGGGTCTTCAATCATCCTTCCTGCACTATTGTTTAAAATTTTAATACTTTTATTTCTGACCAGTTATTATTTACATCATTCTTCTAAGAGTAGGCAGATAGGAAACCGATCTCATCTAATTCAATTATTCATTTACAAATGAACCTGCCACTAAGTTATCTTTATTCTTTTAGTGTTGCAAAAAGGTTGCAACTAAAATCGATAAAAAATCGATTAGCACCGTTAAATCTAAATTAACACAGAATTAGGCATTATCGGGGCTGATTGGGGCCGATTTTACTGAGGGCACCACTAGCATAATAAAATTAAGATTTATAAACCTGAAGGGTGATTGGACTTTTGTCACTGTACGGACCTGCTACCTACATTATTTTTCAGCAACTTAGATGCTTATTTAGTTTCAATATTCCCTTACAGGTAGGTACTATCGTATTATCAAGGCAGTTTGTTTAAATTGCTGAGATAATGGCCTGCATAAAAAAATCAACATATCTATCAGTTTTCACACTTGTCAAGAGTGAAAGTCACAGTTATCAATATACACTTGTACACTAAAAATAGTGCTATTCATAATATTAATACTAGAAATAAGGACAAACTACGTATTCCCTTTCACCGGCTACATAAGGTTCATAACTCATTTGTAGGTCTGGGTATAACCTTCTATAACAAGCTACCCTCTTTCTTGCTAGATCTGCATTTTAGTGCGTTTAAAGCTAAAGTAAAATCCACCCTTTGTTCAAAGGCATACTATTCTATTAACGACTACTTAAATGATAAGAATTGTTGGTCGCTGTGATTAACTCAAGACAATGTTTGTGTTCTTTCACCAGAATTAGCTTACCCACTGACAAGTTATATCATTGTGTTATTTCATATAATTGCATTTTTTTATCTGACTGTATAATTCAGGTTTTACTTTTTTTATCATTTATTTATGACTTAATCTACTCATTACAATGTTTTTTTTTAATGAGTAGTATTGCAATATGTAGTTAGCTAGCGACCTCGACAATTCATGATTATTCTTGCCAGTGCAACCGGCAGCAAGTTCGTCATGCTCCCTTAGATGTCACTGCTTGCGGTAGCGTCGGGGGTCGGGTTGCCTCCTTCCCTCAAATATGGCGAGGGGGGTAATGGCTGATCTTTGCGTTATGCTCGTGAACGGGTGCTGCTCGTGGTGACTGGTCGTCTTGCTGACCATGGTTTTGTTATTGTTAATTGTATTAAGTTTTTAATAATTTTAGTCCAGAGGTCCTAGTTTAACTTTTGTTATAAGTTACTTATAGCTATATTTGCATAATGCAGAATTACATATGTAAGCGGGTATGCCCTTTATGCCTAGAGGCTTTTATTTAGATTGGAAGTTCTGTTTACGTTTTATTTTAATTTTCTATTATTTTTAGTTTTCAATTTTTGATGGTATATTGGCGTGTGCTAGCTGACATATGGCAAATTTTATGTTTTTTTTTGTGTTTCGTAATTTTTATTACCTATTATTGTATAGAAACAAGTTCTTCTAACTTAACAGACAGCTGTGCTGCTGGGGAGTTTGTTCCGCTACTTCTTCTTCCCAGCTAAAGCACTAGGAAGTGGTGAAGGGCGGGCGTTTTTGGGGGGACTGTCTTATGTAATTTTATTTTGACGTTCAAAAAGAGCTGACTCTCAGCCTAGTTTGAATAAATGACTTTTGATTTTGATTTTGATTTTTAAAATCTACTATAAGTTAGAGATGCCGCAAGTACTCGCTATTATTCGGTAAGGACATTACTCGTTTTTTTTTGTTATTTGTCGAATACCGAATAACAGCTAGTATTATTTGACAGTCAGCGAATAATTATACAAAATAAACTTTAAATGGACAAAAAAACCAGTATTAAACGCTGGGTTATACAATACGAGGTAATCCCCGTAAAATAGGTAGGTACAAGAAAAGGGTTGCCATCATTTAAAAATGTAAAACAGTATAATATGAGACTGATTTTTTTTACTTCATTGTTTTCTTTTCTCATAACCTTAGATTTTTTTTGGAAATTAGTAACACGTAAATGATTGGTAAGTGACACAAGCGTGATATTATTGTTTTATAAGAATTTTTTTTTGATGTCGAATAATAGTAGCGAGTTATTCGACTACTTATTCGCTATAACAACTTATTCGCGGCATCTCTACTGTAACTATAAGGAAACCTCGTGCCCGGAAGCAAGTTGATCTTCTTCATAAATTAAACCTTTTGACGATCTTATTAAAAAATTGAACAGGAGATTGGATTTGTAATCTTAGACAGTTAGATAGACTAAAAAAACAATAACTGTCGTATTACAAAACACGATTTTTCTTTAGTTCTAGCCTAAGCCAGTTTTAGCATTTCCAAGTTTATCTCGAATTGGGTAAAGTTCTTAATACCAAAATAACAACTTAGCATCGAACTAAGTTATCAGCTTTGTAAAAAGAACTGCATTTCTACACATATTAGGTTCTTAATTCAAAAACTTGCTTGGTGGTTTAAACCTGCACCCTAATTGCGTAACACGCTATCAATAATAATCTCAATCGTTTTGAAGGATATTGCTAATCCATGGCTACATTGGTTCAAAACATTTGTTTACTCAACAACGTAAATAACGCATTGAATGTTGTTGAACTGTCAAAATGAATGCCATTCCTACTGGAAGTGCTTGTTTTGTAATAAGGGGAGTTTGCACTGAAATTCACGATGAATGCGTCCCGTTACTATGACGAGTAAAAACGTGGATTTAACACATATTTAATAAGATTGAGTTTGAAGTTCACTAGCTAAAAACAACTCCAGCAGACCTATTCTGTTAAAATCTTTAGCGTAAAAAAACTTAGTGAAGTTAGCTGTCATTCCACCTAATGCACAGATTGACACTTATATTGACAGCTCACTTCACTGAAGTTTTCACGGTGAGATCTTTACAGAATTGGTAGACTGGCAATTCTATAGCTTCAAAGATCTGATAGATATTAAATAAAATCGTGTCTTTCACGTGTTTCTCTTATTTTCTGGCAAGATATCATACCTAGATAGTTAATAAAGTTGTCTTCGATTAATTTAGTAGGTATATCTTTTATGTATCACTTTGAATGTAAAGTCCGGGAAATTAATTGTTTACCAATGTGCTCTTCAGTCAGCACTTGCACTGTAGTTTAAGTTCACTTACTGCTCTAGTGGTAACGACTGAGACTTAAGTACGAGTCGTAAGCTCGAACTCAGGCCGGCGCTTTCATAATTTCAGCCGAAATACGTCCACTGCTGGACATAGGCCTCTCCCAGGCTCCTCCACTTCGACAGATCTTGTGCTTCCCACATCCAGTGGATTCCCGCAGCCTTCACAAAGTCATCGGTACACCTTATGGGAGGCCTTGCCACTCTACGTCTTCCAGTAGGCGGTCGCCACTCCAGAACCTTTCGGGCCCATCGGCCATCTGTGCTGCAAGCAATGTGCCCAGCCTACTGCCACTTAAATTTAGCAATTCTTCGGGCTATGTCGTTTGCCTTGGTTCTCCTGTGGATCTCTTCATTCCTGATTCGATCACGTAGGGAAAACTTTGTGTAAAATATTTCATCAACACTGCTCTCCAAACGGTGAAGGAAAACATCGTGAGGAAACCGGCATGTCCGGCATCTAAAAATTGAAGACATGTGGCATCTACAAACCCGAAATGGGTCCGCGTGGTAGATCACTACCTCTTAAAGAGAGGAGGCCTGCGTCCCAGCAGTGGGAACATTACATGCTTTATGATAAAGTAATAGAATTAAATAGAATAAACGTTTATTTAGTGTCACTATTCAAATCGAAATCAAAATATTTATTTCACATAAACCTGCCTGGGAACTTATGAAACATCTGAAGCTACGAGTAGGTGCACGGTTCCAATTTGTCGCTTCCTATGGAGAAGAAACCGGCATGATTCTCCGCGGTTAGTCTTTTAAAATAATTGGCTTTTACAATGTTTTCAAATTACAGTGTTAATAGGTATGGGAGGACAGTGCAGGCCTGTCAATAAGTACCAGGTACTTAGAGGAATGGACTGTAGTGTGTAAGGCCTACAACATCCTCTCAATCACAATATGTAAAAGAATCCACATAAATAAAATAAACCTATTTAAACCAATTGACATGATTTCCATGACAAGCACTAATAAATAGTCGATATTAGAATTGATTTATAATGTCAAATAATGAGGAGCATATATCAGACATTGTAAATAATAAAAATTATAAAAATTTACATTGTAATTTGGGAGCAGTTAATAGACTTTCACATAGTTATGCTGTTAATGACGTACCAGGGAAGCCACATGTGCAGAAGGAATTAATGCCAAACTACCCTGTCTTCAACGTAGTCTTTTATCTTGTAATATACATTTTTGATAAGGACACGTTTCAAGTGAGTTTTAAACTTTCCATCGCTAAGTTCTGTAACCGACTTTGGCATCTTATTATAGAAGCGGATACTGTTTATTAGAAATGACTTGCTAGTTTTAGTTAATCTAAATTTTTGAATCACAATTTCATCTTTACTACGTGTATTTAGATTATGGAATTCGCATCTTTTTTTAATAAGAAATAAGTTTTTGCGAACATACAAGATATTTTCTAGGATATAAAGAGAAGGCAGAGTTAGTATAATAGGTAGGAGAGACTCGCGAGGCTCCATTTTATAGACAGCACGGATTGCCCTCTTTTGTAAAATAAAAATTGAATCTACGTCAGCGGCCGATCCCCACAGCAGAACGCCATAAGACATAATATTGAGAAAATAAGCAAAGTATACTAACCTAGCTGTGGCTACATCAGTCGACTGCCTTATTTTTCTTTCTGCGTAAGCACATTAGAGTTCTTTCAAGTAGGTTAAGCTCAGCGCTTAATCTACTTGAAAGAGCTCTAATGTGGGCACTCCATTGCAATTTTGAATCTAAAGTAATTCCTAGAAATACAGTTTCCGAAATAACATCTAGTTTCTTGCCATCAAGTTTTAAATTTAGACCTACTTGGGGTACATTTGGTGATAGTTTTGTTCGCATTGAGTAAAAGATTATTAGCCGCAATCCATTTCGAAAGAACAGCTAGACTATCATTGACATGTAAGACATCCGTATCTTTTCTATCTATTCTAAAAATAAGAGAAGTGTCATCAGCGAATAAAATGATATCCGAGAAGTTAGCCATCAGGTAAGGAAGGTCATTAATATAACTAGAAAAAAAAGGCCAAGACTTTACCTTGAGGCACGCCTATCTTAACTAGACACTCGTGGACGTCGCCCCGTTAACGTTTACTTTTACTGCCTATTTGATAAATAGGAAAGTACAAAATCAGCAGCTTGTCCACGAATTCTGTAGTGGTGTAATTTACAGATCAGTGTAATGTGGTCAACGCAGTCAAACGCTTTTGAGAGGTCACAGAAAATGCCAATTGCACCCTGGGACTTTTCCCAGGATTCCGAAATGTGACTGATGAGTTTTACTCCCGCGTCAGTCGTCGACCTACCTTTCGTGAAACCAAACTGTCGACTATGTGAAATCCCATTTAGGTTAAAATGTGACAACATCTGGTCTAGCATGATTTTTTCATAAATTTTGCTCAATGCTGGAAGCACAGATATAGGTCTATAATTAGAAGGATCACTCTTACTACCCGATTTGAAAATTGGTACTATTTTACTATGTTTCATTAAGTCAGGAAACGTACCGCTGCTGTCTAAATATTGATTAAAGATGCCTGTAGGACAGGGGCAATTGTATCAATGATATCTTCAAGAACCTTAACGGAAATCTCCCATAAGTCTTCAGTGTTTTTATGTTAAGACTTTTAGATGCTGTTTTAATTACAGCAATAGAAATGGGTTTGAATTCAAAACTTGGAATGTTCTTACTGAAGTTTTCCTTAAGAAGAGATTCAGCTGATACAGGTGATGAGGGGAGAGATTTCGTAACCTCTATTGGGATGTTGCTAAAGACATTTTCTAGAGTCTCAACAACTTTTAACTTATCTGCAATGATTTCATTATCAATTTTTAGAGCTAACTCATTCTGATCTCTCTGTTTTGTGTTTCCAGTTTCTTTGTTAATTACCTACCTGCCACACAGTTTTTATATTATTTTTAGAAATACTAATTTTGTTACTCATTCATTTAGATTTAGCTTGAGCGCAGACTCTTTTGAATATCATAGAATAGTTTCTGACATCATTATGAACGGCCTGATCAGAAATCAATGTTTTTTTATGATACAAAATATATAAAATGCCTCTGCTTTTTCTAATGCCAGCAGTGGCCCATTCGCTTAATATTGGTTTAGTAGTGATTGTAACTTTTTTTAACCGACTTCAAAAAGGAGGAGGTTATCAATTCGTCGGAACCTTTTTTTTTTATTTTTTTTTTTTTATGTATGTTCCCCGATTACTCGAAGATGGCTGGACCGATTTGGATTTTGTTTTTTTTGTTTGAAAGGGTATACTTCCCAGGTGGTCCCATGATCATCAAGTCAGGATCTGATGATGGGATCCTGGAGAAATAGAGAGAACTCTTCAAATTTTATAGGCACACAAAGCGATTTAGGTATTTTTTGGAAGAATACTTTCTCGTAGTGGTCTCATTTCAATTTGGTGAAGATTTGATGAAGAACTTTGGAGATAGGCAACGGAACTCCTCAATAAATGATAGCAAATGGACTGGGTTTGCTGAAATATCATCTCTGTCTATTGCTTACACCAGTTCATAACATAACATCACGCCGGTATGCTGTGAAGGGGTAAGCACATGTGCACCACTAAAAAGTGAAAAATAAAAACTTTTTCCAAAAAAAAAAACAACCGACTTCCAAAAAAACACTAGAAAGTGAAAAAAACTTTTTCCAAAAGAAAAACAACCGACTTCCAAAAAAACACTACAAAGTGAAAAATAACTTTTTTCGGAAGTCGGTGTCTTTGGAGCTGTATTTGAGTTTTTTGTCACCGCCTTCCGAAAAAAGTTATTTTTCACTTTGTAGTGTTTTTTTGGAAGTCGGTTGTTTTTTTTTTGGAAAAAGTTTTTATTTTTCACTTTTTAGTGGTTCACATGTGCTTACCCCTTCACAGCGTACCGGCGTGATGTTATGTTATGAACTGGTGTAAACAATAGACAGACATGCGATTTCGGCAATCCCAGTCCATTTGCTATCATTTATTGAGGAGTTCCGTTGCCTATCTCCGAAGTTCTTCATCAGATCTTCACCAAATTGAAATGGGACTACTACGAGAAAGTACTCTTCCAAAAAATACCTAAATCGCTTTGTGTGCCTATAAAATTTGAAGAGTTCTCTCTATTTCTCCAGGATCCCATCATCAGATCCTGACTTGATGATCATGGGACCACCTGGGAAGTATACCCTTTCAAACAAAAAAAACAAAATCCAAATCGGTCCAGCCATCTTCGAGTAATCGGGGAACATACATAAAAAAAAAAAAAAAAAAAAAAAAAAAAAAAAAAAAAAAAGGTTCCGACGAATTGATAACCTCCTCCTTTTTGAAGTCGGTTAAAAATAACTTTAATTTCGGAAGGCGGTGACAAAAAATTCAAATACAGCTCCAAAGACACCGACTTCCGAAATTAAAGTTATTTTTCACTTTGTAGTGTTTTTTTGGAAGTCGGTTGTTTTTTTTTTTGGAAAAAGTTTTTTACAGGACATGCTTTAATTATTGAATTCTTGTCATACTGTAGAAAAAAATGTGCCATAGTTTATATTGGGGTCTTGTGAATCAAAACTTGCTGTTGAGATATTGCTAAGAATATTATTATTAAACGTTTTGAATTTATTTTTAGTCAGAGCTCTCAATTCAATGGTTTTATTAAAGTTAGTAGTAGTAGCTTACATACCCAAAACTATAATACCGTAAGCAAAAGGTTCAAGCGTCAGCATTATGCTTAGGTGCCCTAGAGAGAGTTGCGAAGCGCTGGTTTTCAGCTTAAACCCTTGATTTCTACCCCTAAGATCGAAAGCTTACGGAGAATCCATTACGTCTGCATCAGGTTATCCATTAAAATCTACTTGACGAGTCAGCACATACAAATGTTATGTTACGCCTAAAGGCTTCTTCAAACAAGCGCGACGCGACACTCGTAGAGTCGTAGAACAATTTCTACGAAAACTTCATGGAAATTGTTCTCCAAGTGTCGTGTCGCGGGTGTTTGAAGAAGCCTTTAGGCGTAGGTAGTTTATGATTGAACCACTTGTCCACGAGGTTTAAAAAGGGGTGTCATACAGACATTCATCGTCTGCCTCATTGGTCTAATGGTCGGAAGCAGCGATACTGTTGAGCAAGAGGTCCAGAATTTCTCAGTGGCAGGCGTAGCACCCTATAGACTCTGGATTTGTGCCCAGTTGATGGCAATAGGCTCGCCCCCTATTACATGGGACTTAAACATAACTGGAGAAATGTGAGTGCACTATAGGTCCACCTCTGCACTACTCTTCGGGGAAACAAGGCGTGATGTTATGTTATACAGAGATATGACACAGAACCTTGCAAACCTTGAAAAGTCAAACTTTATCAAAAACTTGATGAGCCATATTGCCGCGTTCTGTAGGTACCTACTTAGTAAAGTGTCAATAGGGTATTTGACTAAATTTTTTAATTAAATTTTTCAATGCCTTAAATAATATTAATCAACATTTAAAAAAAATATAATATCACAGACAGTATCAGGCTGAAAAGTTCTGGAGTGGCGACCGCGCACCAGAAGACGTAAAGTTGGAAGGCCTCCCACAAGGTGGACTGATGACCTTGTGAGGGCCGCAGGAGTCTGCTGGATGCGGGAAGCACAGAACTGGTCGAAGTGGCGGAGCTTGGGGGAGGCTTATGTCCAGCAGTGGACGTCTTTCGGCTGAAATGATGTTGATGATGAAAATATCACAAAAGTTCTATGCGTTTTAAAGTCAATGTTAGACAGAGACAGCACTACTAATATCTGACGTCACAACACAGGACCGCCATATACCTTGGCGCGTATTTTTCCATCGATGTTAAATATTTTTTTGCAAATCGTCTTTTTTTTGTAACATCTTTAAAATAATTTTTAATGTATGTATATTTTTGAAAGTAGTCAAATACCTTATTGTTTGACCTACGGTATACCTTCGTATTTTTTTTCTAATAGTAGGTATGTATAATACAGCTGCTATGTAGTTTTAAACAGCAATATTCGCTGAAGCTAGAAGCGAGCACGTAGGTAGCCTGTACCCGGGATATGTGCGTATAATTACAATTCCAATTAGAGTAATATTGCAAACAATCGGCCCGCGGGTGACGTCATGAATACGAAATGTCACTAACGACCGTCCCCCGCCTCCCGCCTCCCGCCCGCACCCCACACCCGCCGCGCCCCCGCCGCGAGCGAAGCCTGAATTTTCAAGCGAGTCGG
The DNA here is from genome assembly GCA_947359405.1 of Antitype chi. Taxonomy (NCBI): domain Eukaryota; kingdom Metazoa; phylum Arthropoda; class Insecta; order Lepidoptera; family Noctuidae; genus Antitype; species Antitype chi. The sequence continues at coordinate 14,373,460 of OX375819.1, read as the reverse complement.
GTTGCCGAGCCGAATATACACTATGCACGTTTAATGTACGCTGAATAATAATTGTAACATTGACGAAAATGTGCGGCGGTAACGTTGTGTAGAAAATGATTATCTACTCAAACTTTGTTTAGTTGAATAGGTTTCAGCTAAATTAAGTCATTTTACATTAAAATCAACAAGTTAGTTAGTCGCAATGTAAGACTAATCCACATTTAGTGTATTTTTATGGCTGCAGGTGCGGCTAAAGCGCCATTAACATCAGATTAAAACTAACAACATCCAGATTTTTGAACTATCTATTGTATTTGGGCGGCTACGATACTGAAACTGTGTGACAAAATATTTGATATAGACGGTCTATTATTTCAAACACAACTGATGGTTCGGTTGGTAGTAAATGCATATATATTCATCGACGGTGAGCAACACGTACATGACAAAGGAAACATCTACGGACGCAAAGCCAGGTGGTCACGTAGGCAAGAACTAACAATGGTCATAGGAACGTGCCTCATCATTTTGGCTGTTAATTCGGGCGTCCAAAATTCGGCATCCGTTCGAAATAGTCACTGCAACATTGCAAAACTACTTGCTCTAATTCTACTTAATAAAAATCTTAAATTCATTCATTGACAGACAGTACACAGCCTAAACTGGGTCTTGTAAAAGTGGTAGGATGGATTTTAACTCACTCCATTAACGGGTTATGGCTCCTGCAAAAACCACGACGCTACTCACGTAGAACAATTTCGAAGATCAATTTCGTTAGAACTAGGTTAATCCCATCGGGCACACAGCTCATTTATTATAAAACTATAAAATTGCAAATTAGTACTGATTGAATAGAAGATAAGTACGCAAAATACGCACTTGTACACCAGCAGGCTTAGCACGAGCACAGATTTGTCGACGGAAGAATAGACATGACTATTAACTAAATGATGTACAACAGGGGAAGATAGCTATGTTTTTCTATTAATTATCACAGTTATGCGTTCTAAACGTATCGTGATTTTGTAGATAATCGTATATACTTTGTGGCCGTCGAGTAGAAAGTTTGTTGTCAGTGTGATTTTGACAGTTTGGGAAGAAATATTCTTCTGAAATAATCTACATTTATAAGGACCTACTCCGTTTGCAATAAGATTAGACATTTAAATAAACCTTTTTTACAGTCCGTTCAACTGACTTTGACCTCTATAGTGTTGGTAGCATGATAAATAGCATCTGCAGTAAACAGTTGGTATTGTAAACCAGTTTATTGCTTTTAATGTCATCCTTATGCCTAAGGAATAGAAGTCAAAAACAGTTGATCGGACTGTAAAAAGGTTTCTATAAATGTCTAATCTTATTTCAAATGGAATATAGACAAAGGTTGTTAGAAAAGAAAGACAAAATGAAGATTGTAGAAGGATATCAATGGTGCGATGGCAAAAATGGAAAAACGAAATGTCACTTTGTATTGAAAAAGCACTGTCTATTCTTCGTAGAAATAGAAAACGTCATGCTAAGCCTGCAGAGGGGGGAACATCTAAGCTAAGCGTCCACTGCGTCGGAATCGGGTCGTACGGAGTGTACGAGCCGTCAGTATTTACAAAATGCCGATATGGTGCGTCCACTGCATTCGGATTTTGCATCGGCAATATCGGTATTTTCAAAGCAATCGAGTTCGACTGTGGACGAGTATTCACATAATGGAGGATACTGACGAGGATATTGTAATCATTAGTTGTTTATTATCAGCAGAGGAGAAGAAAAACAAAAGGAAACGAAAGATGTAGGTTTGTAAAACAAACTTAAAAAGGCCTATTTTCGGAGAATTTCATATACTAGATATATTTTGATTTATAATAAGATGAAAAAAGATTTTTTGGATATATTCATATGTCTCGAACCAAATTCTTTGAACTTCATTAGATCCTCGAACCGCACCTAAATAAGCAAGACACAAAGTTCACTGCGGATGACGTCATCGGCAGAAATACCGATGTCTGACGCAGTTATGCCGATCCAGTGCACGCTGTACCATACAAATTAATTCAAAGCAACGAATCCGTTCCCTCCGTACGAGCCGATTCCGACGCAGTGGACGCTTAGCTTCAATGTGCATCTGGATTGAGGGCCCATTTTTTTTTTATCCTTGCGAAACGAAATAAGACATAAAGGGGAAATTAGTAAAAAATAGTTAAAATTTGAAGCAAGGGCTATGAATTTCTTAAACGTGAATTCAAACTGTTAAGATTAAATAACTTGTGCCCTCAATCCAGACGCGTACATAAAGTGGCATAGCCTAAATCTCAGAAAGTACTATCTCTGGGTACCTATCATTTTTATTTAAGGACTAGTTTCCGCCCGCGGCTTCGCCCGCGTTGAAGTCGGAAATTATCCCGCGGGGACGTACTACCGGGATAAAAAGTATTTTATGTGTTAATCTAGGTAATAATCTATCTGTGTGGCAAATTTCATCCAAATCCGTTCAGCCGTTTTTACGTGAAAGAGTAACAAACATCCATCCATCCATCCATACTTACAAACTTTCGCGTTTATAATATTAGTAGGATTTAGTTAAGATTTTCTAAAATATTTTAAGAAATTTCCATATCTGTACAATATGACATTACAGATTTATGGTGGTTTATCTAGGGCCATCAGTTCATTCATGTCTTTACAGAGAAATTTGCAAAACATTAATTTATCTGACGAAATACATAAATACGACTTTAATATATTTTACTAAGAGACCTCTATGAATTAGTTATAAAGAAATAATGACAAAAAAGTTAATTGGTAAAGAGTAAATGAAAGTAGAATTTTACTCAAACGTCTGAACTGAGAGCCTAATATTTTCGGCTTTATTGTCTAGGATCAACCTTATAGATTAACGCAAATTAGAATAAGTTGTTTTACTATCTTTTTAATAAAAAGTAACATATCGGCCGTTCTTCTGAATACCATACTTTAAGAGAAAATGTATTTTAAATTTTCTGTAGGAGAAAATTTTGTAGGTTGGGTATGTTTTTTTTTTTTGGTCTGATCAGTATGTAACCTCATACAAACTTTTTTAATTTTAACAAAACAGATGATGACTTTGAAACGACTGAACCAATTTTAAATAAACTTATCTAAGAACCACCGCTAGAAAACCTACGGTTTTTTTTAAGCCGCTCCCAAATCGGTTCACCCGTTTATGAGCTACGGTAACGGTGCTTCGGAGAGACAAACATAGCGCTCAATCTTATAACACCCCACTTTTTGCGTCGGGTGATAAAAAAAGTTTGTATGAGGGTACATACCGATTAGTCCAAAAAAAGAGAAAATCATTTCCACCCTACAAAATTTTCTCCTACAGAAAATTTAAAATAAATTTTATCTTAACTCAAATCCTTAAATAAAAGTGATTAACCCAGAGATAGTACTTTCTGAGATTTAGGCTATGCCACTTTATGCACGCGTCTGGTTTGAGGGCCCAAGTTATTAAATCATAACAGTTTTAATTCACGTTTAAGAAATTCATGGCCCCTTGCTTCAAATTTTAACAATTTTTCACTAATCTACCCTATAAGTCTTATTTCGTTTCGCAAGGATAAAAAAATGGGCCTTCAATCCAGATTCCAGATGCACATGAACATTCATAGTCCGACCTAGGTCTCAATCTGTCAAAAATACCTCAAGTTTCCCTACATTGGTGACAAGTTTTTGACATTTGATTGTCGCTAAGGTGAGACTGTGACTATACTTTACCAGAATTGGCCCTCAGGCTGTTATGTAATAGCATCAGGTAAATTTACCTGACACATGCTGAGCTGGCCTCCCATTTGGTGCGACTGCACTGCACCTTCGTTATTTGATTTGAAATATATCATAGTGTCACACTATATTTCTACATGTATGTTTTTCTTTTTGTAGGAATAATGGTACCTTGTATTTCATTTAAATTAATTTTATTTGTTATCATTTAATTGTACGTTTGTGTGTTGTGATGTCTTTTGTGTGCACTGAATAAATGATGTATCTACCTACCAATACAAAAGAAGGTAATAGAACCAGGAAAACGACACGTCACTTTAGATGGCAATTCGGGCTGAAAATGATGGCGAAAACACTAGAAAAGTAATGGATCTGTACAGCCTCTGTAGATCTGTTGATATTCTGCATACAGACAAGTACAAACATGAAAATTACAAAAGGCAATAATATTGATGATGCTATTAATTTGATACAACATTAAAATCTACTGTCCACGATAATGTAATTAAAAGCGAACTGCGTAACGTACTGTTAATAATTACGAAACATATTAATGATAACATTGTAATTAATATAGTAATAATTCAACAGAAAGCCATGATTAAAATCTAATAGTCGAAACAATCAAAACCAGCTGTACCTCAAATCTCATATCCGTATATTCAAAAGCGTAACAATGTCTATCTAAACGCATATAACCAAGAACTTAATTAAAATTTTGTTACAATTCATTAGTCAATAAAATAGATAGTCTCATTACTACTAGTTATCTCATTTTCAGGTCTAACCGGTCGCGCTCGATGATAAAATCTTCTTTTTGTGAGTTTTCTCATAACGCGTCTATTATTCTTGATGCTTGCACTAGTTGTTGCTTTCATATAAATGCCTTCGGGCTGCAACAGCGTATTAATGTCCTCTCTGTTAAATTTTTTAACAGCTTTAACTAGCACTGACGGAGGTGTTGCTTTAGAGTATTCATTGTTTCCATCGTTTCCAGTATTGTGATTATTGTTAACATTTTTATTTATGTTATTATCTTGATTGTTTTGATTATTTTCGTTAACTTTCTGTAATTCTTTCAGTTTGTTTAATTTTCTTAATTTCTCGAGCAGCTTAACTGCGGCAGGGTACTTCTGGGCTATCATGGAATCGTAATCTTTATCCTGAGTTATTTTCTTCGATGTAGTTGCTGATAATTCGCTGTTTTCATCGGGCCACATTTTATTGCTGTCAAACGTATAGTCGACATCATCGAAATTTGGATCATTGGGCTCGTCAGTATCCCACCTTGAGTTACTTACACCGTCATTAGGTAGCTTTGAAATATATGGGCCATCTGGTGGTAATCTTGAATAATTATGACCAGCCGAAAGTATTTTTGAACTGCTTTGACGGTCAGAAGGTAAATTCGAACTATATGGTCCGTTTGAAGGTACTTCCGAATAATATGGTTCGTCAGACGGTGATTTTGAATCGGTAAGACCGTCAAAAGGTAGTTCTGAATCTAATTGACCGTCAGATGGTAACTTTGAATTATATGGACCATCAAAAGGTAATCTTGAATTGCTTAAAGAGTCAGAGGGTAATTCTGAATTACTTACAGCATCAGAAGGCATTCCTGAATTAAACGGACCATTAGCAGGTAATTTTGAATTAGTAAGGGGATCATACGCTAATTTAGAATGATATTTATCGACAGTAGTTATTTTTTGCTTATATGGGCTGATAGACGGTAATATTGAATTACTATGTAGTTTGGTTTTATCTCTATATTTTGCTTTAATTTTCGAGCTAAAAAAAAGAGTTTTTTTTCCGCATACACAAGTTGGTTTCGAACAATCACAAGGTGGTTTTGGACATTCAGGAGGTGGTTTCGGACATTCAGGAGGTGGTTTCGGACACTCACAAGGCGGTTTCGGGCATTCACAAAGTTTAGGACAATCACAAGGTGGTTTCGGACATTCAGGTGGTTTCGGACATTTAGGTGGTGGTTTCGGACATTCAGGTGGTGGTTTCGGACATTTAGGAAGTGGTTTAAGACAATCACAAGGTGGTGGTTTCGGACATTCACAAGGTGGTGGTTTCGGACATTCACAAGGTGGTGGTTTCGGACATTCACAGGGTGGTGGTTTCGGACATTCAGGTGGTTTTGGACATTCACAAGGTGGTGGTTTCGGACATTCACAAGGTGGTGGTTTCGGACATTCACAAGGTGGTGGTTTCGGACATTCAGGTGGTTTTGGACATTCACAAGGTGGTGGTTTCGGACATTCACAGGGTGGTGGTTTCGGACATTCAGGTGGTTTTGGACATTCACAAGGTGGTGGTTTCGGACATTCACAAGGTGGTGGTTTCGGACATTCAGGTGGTTTTGGACATTCACAAGGTGGTGGTTTCGGACATTCACAAGGTGGTGGTTTCGGACATTCAGGTGGTTTTGGACATTCACAAGGTGGTGGTTTCGGACATTCACAAGGTGGTGGTTTCGGACATTCACAAGGTGGTGGTTTCGGACATTCACAAGGTTTGGGACATTCACAAGGTTTCGGACATTCACAAGGTTTCGGACATTCACAAGGTTTTGGACATTCAGGAGGTGGTTTCTTTTCCTTAGGTTTTTTTTTACACTCCACAGGTGGTTTCGGCTTATCAGGATTTGTTTTAATTAGAGTTTCAGTATTTTTATTTAATATTAATGTATGTCCAACAGGTCTGAAACCCTGATTTTGATAAGAATCAAATTGTAGTTGTGGATAGTCCAGATCAGGATTTATTGTAGGATTATTTGCATAAAAGTCAGTGGCGTCGATTGCGTCTAATGTTTCACTGTTGTCTCGAAATCGGGAAAACCATTTATCAAGATCCTGTCTATTCTGCGAACGGCCTCGGGCCGGACCGAACATATTTTTGAATGGATCTAATATTCCGGCTTCAGTTGCCAGAGCTGCGTGACCTGAAAAAATACGTACGTTTTTTTTTAAATCAGTATGTGGCAAACCAATATAATTAACGACAAAACCCAAAAGATTGCTAGATTGTTGTTCTGATGATTTGATGTACGGTCAGGGAAGTTCATTGTTTAGCAAATTCACACATTACTACTAGTGTTGTAATAATATTAATTTAATTTCAATATTTAGGTATTACAAATTCTATTATTTGAACATTTTGAATATTTAAACAAACTCCATCCCATCTTTAAACCTACAAAATAAGCAAATAAATAATTTCTATTTTTACGTCAATTAGCCGTGTCTGGTCCATTTAATACAACCGTCATAGAAAAGCAGTTGTGTATTGAATATACGGACGGTTAAAGTTAGTAGTTCACTTGCTAATAAATAAATTTCCCTGGCTAAGGTAAACTATTAATTGAGGTGCAAAACTCGACGTAATAAAAACTCGACGTAATAAAATCGCGGCAGGATTTTTTCCGCTCATTGAATTTTGAACTCTCTTTGTAAAACCGAGCATTGAGAATCCAATAAAATGCATCTCAGCGAGTCGAACAACATGTTTTAATGTTCGATTTTCAACTGTCGGCGCAGTGCAAGCAGCAGTGCGTTAAAGATCCAGTGCCGAACATGACATCCCGGTGTTGGCAATCGTTTGTCCACAGCGACCGAACTCGACGATTCAGTATGTTATGATAGCCAACACAAAAGCCGGGCGTACAGCTCCGGTGCGACGGCAATGTATGGATAAGATCAAACATGTTTTACATTGCCGGCACATCGGCCCGTCACAATCTCGGCCCAAGGTCTGGCGGCCGCGCCCAAGACTACTCGAAACTTCGGCGGCCGAGCTGACAGCCGGGCGAAGGACGTGTGGTCGAAACGCGGCCATAGTAAATGTATGTATTACTACTTCGGCGCCGTGACCTCCAGACCGTATTTCAGTCATGGCGGCCGATCTAAACAGAGACCAGCCTTCGGCGCGGGAGATACTAAATTGCACAAGTGCACTCATTCTTCCCTCACTCTCATAGCCCGATGGCAATCTGACACGATCGGAGAGATCAGGCGCATGACCCACGGCTTAACGTGCTTTCCGAAGCACGGGGTATCACACCGCTAACTCCTAAACTTCGAGCTGTTACTAAGAAGTTCCTAACGGAAAAACCCAATCATACCCGACCTAGGAATCGAACCCAAGACCTCACGCTCAGCAGTCGCGCTTGCAACTGCGAGACCAGCGGGGCAGGTCTCCACAGAAGTGTACGCCTGTTGTGTATTATAGAGAATATTATATGTGCGCTACGTTAGGGATGATTCTCATTACACCGTGCCTTGTCCGTCCCGGGCTGTGTCCGAGCGGAGCCCGTGCGTGCTGGCCGTTTATATTACACCGGGTTTATAAGACGTGGCGGGGACAGGGCGTGTCCGTGCAACAACCGTGGTGTAGGCGAGTGTCGTCCGGGGCCAGACGGGACACGGATCATGCACTGTGTAATATAAACTGCTTCATACAAAATGTATGTTACGTTTCAAATCCGTGCCCCGTCCGGGCCACGGACACGGCACGGCCCGGTCTAATGAGAATCATCCCTTAGCCTTACAACTTATTTGTTCAAATAACAGGTTTACATCACCAGAAAGCTTTTAGTAACGAAAAATATTCGAATATGTATTTTAAAATATTCGAATATGTATTTTAAAATATTCGAATATGTATTTTAAAATATTCGAATATGTATTTTAAAATCGAGGGAAATCTGTAAGCACCTTTACTCCTTAAATCGAAGAGTTTTCCGGTACCTATTCGTTACGTACATAATAAATGATTATATCATTTTAGAGATTTCTGTTAAGATTACTTATAAAAGTGCCTGTTGTTACCAATTATATGATACAATACATATGGTACCTAACCTTCGAGAAATTAATACATGGTATCACTTACCGATGATCACAAATACGGCGAATAACAGATGAACTGATTCCATAGTTGTTTGAACAATGTTATAATTCGTACTGATGCACAGCCGAGCTAATAGTTTCTTACTTCGTTGATCTAATTAACAAATCAATTACTATCAAAGCAATATTATCAAGTGGCTTCTTCTTGGTTAGAAAGTTTGTTGTAAAGTATATACAAAAACTGCAGTATCTTCCACCAGCTGTTAATGGTATAGAAAATATCAATAATATTTTTAGAAAACTGTTATTTACCTATTCACAAATTCTCTAAAAAACTCGTTTGTATTCATGACACAAGTCATGCTGATATATGACTGAAAAGTTTTCATAATGAAGCAGTCAATAACTTTCAGGAGGTTACAACCTATCTATATTTGACTAAGAAGTGTTTAATTACTGCCACCTACTGTTTTATATGTCTGTGTGTAGGTGTCATAAAAGCAGACTAAAGCTATGTGTCCACTGCGTCGGAATCGGAGCGTACCGAATGTACGAGGCGTCGGTATTTACAAAATGCCGATAGGGTGCGTCCACTGCATTCGGATTTTGCATAGGCAATATCGGTACTTTCAAAGCAATCGAGTTCGCCTGTGGACGAGTATTTACATTATGGAGGATACTGACGAGGATATTGTAATCATTAGTTGTTTATTATCAGCAGAGGAGAAGAAAACCAAAAGGAAACGAAAGATGTGAAGATGAAAAAAGATTTTTTGGATTTATTCATATGTCTCGAACCAAATTCTTTGAACTTCATTAGATCCTCGAATCGCACATAAACAAGCAAGACGCAAAGTTCACTGCGGATGACGTCATCGGCAGAAATACCGATCTCTGGCGCAGTTATGCCGATCCAGTGCACGCTGTACCATAAAAATCAATACAAAGCAACGAATCCTTTCGCACCGTACGAGCCGATTCCGACGCAGTGGACGCTTAGCTTTAGGAAGTTGCTACAGAATGGGCAGCAGCATTCTTTATACATTTTTAAAACCATACTTTTTGTTTTTGGATGGTAAATCAGCAAATGACTTCTCCCACTCTGGGTGAAGCGGGAGGGCGTGTCAGACTTATACTAACTAAAACCCACCCGTGTTCCTTCAGTTGCCTGTGTGCTGGGGGCCACGATATCTCTTTCGCACCCCTGGCAGACCCTTCACCCAGTGGGGTCTTTTTAGGTAAAAATGTTACTCCGCCATATCTTATTATCTGATAAAAATAATTCAAATTTAACTTACGAATTATTTAATTTTGTTGGATTTGGTGGAACTGCTGCTGAGCCTTCTCAATGCGAACTATATCTTAACGGTAACTCTTCGAACAAATCCGCGACCCTGGCAGGCATCGGCCCTAGCGGACCCCTTCCATTACTGCTGACCACCATACTGCGATCGCCAACCCGCCGCCAAAATGGCTAGCGCCGCAGGAATCTGCTGGATGTGGGAAGCACAGAAACGGTCGAAGTGGCGGAGCTTAGGGAGGCCTGACTAAATAACGCAAAGAAAGTAGTTGAACTGTCAAAATGAAAGCCATAGCAACCCTACTGTTAGTGTCTTACGCAAGTACCCCTCTGGTTTAATGTATGGGCTGTCTGGCACTCACAAGGCGGCACGAAGTGGCATAGCACGGCATGGCATTAAGATTTGTTTTTTCCAGCGTGCCGAAGCCTTTCGTGGCATACCAAAGTATCCTGCCGCATACTCCCGTCCCCCTGTAACAATATCTCAACGAAATGTGAGTGCTAAATGTATGAGTATAAGATTCTAAATCACGTCCGTATACGAAAATCTTTTGCCATGCGCGCTGTGGCGCCTGTTGAGCGCTGGCCAGGCGGTCAAAGTTCTTGCTGGCGGTTAGGTAATACTTATACCGTTTCAATAATGGGTAAGGTGAAATCATGGCTCCATAAAGATGTGAAAAGACCAGTGACATCACCAAGCCGAATTAAGCTTAGGTATCTATCTATTCTTGACCTGTTTTACTTCTAGGTCCCTATTTAATGATCTGGCTTTCGTAACCATTATTTGGATACATGTGGATACTGGCTATCCGGAAATTGAGGAGCAGCACTTTTGGTTCTTTTTCAATTCATAGTGCATTCGTTTTACCCCGCATAAGCTGCCCTGATCGTTGCAAGCAGTAAGAAGCGCAAACGTCTGTCAACCAGTCGTGCCAAGAGGCATAGTGTTACCCAGTAACTGGGTTGTGGATATCAGATAGCCAGGCGCTCAATTTTGATCTTATCCGATTACGCTGGAAGCCGACCTCTACAATTAGGTATGAAGTTGGGAAAAGGCTGCCCCAAAGCATCACTCCACTCTATCCATTTATTATAATTTAACAAAATACCGTATTAACCATTAATCCGTGTCGCGTGGCGGTGGTGTGCAGTTCGCACCTGTCTATGGGCTTATGATTATCCCCTTTTACGAGTAATGTTCGAAATTTTTGGACGGAAGTGGTCAAACATTTGGTGAAATGCAGATGTTGTAATGTATTGTTGAGAGAGGCGACAGGATTTAAATAGAAATGTTGGTTGCATTTTTTATTATCTGGATAGCAATAAGTACATGGTCAAATTATTCTCAGTTATCTGCAATAAGACTGAGTAAAAAAATTATACGAATTGATAAATGGTCCGACAATAAAATGAAAAGAAGTTCTTTTTAATTATTTCTTATCATTGCCGTTTGCCACCAAACTTTAATTCTGTCCTTCGTGATTCCAGCTAGTTATTTCTCTAGCTCCGGTCATTTAGTCCACCTTTAAACACACTTACAAAAAAAAATCAGAACACACCATTCTCGCACATTGACCAAGGCAGAAAAAAAACTAAACTGTAAATAAAAGTACCAGTAATTCCCCTAAACAACTAACCAATATGCGCATAATAATCTCGTTGTAAGAGCCTCTCGACATAATGGAGTGTCGATTGTAAGCGCACGCGCACCCTCCGTACAAATCCGCTAAACCTATTGTGATTTACACATCACACATCGGCCCTCGGAATCAGCTGGCACTCGAAAATAAGTTATTTAACGGGTTAGAAATGTGTATCCAATTGTTTTGACTAGTATTTACTAGTCAAAATAATTGGATACACATTTCTAACCGCCTGAATTTTGTAACCCGTCATTTGACGGGCGGTTCAGGCGGTTTAGCCTTGATTCCGATTCTAGTGTTAAAACCTGAAGTTTAGATGTGGATTGCCGTTGGCTATTGATAGGCGTAACTTGAGCTGTCCAATAGTGGTCTTCAACTTTTAGTTTAATTTATCATGTTGGTAATGGCAAAGACAGTTTATCTATATTATGTAGCTTGCTCTATTGACATTCTGAATCTCCTAAGACATTTTTTGATTTTCATTCATGTTTATCAAAGAGGTGGAGACCTTTAATCGAAAGTCATCTATTCAAATTAGGCTGAAAAATAGCGCTTTTTGAACATCAATATAACATAAGACAGTCTTCGAAAACGCCCGCTTTTTATTTTTATAACGTTGCTGGAAAAAGCAAGGACGAAATAACAATATTTATTGGGTAACAGACGGTAGAAAAACTTCATTCTTTAAAATACAATTAAATAGTCTTGACTGGCATTGTTCTACTGATACCAAAAGCGATTTACCTACTACTATTCTAAGCCCTCATTCTAAATCGACAATTAAACAGCAATCTGTAGGATTTGCGGCATTTGTGTCAATCACAAGTGCATTATTGTGCAGAACATATGGACGATCTGCGAGTACCCCGCGGTTCACCCGAGGCGGTCGCCACTGGGGTCCCCTTCACAAAAATACAATTTTGAAGTAGAAATAGACTTGTTAATGAAAAAGATTTTTTTTCCACTTTGATGTTTATCGTTGAAATTTTGACCTTCTTTATTAGATCAGATCTTAAACTACTACTAAAATAATAAAAAAAACCTAAGAACATGTTTCTGTCCTGTCCTACAGTAGTTACAATTATTTGTACACGTACAGAAAAAGGACGAGAATTTTTCAAAATGGTTTATCGCTGTACGTTAATGTTGGTGATTTCAGTCTAATATTACCTACTAGGTTTTGCCCGCAACTTCGTGTGCGATACAGATTTGGATTTGGAAGGTCATGACCTACCAAAGGACATAAGCTACTTGGATTGGAATGGATTTGGCCAAATTTGGCACAAGGGTGTGGTATACTCGTGTGCCAAATTTGACCACATCCATTCAGTTGTTTTAGCGTGAAAGGGTAACATCAGACCTACGAAAATCGTTATAATATTAGTTTAGACTAAGTTTTCGCGCCGATGTTTTGACGAAGTAGATATACTTACCTACACACTAAGTAATGGTTATTGTACTTTTATATATGTTTAAAGTAACCCCGTACCGGTTGGGTTGACCTACTAAATGACACAAGTCTATAACCGATCCGCGCTCTAAGGGCTTATTTCACCATTGAAACTGACCGCGATCAGCACAAATAAAAAACTGCGTTCTAGAGCTATCAGTGTTATTATTTTATAGATACATACATACATTTAAATAAAATTGGAGTGTCTGTTTGTAATATTAAAATAACCGCTTTTTACTAAATGCATAAGGATGTACATATAGACGATACATGGTAGATACATATACCAAAATATATTTTTTTGCAATTTTTGACTGTCTGTCTGTTTGTTCCGGCTAATCTCTGAAACGGCTGGACCGATTTTGACGGGACTTTCGCTGGCAGATAGTTGATATAATAAGGAGTACCTACTACTTAAGCTACTTTTATTTTAGAATTTTAAATATTCCGCGCGGACGAAGTGGCAGGCACAGATAGTCCACAATAATGATGACACTGACAACTCTTGAACGCGGTTTAGATGTGCTGATCGCGTTCAGTTATATTGGTTTCCCCTAAGTCTCCGGGATCCTAAACTTCGGTTTAGGTGTCTAAGTTCATAATAATAATATTATAGGTCTACCTACCTACTTAATTGGTTAACCGTCTTCAACACTGAATTGCTACGATGAATGCGGTCCCAAATTTATTATTTTTCTTCTTACAAACAAACCATATAGAACATGTAACATAATTAAACGCAAGATCTCATACATACACCCTAGTTAAAGTATTGAGTTAAAAGCATAACATAATGACCAAAGCCTTTTTTTTTCAAACCAAGGTAACTGTTATTATTAAGAAAATCGTATTGACCTCAGCATGACTTTATGCATTTAAAATTGAGTCTTATTGCCTTAAAATAACATAATTAAATAAAATAAAATTATTAAAATACTTTTTACTGACTAAATATATATGTATATATTTTTAAGTACCTGTATTTTTAGTTACGAAATCGATTCAGTAGTTAATTATGAACAAACTACATTCAGGACTTCGTTTATTCTGTTACATCTTGTATACAAAAATGACAACATGTTTTTATTACCTATTGTCTTTTTTCTATTGCCACCCAGAGCAACAAGTTTCCACTTACATAATCCCCAAGACATGACGCCTCAGTTTACACAAAATCTATTATTTGCGACACTTCGCGCAGTCACCCGACACTCTCGACGGCCACAGATGGCGCTTTCATGTCAATCGTCATAATTAGGGGATTACAGCCGGGCACCCCCTAATGACATGTTACATTGAATCTCTCTTACGCCCCCGAACAAATGTTCAACAAATAAATACTGTTCTCTGACTTGTTACGAGTCAGGCGCAATTTTGACTCTAATTGATACTACCCCTAGTGATTTCGCTGAGATAAAATGATGTGTTGGAATTGGGAAAAGAAATGATTTTGAAGCTGTTTGCTCAATGTCGTTGTGACCTAGACCTTATTTATCAATCCAATTTGCCGTACATTTGTATCAATAGATCGGTAACTAATTGATAGCTAATAGCTGCCACTAACCGAGATGATTTAATCACGTCAGCCCATTAACACAAACCGCACAAAAATAGAACATTTTAACGGAAACATCTAAAATATCCATTTTTAATTTCTATCTCTAATGGCTTAATCGCATCTCGGAAAAATTTCAGGTCAAAAGCGAAACCAATATATTCGCCATCAAAGCCCCTAAAAACATGGAACCGAGTAAAAAAATACAACCTTTTAAACGTTAAAAGGCCCCGTTTACCGCGGACGCAAACACTTAGCTCCATGTTAATTAGTAAGTAGCCAGGAACAGCGTCAAAGGGAATGCATGAATACTTCCAAACCGACCTCCGACGGTGCTTTTAAAATCTCCCCCACTTAATTCAGAAGCTCAGAGAAACCGAAGGTAAAGTGATTATGTCGCCAATATGCGAATTTTTCACAAAAATGAACGTTTGACGCATTCCAACGTAGGATGGTCATGTGGGAATACAATTAAAACGAGCTAAGGATCGCTATTTGGAATTCGTTATGAGGAATAACTACTTTAAAATGTGAATTTACTTTTCTACTTTATTCGGTCTATATTTTTCCTTGAACGGTTTTTCATGACTATGACGTAATATCCAGTTGATATTTACCACATGCAGATCATTTTTACATTTCTGTAGTCTGTCTGCTGTAATAGTCTCATATGAGAGTAATATAACTATACCCTTTGACATGGTTGACATGTTTAAATCCACCAATCAAGGAGCTTAGTAGTACTTACTAATTCCATGTCAGCATTTAATAAAAAGAAAAAAAAAATTGACAAAAATCCTGAATTAAACTAGTTTTTTTTTTGTAATTTCACGCCCGTTATTGAAATTAATAATAACACTACCATCTTAAAGTCTCAGAAAGATACACGCGTCCAGAGGATCAGGTATCAAGTTTTCAAAGCAGCAAAAATCTCCACAGCACAATTTCACAGCAGTAGACCAGCTCAAACGTTTGCGGCTCGACTCTGGTCGGGAATCATTAGCCTCTTAACAGCGTTACTTAAAGCAACGCAATTACAATTACGCGGGCTGCGCGATCTTGACCTACGGCAAGGGGTCGATGCGCAACGCCCGGTATGCAAATAAGCACGTTTCTTTAGTAGTGGAGTTGACTTGATTTGAGAAGGAGGAGGAAGCAACTTGGGGTCTTCTTGGTAATCTGGAGTGACTGCTAGTCGATGATGTTTTGTTTTAGGTCAATTGGAAGGTTATTGCCTCTTTAGTAATCGAAGCCGATTGAAAATTAATCAAATAGTATCTAAGTAATTCATTAGGCTTGTCAGTTTGAGGTCGGTTAGGCTGTGTGAATGATGATATAAACCACTGACATGACGTCAAGTAGACAAGTATGGGAGAACGAACAATACATGTTGCGTCGACTTTTAAATAAATTGGGATGAGGGTAAGATAATTATAATTGTGTTTATAAAAATAGATAGCAGTCCTAAATACTAATAACATACAAAAAACTATCACAGAAAAAATCAGGAAGTATACAGAACAAGAAGATATTACCAGAGTTTGGAAAATGAATAGAGTCACTATAGTCCCAATAGTAATATCTACGACGGGGGTTATTCCGAAACAAATATTCAATAGTTTTAGTGCACTAAATCTATCCAAATACACATATATAACACTACAAAAAGCTACCATATTAAACACTTGCATACGGCAAGTTAGAAAATTCCTACAACTAGACTTAGATAATAATTTCACTGCAGTACAGAGCAATTTAGGTTCTTAGAACAATAACTAGAATCTCACCTTGGTTTACACCCGTGAGATTGTTAAAATGCCAGGTAGCCTGAGAAAATTAAATGTAAAACAAAAATAATAATAATAATAGCCTTTATTAACAATCTTACAATCTAGTTACCTACATAATTAAAATAAAATTGTTAAAACAAAAAACATAAAACAAAAAATATATTCCTCTCTCTTATCTCCTCTTCAGACATCGGTTTCCGAACAATGTTTTGCATTAGCATAGGCCTCCCCCCCCCTCCCCCTAGGATTGTGTTTATGTTAGGAGGTAAATGATGATAGACCTTCACATTGGTTGATGAATGGGTTGCCACCACTGGTGATTCTTTTAAGAATAACATCTTACTTTGGTGATCCTATACAAATCATTTATTTATTGTTAATTACAACAACGAATGCATTTGTGCGAAAGGCCTTTTCCAGCTGAATAAAAAAAACAATTCACATAATCCTACATTAGCACTTATGATACGTCAGAAGCTAGGCTAGGCTCCAGTTGGTCGTCTCCTATGGAGAAGAACCGGCAAGAAACTCTACTTAACTACACACACAAGTCACTCTCTTTTAAAAAACTTGGCTGTTACAATGTTTACATATTACAGTGTTAATAGGTTAGGGAGGACACTGTAAGCCTGTCAAGAAGTACTAGGTCCTTACTGGTGCCGATTCTCTTGGCACAAAATTCTCTTTTGTTTTTTTTTTTCATTTTTTATCTGACTATTTTTAATTAAGTGCGATTAAAAAAGTGTGGAATAAAATTACTCGTCAAGAACTAAAATTCACACCATCACCTCGACTTCAGGTACAAAAACAGTACTGCATATTTTTTTCTTTTCTTTTGCTTATATCTCGAAAATGGGATGGGGCTCAAAATTTTTATCTTTTATGCGATAGGACGTGTGACCCCCTTTAGTGAATCCATAAACCCCTAGAACTCAACAAGTGGGTAATAATTTTTCATATTTTCCATACAAAAAGTGAAAAATGACCGCCCTGCGCGCCTCCGGCTATAAAAACATTCATGGGGTAGGGCAAACAAGTATCACATTGCCAAGTAAAAAAAAACCACGTGGAGTCGCGATTATCAAAATTCTATTATAATTGTATCAAAATTGTTTTTAAATTTAGAGTTTTTTTTTTGCAGAATAGCTTTGACATTCTCATAGCCAAAAGTAAGGAATTTTAGTGATCGTTTAGTAGGTCGGTGTACAAGAGAATCGGCACCAATTAATCAGAAAATGTCTGTAAATCTACTGTCTACAAGGCTGATAATGTTCTCACATTCACAAAATATAAAATAACCTACATAATATAAAAGATAGGTAAACAAAACCAAACAACATGATTGCTATTGAATCAATGAATATATTCACAATGTTTTTGTTATTTTTATGTGAGTATTTACATATAGAATCGTATTTAAAATAATATTTTCTTTTTATCTCCAACAGCGGAAGGCGCCTTCAAAAAATTAAAGCCAGAGCCAGGTGGGGGTAGCGGCGGAGTGTCTGGTGGTGCCTCAGCCCTGTCTCCAGCCTTAGGTCCTCAACACGCAGGGCATACACCTACCACAGCGTCCTGTCCCACCCCGGCACGTCGTCGACATAGGACCACCTTCACACAGGTACTGTGTTTATACTCCACTTCCTGTGTATGCGACGACAGCGACCCAGACTAATTTACTTTCCTCACGTGAGCTCTCTGATGACTAGCAAAACCAAATTTGGTTTTGAAAACTCGGCCATACTGTGAAGAGAAGATTTGTTCAGCATCATAGCATGTTGAGGGATTACTGCCTTTGTAGAACAATATATACAAATTCTCTCTCAACAATATATACAAAGTCTCATTTAAGATTCGCTGACGATATCGTGCTGATGTCAGAAGACCCATATGAAATGAAGTCTATGTTAGAGTCGCTATTTGAAGAGAGCAAGAAAGTGGGCTTAGAAGTTAACCAAACCAAAACAAAACTTATGACAAACAGACACAAAGAACCAATAATAATTTCATCTACCAACCTAGAATATGTTGAAGAGTACATCTACCTAGGACACCTAATTACTTTTAAGAACTGCACAGAAAAGGAAATAGAAAGAAGAATCAAATCTACCTGGAATAAATATTGGACTCTAAAAGAAATATTTAAGAGCAAGATGCAAACCAAAATAAAAACAAAAACCATGGAAACATGCCTACTTCCCACACTCACATATGCCTGTCAAACATGGCCCCTAACGAAACGAAACTTAGAGAAAATCAGAGTGTGCCAAAGAGGAATAGAAAGGAGCTACATGAACCACAGACTTAAAGACAAAGTAAAGAACACAACAATTAGAAGTAAAACCAAGGCAAAGGACGTGGCCATAAAGGTACTAGGATTGAAATGGAAATGGGCTGGACATTTCCAAAGAGTACCAGATGAAAGATGGACGAAAATCACCACCAACTGGTACCCACTGAACAAAAAGCGCAGACAAGGTCGACCACAAATAAGATGGAGCGACGATATTATAAAAATAGCAGGTAAAATTTGGAGTAGAGTAGCGAGAGATAGAATAACATGGAAACGAATGGAGGAGGCTTTCACCGCTATTGCTAGCGGTCCTTGTACATAATATATATATAATAACGGTACATAGAAATCAAGAAACTTAATATTATTTTTTTACATTTTAAGAGTCAAATTTGTATCACCAATCATTAGTTAAGTCAAACAAATTGTAGAAGGAAAATAAAGCTATTATTATTATTATTATTATTATATACAAATAAATAAAATTGAAGTGTCTAGTTGCATGTAATTTCAAAATAAAAACTTTTTACAAATTAAGTTTAAATGGTCTTTATAATTTGCGGCTAATCTCCGAAACGGCTGGACCAACTTTAACGGGACTTTCCCTGGCAGACAGCTGATGTTATAAGGCTACTTTTTGTAGCACCCGATAGCGCGTTCCAGTAGGATAATTTATATCTATTAGCATGAAAAAGCAGTAAGCAACATGCGAAATTGACAATACAGTGCCAATTTCCCCACTGACTTATAATAATGAGCCTATAGGAATGGGCCGTAATCCACCACGGGGCCCCAACACGTGTTGGTAGATGTCACATGTCTTAGAATTTTTGGACCTAGGACATGCCGGTCCCCTCACGGCGTTCTCCTTCACCAAATAACACAAAGTGTAGCGCCTGCATAGGTTCGATCACACGACCTACAATTCATTATTTGGGGCAGTCTCCTGACTTATTCATTCAAAACTACGTAAAACAATATCTGAGTCATTATCATACCCCAGATTCTTAACAGGTTAATTACTATAACTAAATTATTGTTGTTTTTATTGCGACAGGAACAATTAGCAGAATTAGAAGCGGCTTTCGCCAAATCACATTATCCCGACATTTACTGCAGAGAAGAGCTGGCACGGACGACGAAACTCAACGAGGCGAGGATACAGGTCAGTTACCTATTCTCTATTTTAATTTATTATATACCGTTTCTACACCGCAACCGTGTTAAACACAGATAATATTTGCAACGCATTAACACAGGGTTTATTAGGTTTTAAACTGCGAGTCACAAGAAAATTCATGCGTGCGGTTACCATAATTTAAAAAAACAATCATTACAGATATCTAATAAAGGTACATATTAAAACAGATTTTTTTTAAAAAAACGGCTTCCAAAGAAACACTAGAAAGTGAAAAATAACTTAAATTTTGAAAGTGACTGAGTTTCGGTGTCTCTGGTATTTGTATTTCGTTTTTTTGCCACCGATTTCCGAAATTAAAGTTACTTTTCAATTTGTAGTGTTTGTTTTTTTTTAAACCCGGTTGTTGTTTTTATTAAATAAACTTCTTATTTATGGATTGATAGTAAACTGAACCTAAACTCACGTGATTGTATTTAAATGCCCTCATTATACAACATTCACTAAAAGACAAGGCTCACCTTCGTTAAACTGAAGATATGTCATTATTTTCGAAAATTACACCTTTCAACTTCCACCCCTATCCCATTTGTTTCTGTAGCAATCAACTCCATAAAAATGAAATGTTTGTTTGAAATGTTTTCGAATGAAATGAAATGAAATTAATAGAAAGCAAACAATTAATTTATCAATCTAAATTTGATTCGAAAACATCCATCGATTTCTTACTACAACTACCTATCCGACGACCCATGGTTAGGTACTTATCTGTTTTGGTGACCGTACCTAGGTATTAATTTTCCAAAGAAAACACCCACGTGCATTTATATTCATATGCATTATGTAAAATAT
Organism: Antitype chi; assembly: GCA_947359405.1. NCBI lineage: Eukaryota > Metazoa > Arthropoda > Insecta > Lepidoptera > Noctuidae > Antitype > Antitype chi. The sequence goes on along the minus strand of OX375819.1, from coordinate 14,352,839 downwards.
TCACCACATTCACGATTCAATTAACGTACACAGGAATGTCGGCAAAAATGGACCACCCACGGTTCGAATAAAAACGTACAAAATATTGCAGGCAGCACAATGGTATCACGCCAGTCGTTCTTGGATGGAATTGTCGAAATATCAATGATGCGCGAATACTCGGATAATACAATTTGGAGCGTAGGCCGGAGGCGGATTGAATTAAAGTGGCATCTGTCGGGCTCGACCGTATGAATACGAAATGCTTACAGTAACTCGCGCGAGATCTTTATCTCAGTTTTAAAATTGCTCAATCCCCCGGGACCCTCGATATTGATTTGTCCCCGGAGCACCTAATTTGTCGCTTTAGATGTTTTATTCAGAACATGACTTTTAACATCCTCTATTAACTCCGCGTCTGTCTGTCTGTCCTATGAATTTTTTGTCGACTTGCTCTTATCTTTTACGAACGCGAAGCTTACAAAGAAATTCTTCTTTCTAAAAGTACCTAATCTAATCATCACGTATTAACTCTCATACATATGAAATAGCTTTCAAGTGATATTTTATTCACCGTCGCTCCATCAAGACGACAATTCCTCTTTTCTTTCAAGCGCAACGAATGTCGAAGCTTTTCTTAGGAACGAAAGGTTATGAGCGAAACGACATTATTTCATACTTTTACGTCGGTCTCGACGCTAAAAGCACGTGAAATGCGCGTAGGCGAGAGTGAGTACTGGTGAGTAGGTACGAGGGTATATACACACACGACCCGATACATGATGTATGTCTAGCGCTGTATGCCCGTGCACGCGCGCTCCGGAGGAGGCTATTAACGTTTAGGCGACGCTACATAAGAATGTAAACGTTAAAGACGACGTCGTCGAGCTCCCTCCTTCTAGAGGAAATTTCGATATAAAAATACAACGTCGCCGGGTGTGCGAGGGTCGCGGGCGGCGGGGCGGGGCGGGTGGCCCCTGAGGCATTGCAATCCCATCAAATGGATCCGTAACGAAGTTAGCCGCTCATCCTCCCCGCGCGCCTCCCGACATTGTCTCTGCCCTCAAATGAATTCTACAATTGGAAATAAGAAAATGTTTTGTTGGATCCCGTGCTTTTTCAGTTTAAAGGCGACCGTTTTCTTCGGATAACTCGGTCCTCTGCCACGATATTAGATAGCTATCTATACCTCGTTCTGTAGAACAAAATGTCTTAAAGGATCTTTACTAAGTTAACTCTATCTCTAAATTGTTTCTTGTTTATAGGGATTGTTCTGTTTGGAATTATTTGATGTTGTAGATATTATGATGTCTATTTATTAGTTTTGTTTAGATAGACATCGTTTGTGATTAAAACAAAGTAGGCTTTTAAGACAACGCAAACCCAAGTTTTGGCCTCTGACAACTTACGGAGTGAAATAGTTTTATAATTAGGTATATTTTTTTATCAGTTTGGGTATTATTAGTTTAGGCTACATCTAGCTACATCGTCACTTTTACAAGATTAGGTTTACTCAGGTCAGGGATGGCGAACCAAATAACACGCGCGCCTTTAGTGGCACGTAATAAAATAATTTGGCCACGACAGCCTAAGTCACAGTACGGTAGGTTCAGTATGACAGGAGTATGGTTAGTTCATCTTCTTAAGCCTGAGTCGATACTTTCAGAAACCGTAACTTCACATGATTTTATTCTGTGTCATATGACTTTAATACCAGATGTTGTGATGTTGATTACTTTATAATAGTACAAGTCTATTTCTGTTAGCATATAAAGACTATCAATGATTGTGAAAGTATTTAGTTTTTTTCTAGTAGTGATTAAGTCAAGATTGTTTGTTGGCACGTCAATGCCATAATTTTTTTTTTGGAAAAAAATACTTAGAGGATAAGAGGTTCGCCATCCCTGCTCTAGGTACAGAGCACAAAACACGAGAAAGATAGGTAGGATAAGTATGTGATGTGAAGGGTTTCTAGCTAAGTAATAACAGCCGCAGGGTTCGTTCGATCATGTTGTCAGGCTGTAACGTTCTTTTTTTGAGAAATAAATGTCTTAAAACCGAAGCTACGCTTCCCGCAGTTGGTCCGTGGATGTGGTGCTCCGACATGTCCACAGAGGGACATTTTTGAATACCAAGACATCCACGGACGTACATCTTTGCATACCAAGACCTCTCCGTGCCTCAGAAAGCACTTTAAACCGTTGTCTGACAACCAGTCTTATCAAGGCACGGTACGGTACGGCACGGTTGGCGCAGTGGTTCAGCGATCGACTGCTGCGCTGCGTGTCGCGGGTTCGATTCCCGCACGGAACAAATATTTGTATGATCTGCAAGTAGTTGTTCTGGGTCTGGCTGTTTGTGTATGTGAGTTTAAATGTTTGTAAACGCACCCACGATACAGGAGAAATTCCTAGTGTGGGGCAACGTTTTTAAAAAAAAAAAAAAAACAAAAAAAAACAAAAGGAGTATCTTATCACCCAATAACTGGGTTATGGAGATCAGAATAGCAGTCGCTTTATGTAAAATACTGATATTCAGTCGCATCCAGGTAGACTGACGTGGACCCAAACATCGTTGGGAAAAATTTGGGCAGATGATGATGATGTGATCTAGTTAATTTATAAGCTTTACTTGTCGTTGAGAAAGCATATAGCGCTATCAATATGGGAACTTAGTTTTACTCTATTAATTAAAAACGATTTAGGGCTGATTTTACCAAAGTCAAATATCTTTTATCTATGGAATAAAATTGCCAACTGGCAGTTCTAGTATGGAATAACTGTCAAAATTTTTAAATTTATTCGCACGATAAGACTTATTCTAGGTATTAACATTTGGTGAAATTCGCCCTAAGTAGTATTTTCAAACGATTTATTTATTTAGAAAGACGAAAAAGTATTTATTGGACTCGCACAGGAATATCACAAACTTATCTACAACAAAATACAATTATTTAACACATTAAAAAAAAACACTACTACGCTACGCTACTTAATAAAATTATAAAAACTTTTTCCAAAAAAAAACAACCGACTTCCAAAAAAACACTGCAAAGTGAAAAATAATTTTAATTTCGGAAGTAGGTGACTTCGGATATGTATTTTATTCAATTTTCATGTCACCAGTCACCGACTTCCGAAATTAAAGTAATTTTTCACTTTGTAGTGTTTTTTTGGAAGTCGGTTGTTTTTTTTTTTTGGAAAAAGTTTTATTTTTCACTTTTTAGTTATAGTACATACCACACCCATTCGAAATGTCATCATCCTTGGGGTAAACATAACAATGCATATTTATGCGATAGCAGCAATCGCGCTTGATTTGCCGTCATTTTTTTTAGAGTTCCTTTGTCTGTCTCCGAAAAGCATCATCAGATCTATACGAAATTTAAATGGGACCACACGGGAAGCACCAGCTTTAAAATAAAAAAGAATCATCAAAATAGGTTCACCCAGTCGAAAGTTCTGAGCCAACAAACATTAAAAAAAAAATACAGTCGAATTGAGGACCTCCTCTTTTTTTTGAAGTCGGTTGAAAATTAGATTTAAACACAAAAAAGTAAACTAAAAAACAAAGGCCTGTACGAAGTCAAAAGGCCACTATCTCAGCATGATGCTGCTACATTTATAAAGTGTCGCAGCGCTGGTAAGCTGGTATTCTGATAAGAGCCCGCTGTGATGTCACGGATAGATACAGAACCAAAAAAGTAAATAAAATAAAATAAGTTATTATGTGTCAAATAAACCATATTTCAAAGTTGAAAAAGCTTGGTATTTATCGCCCAACGTATTTAGATAGTACTTTTAGAAAATACTAATGACGGCAACAATTTGAAAATAATTTAGTGATGTTTCAGTCTGTTACTGTCTGTTTTTTTTTCCACCATTTTCGGCTTCTCCCGCCTGTTGTTCCATTTTTCAATGTTGCAAGCCTTTGCCTGCATTCAGCCAGTATTACAAATATTCTCTCTACTTTCGATCGTTTCAAAAAGTATGAAACGTAAAACTACAAAAGAGTTTGGATATTACTGCCCTAATCGAATCCATAAAGCTACGTTTATTTAAACTGTTAGGAAATCGCTTCGTTTTTCATTACAACGCGCAATGCGGGCGGAAGTCGGGTAGCTTTGCGAAAAAACTAATATCCCATTTATGTTTCCTCCCTCCAGCTATACCTACCTATAAGAAGGGAGCGGTTCCCAATCTGTGGGGATCATCCCTTTCTAAACGGAAACGTAAATATGGAAAGACTCGTGTTTTTGATAGAAAGAGAGAAGACACTAGCGACCATGCAGCGGAGTGATTGCGTAAAATATTAACAATACGAATGTCTTTCATTTTGACAGTTCAACAAAATTCATTACGTTATTAAAGTTGTTGAGCAAACAGTTTTTTCGAACATATGAAGTAATACATTAGCAATGTTCTTCAAAATAATTCAAAGTATGTTTCACAATTAGGCTGACACAAGATGAAGATTTATTTATTACATGTAAGTTATTATAAAGTACTAAACACAGACACCACATAGATAAATTCTCTAAATGATGGTGAAAACCGATAGAAGATAGAAGAGCAATTCGGTGACACAGACAGACACGAGAAAATACTATTTTTTTTCTGTTAGTTTTTTTTTAATTCGTTGAATTAAAATGACGATTTAAAATTGGCTATGTTTTATGAATAACATTTCTTTAATACCAGCAGAACTGGTTCGTCAAACTGAATGTTGAGTGATGGCAACGAACATTTCTTGCCATTATAAAGAAACATAAATAATATGCACCCAATGCAATGCTTCTACAGTTTCATATAAGATTGAATGAAGGCCAGAATAATTTGCGTCTTCAGCTGAATTCGACAAACGAAAAAAAGTTTATGTTCTACAGGGTGTAACAGAAACCCTATTGCTATCCTTAAGCACTAAAGATATCAGCTGGTATAGAATCACTATACATAGTTTCAGCTCAAAATAAAATACTCTAAGAATTGATACCAAATCGGTTTCATATGTTTCATAATAAACGGGTCCCCGCACCACGAACCTAGGTCAATAACTTTCCACGTTACTTGCCAATATCACGTTAAATCTCTTCCGAGTGATGTGTTTATTTCAATTTGAAAAGTTCGGTTTCTGGTATCAATGTATTAAAAATTCTCATAACTTCAGAACATGTAGAGATAGGATTAAAAAACCCTTCCAATATCGTTTGATAATATCATCCAAAGAAGCCGTGCCCTTGGTATGTATATACCCTTTCCGTTACACGTTGTAAATCTATACATAAATATCATAAATTAAAGTCGCTTTTCGTGTCTGTGTCAGTGCGTTGTACTTCTAAACTACGCAAGATTTTATTGCGGCTTTCGCCATAATTTAGAAAATGTATTCCGGAAGGTTTTTAAGTATCATCATCATCCTAGCCTTATCTTAACTATGTTGAGGCCGGCTTCCATTCCAGCTGAATACCAGTATTTTACATACCTATCTAACCTCCGCAACCCAGTTTCTGGGTAATACAATACATTTAAGGCCCTGGTAACTTTAAATAATATCGTTATGAGCGATAATAGTTCTTATTGCAATCCGATACGGGTTAAAATCTGTTGTAATAAATCCGAATAATATATGAGCAAGCATTGTCGTAAAAATGCAAATAAAATCGTATAAAAATAGATATTAACTATTTAATAATAAATAATCCATCACTGGATGCAATTTGGCATTTGGAATTTTATAGTATATTTTTAATTATAAGGGTTAAACTGGTTTTAAAGATAATTAAGAGGTGACTTTGATGACTTTTTTGATGCATTAAAATATGTTTAACTATGTTTTGAGTTCTATCACTCTATGAAAAAAAGATTTGAAAATATCGTATATTTTTTTTTGCTTTCAAAATTATTTACGGTTAAAGAGATTGATTTAAAAAAAAAACACCTTTATGAGCGTTTTCAAGAAATCATCGCCTTAATAAAAAAAATCCGATGTTTAAGTGCGCTACTATGAACATAAAAACAAAATCAAGACAATGTTGAGAAACGCCGATACAAAATACTTACATAATGTATATTTTGGATAGGGTGGCTTCACTAACTGTTAGGTATAGGGTATATCGGTTTATTTATATGGAGAGTGCGTACGGAGGGCGCTCCGCCCTCTCGGGCTTGCGAGGTGGGAGGGAGAGGGGGCCACTCCACCCTCTCCCTCTAATCAGCTCTAATCACCATATCAAACGACGCACGCTTTCATTCCCGTTGACAACACACAGATTAGGGGCTCGCGTGTTTTGGCCATTGTTTTAGCTATATAAATCTATAAACTTATAGGTATTATACTAAAAACATGGAAGATATATGTTCATAAGTTTGTAACCTGGAAATAAGACGCTACCTAGAAGTACGTATACAAAGATATATTTTTATAGAATAGAGTAGAATAGAAAACATTTATTCGACACAGACACAACACAGCAGCAACAAACATATAAAAAAGGAAGAGAACAATAAACATAGCAATAAAATTGCAGTAAAATTGTGCTGAGCGTGCCCATACCGAAAGGGTTACCATCTCAGCATTTGCTGGGCGTTAGACACCCAGCGCTGGTTTTCAGTTGGCACCCCGCAGTGAGACACGGACGCAGGCAAATAAAATAGATACATACTTGAATATTAGTAATAAAAATGTTTATGAATACGTAAATAAATAATGTAAAAGATTTTTTTGTGTACTACTTAGTTCAAAGCCTTTTTATTTCACTCGATAATTTGAATAATTTTTGGTACTGCGTGCAGTTCATGCTTTTAGCAAACTGCTTATTGTTATTAATCATTATGCTTTCAAACGACTTTGAGGTACACTCGGCCTATAATGTTCCCACTACTGGGACAGGGAGTGGGCTGTAATCCAACACGCGGGTCCAGTGCGGGTAGATAGACGTCACATGTCTTCGAAATGTTGGTTCTAGGACATGCAGGTATTCTGACGATGTTTTACTTCACCGTTTATAGAGCAGTGGTTATGAAATTAAATACACAAAGTAAAGTCCCTGTCTGGGTTTGAACTCACGACCTACGACTCGTAAGTCGGGGCCGTTACCACTGCGCCACCACTTCTCTACCACCACCATCACCACTGTTCTCTGCAAAGAACTATAATATACTTATCTTTTTTTTGCCAGGTGTGGTTTCAAAACCGTCGTGCTAAGTACCGCAAGCAAGAGAAGCAGTTACAGAAGGCGCTGGCACCAGCCGTGCTGCCAGGCTGTAACGGCATGATGAGGAACATCCAAGGCTACAGAGGATACCAGCCCTACCCACACCCGAACACCATCAACAGATACCCACAGGTAATTTTACTGACCACAAATCATTAGCCGCAAGCATCCCATTTGTGCACTCAAGCATTAAGAGCGTCTGCCAGGGGTGCGGGTTGTTCGAAAGAGATACCGCGGCCCCTGGCACACAGGCAACTGAGGGGACACGGGTGGGTTTTAGTCAGTAAAAGTCTGACACGCCCTCCCGCTCCACCCAGAGCGGGAGAAGTTATTTGATGATTTCCCACCCAAAAAAAAAAAAAAAAAAAAAAAAAAAAAAAAGCATTAAGAGCGTTCATATTGCGCGACCGGCAACGTCGCATTTCAAGTGGTTTTTCGTTATTCAGATCCATCACTTTTCAAGCGATTAAATATTTTTACATAAGAGTAAATGTTAAAAATAATTATAAATACCCACGACCTATTACTTGGCTGAAAAATACTTTCGATTTAAACTTAATAAAATATTCACGAAGAACTAATTGAAATGTGACGTTGCCAGCTCGCGCGGGATGAACGCTCTTGAATTAATTGTAATTTGGCGCTAACATCCCGTTGACACAAGTACTATGGTAATTAACTTGCAAGAAAATTAAAAGCACTGTGAAAGAAGGCTCTAAAATTCAGCTGGAAGTAGGTACAAGCCACCCAATCAGATTTTAGTATAAAAATCAAGTATTGGTACATTTCCTAGCTTGCTAAAATAACTCTTTATTACAAAAAGCTTATAAATTTTTATCTGTAGTAAAATTCCGCCAACTTACAACGACGTACAACTGTTCATATTTCAGTCATCCAATCACCATAGGTATCTGTCACAAGATCTAGAAGCCAAATAATTGATCAGAGACCAGCCGATGCATTATATAAAAATCAGGCGACTTAGGTGAAGTAAGCTGTCAATTGTGTCAATTGCAACAGATGGAAAGACAGCTTACTTAAAGTTTTCACGGTGTGTTTTTTTACAGAATAACACCGATGATCAAGATTTCAGAAACCGCATTTTGGTCACATAATTAATGACGAACTTAAAATACACACATACATACAGGTTGCGTTCGTTTTCGCCACAATTTGGACGCCCGCCATTACTATGCGGCGCTAATCAGTCTCCGTGATTACGCCATAATGCGATTGAACGCTCGCACCGACTGACCGACGAAAATAATGCAAATACTGGCCACACGTTCCAATAATTCTGGAGCTGTATAAATAAATGTATCGCCATGTAGATTCTAGGTTGGTTTAAGCAAATCTGTCGGTGTTTATAGGTTGAATCGTTGATTGGGATCGTGTGAAATGGATTAGGGTTAGCCTCACAGTTAGGTGTTTATCTGGACTGACAACCTGTTCACTAGGTATAGTTCGACTTTTAATTGTATTCAGTAACTTGACAGTTCACAGAAAAATAAAGTTACCATACTAAAACTAATAATGTTGAGGTACCGTAGTGAACGATTTTCCGTAAAGAGCGAATGGTAAAAATGGTTTCATTTTAAATTAAACCATTTTTATCATTCCTTAAAAAACTTTAAAAAATCATTTGTAAGATGTGGAATATAAGAATAATTAATAATTTATTACTAAAAGGAATTTCCTTTTTTAAATTTCTTCTAATAGAAAGACAATACCTACTACTGAAAAACCAAATACATAACAAATTCTACAATGTTTAATTGTGCATAATTATCATGTTTTTAAGACAAGTTATTTAAATAAATAATTTTAAAAAATTGCATATAAGTACATACATTATTTCAAGTCCATTCAATTTCGTTCATTCTTAGTAAGTAAGTAAGTAATTTATTTGGCAAAATGTAGGTGTAGGTACAAAGTAGTATGATGTTATTATAAAGGTGGCCCATTTACATTCTACCATTACATGTGGTGTGCAAATATTTAATTTCAAAATACATTAAATTAAAAACATGTCATAATATTCCTTCAGTTATCACTACAAACGTTACACAATTTCTGATTAACTAAATTAATTGCAAATATTTAATTTCACAATACATAACATACTTAACAAAAAATGTCATAACATTACATCATTTACCAATACGATTGTAATAAAATGTCAGATTTTATATATTAATTGAAATGTTAATGTCCAAGAATATTGTTATAATGTCAAAAAAATAATAATAATAATAGTAAGTAAATGTCAAATTGAAAAATGAATAAAATATGTATAAACCAAATTTATTGACATTACTTTCTACTACTTGCGCCAATGGAGTGTCAGTGGCTGACCATTGGAAAGTCATAATGACGCCATTTTATTAATAGATTACCAGACTTGTCAAAATCAACAATTATGAAATCAATGATAGAACATTCTGACACTATTGTAATAGCAGACTTGAGGCCCTGTTTCCCCGAAGGTAGGCAGAGCTGCGGTAGGTGTAGTTTTGACACCCATATTTCATTAGTTATCTTTCAGTTTCATAATACATCTTTCGCATCCTACTTCCTACTATAATATTTTAAATGTGAAATGAAGTATGTTCGGATACTTGTTAGTCAATCACGCCAAAACAGCAATATTTGGATGAAATTTGGCACACAGATAATTTATAATTTGGATTAACAAATAGAATAGTTTTCATCCCGATAGTGCGTTCCTGTGGTATGATTTCCGGCCTACACGCGGGAAAACTCGCAGGCCAAAGTTTGTACTTTATATGTGAAAAAAAAAACACGTTTTGACTGTTGACATGGGCGCAAAATCGCACCATACTTAACAACAGTCGTGATAACAAATACTTAACAAGCCTTTTACAAATCATATTTACATGTGTGTATAATAAATAACACAAGTACAAGATAGAAAGAAAAATGCGTTTATTTGCATTATGTCATTAATAAAAACCATAAACTATTTCAAGAAATTTCACCTTCTACGTACAAGAACAGCGACTGCTAAAAGATTTTCCATAACTTTTCACACAACACAGCTTCAACTTTTCATCTCACCTGGTCCACCGACAAATAACAATAAGCATTAAAAATAAGTTATAAAAGCAGACCCAACCACCACCGCCACGTCACGTCGCCGACCTAACGTAATTCCGCACCGCTATCCCATTAACGCAAGTGTTAATCGGTATAAAACATAAAGCCACGGATTCATTTACGCGATTAACATAAAACAGGGCGGGAAAAATCATTATGTTCGCAGCCACGCGAAGCTGCGTGGCAGTAATGCTATGACGAGATTGCGAATACTACAGCTTATTATAATAGTAGGTAGGTTTTTGTAAGGTAATGTTGGTGTGGTGTGAAAATGTTTGAAGAAATACGAATTTTGTGGGATCGGACTTTTTGTAGGTTTAAAATTGTCGATCTATATTTGTTAGTGCCCGGTTATTGTCATTGGTTTATTTTATTTCTAGTACAAATTCCAATTGACTGCTCAAAGTGTGGAGTTTTAACAAATTATTTGACCGGATTTCAACCATAAGTACGCTTAAATTGAATACTAACCTACCTAAAAACAAGAAAAAAAACAGTGGCACTCCGGGAGTACCGACAGAAGTGAAAACTTGAACAATTACGTATGTATTTTTTAAATCGTCAGATTTAACAACGTTCAACGTTGTTCGTTCGTACGTTCGTGTTGTCAGTGGTGTCGGTAACAGTGTCGCGAGTTCAATTGTTTTGTCCCATCTCAAAAACGCGTCTAAAGAAGTTTTCACTTCAAAAAATTTGGCCAAACACCACATTCTCACTGGGTTGCTTATTCCTTATTTACCAGAACCTGTACCCCAATTACGTAATACAGTATCAACCACAATCTCATCTATTTTCATGGATATTGCTAATCCATTGCTAGTCTGTTCGCCGAGAGTTGATAAAGTCAGGGTTTCTTAACTCATTACAAATTGCGGCCCGCTTATTATTTATAAGCAATATGGCTGCCACGTCTGCTCGCCGTTCGGGCCGCAGTTCACAACAAATGCGTGCCTTGTACCACAAAAACGGCGAAAGCGGGAGATAAGCGACAGCCGCCATACAGTTTGCGATAATTAAGCGACAGTCGCTATTCGGAGACGTATCATAATATGTATCAACTATCAGCGAACAGACTGTACATATAATGTGTTCGAATTTGTCTGTAAATAGCGCAATGAATGTTGTTTTTGAACTGTCAATTGCTACTGTTAGTGTCTTACGCAATTACCCCGCTGGTTTTAAACAAAAGGATCGTTGTGTACATTAAGAATTTGGGGCTCTCTGTCGTTGATTTAGAATTGTATAATAACTGCTAAATGTTGCTCTACGCAGAATTATCGTTTTTGAAGGTGTTACCAAACACTAAAGACTTTTTGTAAACTAAAGCAAAAATAAAACCTTTTCTTTTATGCTTACCAAAGACATAGCAGGCTAATATATTTTTTTTTTGTCACACAGCACCACGGCAGCTACGAAGAGTTGCAGAAGGACATATTCTCCTTATCACAGATGGGCGGGGGCTCCTACCCTATGCCGCAGGGCTTCTCGATGGGACACGGTGCCAACATGAGTGCCGTTGGCATGAGGCAGGATACTATGGGTAAGTTGACGACAATTTGAAGAGTTGTTACATAGTAGGTGGAGAGAAAAAGGTTTGATTTGAATCGACTGTTTGGGTGGTGAAAGACACGTGACAAAAAACAAACGAAAAATATGGTACGTGCTAGAACGATTTCTATCTAATTCTACATTGTTAGGTCATACCTAGTTTAACAAACGCGTTTTATCGCCAGTAAAATAAATATGAATAAAAATCTTTTTATATTGTCACACTTGTTTTTGTTTATCTTTGCAAACTGTTCTTCTGAGTTGATTGGTGCGAATTTAAACAATATCATAGAAACAAAAAAAGTAATTGTGTGTGGAAAAGGGAGAAGGGAGACCTTTCTATGCAGTGAGACAATAGAAGCTGATTAGATACATAGAAATGAAACAATTCAACTCAAGTTTCCAATAAGCAGTGAGGGTATATAAAGTCCCCGTCACGAGAAGCTATACATTTTGTAAAGACACATTTAGGGGTTCAAATATTTACGTTCCGTGAGTCAGACGTGTTCCAGTACCACAAAACATTAGACGAGAGCGCTTTATATCGCTAAAATATAACCCGACCACGTGAAATTGCTCGTTAGTTTCGTATTAGACGTTTACTTTGAGTTGATTGAATTTGGGAATATTTGTTGTTGATTGAATTGTCGCTGTGTAACTTGTTCTTTAGTAACAAAATTTATAGCATCTCGTGACGGGTCTTTAGATACTTACTTAGTTCCGTATGCACCTATCTGTACTTATTAATGTTGTTAATACGGAACTGATTCACCCTTAAATATTAAAAAGAAAGTACTTATACGAACAAAAATCAATTAAAACCACCAAAATGGCTAACAAAATAAGTGACTACCATAAAATTTAAAATATTTTCATACAATAAATTACACTAAGAGCGATACCAACTAAAATGTAAGTTTGTAGCGTAAAACAAAAAGCGGTAGACGGCGGAGAGCGGCAGCTTTCATCAAGTTTCTATTAGAGCCGTCAAGGCAATTATAAAGTTGGCTGGAGCGAAGATGATGCCTCGTTTTTATACAAATATCCCTTGCAATAATGGGAAAACTTGCTCCTCGCCACACGGCCACCAGTTCCGACAGATGATCGCGAAGAAAAAGAACTTGATTACAATTTATTAATATCACCCGTTCTGGATTTTTTATTACTCTTTGCCGGGGTTTGTGATTGTGGACTTACGGCTTTAATCTTTCGCAGGTGATATTGAAAGATATTAAATAGTTATCTAAGTATCGAGTTTAGTGTCACGACATTTTAATAGTCACGACTTCACGACACCGTTCGATGTAGTAGGGTTAATTAATGTGATCATAAATTTGAATAATCTGTGTACTGCTTTTGCACGTACGTACGTTTTTGGAAAACACTTAAAATATAAGTCAAAATTATCTATTAGGTAGATCATTCTTGAAAACAAGTAGCATCTCCAAAATTACATAAACTCATCATAAATGGCCAATCTCAGCGGAGACTAGGAAGACGTGGGAGTGCACAAGAGAAGAGAGAGTGCACCTGGGTAGACCCAGGTGCACTCTCTCTTCTCTCACTCTCATAGTACGATGGGACGGTAATCCGACTTACGGAGATAGGTCAGGTGCAGGACCGACGACTTAATGTGCTTTTCGAAACACAGGTAACAGCCAATTTCTAAACCCCAGGATGTTACTGAGAAATTCCTAGTAGAAAAATCCAAAAACATTTTTCCCGACCTGGTAATCAATCAATAAATCCTGGGAAACCATCATACAATCTGTTTAACAATCTACATAATTTCGTTTTACATACGAAATTGTTGCACACAAATTCTAAAACAAAAGCTAGTTGAAGTTGTCTTCGCCTATACTCGCGACCGTTGTCACACGCGTCCTACATATCGATAATAATGTTATTTAGGAACGTACACAGTTATATGTAATGATGTAGGCATTCAACCTATGCGTTGTATAATTGATCGCGTCTTGAGCATGCGGCCGGAGATTAACCATTTGCCATACTCAAATCAAGACGCTTATGTGTGACCTAATATCCTAATACGCGAAACTAATAACCGGACAAACTCGACCTAATCGGTCTTAGCAAATACAACAATAAATGTTACTATTTCTTGTAGTTTTCCATTTCGAATAGACTCGAAAATTTCAATATTACATTTTTAATAGGTTTTCGTAGCCAGAACCCATTTACTGCACTCTATTTCAAAAATAGAAACGAGAAAAAAAGCCTTAGGGCGATAAACCGTGAAATACGAAGCGGCCGCGGGCGCAAAGATTCCTGCGTAAGAAAAAACGAGCAAGTAATGGAGGCGAGGCATCGTAGCGTAGATATTCTAATAAGAAAATTTCCACTACATTTACTTTGGCGGGCGTCCTCGCGGCGTCTTGGCAAATATCTTATTTCCTGCGGCGAGATTGCATCTTGAGAAAACGCGAGGGTCGATTCGGTACCTCACTATTCGCTTCCCTGCCCTCCTCTACGTACATTAAATATATAGCTACGTAGCGGGGCTCGGTGCTACGAGCTACGGGCCGAACGTGCTACGAACTTGCTACGAACTCTCGTAGACTGCTAATATGTTCTTCGTACTAACAATGTCTAATGTCTTATTGAACGAAGTTAAATATTACTTGAGCTAGTATTCTAACCTAGTGTTTTGTCTTGTATTAATGGAGCGGTTTTCATTTGGCGTTCAATTTTAGATGTATTGAATGATTTAGTAGAAAGCGCATTAGGAATTCTAGTGAAAATAAACCTAATTTCTAATACTACCAGAAAAACATCTTTTCATCTTTTCTTTAGGTCTCCTCTATTTACGAAACAAAAAAAAACTTACGTTTTAAAATCCAGTGAAAGTATTCTACATCCGAATCTCAAGTCAATTGATAGAATTGATAACCCAAAAACTATTCATTATATAATTAGCAAAGAAGTCGGTTATAAGTTAGCTTTTACGTAAGTTTTAGTAATATCTAGATTTTACAGCAGATTGGCATTGACTGCCTGACTGGCCTATGATAACATCAACATATAATGTAAATCAAAGTCTTTTCGCTTTTCGTGTTCGCGTTTTTCTTCTAAACTTCGCAACGGATTTCCATGCGGCTTACAAAATCATCCCTACTATATTAATTATTAACATTATAACTGCGAAAGTAACTCTATCTGTCTGTTACGCTTTCACGCCTAAGCCGCTGAACCGATCATCATGAAATTTGGCAGAAATATAGCCTGGGATATGGACAAGGACATAGGATTTTTTTTTACGCGATAACTGACATCCACGCGGGCGGATCCGCAGGCAAAAGCTAGTTTCTAATATATTATTAAACTTGCACATAAGAAAGAAATCTCGATGCTTTTTCCAGTCATAAAAACCGTCCGAAGCAGGGGCGGGTCGCTAGTTTTACAATACATTGTATTAGGAATGTATTTAATGGTGTTATTTTTAACTTCTAATGGTGTTTCATCAACAGGCATGAGCGCAGAGGACGAATGGTACAACAAGTCGCTATCCGCACTCCGGATGAACAGCGGCCATCACGCAAACCTCGCGGCTGCGCCGATGCTGCAGTACCAGACCTAATCGTTGCTGCACGGCGCCGATTACTCGCCGGCGCCGGCGCATGACTACGCACCCCCGTAGTCGGCGCGCAATTGGATTGCGAAACACTGTGACATGTGGAAACGTCGCATAACTTTTTGTGGTTACAATTTTTCAAGTGTACATTTACCGTTTATGTCATATTTTTTGGGGACGTATTATAGTGTGAGAGAGATGGGGTTATATGTCTTGTATATCTATCTCCATCTCTTCTATACGGCCCCTGATCTCTTTTCAGGATCGGTAATCTTTGTTTTTGTTTGGAAAGGTGGCGGTCATTTGTATTAGCGAGTATGTACGAATTGATGAATTTTCACATTTGGTTACACACCAAATGTAGACAATTCACGTCATCTGTTATTTATGTATTGAGGGCTAACGGTCCTGAAAAATTGCAAACAAGATTATAAACTAATTAATTAACCCAGTGTTTTTAGTATTTTTAATTAACATAATATTTGTAATAGATATATCGACGTTTTTATATTTTATAATGATTCATTCTCGATTGTCGTTCAGAGTAAATAATATTAATCAAACAGAGCTGCTTTCACACACGAAAAAATATTCATTTATAAATGTTGTGAACTTTTAAACATATTCAAAGATTTTACTATAGAACTTAAATGTCTGATAAAGGACTATCCACATAAATTCGGATCAGAATCCTGTCAGGGCTGCGTCGGGATGGATAAATGATTGACATCACGCCTGACCATTCCACCAACCATTCGGGTATTACAGGCGTGATGTGGTATACCTATAGAACACCAACATTTTGCCAGTTATCTTTAAGTCCCAGGTACGAATCCAGACTCCAAGCCGGTACTGAGCAATTCTAATAGATCAAATACTATAAATAAAATCAATAAAATAAATAATCACTTACATTTTCATGCTCTTATACAGTAGATACACAACAGCAGATGTCGACGCCCGATAAGCCCAGACCCAAACCTGTGTAGATAAGCCTTTATACTTAACTTACAAAATCTTTCCAAAATGTGTATCAAAACCACTGTGATGCGTCTGTTTCCACCAAAAAAACAACATAATTTCTAACATGATTTGTGTGAAAATGTCACAAGTTGGTGCGCAAACTAAAAGTTTTATCGAATTACTTTCACGCGTGGATTCGTGTTTAGTATATACATAGGTACAAATAGTGTTTTAATTTATTGAGGCCCGTATTTGTAAACCACTCATAGGTATCTCATTTAAGGTGTGTACTACTAATTATTTAAATAAGAATGGTTATGTCGGTGAAAATTGCACCCTAATTGCGTAAAGCTAGCACATACTTGACGTATTTGCCCAAATATTCGCGTAACTTGATCAATTTAAAATATACCCTCACATAATGAGATAAAGTTCATTTGGTGTTAATGAAATAACGGGAATATTTGGGCAAATACACCAAGTGAAGTGCCAGCTTAACACACTATAAATCAGAATCTGAATAATTTTGAATAATATTTCTAATCCATTGTTTCATTTGTTGGAAAAAATTGTCTGCTCAGCAACGTAAATAACACAATGAATGTTGTTGAACTGTCAAAATAAAAGTCATTCTTACTGTTACTATTTTACACAATCACCTCGCTTTTTGATTCAAAAGAAAATGAGTTGCCCTTTAACTGTTCGATGAGTTTTCATTCGGACTAATTTCATAAAACTTGCTTTCCGAGTACAGTCAGCGTCTAAAATATCGGGACGAACAGACTGTTCAAAATGATCTCAACAACTAGGAAAATTAAACTTTATCTCAATTGGATAAAGTTATTGTCAGAATTACATTTGTTCTGTATTATCTTCATTCTGAAACATTCCTTGTGTCATTGAGTTAATATATCATTTTCATAGTTTTTTTTTTTTAGTAAAACGTTGCCCCTCTCTAGGTATTTCTCCTGTATTGTGGGTGCGTTTACAAACATTTAAAACTGACAAACACAGACAGGCAGATCATTCTGAACAGTCTGTTCGTTCCGATATTATTGACGCTGATTGTACCTGCAGATCTCCAAATATCATACGTTGTCTTGTAAACTAGTATTCGAGACTAAACGATTGTTACACCCGAAAACACAAACGCCACTTTGGAAGCGCGATTTAGTATCATGTTGTCTATGTCATTTGAAGGCATGTTGTAGCGACAGAATGACTCTAATGAACATTTTAAAGTGGCTTTGGCATATTAACGAACGAACGAATATGACAGTACCAACTTCTGGTAAGTAGTAACGATGCGTGCATTTGCACGAACCTTTGAAGACATCTAAAACAGTATTCGTCAAGAGACTTTAATCGACGGCAATTTTGAACTAAATATAAGGATTATAGCTATTTATTTAGTGATTTATTCATACGGGTCTGAAACGTTTGTTTCACGATATGCGTAAATTGTGTATGCTAGTCATTATTGTACAGACATTTTAAATCGAATAAGATAAGTAATGTATTTCTTGATTGTTGTATTAATTGAGATAAATACACCTTTATATCTTTGATGGCTCTATTTTTAACTGGCAAATATATGTTTAAATTTAGCCATTTTTTTTAATATACTAAAATAAATTAAATATGTGTCAAAATTGATAGGTAAGACAATGCCTTGCTTTGAAAACAAACCTAAGTAATAAGAATTTACTAACACTTTTCTGTAACACGTGCATTATATTTTACATTCACTTTTCAAGTGTTCCTTTTCAAAGTCGTTTTTACACAAAATCTGATTATGTTTTTCAACAATGCCTTGCTTTGAAAACAAACCTAAGTAATAAGAATTAACACTTTTCTGTAACACGTGCATTATATTTTACTTTCACTTTTCAAGTGTTCCTTTTCAAAGTCGGTTTTACATAAAATCTGATTATGTTTTTCATTCAGTTTAGCCTCACCTGCGACTGACTTACGAGTTCTATGACGTAGGTACATATGTCCGAACCCAGAGGAACTGAGACATGGTGGATTACGACGACTCCCTCTCTCCAAGAGGAGGCGTATGTCCCAACAGTGGGAACATTATAGGCTAATTAAACTGTAGCCTCACCTATTAATTAATTTTCTTACTTTTTAATGAAGCTACACCAACAGTAGCTATATTATTGTTCACATTGATCCAGAACCTCTAATTTCCTGTTTTTCTCGTGAGTGAGTGCCCGTCATGTGGGCATTTCCCCAACCAAGAGAAAACTAGTGTTACGTTACTACTAAATAACTAATATAGAGCTGTCATAGAATAAAGTGTGAATTAACACTGCAATACAGCCTGTGTAAATAAAAAGCGGTTTGCATGATCATTTCTAAGGTGTTAACGGCTCAACGATATTGTAATGTTAACTAGATATTGTTTAGTCAAATTATAATTAGAGGCCATTTTCATTACATTTTTAACAGATTATAAGAGCCTTTTCACACGGTCACGAAGTCGCTGCGACACTTGCGGCACGGTAATTCTCATACTCATTCATTGTGCTCTCTATCTTAGCCGCGATTCGTTGTCGCATCGCACTCATATTTCTAGTGTGAAAAGTCTCTAAATCCAAAGATTGCTAGTCAAACTTATACACATTTGTCAACACCCTTTGATCTCATAGTGAAGTAATTTTAGTAATAAAATAAAATGAAAATAATTATAATTGTTTCGGCTTTTGTACAAAAACAAAATCATATCAATTAAGACTGTTTCGGCGATTTCCATTCACAGTCAGTGGCCATACTGTGCATTTTAATGTAAATATAATATGTAAGAAAACTTGTCTAATAATGAACATGTGTAAAATGAAATAAATTGTCTAAAATGTAATTGACTGGTTTAATTTAAAACAACAAACACCCCCACACAAATAACACTAACAAAATCTATATATTATTCAAAATCCATCTAATAACAAAGAACACTTCAAAGGACTAACTACGAAAGCTAAATAATGTATTAAGAATATGTGTCGACAAAAATATAACAACATTTGAATTGCCTTTGCATATTTTCGTCATTCCAACTTCATTTGCGTAAAAACCTCCAAATCATATATTTAGTTACATAATAGTAATCTTACTTTCGTAATACAATTGTCTTGTTTTCCATATTAAAATAATCGTCAATATTATTACATTGATTCATTTTAAATCCTGTCCTTTAATTTTTTTTTTAATGAAATGATCATAGATGTCTCTTCTTTCCATATTAAAATGACCATACTGGGTACCTTCTTTCCTTATAGAACATTTTCAGCAAATCTCTAATTATCAAGTTTAGGTGTGGCGAAGTGCGGGTTTATAACAGAGTTCTTTTCAATATATCGAGACACGTGCGCCATCACTATGCGTTCACCGCCAGCTTTTTTCCAGAAGTTAGCAGCGTGAGTGCGAACTAGCTTGCTTTGACCACATTCCTGTAGAAAAAAAAACAAAATCGAATCATAATATTTACTGGTTCTTCATAACAAAAAATATGCACACAATATTGTGTACAATCAATTTTTAAACAATGTTCTATGGTCAGTGCTATAGGTAGTTGGCCGAGTAAACCTTTGATAATAATAATTGCTGTAAAATTGAAACTTCATTGAGATTATCTAACGGCACAAAGAAAGATTAAAAACGTCATAAAACGACAAGTTCGTCGTTTTGTGACGAGCATTCAACTTTAGGGTGGTTAAGCAATGACGGGGTCGACTATACCTATGTGGGGTATGTACTAATCTATACTAGGTGAATTTTTAGTCACCGTTTAAATTTTTCAGGGTCATAGTACCCGTGAAATTGAACAACTTTCTCCAAGGAACATGGGCCGAAATATGAAAAAAAAAATCGTACCTCCCATACAAAATCGATCAGCTGACTAATGATTTTGCATGGGAGGTCCGATTTTTTTTTTCATATTGCGGCCCATGTTCCTTGGAGAAAGTTGTTCAATTTCACGGGTACTATGACCCTGAAAAATTTAAACGGTGACTAAAAATTCACCTAGTATATTAAAGTTGTACTCCTTTTTGCGAAATTATGTGGGCGGAGGAATATGAAATTGGGAAAAGTTAAAGTTTCTTTGGAGAAAGAGTACAGAAATATATTTTTTTATATTATTGTTGATAATTTTTTTTATAAATTATCAAGAAATTTCGACCACTGGGTAACCACTAGTAGCTATAACTGTATCATAAACCGCAATGCATTTCACAAATCGCACAAGTTTAAGTTATAAGAACTTGGTCTTTGCAAATAATCATCATTATCATCACCCGAGGCACGACTTCACTTACTGCCAGGCATGGATCTCTCTTTATTAGTATCAATTTCCATGCTCTTATGCCAGTCCCATCATCCAAGTGTGACAACGGGTAAGTTAAATGTAACTGGCCTAATAGAGGAACATTTGAATAGTTAGGAGTATACAAATGTGGATAGCCGTATGCGCCAGGAGATGATAGATTATACCCCATAGTGCCTAAGCCCAATCACGACATGTCACATTAGGTACGTTACGATTTGACACTTAGACAACAGATTTACTGAATTGAATCTGGGCTGTCAGAAAACGGGGTCTAGGTTTTAATGAAAGCAATTTATTCATAATAGAAACACCACGCAATAAGTAAGCAAGAATAAAATAACTGAAAACAGCAACCTTCCGATGCCGTGATAAAGGGGAAAAGAGGAAACAGGCATTTCCCTAAAATATACAATAACAATTCTACAAGGCAGTCTGGTTGCTTTCCTACGCCCATAAGAACGTAGGTACCATATGAAGTTTTTTTTTTTTACAAAAAATAAAAACTCTTCTTACCGATGGTATATTAGTATGTGAAAGAAGGGCCTTAGTCTGCAAATAGAAAGTTATCATTATTAAAATCCAGGTATCAACATTCACTATCTTGTTATTTCAGTATGCGGGCTTCGTAGACAGTACCTAAGAGTTTACTATTATAAAAATAATAACATCACGCCTTAAACCCACATTTCGCCAGTTATGTTCAAATCCTAATGTAATAGGGGGACGAGGCACAAATGCAGACTCTGGGCTGTACCGAAGAAGATTCCTATGTAATAAGAATAAGAACTACTTTCCTTAGAAGGCAAATGAGAATACTTTGCGAAACTGGGTACAATAAGATAAAAACAATCTCCCTCAGTTGTCTTCTTCTTTCATACTGTCAAACATAAGCTATGGAAGTAGATGTTGAGTTGAGCGAAACATAGCGAACAATCACAGGCTGCCTCAAACCGACCCCGGTCAGCGCACTATATCCCACAGCTGGCATAGCACCTCCACAGGTCCGAGGAGAAGTTGCAAGGGCAGTGGAGAAACACCAACAGGAGTCTGATACTCGACACCCACTATGCCGCTCAACTACCAAAGCAAACGACTAAAAAGTAGGCACAGAATCTTAAAATCGACAGCGTCTCGACCAGGTAACCCGGTCGACACCCGTGTCTAACTTTGTTAGGATACCTTTCCTCCGCGCAGCCACTCTCTACCACCAAACGAGCATTTTCCTGCAAGTGGCAAGGTGCATATCAAACCTCTTAAAGTGGGTTTACCTCGACGGAACGGCAGCAGGGTGTGAATGTAGAGCTGCGTCACAAAATCTGCTTCACTATCTACAAATTGTGCCGCAAAATATGCAGTTAAAGTGAACTCTGCACTGCCACCGTTACGCCGTGCAATTGGGATTCCCCATTAGCAAATTTTCAGTAACAACCCGGAGTTTGAAGTTAGCGGTGTGATTACCCCCGTGCAGTCAGTAATGCCGTTGGTTCTACGTCTGATTTTCATTCGTTTCGTGTCGAATTGCTGTCCCATCGGATCGGACTATGAGGGTACGGATAAAAAGACTGCACCTGCGTCTGCGCACACACTAGTACGCTATATTAATATCTCCCGGATCGAAGGCTGGTCTCCGCTGACTTTAGCCGTCATAGATCTAATTCGTTCTGGAGAACTATTAAGAAGCAGGGGACATTACCATGTTCAGTAGATTAAGAGAAAAACATAAAATAATACTTACAAAGGCTGTCTTAGCAACGAATTTATCAATCACAGAACGGAATGTGCCCTGCCGACGAGGATCCTATAACAGTGAAGTACAGAAAATGTTAAAACTATTACAGCGTTTCATTTAAACAACATGAGCCTCAATATTCAAGGAATATAATGTAGACGCCAGCACATCAAGCTACCCCAATCTGTCAAATTTCTTTGATAGATTTTCAACTTTATTACATAAGTTTAAGGTTCATGTTCAATTGGGAAAATTTGACAGTTTGGGGTAGCTTGATGTGCTGGCGTCTGTACCGAATGAAGTGTATTAGATGTTCTGTTTCTATCTTTGCACTGAACGCGACTTCAGTGTATTAGATTTTCTTTTTCTGAGAAGAAACGTAGAACAACGGCCTCCTTATTACATACAAGGTTTTTGTTTAGTTGCGTTAGGTCTTAAGTTCAAACCACCGAGCCAGTTATTAAATTAAGAACCTAATTGTTATATAAATGCATGTTCTATAGACAAACATGAGACCTTAGTTCGGAGATTATGGCAAAGTTTCATCATTTTATTAATGAGGACTTTGCTTTAATCGAAATACAAATATTGGCCCAAAGGTTATGACTAGAACTAAAGTTAGATTTCGTTTAATAACGGCGGAAGTTGATGTAAGGGACAATGTGAGGTCGACGACACACCTTAATTTAAACTTCGTATATTTAATGCCGTTCAGTTTAGTCACTGTTGTCAGTCAAAGATCGGCCAATGCCATAGTTGGCCCATCATCATTACTAATTCATTCGTTTGTTTTTTTTTTAATTTTTATTCCAAATTACTTGTTTCGTAGTTTCTAAATACTCCTATGCACTATCATGGATTTTAAAACACAACTTGGAACTTAGAGGTGGTTTATGTTCGAATTTAGTAGTGTTAAATGATAATGAGTTTTTGAGCTTTGTGGGTCTCTGAGTTTGCTATGATGGATGATTCTTCCCTTGATGAACTAAAGGCTGATTTACAAGGAGTAATAGAAACAATTTCCTGTTTAATACAATAATCGGAGGCAGCAATAAAATTAGCTCTGTCCAAATAATGTTTGAATCTTTGGATGATCCAAGATTTATTGCTTCAATTTTTATTGTATTGAACAGGCAAGAAATTTGCATAGTGATTTACACAATGCCAGGGAATAATTAGGGTGTTTTCAGCAGTAGGAAGCAGGCTATCGCTCATCCTACAAGTCTTCAATCCACATGCAGGTGCAAATATGGCCCCCTATTTGGTCAAAATGCAAAAGAAACTAGTACGAACATGAAGGTAACTGCTAATAGATGAAATGGATCCATAGGACTGCTCTGCATCCAACAATGTTGTTTTCATCTGAGTCAGTTCCGAATCAAACATAGTGAACTTTGATTTCACTAAATCTTTTATCTGAAATTGAATAAAAATATAATAAAAAATCATTAAAGGATTGATATGATCACCTCGCTTGGCAAAAGGGAACTGTTGTCACACACAGTACAGTTTATAGTACTTTAAGCAAACAAAGACATTGTGCTGCCCTGTCTGATCCTGACTATAATCTTAACTATCATGTAAAAATGAAACTGGCTACATCATCATCATGATCATCAGCCAACATCAGTCTACAGCGGTCCACAGCGGTCCACTGTTGGACATAGGCACTTCCAGCTACTCGCCATAATTCGCAGTCTCCACAAACTACCTACATACATATATTTACATAATATAGGGGACATTCATGATTATTAACGATCTATTACTACACGCAGGATCCAAGAAAATAATAGGAAAAAAATCAGCTCAAACATACCTACATACCATTTGATGATCAAACACTCATCACAATCAAACAATCAACTCAGCCTATCCAAGTCCACTGCTGGACATAGACCTGTCCCGTGCTGCGCCACTTCTCGACAGTCTCAGTTCGTAACAAAACTTGGAATTAAGAACAACAATATTTTTGCGCACCTAACGCCATCTACTAGCCAGACCAACAAATCATTACCACAAATCTGGCTTAGCTTCCAAGCTTACCCTGCTTGCAAATAGTTCAGTGTAAGGTTTCCATACATAAAGTTAGGGTGAACTTTACTACACAGACGCGAGATGGCGTTGATGGCTGAAATACTAAACTCTTGAACTCAGTCTTGCTATAGGAGTTTAAAATATTCGGTACACGTAAGCAAATGTTTCCAGGAGCCGTATTTTCAAGTGTTAGAGCTAACATGTTATTCCAGTGCGGGAGAGACGACTATAAACAACCGATAGCACCATCCCTTTTTCGCAACGGAGCATTGGTAGCATTAGGGGGAAGCGCCAAGGTAGCCCTATTTTTTTTAAACGTTTTATGCAATTTACAGGTCAGTCCTAGACTGTATGTTGATTAAAATATTAGTCGCGACCGTAACAAGTTATATTTCCAGAATTATCATCATTAAAATCATGAATAAAACCCTCTAAGTTCCCTGACGACACGGTGGAGCATACGGTCTGCCCGACTTGGGCAGAGCACCGCCGTATCCTTGTGGAGACGATCAGTGGCGGCGACCTCTCGCGTCCGGCCCTGGTCCAGGCCATGCTACGGAGCGAGAGTGCATGGATAGCCGTCATCTCCTTCTATGAAGCAGTAATGCTCGCGAAGAGGGAGGCGGCGCACGTGAGGGAAAGGCAGTATATACGCCCTCACGGCCCTAGTCACCCCAGGAGACGCCCTGGGCGTCGGAAATCCCAGGCTGAAACGGGTAGCTCCATAGAGTAGAGTAAATATATGGGTAGCTCGCTGTCCGGTTAGGACCAAACCCGGCTCGACGGCGCGTTGTGTTCCACGCGCGCCTCAAAGAGATGTCAGCACCAACTGGGGTCCGCAAGGACGGATGCCTGCCAGGGTTGCGGGTTGTTCGAAAAAGATACCGTGGCCCCTGGCACACAGGCAACTGAAGGAACACGTGTGAGTTTGAGTTAGTAAAAGTCTACCACGCCCTTTTGCTCCACCCAGAGCGGGAAAAGTTATTTCCCAACCTCAAAAAAAAAACCCTCTAAGTTCATATAATCCCATTGAATGAGTACCTATTTCATGAAATAGTTAAAGACTTTCGCGAGCTACTTTAGTGCATCCCCCTATTCAAAGTAAATTATCATGTCTAGCCACGGATCTATTTCGAGATTATTTCGGAAACAGAAAACGGGAGGTGAACTATTGTGATTTGTAAGTAGTATTAATAAGACTTACCGTGCCAATGTCTTGGTCGTTAATGTCATTTATAAGATCTCTGAACGTCTCCTGGTACAGTGCTGACATCCAAGGTTGTGTGAAGAACTCGTAGAAATCGTCTATTTGATTCTTCTGCAAATACAGAAGTCAGACAGACAGGTATGAATATCCGGGATAGCGCTCTACAAGCAACACTAAATGTAATACTTGATGTAGCTATTTTTAAGGTTGGGTCCTACTCTACTAACCTCAGATCATAGAAACAAGCTGTGTGTACGCAGTAAGCACGGTGACATTATCAAGCTATACAATTCCAGTATAAGCTGACTTCTCATTGTGCCAAAAGCTTATACAATGCGAGCTCTGCTAACTGGAAACGTGTAACTTTATATGTCGCAATGTGTACCAACTTACACTGCTACAACAAGGATATTTTGGCAATCGAATGACGTTGACCGGACGTGTTGTTGGTTAAAATTAGTGCTATTGTTTAGTGAACTGTATTGAAAAAACGCGTGGGGTCGCGTCAGGAACGAAGCACGTATTTTGTTCAACTCTGAATGTAGCTTCATTTACTCTATCTTCAATGTACTCAAACTTTATTATGATCCCACTACCGGCTTCAACTCCCTCAAAAAACCATGAAAACAACACACATAATGAAAAATTTGAAACTTTTCGGAGCCGCCGTCTTAGATCAAGATTTTGACCTGTTTTAGATATAAAACAAGTCGCATTGAGGCGGCCTACCGCTTTGTCATTACGAATGGTTTTTCTATTACGTGATGATTTCTACTCTGCAAGCCGTGGTAAAGAACTTATTTCCAAAAACATGATGGCGGCATAAGTTCCGATTTTGGCCACGCGCCAAAATAACCTTATAACGCTATAATTAACCATATGAAAACTGAAAGAAATAAAGCCTCGTACCTAATAGCTCTTACCTGATATCTAATATGCAGTTTATTAAAGAAACCCTCATGTTTTCCATACAGCTGCTTAAATATTTCTGGAGCGAAACGTTTGTGGGAGAGGCACGTGACCCCATCAACCACGTGGAGTACGTTCAAATGGACACGGAAGTAGTTGTCATTCTTGTTCGTTACCAAACTATGGCCCTGAAGGTGTGAGAAGCGGTTTAAGGATACATTCGTCATAGATTCTAATGTCTATTAGGATAATTAATAAACTTTTACCACGGTCACTCACATGCGCGCAAAAATTCGTACAGACGCCAGCACATCAAGCTACCCCAAACTGTAAAATTTTCCCAATTGAACATGAACCTTAAACTTATGTCATATAGTTGAAAATTGAACATGAACCTTAAACTTATGTCATATAGTTGAAAATTGAACATGAACCTTAAACTTATGTCATATAGTTGAAAATTGAACATGAACCTTAAACTTATGTCATATAGTTGAAAATTGAACATGAACCTTAAACTTATGTCATATAGTTGAAAATTGAACATGAACCTTAAACTTATGTCATATAGTTGAAAATCTATCAAAGAAATTTGACAGATTGGGGTAGCTTCATGTGCTAGCGTCTGTACATTGTACGAATGTTTGCACGCATGTGAAGGGCTGGCAGCATTCATTTGCAAACTCAGTGGATATGCAAATGGTTTCGCATACTGAATATGCGAACACATTTCGTTTTCCTCCTACACTTGTTTACGAATCCATGTACGCAGTCTTCAGAGAATTTCTCTTCTCTTGTAAGTCGTAAAAAAAACCTTGAAGAAAAAGTACTAGGCGTCATTACGATCAATCTGTTTCTATGGGATTTATTTTTAGGTTCCCAATATACCTACAAGAGTTAAATGAACTCAAACACGTTGGTTTAGTTCAATCCATGATCAAACTAAGTAGGTAATAGTATAAAACTATAAATACGCTAAACAGTAGACGCCACGAACTCTGAAAATAGCGAAACGTTCGTTAACTTCGCAATCTTGCGCGCAACTGGTCACACGAATGCGTTCAGACTACGCGAAGGATCGAGGTTCGCGCGCTTTGATGTCCGTTAAAAAACCGACACAGCTTGGAAAACCGCGAATGCAGCGAAAACTTTGCCTAATCATTTGCAAAAGTCGTCCTACATTTGTGGGTTTGCGTATGCGTGCGAATGTGAGTGACCGGAATTATACAATTGTCAAAGAATGACAGTTGTGATTTGAATTTACGAACGATTTAAGTTAGTATTAATACAGAGAATTAAGGCGTCGCTTCAAGAAGCCCACCTGGGGATAACCTACCAGACACTCTTATGGCAGATAAATATTAGACGAAAAACGACGTGTTGTTAACGGTCACACAGACCTGCCAGTATAAAGGGTGGCAGGGAGATCGATGCACAACCTAGCACCATAAACTCAGTACATGATTTTGAACCCCTGCTCCGCTGCTGCTGACTGCGTTGAAATTTTTCGTCGGCTATTTAAAAAAGAAATAGCTGTTCCATACATTTTGACCGCGTAGGTATTTCACTATTCTATAATTGTTTGTTGTCTACAATTGTTTTAAACAGTTGATTTGTTTTTGGTAACGGACGAAAAATTTCTAAGCTAAGGGGTCTGGATGTGCTGAATTCCTGATTAAAGTTTGCGTGTCGATGTCCTGCCACCCTGTGTACACCACAAATGGCATTTGGTGAGGCTCCTGTTTTTGTGGGTTACAATGTTAAAGATTAAAAATTCACAATGTCCATTAAATATTAGGGAGATCGATGCACATCCTGGCACCAAAAACTCATTACATGATTTTGAGCCCCCCCACTGTCACACGTACAAACTATTTATTAAACAGACAATGTTGGTATACCTGTCGCGGCAAGCTCTGTTGGATAGCCATAGGGATCTCCTTGCCAGGCTTTCTTAGCTTCAAGTAGTACAAGGGTCCTGGTAATACCGCAAACTTGGCCAACGGCGACTCAAACTTCATCACAGGTTGCCATCTATCAAACAATAACTACATCGTGTTATGTACCAAATACTATTTGTAGTTGTTTTAAATAACGGAGCTGTTATGGAAAACATCTTGGGGTTTTGTAAAACCGCATAATCAGTCTATAATGTTCCAACTGCTGGGACACAGGCCTCCTCTCTGTAAGAGGCCACGCTGGCCCAGTGCGGGTTGGTGGATGTCGCATGTCTTCGAAAATTTCGTTCTAGGAAATGCCGGCTTCCTCACGATGTTTTCCTTCACCGTTTTGAGAGCAGTGGTGATGAAATAATTTAAACAAAGTAAACTGCCAG
Organism: Antitype chi; assembly: GCA_947359405.1. Lineage (NCBI taxonomy): Eukaryota > Metazoa > Arthropoda > Insecta > Lepidoptera > Noctuidae > Antitype > Antitype chi. Next base: position 14,323,877 of record OX375819.1, on the reverse strand, counting down.
CTTGAGTTCAAAGTCAGCACTTTTTGAGCGTCAAAATTACATAAGACCACTTTTTAGTGCTTTAGCTGGGAAGAAGAGGTGGCGTAACAAACTCCCCAGCAGCACAGCTGTCTATTACGAGTATGTTAGAAGAACTTGATTCTATACAATGGTAGGTACGTAATTAACGTTACGAAACATATAATTAAAATATTTGCCATATGTTAGCTAGCACACGCCAATATACCAAAAAATGATTAAAAATTTACTCAAGTACAAGTTTAAGTAAATAAAAACATAAACCGAACTTAAAACCTAAATTAAAGCCTCCAGGCATGAAGGGCATGTCCGCTTACGTGTGCAATACGACATTATGTTCACATAGTTGTAACTAGCACTAACAAATGTGAAACTAGGACCTTCGGAGTGAAATAAATAAACAGTTAAAACTATTAACAATAACAAGAACATGGGCAGCAAGACAACCAGTCACCACAAGCAGCACCCGTTCACGAGCATAAGCCATACAGAGCTTAGAGCTTAAAGAGCGCAAAGATCAGCCATAAACCCCCTCGCCATATTTGAGGGAAGGAGGCAACCCGACCCCCGACGCTACTGCAAGCAGTGACATCTAAAGGACATAATGCTATGAAAATAACTAAAATAGACTAACCGCGCTGAATCAACGTCAGTGTATTGTCTAACTTTCCTGATGGCGCGGCGTACGCGGCCGAACTGAGCCTTCCCGCTAGGCTTGATATATGTGAACCCCACTGAAGTTTGGCATCTACTGTTATTCCTAGAAAAACTGCTGAGTCTACAGTTTCAAGTAACTCATTATCTACGACGATGTTCGATCCTAGATTCCTAACTTTCGGTAAGGCGAATTTTATACCTACATTTCGTTTTCTTGGCATTGAGAACTAGGGTATTTGTGGTAAATCAATCCGTAACCATTGCGAGTGCACTGTTTACGTCGGCAAAATCATGTCTATTCCTATCTACTTTAAAGATAAGTGAGGTATCATCAACAAACAGTGCAATGTCACAGATACCCTTTAAATAGAATGGTAAGTCATTAATATACAATAAGAACAAGAATAGACCCAGTATTGAGCCTTGAGGTACACCTAACTGAACTGGTAGCCTGGAGGATTAAGCTACACATTGATTCGAACTCACGACCTACAATTCGGTAAGTCGCGGCCATTATCACTTGATCACCACTGCTCTCAACTCTTAAACTCGACTTGTAAAACAGCGGTTTTGACAATCCAACTGCCACATAAATATAAAGAAGGCTACAATAACGTAAGCACTAACCGTCTCTGAAGCACCGATCCTGCCAACCGTGAAAAACTACCCACGCTGCCTGTCCGACTGAACCTGGAAATCCCAAGTTAACTCTATTCAAAAACATTATTTGTAAAGCAAAATATAAAGAAAACTTGCCTGGTTGGTCTAGTAGCAAACGCTTCTACTAAGTATGAAGTCGTGCACCCTCCATTTATTTATTTATAAAGCTACACCAACAGCTTCGGTGTATAATATAATATATGTATTGCGGTACTAGCTTTGGACTTACACAGACGCCAATTATCCAGCAATTTTATGAGCAAGTTATAACACACAATAATAATAAAACAAAGAGTCAGGAATAAAAATAAAAACGGCTAACTACTACTTGAACAAAAAGGAAATTAAAATTACAATACTACAATACTTATTGCAATTTTGCCCACTTACTTAAGACTAAAAAATAAGCAATTTAAATTGAAATAAAATAAAAATGAAATCATAATGTTAAGTATAACTTCTAAAATAGAGTATGAAAAGGTGAATTGCGTAACACACTATCAATCACAATCTGAATTATTTTCAAGGATATTGCAAATCCATCCTACTTCTTATGTTCGAAAAATTTGTCTGCTCAACAATGTAAATATAACAAATTCCTATTTTTAGTGAGTTACGCAACTAGCCCGCTGGGTGCAATTCCCGGATCGGGCTAAGAGCATCTAGCATCCCGGAGTCTGGATGCCCGGTTGATGGCAATAAGCTCGCCCCTTGTTACTTAAATATAACCAACGCAATACGGGTGTACTATAGGATAGGTACAAATCTAGCTAACGCTTCAGGGGATAAAGTCGTAATGTTATGTTTATTACACGCTTTATATTAGCTTCACTTGTATGTTTGTAACCGACTCCTTAGGGCGCGATTTTGACCCACTTTAAACGGTCAGATTTCATTTAAACTTTGTAAACTTATCGAGGCCCGATGACAATTCAATAATTAAAAAAAGAAATTGAGAAAAATATAAAAAAAAGGAAAAATGAAAAAAAAAACTGAAAAAATCACGCTTTTGTAGTTAGCAGAACTAAAAAATTGAAAATAAATAATAGTTTAAAAAACTAAAAAACACGCTTTAAAAACCAAACTAAAAAAGGAGAAAATTATTTAATTCAATTAAAAAGCGTGGGGTGCTTGACATTAATTAATTATAAAAATACCTCAAAAAGCACCCCACGCTTTTTAATTGAATTAAATTATTTTCTCCTTTTTTAGTTTGGTTTTTAAAGCGTGTTTTTTTAAACTATTATTTTCTTATAAAGAAAAATTGATTCACCAACCGCATCTGGTAATACTAGATACTAATTGTGATTTTAGGCTAAATTTAAACAAAAATGCAGTGGGATAGTTGTAATTTCAATAAGAAAATCGTTCTAATTATCCGTTAGCTGGTTTGCTATACAAGAACATAAAAAAAAACTAATTTAAATTACCCTAAAGTTGTGGAACTGTATCTGGGCAAGAGATCGTCCGGCGCGCTACACAATTCTGGGTCACCCATCATGAATGGATCCAACTTGTGCAAAAATAGTCTTCCCAGCTAAAAATACAGAAATGTAGATTTTGAGATTCTCATAGCAACCGTGTGGTTATTACAATAACAATACCTCGTATTGTAGTTTCTAGTGGTGGAGGCTTAGGTTCTGTATCGACGGCAAAATGAGATTGGGTTTTATCGATTAGAAAATTCTCAGCTGCTTCCCGGTTTCCTGTTCCCTGTTACATGAGACTTATACTTTATAACTCTTTGTTTTCACTAGCTAGCAGCTCTTAAAAAGGTGAAGGATGAACATCGAAAAGACACCGATTTGTTCTTAAAGCTTCAAATTCAAATGCACACAAATAAGAGTCCAATCAGTCTGCATGCTCATACATATCTGCATAATTCTGAGAATATACAGGCGTTTTTTATGTTTATACTAGCCACCCAGCTTGACACAGTTTTTAATGGACAAACTTTCGACAGTTCTTTAATATATTATGCAAGTTTAATATGAATGTATTATCTATACAACGTGTAACGGAAAGGGTATATACACACCAAGGGCACGGCTTCTTTGGATGATATCAAACGATATTGGAAGGTTTTGGAAATGTGAATTTTTAATACATTGGTACCAGAAACCGAACTTTTCAAATAGAAATATAACATCACTCGGAAGAGATTTATCGTGACATTGGCAAGTAACGTGGAAAGTTATTGACCTACGTAGTGCGGTGACACGTTTGTTATACATATGAAACCGAAAATTTTGTATCAATACTTAGAGTATTTTATTTTGAGCTGAAACTGTGTATAATTATTCTATAGCAGCAGTTTTCTTTAGTGCTTAAGGATAGCAATAGGGTTTCTGTTACACCCTGCTCTGTATACATAGGAAACCTGCACCCTAATTGCGTAACTCACGATTAACCATAATCTGTTTCGTTTTGAAACAGAGTGCTAAACCATTGCTTCATATGTTCGATAAATGTGTCTGCTCAACAACGTTAATAACGCAATGAATATTGTTGAACTGACAAAATGAAACAGATTATGATTGATCGTGAATTACGCAATTAGGGTGCAGAACTTATAGTAAATATACGAAAGTCTGAAATCGCCCACTCATCTTGATTAAGCGTGGCTCGTGCCTCCTCTGTACATTAAGAGGTATTTGCAGTAGGACAATAACGGACTGGTATTATTATAGATATTAAGTGATGGTTGAACGTTACCGCTTCTCCAATGTCTTCAGAGCAATGGTACCGATGCATGCTACGACTTGCATACAAGCGACGTGAGTAACGCACGCACGTTCCCGCTCCGGATATGCACGGGTCGTTGGTCTCGAATGTGGGACCTACCACCAGCCCGCCGTCGTACACTAAGCCACTCTCATTTATAGCTGTTAAGGGTTAAACAAACTTATTTATCTCTATAATAGATAGCAAAATGGTATAGTCGACCTCGTATAGCTGCGCAAAGATCTTTTGGCGCTCGGAACTAACGCCGCCATTTAGTTTTTTTCCAATTATTGCGCAAATGTTAGCACAACAGCGCTCCCCTGTCGATATCATTTGGGCACCAAAAGATCGTTGTAGCAGTGTGTTACTTGAAGGTTGAATGTCACTTGCAAGTTGCATGTTATTAAAAGCTAAACGGTAACTCTGATTTTTTTATATTTCTATGCTCCATAATAACTTTATTTTGTATAGATTCCACTTAGAAGTAATTTACTGAATAAGTCACAAACCATACGTAAAAAAAAAACTAAAAAAGTATCCATAGGAGTGAAAAAATATATAATTTAAAAAACCAGATTTTGAGTAACAAGCAAAACAGTGCTTGATACCTATACTCCATTTGACGAAACCTTTTTTACAGTCCGATCAACCGATTTTGACTTCTATTGCGTTGGTGGCACGACAAATGGCAGCTGCAGTAAACAGTTGGTATTGTAACTACTTTTTTACTTTTAAGGCCATCCTTATGCCTACGGTATAGAAGTCAGAATCAGTTGAACGGACTGTAAAAAAGGTTTGTTTAAATGTCTAATCTTATTTCAAATGGAGTATAGACAGATAAAATGCGTGTAACCAAAAAGGTATATTTGTCTGCGATACAGTTACATAATTTAAAGTTTAAACCTTGTTGCAAGTTCCAATTTACGGTGAATTTCTATCACAAGCTGTAAAGCGATTACGAGACTATACCTACTTCAACTATCACTTGTCAGCTATTTAGTTGTAAAGCTGAAAAAGTGGTCTAGTAAACTCCCAGCACCATACTGTTCACGTTATTCTCTGTGTTAAAAGTGTCCCAATTTTTTTATTTGTTTTATTAACCAGCCACCTTATAAACACTGAAGTGATTGCCTCAAAAACACTAATCGTCATCACCATATACATCTTTTTGTTCCTACTGCAAAGCATAAACTGGACAAGATATTAACTTACAAGAGCTGAAAGTTGGACGCTGCTGAAAGTGCCAAAATCCGAAATCGTATCCAAAATCTGGGCTGACTGTATTGCTATCGACAAGCTAAGAAAAAGCAGGCATAAACGTTCTCCTAGGCTTAACCTATGTTAAACGTCATCAAGGACTTATAGGTCTATATTGGTTAAGCAATGGGCCCAGTGTCTTACAAAATATTAACTAAAAAAATAAAATTCAAGTACCTTTAAAAGCATACAAGTTAATAGCCCTTAATCCATAATAGAAAAGTGCAAAACTTCTTAGCGAGATCGAAGTTAGAGGAGCCATAAAATCAATAGATTCCACACGGTTGTCAATTTGATGCCATGCTGCCAAATGGCACTGGCGTAGCACGCGGATGCCAATGCTTTCCACGGTGGCTTGGACTCTTGCGTCAATCTACAATCAGGGTTTTTCAATCAATATAGTATAGTAGTCGTTTTTAACAATATAGAACTGTCTTTATCCTCATCAACATAGGCAGCCTTTTTTTATTTTTGGATGGGAAATCAATAAATGGATCTCCCGCTCCGGGCGAAGCGGGAGGGCGTGTCAGACTTTTACTGCTAAAACCCACCCGTGTTCCTTCAATTGCCTAAGCCAGGGTCACGGTAGGATCTCTTTGAGGCGCGCGTGGAACACAGCGCCCCATCGATCCGGGCCTGGTCCTTACCGAACGATGAGCTACCCGTTGCTCATTGTCCGCAAGCCCGCGCGTACGGTGGCCGGGAGTCCACTATGGACTCCCGACGCACAGGGCGTCTCCTGCGGTGACTAGGGGCGTGAGGGTGCAAGGATTGTCTCTCCCTTACGCTCTCCGCCTCCTCCTTCCTCCTCCTCCTGCGAGCATGACTGCTTCGCAGAAGGAGGTGACGGCTTTCTATGCACTCTCGCTCCGTACCATGGCCTAGACCAGGGCCGGACACGAGAGATCGCTACCACCGAATGCCTCCGCGAGGATACGGCGGTGCTCCGCCCAGGCAGGGCAGACCTCCACTGTGTCCTAACATTTGTAGCCTTGTTCCACCCACTGGTGTTTATAGGCCTCCTCTCCTTTATCCTGCTGTGTTCCCCCTGGCCAAAAGCTAATGAAATACCAAATTTTAATCAATTTCTCACGTTTAGTTCAATAATAACCCCAGATACATTAGTTCACTATCCAACTGTGATGCTGAAGAATGAAGTCTGTCATTTATGAGACGTCATCCGCAAATATTTGACAGATTTGAATGATGCTATTTATTACGAACCCGGGACCTGCCGGTCTAGTCTGTTAAAATCTCACCGCGAAAGGTAAGACTTTTACAGACTAGACTGTCATCCCACCTGATGTCAAGGATTGACACTATTGACAGCTCACTGACAGCTCATATCACAGAAGTTTTCACGGTGTCATTTTTACAGAAAGATAGGTGGTACAAGGAAATGACCCGCATTTCAACCATTAGTCTTACGGCTGTGGCTAACACGGGAGTTACAAACTATGTATATTAATAAACCAAGTTAATTATAGGCTTTACGATACATACCGTCTCATCATTGAAGCAGTTGACCCTCAGAGGAGCAGGATCCTCAATCGAAGGGAACGGCTCGACGAACACAATCATCTCTGGCGCCAACCCCAGTTCCAACAGTGCAGCAATACAGCTATAGGCTTCAATATAGTCACCGTATACAATCACTTGGTTATCTTTGCTTAAGACTAAAGAGTCTCCTGCATAAAAATAAAATTAAGTATTGAGCCAAATATTTTGCCCTGCGATCTGATATATATTTTGAAACAAAAGTGGTAACAAATTCAACATTTGATTGAAGCTATTTAGCGAAACTAGCCTACTCATTATCTGCCTAGCCTTTTCCCAATTATATTCAGGTCAGCTTCCAGTCTAACCAGATGCAGCTGAGTACCAGTATTTTACATAGAGCGACTGCCTATCTGACCTCCACAACCCAGTTACAGCCAGGGTAATACGATACCCCTTGGTAAGACTGGTTATTAGACTATCGGGCTTTTGACGACCCGTCGAAGATTTGCGAATGACAGCCGGGCCCAACGGCTTAACGTGCTTTCCGAGGCACGGAGGTCTTGGTATGTAAAGAATTTATTTTATTTTAAAGATGGTCACCCATCCACGGACCAATCGCGGCAAGCGTAGCTTTACTTAGCCTCAAGCCCCACCCCTACGTATAGCCTCATCATCATATCAGCTGAAAGACGTCCACTGCTGGACATAAGACTACCCCAAAAGGGGCGGATTTGCCATAATCGCCACGCTTGGCAGGCGAGTTGGCGATCGCAGTATGGTGGTCAAATGCATAGAGAATGCTGCTGCTCATTCTCTAGTAAGACCCTTAGTCGCCTTCTACGACACCCATGGGAAGAAATGGGATGGTGCTATTCTTTTACGTCCGGCAGCACACGGAACCGTGCAGCCTACTGTACCTATATTAATTGTTAGCACGAACGAACCTCGCTGTATTTCCAAAACTGTTGATCCTTATTAAATTTAAGAATGCCCTTTTTAGTGTTTAATAGTTATGAACGACCTAAGGACATAATTCCTTGTAGCTACTAATGTTAAATAAGCTGCCGTTTCCATCCAGTTTCAAATATTCTAGTTGATCATTATAGCGAAGCAGACGAAAAATTTATGCTGCGTTCAAAAAATACAAACGCGCCTCGACAAGGGTAGCACAGAACTTATTTCTTAATTTCGTAAAAATCTTAACTTTTAAAAGGCACTTCTACTAACTAGCTTCATTGATCATGCACATAAGTTTCTTCAAACAAAGATTGGCTTCGTACAGAGAGCTGATCAGAAACACATTCTCAGGCATCTCGGGAGGTATTGGGACGGTATCCGGTATATTCTCGGGATCATCCAACAGTACTCTTTCGCATTGTTTGCCTTTTCTGAACAAATTAAAGAGAATTGAGAGCTTTCTACCTATATACAAAAAAATATAGTATTTCGGCCTCAACGCCCATAAAGTGTTCTTTAGAGCACAAAGCATGGAGACACTTTCCATACAAACCAAACGTGTCATCATTTACTCGCACTCGACATAATTATACGACGTACGTATAGAAACTGAAAGCTTTGAAGGCGGTCGATGACAGAAGTTTTGGAGAGTACGACTAAACGCCGACAGATACTACGCCGACAGACTGAACACCGGAAATACTTTACTTCGGCGTGACTCTTCGTTGACAGAACACTTCGCCGACAGGACTCTTCGCCGACAGGGCTCATCCTTGCGCTATTACTAAATAGTCAAGTAACTGCCACTAACATGGATGGAAGTAGCGCTCGCCGGCCGCTGCCGCGGCACCGCTCGCTCGGCTTGCGCGCGGTTGGTCGCAATTCTAACCTAACCTAGCCTATTACCTACCTGATGAGCCCTGGTGGCGAAGAGTCCCGTCGAAGTAAAGCCTTGTCGGTGTTCAGTCTATCAGCGTAGTGTCTGTCGGTGTTTAGTCGTACACTGGAAGTTTTGCGGTCAATACACTTTCAGTGCCACGAGTTTTATTGTAGTGTCGTCTCTAGATGCCAGTCTACTATTTATTTGTTTTCTTAATAAGTTTTCACTTACGCAACTTCTTTAACAAGTGCAAGAGACTCCTTCAAATAATCCGGATGTTGGAACTGTTCGCCGCAGGTCAACACCAGTTCGTCGTAGAACTTATAACCGCCACCTTTTAAATGAATGCATTTTCTCTTTCTGCAATCAAAGCAAGTTTTATTTGAAAGTAGGTTATAAAAATTATAGGACTGCATGCACGACCTGCTCGTGTGCTTTATGGGAGAAAAAAATGCAGGACACCATATCAACGGTCTAGTTTAGCGCGGAGAAAATGTTTAACAACAGAAGAAACAAAAACCGGCATATACTAAAACCAAAAATTCGACGACATTTGACATCTACCGACCCGCACTGGGCCCGCGTGGTGGATTACCGACCACTCCCTCTCACCGAGAGAAGGCTTTGGAACATTATAGGCTGATTATGCTATAAAAAATTCAGCCAGCCAAGGAGAGAAAATCTAGCTGTTTGTTGTAGCAGGTAAAGGGAGAAGCTCCAGCGTACCCCGCGAAATTAAGATTTTATAACGTTTCTTGCAATTTTCAGGTCAATGTCAGGTTATGTCCCAGCGTGTCGAAAAAAAGAAGACTCGGCGCAATGCAGTGCGTTGTAGATCCAATGCGTGAAAAATAATCCCACCGCGTAGACTTTATCGACGTCCAAGTGAACGTGGAGTTAAGAATAAAAATTACCTGTCAATTTTAACCATAACAGCTGACATGATATCCAAATAATAGTAAAAGGGCATGCACTTGAGGTAGCGGTCGGTATAGCGGCCATCTTTCGGGACGCAAATGTCCGCTGCCTTGAGACAGTCACCCACGTCCGGGACGCCATGCTCCGAGATAAGGGTCAAGTTGGTGAACGTTAAGTACTGGGACGCTGGCCTGTGGAATTATGAAAGAAATACAATGGAGGTGTTCTTCATCATCATTATTTCAGGCAAAAGACGTCCACTGCTGGACATAGGCTTCCCCAAGCTCCGCCATTTCGACCCATCCAGCGGATTCCTACGGCCTTCACAAGGTCATCGGACCACCTCGTGGGAGGCCTTCTAACTCTACGTCTTCAGAAACGCGGTCGCCACTCCAGAACCATTAGTTCCCACCGGCCATCTGAAGGAGGTGTTCAGTCAACGTTATTTTGTTGTGTCAGCCAATGGACATCCATGTCTAAGTACAGTTAACTATTTTGTTTCTTCGTCAGTTTTCAAATTCTTTCCTTTATCAAGTCAGGATACAAAATAACTTTCAAAGTCGCTAATATTATACTAAATTATTAATTATTTAATTTATGTTAATAGGTTTGTATTTGTACAAACACTTTTACACGTCAATCATATTTTAAAAACTAGATGAGTTTACCGTTTACTCTGAAAAGAAAGGCCGAAACAAACTCAAAAGTCAGTTTTTTTTTTAAGTACAGACACAATCTTGGTCTGATCATGTGAAGTCCACGTAGATTGGCGTATGAAATTTTGAGGAAAGAATCCCAGAGATTGTGCGGACCTGTCCAGTCAGAGCACGTCTTTATCAGCTCAACTCAGAACTTAAGGAGCTCAGTGATTCGACGAGCAATACCCAAGTAAAAACCTTTGGATAGACCTCATATATTATACAAACTGCCAGACCATGATTAAAACTAAATGAAAATAAAAGAAAACAAACCAATTCGAGTCGGGGCTGTTTGTTTCCGTGAAAACATTATAAAAGATGTTTTTACTTAGGGTTTGGTAACAAATGTTCCTATGGTTCCCCTTACAGCTGTAGCCGTTGTATTTGCCCGATACTACATTTAGTAGGCTGATTGCATTCCTTATGAAGTAGTCTTTCACTGATTTTTTTTTTCAGTTATGAGCAGATGTATACCTACAGCCAATATTAGTCAACATCATAAACTATTTTGCTATTTGCAACAAATTTTCTTAAGGTTTCAGCCACTGCCGCAGGTATTGTATTTGCTGGGTACTAGATTTTTTAGGCTCTTTGCATTTCTTTTGATGCAAGCTTTCTACGATTGGGATTTTTTTCACAATATATAAAATAACTCCATTTTGCTATTGTAACTTCATTTTCATTTTTATCCCTATTTTGGCCAATGTTTTTGTTATTTCTCTCTATGCCTTACTAGTGCTTTGTCAACTCTTGACAGCGACACCAAAATCAGTGTTCTAACTAAACATATTTTTGTGCTACACGAATTGGAATTTCGAATCATAGTGAATAATAGAGGGTCGAGCGCATGCGCATGCACACACAGTGTGGCATCATAGGCAAATTATATCCTGATCAAAAATTGTTACAAATACGACCTATCTTTTGAATGCTCAAGCATCACTCTAGTACTAAAATTGTTCAAGTTATTAGCGATTGAAATCTTACATGTTTCTGTCGGTCAGAAATATTGAACTTACTACACGCACTTACCCCAGGATTAAAGTCTCAAGGAACGCGAGTCCTGTGCGACTTGCGCCCACAACAACGATACCGGTATTGACGTTCACTTTGGGCAGACTGGTCAAGGGTCGCTCGCAAACCCACAACGCAAATGGACAGCCTCTGTGATATGAAAGTGTTTGTTAGCTTATAGGTTATTTAATAAGGGTAAGAAGCTTCGTTACTATGGACGGATGGATTTATTTTTTATAACCGACGAAAAATTTCCACGTTCGGTCGTTACCCTGCGTAGAAATTCTTCGTCGGTTATTTAAAAAAAAATCCATGTGATGAATCATGTACTGAATCCATAGTTAAAGTTTGCGTGTCGACGTGCCTGCCACCCTGAGTGCATAGATAACAACAAAGTTGAACTTTGAACAGTGACAATTCTGTCACTAATACCTGTTTAAATGTCCCTTTGTAAAACGTAATGTTATTCCCCTAGACAAGGAAATAAAAGTTTTCCTGTTCATCTTCTGTGCATCAAAAAAAAGAGAAAAAAAGCAACTTACAAGTTTTGGTATACTCTTTCCAGTTCTTTGTTTCCACTAATATTGGGTAATGAGACCCGCGGGTGAACGGGATACATGTGACTTGCCAGCGACATCAAATTACGAGATGGACTCTATAAGAGTTACAAACAGTTTTTTTTTTTTTACTATGCCCTTTGGGGTGTCTATTGACGCTTCCAGCTTAAGCCCAGAAAAAGCTATGAGTTTACGGTACTGTGAATCGTAGTAACTACACAAATTATACAACTCACATTATTTTGTCGATAAGTTACAAGAATAACTGTGACAGACGAACGGAAGAACACTCAATTCATTCCTTTTAAGGCAATATTGTCGCAAGTCCATTTTTTTTCTATTATGCCACGGAAAAAAATGAAGGCTGATAATGTGGTATAAGCCACTTCTTACATTTCTGGTTCCCTTCACAAATAATCATGTTGAACGTACCGCATCACCTTTAGCGAACAGCTTACAAATCCAGAAGAGAGTAGAATATTGCGAAAGTCGTAATAGCTCCCTCAAAAACCATCGGGCGTGAGGCTCAAATGCAGGAGAGAGTACACCGGCTAATATCTATAAAATAACATACAAAAACGTGTGAGTTCGGGAGATCTTCGACAGGAGCGAATTTCCTTACGCTATACTCGCACGCAGACACTCGTATATAATAAAAAGAGAGAGAGACAAAGTGTGAATTTAATACGTGTTCTTACAGAGCCTTCAATTATAATAATAATAATCATTTTAGTGTCAGGCAACTAAGTCCCATAGATAAAATACACAAAATAATCTTTAAAAATAATCAAACTAATACATATTAAGGACCTTATTAAAACTATAACTATACACGTAAAGTTATCGGCGGCGTGTTGCTCTCATAAACTTGTTGCCATCTTTGATTTTATTATGACCTCGCTATCGGCTTTAGCACCCTCAAAAACCATTAAAACGACACCCATGACGAAATTTAAATTTTTCCTCTCTCCATCTTGGATTTTCTTTTTCGTTACGTGGCGATTTCTACAAGTTTACTCCTACCGCTAGCTGCGTTAAAAAAAATCGTTCCCAAAATATATAAAGGAAATCAAAAAGAACCTAAACTTATAAATAAGGGCTCTAAGAATAATAAGAAATTGTTGGCAATACGTAATGTAAATAAATACGACATTACAGTTTAGGGTTTAGCTGACTGAAATGATTGTTTCTTGGGTAACAAAATCTCGAATGTTGCCAGAACAGAAGTTTTCAAACTTATCGTGCTCCCCACGTGTGCTTAACGCTTGTGATCAGCACCCTATTTGCATAAAACAGTATCAATCAGAATCTGAATCATTTTAAAGAATATAGCTATTCATTGCATCATATGTTCGAAAAAATTGTCTACTGAACAACATAAGTAACGCAATGAGTGTTATTGAACTATGAAAATGAAAGCCATGTTACCCCATTACCCTTATGAACGAAGCCAACATACAGTACCCGATTTCTAAAACTCGGTATGCAGTTTTAGCGGCCGCATAGATATTTTTAATCAAGCAATCATGTAGGCAGAATGTAGACCATCCCTACTAATATTATAAATGCGAAAGTAACTCTGTCTGTCTGTTACGCTTTCACGCCTAAACCGTTGAACCGATCGTCATGAAATTTGGCAGAGATATACTCGTAGCTTGGGATATGGAGAAGGACATAGGCTTTCTACGCAATAACCGACATCCACGCGGGCGAAGCTGCGGGCAAAAGCTAGTATTAGATTTTTTAAGTATCATAAGACCCTTACCGCTGCATCGGTGCCTGGCCTGCGTGGCTCCGGTTCCAAGTCGTAATGTGTTCGTAAAGATGCCCCGTTGTCTAATGGACTGCAATAAATAAAATTTAGTAACTAACCGGCGTGGTACCTAGAATAAACATGGGGCGTATAAAATTATTGGCAAAATGTTGGTGAACCATACAGATCTACCTGCCTGGTCCTTCGGGGAATAAAAATGTGTTAGGTCTTATGCCACAAAAACATAGACACCTGCTCAAAGCTCGTTCTAATGCCAAACTCCATGCACAAATAGGGTGGCAGAGACATCGACTTCTTGTCGTGACGACATATGATTCTGAAACCCTCGGCGTTGATATTTTTCACCAGTTATTAAAAAAAATGCTCTTCTATATATGTATAAAACCACTAAGTTCTTATAGTGGAATGGAGTGTTTAAATGTTGGCAAACAAAATAGCAATACACCAAATTATGTCTTAGCGGAAAAGTTTGCAATTTATGTTCTTATTTTATTTCTAAATGAATTTAAATATTTACCTACCTAGATTTTTATTTTTATTTAAGTACATAGTAGCTTTAATTTTATTCTTAGACTTAATTTTTACCGTTGTGCTGCTGTGCCCTTACAGAGTCCATGTTTCGGTACCTAGCTTTAATCCCTTTGTAACATCTTTTTTACAATATGGAATGCAATATATGAATATGAATATATTGTAGCACTTTTCTATGAAGCCGCAGTTTTTTTTTTTTTTGATAACTGTGGACCAAATTTTTCACTAGGGTTTTCAGAATTATATACTGAATGCTGCCCTGACACCATGCATGTCATGTTTAATTTAACAATAGTGTTATTGAAGTAACCTCATGGCCATAAGCTTGTTTGCCAGTTAAAAGCATTAAAAATAGGCCTCCAAGATGGTGGAGTATCGTGGCAACACTCACCCTAGAACAACGACGCCAACAGGTTGGTTCTCACTGAGCAGAGTATAGGACTGCAGTGTTTTTGTTGTCAGTGTGGTCCGAAACAGGTCCAGTAGCTTGTCCATGCGCGGTGCGTACTCCAGCACATCTTTCAGAGGTGTCAAGTCACAAGCTTCACCAGGTCGAACTGACATTCGGCTGTAAATAAAGTCCTGGTTAGGTAGTCAAGTTGTTGAGAGGAATGCTACAAACTCGGCCTAGGGGCCTACTCCATAAGCACAAAATCCGTAGTTTCGGCCGAAGTTACGGGTTACTCTTTTACGCAACTTCACTACATATTTTTTTACAACATCCGAGCAGACGGACGCACGGATCGATAGACATGGCTTACTCGGATTTGTTCGGCCAAATATGCGCTAGCCTTAAACTTTAGAGTGTTTCTCAAAGAATATATTCAATACAATATTATTAATACTAAGAAACTTGATTATAATGTGTTGTAATATTTACCCTCGAATTGAATTTACGTGCGCCACATATAACGACTCGTTTATATACCTCTTTTTGCAACCATATGGAGTCACCAACTGAAATGTATAAAAAAATCGTTATAATTGTTGTGAATCCAAAAGTAAGTAGGAATATCAGGATACACGTTAGTTGTCCAGAGGCCAGCACACCAAGCTACCCCAATCTGTTAAATTTCTTTGATAGATTTGCAACTTTATTACAAAAGCATAAGGTTTCATGTTTAATTGGGAATATTGACAGTTTCGGATAGCTTGATGTGCTGGCGTCTGTACATCAGTGTGGAGCTACCCAGCAAGCAAGCTCCAATTCTAATTCAAAATATTCTATCCAAACTAATATTTTAAAGAGAAACGATATGATTCTTTGTATGTGAACGTAAACGGAGTTGGATGAAATTTTGGACATTGGTAGACCATGACCTGATAAGGAAATAGAAAACTTTTCCCGCTATTCCTACGGGATCGAGGCATAAATGCTGGTGAAACAGCAGGATGGACTCAGCAAGTTTTACATAAATCTAAACCACTACTTATTTATAAATTTTGTATCTTTCTTGTTCACGTGTTCCTTGTCATTTCAATATTATGGAAGTGGGAGGGCAATACTCCAATACACTACACCGTGTTATACCAACCGTGAAATGCTCTAACAAGGGAAAAGCAGGCTGGTTCGTGGGAAGACACACGACACAATAGTCTTTGTCAGGAAACATCTCGAATGCCACTTCTAGCATATCAAACCCATACCTGAAAAATCATCACAAAAATGTAACTATTCAAAAACAGGCGCGGTGCTGGGGCTGCTAGACTTCAACCAAACTGAGTCTAAAACTCTTGGTATAGTATATTACTAAGACTAGACTAAATCGTAGTCATCCTCGAAAAGGGGGGCATTTTCTCGAGTTTAAAAAGTTTTAAAAAGGCTTCAGCTTTCAGGGCTTGTGAACTCCGCCCCTCCCTCATCAGAGAAACATTTGCACAAACCTTGAACGATAACTTAGATCCGCGACTGTTCAAGAATGCTAATTACTACGTCCTTAGGGAAGACTGAGAACACTTGATCCCCCCTTTTGTTTTTTGGCCCTAAAGTTTGAAGTTAAAGCAAATGTTTAGGCTAGCTAACGACTCATATACGATTTGACCCACATACCGGTGTGGTATACTTCTTTGTGAAACAAAATTTACCACTGCCCAATCACCTTCATGGATATCATCTTCATTGAGGTCTTTTCCGTCGTCTTCTTCTTCTGCACTCATCATCATCATCATCATCATTTCAGCCGAAAGACGTCCAATGCTGGACATAGGCCTCCCTCAAGCTCCGCCACTTCGACCGGTTCTGTGCTTCGCGCATCCAGCGGACTCCTGCGGCCCTCACAAGGTCATCGGTCCACCTTGTGGGAGGCCTTCCAACTTTACGTCTTCCGGTGCGCGGTCGCCACTCCAGAACTTTTCGGCCCCATCGGGCATCTGTTCTGCGAGCAAAGTGCCCTGCCCACTGCCACTTACGTTTGGCAATTCTTCGGGCTATATCGGTTACCTTGGTTCTCCTGCGGATCTCTTCATTCCTGATTCGATAACTCAGGGAAACTCCAAGCATAGCCCTCTCCATTGCCATTTGGGTGACTTTAAGCATTCTTATGCGGCCCATTGTGAGCGACCACGTTTCGGTTCCATATGTTATCACTGGCAACACACACTGGTCGAAGACTTTCGTCTTGAGACACTGCAGTATGTGGGACGAGAAGATATTGCGAAACTTCCCGAATGCTGCCCAACCGAGTCGAATTCGACGATTGACCTCTTTCTCGAAGTTGGACCTGCCTAACTGGACAGTCGCTCCTAGGTAAACGTACTCGTCCACAACTTTGAGTGCAGCGCCTCCGACCGTCATGAGAGTGGGTGTGTTACACGGGCATTGGACATGACCTTTGTCTTGTCCATGTTAATTTTAAAACCCACTCTTTCGGAAGCTCTACTGAGGTCATCGAACATTGTACTGAGGTCCTCCATGGTCTCAGCAATGACAACTATATCATCGGCAAACCGAAGGTGAGTGGTGTACTCGCTTCTTCACTATTTACTTCTATTTTATCTTACATAATCGGACTCTGGTGATGATGGTAAGATTACTTCCTCTTCAGTACTTGCACTATTCTTAGAATTTCGTCTTTGTCGCTTCGCTTGTGTTGCTTTTTTAGCCCTTTGCTGCTTTTGAATCTGAAAACAATAATTCATGAAAACGTCAAATATATTAACTAATGTATTTGACGTTTTCATGAATTAACTAACGACCGACAAGGTAACTATAATAAATCTTCTTAAGGGAGACTTAGTCCGGGGATCAAGTCTACCTCAACCGAGTGTACCATGTCTCCCGAATGACATTTCATTAAAAACCATATCACTTTAGTTAAACTACTAACGATTTGCCATTTACGACTCGATTATTAGGAAACCACATAATATATTTTCCATCTGAACAACTCGTACAATAAAGTTTACACAAAAAAAAATCGTAATCAAAAACTCACCAATTTTAGTTCCACGTGCTTGTAAACAACACACCGACGCCTTTTGTAAAAGTGACGGATTTTGTACATGAGAGTTTTCTCTTTTTATGTTGGCTGCAATGTAGGTTTAGTGTCGCTACTTTAAACTATTCTAATATGTTTAGTAGTTTCAAAACGTTGGTGTACCTTGTCTCCCACAGGGATCAAGTGTCCTCAGTCTCCCCTATAGGTACTCCTTTTGGTTCACTCACGCTCATGTTGCTTCGTTTATTCGAATACTTTGTCATTTATCGTAAAATCAAGACATCGAGAGATTTTAGCGCTTACCTTTCGTCATAATTGGGATGTATAGCGAACAATTGAAGAATAAAGGCGTTTGGCGTTCCTGAAAATCGTAACGGTTCCGGCATTTCGAAAATTGTAGTCGCGTTGGCTGCAAATTGAATATAGGTGAATACAGGAAAAGTTTTTGTTCAGTGCGCAACTTTAAACCTCCCAGCGAAGAAATTTTTCGTCGCTAAACCAACGAAAAATTTCAAAATAAAATCAGCTGTTTCATAGAAAAGTAGAGAAGTGCAATACCTACGCGGTCAAAATGTATGGAACAGCTGTTTTTTTATTTTTATAACCGACAAAAAACATCTGTACTCGGTTTAGAATGATATGCTAAATGGTTAATGTAGTTTGCGCACTGGATAAAAACTTTTCCTGTATATTTTATGTAAGTAAAGCGTCATGAAGTAACGTGGACAATCACTGCCTTTCTATAGTTGACAAAGGGCCCAAAGTGTTCGGTTCCACACTATGTATTCGATTTAACTAGATTTTTTTTATCGAAGACAGACCTAGAAAGCTACAACTATCCATTTGCATTTTGATTTGAATTCATGTGACAAAAAGTCTTCGAACTAAAATAAATGGTATGTGTGAATCGAATATTTTCAATTTGAAAATCGTTCGAATTAACGTTCCTTTTAGTTCGTGCTTTCGTGATAGGCCTACCATACTATTTTTTTTTAAATACGGAACAAACCGTTGTATATGAAATACATCGGTTTCGTCCGTCACCAAGCGGTTCAAATCCGTGACCGTACGTGCAGAGCGTAGGTCGTACTACGCGCAGAGCTAAGGGGTAGCTCAGAATGCTACGCGCTACAGTCAGTTTTTTTTCGGGATTTGAAATGCAAACCAGTGACGATTATTTCCTTCATCCACTACAAGCTAAGTAGACATACAGCTTTTTTTCAGTTTTTCGGTTTTTTTTTCCGGAGTTGGAGCTGCTATTTCTCCCCGTCCTTGTCCGTCTATGATTTTCAGGACACTATCTGCAGGTCTGTAAAAATGTTAATGCAACGAACGTTGGTTATTAGATTATTTAATGGAGCCTGACTGTTTTTTTATGCGGATTATGTACCCTGTAGCTAAGCTATAAAATATTTACATAGATAACTAGCAGGTGATGTAACATCTTACCCGGACTCAAGATCGTCGTATATTACCATCTCGGGAACCCTCAAAAGGTCAGTATCAATATTAATTATATCAAACTCGAATTCCTCTTCCTCGTCTTCGAAAAGGTCCAGGATATCACTCTGATTCTGAAGTAATTCTTCATCATTCAGTATCAGCTGAAGTGAAATATAAACAAATTCATAAAAATCATAAAAACTTTATTGCTAAAACACAAATTACACAGATTTTACATTGGCCCCAAACTAGGCAAGCCTGTATTTTGGGCACCAATATCGAACGTTAACCAGTTTAATATTTACTCTAAAAACATGTTTGGTAATAAAAGCAAAATAACCCCTTGAACAGGTGAGAATCTCTCTTTTTCATGCGATTGATGCCCGAGTGGTGAACAAAATAAACTTATTAATATCTATAATAAACTATCTGAATGGCGTAGGCTGATGTGCCTAGATGATTTAGCATAAAAACCTAACACCACAAGCTACCGGATTTAAAAGATTTTAATATACAGGGCATACTACTTACAATAAATCGAAAGGTAAGTATTAAAATAATTGTTTAAGAAACTAAAAAACACACTTTAAAAACCAAACTAAAAAAGGAGAAAATTATTTAATTCAATTAAAAAGCGTGGGGGTGCTTGACATTAAGTGATTATAAAAATACCTCAAAAAGCACCACATGCTTTTTAATTGAATTCAATTATTTTCTCCTTTTTTAGTTTGGTTTTTAAAGCGTGTTTTTTAGTTTTTAAACTATTATTTATTTTCTATTTTTTAGTTCTGCTAGCTACAAAAACGCGTTTTTTTTTTCCTTTTTTAATCTTTTAAATATTTTTTTTTTCATATTCCTGACAGCAAACCCTTTCATTTGATACCCATATCATGGGGGTGGATTTCAAACAGCCAGTCCACAATCTTGGGGCGGCCGCCATAATGAATTTGTAATGACGTGTCTTAGCTAGTCATGTATTGTCATCAGAACTCAGAGCGTGTGCAAAATTTCATCCTAATCGAAGACCGGGACGTGAGTCAAATTAAGATTCCAACATTTTCTTACATACATAGTTAGTTACAAGTGAAGCTAACGTAAAGCGTGTAAAAAGAATATATTCCCATCAGTACAGCTGTACTTACAAAGTACAGTTACAACTCCAGAGAATCAGTGGATAACCCTAGTTCGTGTTTATCTGCCGAATGGTCGTAGGTAGTTATTTCAAGGACACCGCCGAGACGTAATACTGCGTTTTTATTATACAGTGTCATTCCCGTCGGTTTCTCCAACAGTAGAAATAATTAATAAATCAGCTTGTGTTGTCCCACTGCAGGGCAAAGGCCTCTTTTTCCTCTTTCCACTGAACTCCATCCAGCGCCAACACGGACCAATCGCGCCCATTGGCGTCAAGCCAAAATCTTAAAAAGCAAGTCTTAATAGCAATGCGTGGTAGATATTACCCACATAAATAGAAAAACGGTATACCAATACATATTAGGCAACACCCATATACTCTGGGAACATGTAAATTTTCGACAAAAGAGACTATAAAACCATAAATCACTTACCCATGAGAAGTTGTATTTATGTTTTTCTTTCTGTGCGGCGTTTTTGGCCTAAAATGTAAATGATATTACATGATTCTCTTGTTCTTATCCCAAATTTATTTGGGGTCAGCACCATACCTATGTCTTTTCCTTCTATATTAGTCGCCATCTCAACAGTCACCTCCTTTCTAGCCATATTATTATGTTTCATTCAGTCCATCCATCGGTCCTTTGTATATATGAATATCGATGGTTTTAGAACCATTTTAAAACCATCGACATTCATATTCAAAACTTTCCTCACGAAATTTTCCTCATTCCTCCAGATCACATACCATACTGCCCATACCAAGACAACCAATTTCCACACAACTTTTGAGTCACTGGTGCCGTTTTCAGACTTCATGTTTTGTATGTAGGTACTCATTTCTTATTCAATTCATTGGTTAAAAAAAAACACTTTTAGTAGAGATAAGTTTAGATCAGTTCGGTGTTTCCTGTCCAACTTGTCTGAAAAGAGGAACCGAAACAGACTCAGTGATTACACTATCACAGACATAATCTTGGTCAGGACATAATAATATGGCCCGGTCCCATCATGGTTGGGAAAAAGTTAGGTGGATGATAAGAAAAAAATCTTATTTCTTTATTAGTAAAAAAGGAGAAAATAGCTTACGTTTTATGAAAGATTTGTATTTATTCCTAGTAAGCATTCTTAATATGGATATCACTGTATTTTTTAAACAATGTTATATTTTTATGAGCATGTACTCAATAGATCTTCATAAATATATGGGTTTGACGCAGAATGTGCATTTCGCAAAATACACACTTCTCAAATTGAGCACTTCTCAAAATGAGCACTTCTGTAAATTATTGTGAATTTTATCACAATGGGTCAAAATAAAATCATTTGTTTTTTAACTATTTTGCACAATATCAGTAGTTTCTTTGTAAAAAGTAATCACGTTCAGGAAATGTTTGATTATGTATTTTCAATAAACGTCAGCTATACTATTTTTAATAAACAAATATAATTTTAACCATATCTATAATATTTTTAATAAACAAATATAATTTTAACCTTATTTTAACTTATCGTATCTATTGATCACGCAACAAAGAATACAGTTGTCTATACAAACATATAGGTACTTACATGCTATTTAGTAAGTTTTGTACTCAATTTACCCAGCTTCGCAAAAAAACTGAAATGAAATGGCTAAGATCGAAGTCATACGATGTGATGGGGTACTTAGGCTGTTCTTCAGTGAGCTAGTCGCATGTTAGCGAACTTTTCTGTTGATTTGCCACACAAATTTCGCAAGTAAAAATGAATACAAATTGAAACTCACCACTTCTACTATAGGCAACACCCCAACGCTTTTGAAATTGAGAGCATCTTCATCTTCGAATACCCATGTAACCTGTGTGCACAATGGTGGAAGATTAACATTTCACAAAGTACCTTCTATTTATAGCCTGTCTGGCTGTCTTCTGGCTATTCCTTTGCCCAGGGTAGGACAGAACAGGCTAGCAACAAAAAAACTTCTTTGTACCATTATTTTAGTTGCGCCTCCGGCGGCAGTATGCGACTAATCCCGTAATCGCTAAAAACGAAACTGCTCCATAAATTTATGATCACATAACTCAACAATTTTTTTTTAAGGCACGTGCCCTAACAAAACTTCGCGCCAGCCGTGTTTTGGGCAGTTTTTTGGAACTATCTACTCGTTATTTAAATGAAATATGAACGAAAAAAAAGCATTAAAATCCTACATACTTAATCTCGATTCCACAATGGATGTTTTCGTTTACCGAGAAAGGTAGACAAGCGATTTCTATTCTACGGTAGAGTAGAAATAGGAAGCGTCATGCTAAGCCTGTAGGTGCCAAACAGTACTGTATATTTTTTTTCTTTTGCTTTTATCTCGAAAATGGTGTATCCTATCAAAAAAATTATGTAAATTTCGACCCCCTTTATACACCCCACAAACCTCCAAAAATTAACCTGTAGGTATTTTTTTAACTAAATAAATAAACGTTTCCGTGTAGACACTAGACAGTTGACAGTTTTGAACCGAGAAAGGTAGACAACCGATTTCTATTCTACGGTAGAGTAGAAATAGAAAGCGTCATGCCTGCTCGGTTAAAAACTGTCAACTGTCTACACGGAAACGTCATTTTTGTCTACTCTTCCGTCGACAAAACGCTACTCTACGGTTCTTGTGCTAAGCCTGTAGAACTCGAGGTGTGGTGTGAATTTTAGTTCTTGACCAACTAATTTTATTCCACACCTTTTTAATCGCGATTAAAAATATTCAGATTTTTGCAGTAAATAACACAAAAAAGCTATAACCAAAACAATTGTCAATAACAAACTTATTATACTTATATTATTTTCTACTGATAATGTGACGTGGCGAGCAAGTGGACTTGCAGCCAGCCGACGCGGTGACAAACGACACGGATTCCACCCTCGAGGCCTTACGGCAGACTGAATCTCGAAAGCCGCGCATGAATACAGTGGTAAATACACCCAGATGTTAAAATAAAATCGTTATAAAATTAAAATTTGGACTTTTGAAAAAAAATCTACTTGCATATTGTTCATGATTATATTGTCTATCTGCTAATGTCAGTAACATAACTAAATAATGCAGGACGAGGAGATGCATGTTATAAATCATTGTTATTCATTTCTGTGGTATCGTTGTAAGGCGATTTGTTAAACAAATAAGTACTACAAAAAAAAAACGAAAACATCCATTGTTGAATGAAGATTATGTAGGATTTTAATGTATTTTTTTTTAGTTGATATTTCATTTAAATAACGAGTAGATAGCTCCAAAAAACTGCCCAAAACACGGCTGGTGCGAAGTTTTTGTAGGGCACGCGCCTTAAAGGGAACCTAGTCGCGGGCTCGAACTCACTGGTGGGCCTGGCTAAAAATCACACTGTCTCACCAGGCTTCGTGTCCGACAGAGATAGTATCAGTGATGAGCAGTTAGACGCTAGTCTACACGCACAACGTTATTGAGTGAGATGCAGGAACATTTATGGTAAAAAAATAAGAAAAAATTTAGAAAAGTCCTTTGGAAGATCGGGTTTTCTTAAAAAGCCATTGCATAAATCATTGACCAATAAAGTCTTTTGAACTTTTCGATAGTTGAACTTTGTCGGTACCGACTTGGTTTTTCAGATTTTAAACTTTTTTTATTATTTAAACACGCCCAAAGTTAAGTAAAATTAGCAATAAAAACGAATCTTTGTTGGCTCCTAACCTTTTAATTGGTTTTTATTTTAGTATTCCGTTTCCGTACAGACAATATTAATAATGAGACAAAACGATATCATATTTTACTTTAGATGTGCCATGTCAGACAGTGGAGGAAAACACTCCCGAAGTTTGTATGCAAAAAATGTGGACTAGGTTCACCTTAAGATGGTTACAGTTATTTCATTTACAGCTTGTATAGTTAGTTACCTAACTGTTCTTCTAATAAACGTGGCACACAGTTTGTTGCTTACCCTGCCTTTGGATCCTTGATCTGTATCCTTGAAGACCTTCGTTTCCTTAGTTTCGTGCTTCAGCTTCGGAGCACCATCCGCATTAAGCAACATACTAAACAGTAATAAGGTAATTAAGTAAAAACTCAGTATTTAGGTAATATAGGTACAGTCACGGACTTTAATTGATAAGCCACTTGCCACAGTTCCTATTTTAGCCATGTAATGCAAATCGGGCTTAGTCGGTTATACTCGTACATGTCCAGAGTTACGACCCAAAGTCAACCAATTGCAGGCCTAGCAACCGTAACCTAGCAACAATTGTTTTAGCGTAGCGATGGTAACGTTATGATTAGTCATTCGACATCGGAAAAACTCGCACTCACGATTTTATCCGAACAGGTAGCGTCCAAGAGACGTTCATGACAAATATGATAACTGTTGTATATAAACATAAATAGTTACGGCTACGATTCACCAAAATTCGAAATTATCGTCTCTGACATTTCAACTGTCACTGTCTTTGGATAGGTTTTCAGAAATAACGAGTATTTAATGAGCTCTTATTCAAAGGAGGTCAGTATCAAATAGATTGGATAAACTTATGCGATCATTGACAATTTATTAGTCAACCTCTATGGATAAGACTATTTCCGATTATAAGTAATTTGTCATCTTGTTTACGAGCATGCGGTTTAAGTTCGTGTTTAATCGTGTAATCTCGTGAATGTATAAAACTGCAAAATTGGACAGTTTAATAGTGGCTTATCAATTAAAGTCCGGGACTGTACGTAAATAATGTAGCTGCTCCATTCGAATTCATTTTAATACAATTCTAGTTCAGTAACTTAAAATAACGGCTAAGAGGCCGTATACGAAATATTGTCTATTTCGGTAATTTACTTGACTTTACAGACGTGATTTTATAGTTAAGTTTAACTGAAGTTTATTTCTGTTGTTTTATTTTATGAACGAGAGTTCTAATAATAGCTGTCGTGGAAACATCTTTAGATAAATATTAAGAGGGTCAAAATGTTTGAATTCTTTTAGGTAGTTACAGTACAGTAGGAATGCCGTACAAATGATTTGTCTATATCGTTTACCTGGAGTTTGAATCAACCGATATAGGCTTGTCTTTCGGGGCCTTATCCACATGCTTAAGACCGCCAAACGGTAATAGCACATAGGCGTCCTCCAAGGATTCGTAATTGATCGTTGTGCCAAGACACATCACTCCAACTGCTAATTCACTATGCTGGAAAAGACTCATCATCATCAATATCATTTTCCTTCCCTCATCCCAATTTATTTATGGTCGGCGCAACATGTCTTTTTCTCCCACACTTCTCTATTAGTCGTCATCTCCGTAGTCACACCCTTTCTAACCATATTATCATTCACACAGTCCATCCGTCGTTTCTTTGGTCTCCCCCTACTCTTATAGCCATCGACATTCATACTCAAAACTTTCTTCACAACGTTTTCCTCATTCCTCCGTATCACATGCCCATACCATGACAGCCGATTTCCACACAACTTTTCAGTTATCGGTGCCACTTTCAGGCTTCCTCTTATGTACTCATTTCTTATTTTATCCATCCGTGTAAAACCACACATCCCTCTTAATATTCTCATCTCAGTTACATGTAATTGCCTTTCATTCATCCCTTTTGTGGCCCAATATTCTGAGCCATACAAGACGGCAGGTCTTACCATGGTTTTATATATCTTCCCCTTAAGGGGATGTGGAAGCGGCAGATTGTTCCCGTGACCTGCCGCCATTTCATCCATACAGTGTTAATTCTGTGCTTTACCGTCCGATCTACTTCGCCATCGCTTTGCACGCGTGAACCGAGATACCGAAAGTCGGAGCAGACTGGGAGAAGCGCGCCATCAAGCGCTATGGCTCCAGAACTGAAGAGATCGCCGAAATCGCAGAACATATATTCAGTTTTCCATCATTACAGCCCGGGATCACCCACTGCTGGGGTATACCTAAGCCTCCCCTTTCTCCTTTCTGGAAAAGATTCCGTTGGTTTATGCATGATAACAGTATTCTCCTGAGCGAGTCGATGGCAATGTAAATTGAGTCGGCCCAGAATTTAGCTACGAGCGTGGCACCTTCGGACTAGTATACAATGACGCAACATAAAATCCATAAGGATCATTCTGTGCTGCCAGTCAATAAGTTGATACCGCCAACATTTTGTCTTCCAAAATCAAGCACCTACTAAACAACAAAAAAAACTAAGAAACTAATCCCATAGCCTTAAAAGAAAAATGGTAGTATTAACTAAATCTTACTAGTATTATAGGTAAATGTGAAAGTTTGTGAAGATGTTTGGATGTTTGTTACTCAATCACGCAAAAACGACTGAACGGATTTGGTTGAAATTTGGCACACAGATAGATTATACCCTAGATTAACACGTAGGATACTTTTTTCCCGGTAGTACGTTCCCGTGGGATAATTTCGACCTTCACGCGGGCGAAGCCGCGGGCGAAGCAGGCGGAAGCTAGTAAATAAGAAATGGTTCGCAGACCTAGGTATTTAACGAGTCTGAGATGATGCTAAAGGAATGTGATAATCGTGCCAAAGTCGGTAACGGTACAGCTTGGTGAGAGACAGTTGGACAGATACAACGGCGGAGGGCTCCGGGTTTGGGCACGGTAACTTGAAAAAGACCATCATGTATAAAATTACCTCACAAACGAGTAGCACCCTCTCTGATTCCGGATGCCTGGCTATCAGCTCACTGATGTAGAAGTCACCGTAAAGCTGTCGCAATCGCTCGGAGTGCTGCTCCAAGATTGGCACTAAATCATCATTGTCTTCTTCGCTGCGTGATGTCATAGCAAAGAATGTACTTTATAAAAATCTTGTATTCGCTTACAGTCAATGCACAACCCTAAACTGGTCGGTCATGAAGTTTTGTAAATTAGCTCCTTATTTTTATTAAATTTTTTGAAAATCCATCCCCTATGGGGGAAATAGGGGATGAAACTTTAATAAGGAAGTTTGTCATTTTTGCCCATGGCAAATCCCATCGAGCACCTGGATGTGCAGAGCGGAAGGTTCGCTTTCATACGAACTATGTAGGAAGGTTGAAATTAACCTATGTCCATGTTGAAGGTTTGTGAATGTCCTACTTTACTGAAGAGACGCTAAGCTTACACAGCTCTTCTAATCTTGAGTCGTGGGCAAACCTCCGAGCGGTCGGCAATGCACAGCGCAGGCAGCTTGTCGGCGCAGACGCCGCGGTCCATCGTTGTCACACGCCTGAATGACCCCTCCGACCGAGCATGGCCGACTATCAAGTCTACAAAAATATTTTCATTTCATTGTATTGCCTACGAGCATGGGTGTAACGGAGAGTGGGCAGGGAAAGCCCCTCTCTTGTGTTATGAACTTATGACCGATCTAAGCTTCGTTTTCGGCCTTTTGGGCCAAAAATCATGATGCGGCCATATTAAGCATAAAATTAAGCTTACCAGCCGAAAATCAAAAAGTTATTTGATTTTGTAATATAGGTAATACAACAAGAAAAACACTATTTTTCGTGTTTTATTTCTTTTAAAGCCTATTTGCTTTTTCTCTCCTTAGGTGTAAAAACAAACAAGACTTCGGTGTACAGCGAAAATATTATATTTTTAATGTCTAAATCATTTTCGCTTTCTGCTTCGTTTCCGAAAATAAGACTAAAGCCGAAGCTTCTTTTTCGTTCTCGGCTGAAAATTACACTAGTTATTATTCCCTCTCAACAGATGAATAATTAATATGACTTAACAGTTAATACGTACTAATTATATAGGTACTTACTTGGATAATTAAGCAAAGATTTAATCATAGCGATGTGCAGAATGTAGGCATCGTGCATGAAAATTGTCCTAAGCATGTTATCGACAAGCTCACGGCCGTATTTCGGGTTCCAGCACAACATGTGTAAAAACAAGGTGTTACGGGAGGTCATTTCTTTTGCCCTGAAAAAATTGTTGAAAGTCACACAAGCTTCTTTTGTTCGCCGCCCGCGGCTATTGACGTCAACGACTTAAGAAGATGCTATGATTGTACAGCATACACAACACAAATCAATCAATCTGCCTAGCCATTTCCCAACTATGTTGAGCTAGTCGTCCAGTCCAACCGGATGCAACTAAATAGATGTTGTGTTTGGATCACATACACACATCAATCAATCTGCCCAGCCTTTTCCCAACTATATTGGGGTCGGCTTCCTGTTCAACCAGGTGCAGCTGAATACCTACCAGCATTTCAAGATCTCATAATTGCCTCATACTGCGGCATTCGGGTATTATTAATTTTTCTATTTCCTACTGTGGTGGCAACTACGTCGGCACGTCACACTGACGTCATATAAAATCCTGCATCACGCAAGCAGAGTATAGCGCGCGACTAGCATATTTTACAAAGTCCTTTATCGTGGGGGCAGTAACCTAGAGTGTACCTACCTACGTGAAAAACATAATACTGTCTTTGCTGTCGCGCGGTCGGATAAAAATGCAAAAATGAACCTAAGTTAGGCAAGCTAACGCCCGTTGTTTACGGCACTGTTTCTTTACGGCTCAGCGTGCTAGCCGCACCGCAGAATAGATAATCATCTGTGCTTGTACATGACACGGCAAAACCACCGGACATACAACCGACGACCGCGCAGCCTACACGCCTACACACAGCTAATCAACCGTTATTTATCAAGGCAAAGAAACGTCTGTGTATACCTAACAATTGGTAACGGACCTTAGGTTAGTTTACTAGAAAGTTAAAGTGGAAGCGCCAGGGTAGTCAACAAAATTCAAATATTCTACCTTTTTTTGTAAATTGCAGGTCATTATTAAGATCCAGCATGCTGTATATATAAGAAAATATGATTCGTGACCTCAAAACGTACTTACACTACACTAATTTACAGAATGATAAAAATTCAAATAATCAATACAACCTACAAGTTCATATTACCTAATCCCATTAAATGACTTTTTTTGACCCGCAAAATGCAAAAACCTTAAAGTAGGTGAATATCATTCTTACTTGTATTTGGCCCACACATACTCTTCCCATGCTCCTGGATGCACTGATGGCAGCAACGGATGATCCCGAGCCGTAATGAACCCAATAATGTCTTTCTTTTGGTCTAGCTGGCATATACTCAATGTACAATTCTCACTGAAAAACAAATAAGAAGTAATTCGTATGCTTATTTATGATCGCAGTCGCTATCTGGATGCGTCAATGTCGACACTCGCTATTTCTAGATGGGTGGCGATGGCGGTGCGAACACGTCGGTTCAGTGCTGTACTCTTCGTACTCCAGAAGAATAAGATGAACCGATTTGCCCAATCACGACGGATCACATCGATGCTTGCAGACGACTGAGATGTAAAAACAAAATATGTATTTGTTTTCACGTAAAGCGGTCCGCCCGCGAACCCTCAAACAGCCCGTGATTCATCACAGTTCGGCCATGTGCGTGCGTGTCTATTAGCATGCATTTGCATTTGTTATACTATACATACATGGTGGTGACATCGGTGACACCTCCATATAGGTATAACATGTATCTACCTATATCTGCGATCGCGAGGTATCGTAGTGGGGCAGCTTCGGTATATAATTACCTTTAGAAGCGCTCTCTGAAGTGTGTGTATGTAAAAGGTCAAATTAAATTATCTAGCGAAACTCCGCAGACGTGATGGGTATCTAACCATGATAAAACAAGAAAACAAAGGTTTTATTGATTTCTTCAAGGGGTTAACAAAACTAGGTAGATACCGAATGTACCTAGTGTAGTATATCATGCTATTGTAGGATACTTGAAGTGTGAGTTTAGTAAACCTGTTTATTTATGTTTTAGTGTTTAGATACTCATTACGTCTGTAAAGATTAAACAAAATGTTTACTTCTTTTTTTTCAAGTTACTACAACACCTGCGGTCGTTGACCCCAATGCTTCGGTATCAATTCAAATTGATTTTAGTTTCCTATTGTTTAGATATCAAAAACCAATCACGTCTATACAGTTTCGCTAGCTTATTTAATTAATCCCTGTAGAACTATAGTACAGGTAGCCGCAGCCATCAAGGGCCCCTCGTGCAGTGATATACGATAGGGACGATAACCCTTCAAGGGTTCAATACCAGATTCTCTGGTCTGACGTAGGTACCTACCCGTAAATTGTAACTATCCAACTTGAGGCATAGCTTATCCTTTCAAGATCGGCTAATGAGACACAATTGTAACGGTACACATGTGAACAAAACGGATCCCGGAGCTTTAACTTATTGTTAAGTGATGAATCATCATCATTTCAGCCGAAAGACCACTGTTGGACATAGACCCTCCCCAAACCATACTGCGATCGCCAACTCGCCTGCCAAGCGTGGCGATTATGGCAAACGCCCCCAAAAATTACATCATCATTTAATCGAACCAAAAAGACCTGTACACAGGCTTCCCGCAAGGATCTCCACAGCGCCAGTAGGAACAGAACTTCATTCGCAAAAAATAACGACATCTTACATGAGATTAGTGATATCGTAGATGCAATTGACCCTGAAGTTCTGGGATATTGATTCGGTCAGCAACTCCAGTATATGAGGTGCATCTCCAACATTAGCCAATCGTACAATACCCAAACGCGTCCTTCCTAACCGACCCAAAGGGGTCGACATTTTTCTTAGAATTCACAATTTTTTTACTAAAACTATACAGCTGATGATGAAAACTCAAAATCCTCACGAAATTGAAAAATTCAACTTCTGACAGTTGACAGTTCAAGAAGAGAAGTCAGTTTTGTTTTTTATTACACCTATTCTAGATGGTAAAAATCAGTGAGTTTTTTCAATAAAATCATTTTATTGAAGTTTAGGCTATGGTTCTCAAACAAATACTTGGACTTTTAAACGTAGATGACTGTAACAATTGAGAAAAATTACTGGACAACAAGAAGTGGTAACTACTTACTAATCTTTTGTAAAATCTAAGAGGATATAATTTATTTAGGGCAGATTTTTCAATCGTCAGATAACTTATATCTGAAGAATAAATCTGACAGTTTGGCATAATTTCTATACAGAAGCTGTCAAACCGGCATATTTAATCCTCGCATGAAAGTTGTCAGACTATTGAAAAATCAGCCCTTAATATATTTTAAGGTGTAACGAATCGGAACATTCAGGGTGTATATAAAGGGTTCCGTATAGATTAACTCTTCTTCGTCGTTCCCTGAATGTTGAGGATTGCGACCACATACGATTCATACGATGCGTGTCTCCAAGTTGTGCGGTCTTTCTTAGTAGATATGTATCGAATGAAATGAAAAATATTGTCTGAATGATAGATTTTTGTAAATATTTACTCAGGCAGATTTTAAAATCGTCTAGAAAAGAATTAAATTTTGCCCGATTGATTTGAAATTGATGACTAATTACTCAAAGTGAAAAACATACAAAACACTTGTCATTCTGAACCATAGGTTTTATAAAAAAAAACAAACCTGGAAGCCTCAAACCAGCACCCTAATTGCGTAACTCATAATCTGTTTCCGTTTGAAACAAATGGCTATGCCATTGCTTCATATGTTCGAAAAATGTGTCTGCTCAGCAACGTAAATAACGCAATGAATATTGTTAAACTGTCAAAATGAAACCGATTATGATTAATCGCGTGTTACGCAATTAGGGTGCTGGTAAGTAAGAAAATTCAAATAAAATGCAATATTTATACATACTTAAAAGTTATTTATTATTCTTAAAATGAAAACTCCCTTAACTTCGGTAATAGCTACTAAATAATTTGTGGAGACCACTGTCAAGTGATGGGACAAAACAATAAAGTTTGAGCATTACTTAATTAATAAAAACACAATGTCAATTGATTTAAGTTCTTAATATACAGAAAACAATAATTCTAATAAAAATAATTTAAATTCAGTAACAATCTTCCTACTAGCCCTAATTAGCATCAATAAATAAGATGACTTCATTTTGTGGATCTCTTTGGAGTGATTAAGGTTTTACGCCGTTCGTAAATATGCTAAGGATTTGAAACTAAATCTATAGTAAAACCAGTTTTTGCCTGACCACAAATTAGTGACAAATTATATTTATATAAAGGAACTTATATTTACAGGCGTTATTTAAAAACCCATTTCCCAAAAATTAAATTATTACAGACTTATCTGTAGGTATCCTGGTGATTAAATATGCTATTACAGCAACTAGAAATAATTGGATTTAAAAAAAGAATTGCTTACAATGTTAGGCGGACGTCGAATTTAACAAAAAAAAAAAAAAGTGGAACCAAATCTCATTTGTTGTATGGAACATAATTTCAATACCGAATGCACCGAGAAGTTTACGAGTATAAGTAAATAATACTACACATTTATGTACAGCCAAGTTTAGTCAAACTGAATAAGAAAACTGATATTTCGGTAACGATTCATCTTCGGCTTCGTATCAACCGGCGCGAATAGCTCATCTCATTTTGTGATGTAGGTACATATTATTATAAAACTATACAGTAAATTATGCTATAAACGACGCGCTAGTCCATAACACTAAATAATACCTAAAATATAAAGTAAAAAATTAAAGTTAATACCATCATTAAAAAAACATAAATTAATCACACCAAAACGTTCTAATCATTGGGAGGTATTTTTTTACTAGTACAAAAATATCGTCAATATCTTCTATCGCTCTATTTAAATGTATGGAAAACGTTTCAATAATTAAATTTTATAATATAGCTATTCTACGTGTGCATAAGAATTCTTGTTTTATTCGATATAATATTGCTTTTATTTAACCAAGCCAATATTCTATGGCGTTATAATGGAACTTTTTACTTTCGCGACTATAAATGCCACCTTATTTTACCTATAATATGAGTATCCATAGTAGAAATCTGTGTCACCCTTTAAACATTATTCGTTTTTACCTATAAAACTACAGCTGGACATCATAATTTAAGATTGATAGTATCCTTATCGATAACATAATAAGTCTTACATGAAAATATCTAGCTACTATTATCTCTTAGGATCATTTACATGAAAACTGTTACAATACCACAGTAGTCTATTGTTAGATTAGTGGCCGGCCCTATTGTGAGTTTCTTTTAACCATATCGACTGCGTTCCACGCTCCGATTGGCCCAGATTCACCACGCCAGGTCCAATTGGAGCGCCGAACGCGGTCGATGCATAGATTCGAGAAGAAACTCACAATAGGGCCTCTGAATCCATCTCCTGTGGCAAGTCATATTATAAACATGCGAGTACATGAGACAACTTATTACATAAGGCAAGTGATTAATATGTTATTTCTATATGAAACCTATCACACTCGAGAAATCTGAAGAAATATTGGACAAAGCACGACAACTCATGAACAGAGCACAGCTCCTGGGCGTCAGTCATTAAGAAACCAGAGACAGGACACACTTATGATTATATTTTTTACACGAGCTTCCTAAACTGGAAACTAAACCTATTAGCATACGTTATAAAATTATTTACACAAATCCGCTGCTTCCCTAAAGCGTATACAAACATTTCTGTCCCTATTCCATCAATTTCAAGGATTTATAATCAACCAGACATTGTGATTAGTACGTCTAGTTGATAATAGAATCCGCACCATTAAAATACATTACACAGTGAGTTCCGAGTTGCGATATATTAAGCCGATTGGCGATACACGACTAAATACTGAAAACAGCATTTTAATTTACAGCTTGTGGAAAATACCATTTTGTTTTCGCTACTTGAGGTATAAACGAGTTCTGCTGCTGTCTTAATATAATAATAATAATGGGATAGTAAGTCCGAACACGCTGTAATATCATATGGAATGGGGTGTGATACCCGAATGTCTGGTGGGGTCACAGGTAGCACAGTGTGGCCGGCCCGCATCACTTGGCGGGCTTGTGCTTGGGCGGCGTCGTGGGCGGTCCGCCCGCCTCCGCCGACGCGCCGATGGCTACACCTTCGCTGTCTACCTCCGTCTTCGACAGAATAAAGCAATCGTTAGTAGTGGAAACTTCAATTTATTATTAGCATATCAATACATTGGTGAGGTACGGCCCAGTGGTAACGGTCCAGGCTTACGAAGGCGTTTGAAGCCAGGCAGGCGCGTGACATCTACCAACCCGCACTGGGCCTCATGTGGTAGATTATAGCCCTCGAAGAGTGGGGCCCTGTATACCAACAGTGAGAAGATTATAGGCTGATTATGCTATAGCAACACACTATGATGGGTGGCTTTATAAGTAAAGGTAGACTAAAGAAACAATTAATTGACTTTGTTGTGCCAACCCAAATGAGATGATGATCAAAGAAACTGCTTATTTTATTTGTCCTGTATAAAATATAAACTTATGTTCTAGGTTACTAATATTGAAATTATTTTGTCAATTTTTTTGGTTTGTACTCACTTTTTCATCTTTATTTAAGGACTGGGGAGAGTCTGTTCCATTGTTAACATTGTCACCAGTTTCAGCTGATTCTGTACTTGTGGTACCTGTAATTTTAACATTTCATTACTATCTAATTCCTGGTTTCCTCATACTTGAAGGTTTTTTTCTCCATTTTGTTATTTTTAGCATGTACTGCAACTAGATATACAGTGGTGGTCATATAATTAAGAACGCTTATTTAAAGGTAACATTTTTCAAACTAACAAGTATAACTAATTGCATGCATTTTTTTTGTATGTCTCTTGGTATCGCAAAACTAGCAGTACATTTTTGATACACATGATTGGCTAAAAAATAAAAAGATAAACTTTATATAGTATTACTACTAACTGGCTGGCTCACATGATTAAGAACGCTAAATGGTTTATTTTTTTATTCAAATTTAAATAGATAACACTCTGTGGCTCTAGGTTATTATTCGTATAATTTTGGCGCCATTTGGTGCTGTAAAGCCTTATAGGTGATTGCTTCATATGAAAATAATGAGGAAAAATTAAAGTTGTGATAAATCTACAATGGAAGCAATAATAAAACATCGCGAGAAGAATTGGTCGTATAACAGATAACCGACCATCTGCAATGCTCAAAAACTATGGTTTTCCACACTGTAAAGCAGTTTGCCACGTATCAAACTACTTCAAATGTTCCGCGTGTACCTAAACAGAGAAAGTCATTTCGTCGAGATGATCTAAATATTGGTCGTTTGGCAAAACAAAATCCTTTTAAAGGGTCTAATGAGCTGAGAAGTTGCACGGAAGGATAGCAAGGTAGGTGCCCATGTTAAAAGGCTGCCATAGGCAAGCCCGGCTTGCATTTGCAAGAAGGTATGAAAACTGGACAGTTAATACAGGATATGTTCTGATGGAAAACAATATGTACGACGCCCCCCTAATAAAGCTTTCGACCCTAAGTACACAAAAAAGACATTAAAGCATGATGGGGAAAATGTAAAAATTTGGGGGTGGTTTTGTGCTGGACCTGTTAAGCTGATAAAAGGAAACATGGATCAATTCCAATACAAAAATATACTGGAAGAAACAATATTGCCTTATGCTGAAGACGTGTTTCCGGTTATTTTGACATTCCAGGACGACAATGATTCAAAGCATACAGCACGCACCGTCAAGGAATTTCTCACCACGCAATCATTTTCTGTCTTAGATTGGCCAAATAGCAGCCCAGATTTAAATCCAATAGAGTATCGTCGGTGCGAAATCAAGATAAAGGTTGGTGTGGCAATTTTAGACAGAATTTTAGAGTAGAAATCCTCGGAACAATGAGGTCGCTCCGCGAAGCCTGTGAGGCTCCCAGGAAGCTTCTGTGCTTTTGGGCGGAGCAAGGCTGGCTTTGTTAGCCAGAATCCCCACGCAGAACGGACCGAATGGGAGTCTAGATTCTGATTCAGATTCCGAATAGAGCCTATTATTGTACGACTAGAAATAATATGATCTTAACATTTGAAATAAAAGATTTCGCATCTATGAGTCACGTGGGTTTTTACACGCTTTATATTAGCTTCACTTGTATGTTTGTTTGTTTGTTTGTATATTTGTATGTAACGACTCCTTTGAGCGCGATTTTGACCCACTTTAAACGGTCAGATTTCATTGAAACTTTGTAAACTTGTCGAGGACCGATGACAATTCAATAATTTAAAAAAAAAATGAGAAAAAAAAACACGTTTTTGTAGTTAGCAGAACTAAAAACTAGAAAACAAATAATAGTTTAAAAAACTAAAAAACACGCTTTAAAAACCAAACTAAAAAGGGAGAAAATCATTTAATTCAATTAAAAAGCGTGAGGTGCTTTTTGAGGTATTTTTATAATCACTTAATGTCAAGCACCCTACACTTTTTAATTGAATTAAATTATTTTCTCCCTTTTTAGTTTGGTTTTTAAAGCATGTTTTTTTGTTTTTTTTTGTTTACCTTTATTTAACTACCTACATAAACCTATGGATTATAGGTGCGGACTCCCATCATCATAATCATAGTGTGTGGTGGGCAATGTACACTGGTATCCATTGATAATGTCATATTTTTATTTATTGTCGGTATTAAAATCGGAATAGTTTCAAACATCTCAAGAAAAAATACTATTCAACCCACGTAGATAAATAACAACAATTTTCATTTGTATCAATCAAACAAGTCAGAATCGAATGTTTCTTTTATTAACACACAACCCTATTTTACGTTATATTTATTTGGTGTCATACTTTTGCAATATCATGTCATGTCAACGGTCAACCAGAATGTTTTTTCTGCTGGTTTTGGTACGTTGTGCGTCGAGTTTGAGCTATTAGTTCCTAGTACTGCTACTAACCCATTGAAAATAATATACATCCTTCGCCGCCTGATGGTACACCTCTGCCTAACCCTTCGCGGAATACAGGCGTGATGTTATGTAATATAATGTTTGCTTCCATGCTTTGCGTTTTAATGAAACGCGGGATTTTGAGGCACGATACTCACAATCTAAAACAGTAACACTTGGTGACGTGGTCACCAGTAACTGGGCACCTAACATAGCTAAACTGCTAGCGGCGGTAAGTCCTCTTTTTGAGGAGTGGCTTGAGAGGCGGCACGGCGTCCTCACCTTTCGCCTGACGCAGGTCCTCACCGGACACGGTTGTCTCGGGAGGTTCCTGTTTCGAATAATGCGGGAGGAAACGCCTGGGCGTTTTCACTGCGAATTTCGCCCTGAGGACACGGTGGAGGTCTGCCCGGCTTGGGTGGGGCACCGCCGCGTCCTTGTGGAGGCGATCGGCGGCGGCGATCTCTCGCTTCCGGGCCTGGTCCTGGCCATTGTGCGGAGCGAGAGTGCATGGGTAGCCGTCACCTCCTTCTGCGAAGCAGTAATGCTCGCGAAGAGGGAGGCGGCGCACGTGAGGAGAGAGGCAGTATATGCGCCCTCATGGCCATAGTCGCCGCGGGAAACGCCCTGGGCGTCGGGAATCCCAGGCTGATTCCCGGCCACCGTAGGCGCGGGCTTGCGGACGGCGAGTAATGGGTAGCTCGCTGTCCGGTAAGGACCAAGCCCGGGTCGACGGCGCGTTGTGTTCCACGCGCGCCTCAAAGAGATGTCAGCACGAACTGGTGGGGTCCACCAGGGCCGATACCTGCCAGGTGTGCGGGTTGATCGAAAGAGATACCGCGGCCCCTGGCACACAGGCAACTGAGGGAACACGGGTGGGTTTTAGTCAGTAAAAGTCTGACACGCCCTCCTGCTCCACCCAGAGCGGGAGAAATTATTCCCATCCAAAAAAAAAAAAGTTTTTCAAAGGCACAAGGCTCACTCATTAACCCATTTAGACCTTTTCAAATAGCTCTTTTGAGTTCATTTTGTGTTCGAACCTAACCTCAAAATAGTCATTTTATTTTTGTAATTATCTCGGAAACGTCGTTGTAGACTGTGTTGAATTTTTTGAAGTAGTATTTAGACATGTCATCGAGTATTTTTAAGATGATTTGATGAAGACAAAAAAGTTGAAATGAGTATAGGTATTTGTCCACAATGTCGTGGCATTCTCCTTTGTAAAAAAAATTGTTAGCGATTTTATTAATATTCCTAATCCCGTTTGCTCTATTCATGTGGCTATTTCATAACATAGGTAACTAGTTACTTCTAAGAAGGAACACATGACATGATTTAGATAAAAATTTCCAAAACTTCAAATCGTTCTTAATTATATATGACCATAACTGCACATATTCGAAGTTGTGTGAGTAATATACGCACCAGCTTGTATGTGATGGGCGTTTCCGCGTTCAGCCTCATGTTCGCGCACCATAGCATCCAAGTTATATCGCCGCCGGTAGGAAATGAAGAACGAACGAACGTGCGCCTCCGTTTTCGTGCCCAGCGTCTCGGCGATCGCTTGGAAGTCCCTGCCTGTGTATAATAAAACTCTTAAATTCACTAATTCACTGACAGACGATGCACAGGCTTAAACCGTTGGGTCTAGAAGCATGACATTTTGCACAAGCTCCTTTTAATTAGCGAACGTT
The DNA here is from genome assembly GCA_947359405.1 of Antitype chi. Lineage (NCBI taxonomy): Eukaryota > Metazoa > Arthropoda > Insecta > Lepidoptera > Noctuidae > Antitype > Antitype chi. Next base: position 14,285,285 of record OX375819.1, on the reverse strand, counting down.
AATTAGTGATCTAAGTGAACATTAGGATTTTTTTTAATTCACCCCTGAAAGGGGTTAAATAGGGGATTAAAGTTTGTAGGAAGTTCGTAATTTTTGCCGATGTGTAATCCCATAGGGAGGAGCCTTTTAACGCTATCAATAGCAGTCCTTGTACATTACATCTAGGTAATAAATATATTTACTTATGTAATAAAAAACGAAGTGTTTATGGAAAACAAAGCTATTATTATTTATTTTATGTTATATCCCATCAGGCATTGGGCTTGTTACTAAAGATAAAGTCATACTTTTTCAAAGAATACATGTTTTCCTGTACTGCAATTTATTTTCATGTGAAAGAAATTCGAGGAAAAAAAAACAAACGCGCATCCATCAGAATGATAATAATAATGGGTACAAATAAGAAATCACTCGAATTCATTACGTCACATTTTGAATTTTCCTTATAGGTACATAGTGACGTAATTTATGTTAGTGGGAATCCCTTACCATATTTCCTAACGGCCGTCACCGCCATGAGTAGTTCGTCGTTGGTCCAACGCGAGTTTATCTTAGCGGGCGGCTCGCCGGGTCTCAGCTCCTCAACGCCGGTGTCACCCACCTTGCGCTTCATCGCACTCAATTGCTGTTTGTTCTGTTGCACCTGTTTGAATAATTATACTCACTATACTCAAACCATCGTATTTATCCACACTTTCACTTCAAACACAATTTAGAACTAAGAAATTCAGAACATAGGATATAAAGTGCATATCTGGATTATCCAAGAAACTACATAGTAGGACTTAGGATTTGGGCGCCCAGCAACATTTGAAGCGCTGCAACTTTGGGGGTTTAATAGTTTTAAATCAATAAAATTTGAACAAAATGTTGATCAACTAATCTATGTGTGCAGAATACATTTACCCACAATACTACCTATTACAGTATTGTAGTATAATTAGCATGAAATACTACAAAATTATTGACTATTGAATTAATAAAATTAGTTGAATTATCACATTCTCACATTACATCACACAAACGCTTAGTCACATCCATGCTCTTATCTGGACTTATGACTACTACCAACGTATTTAGAGGGATACAGAGTGTCGACGTAAGGGTGAGAATGTGTCTTGCAACGACACTACTTAGCGACATCGTAGCGGGTTGCATCTTACTTGTCTCTTTAGAGATATAACTTCTCTGTCCATAGCTTTGAGCATGGCATCGCCATGATTGATAAGTCCTGGCTGCGGGGGGTCGCCTGGCTGAGGCCCGGTAGCCATGGCGACGAGATCGTCGTGATTGATGTAAATGCCACGCGGCAACCGGTGCTTGTACCGCTGCTGTTTGGAACCCGGCCCGCGTCTCCCGGACGGTCCGCACAGCGGTCTCATCGTCCCCGTGCGTCTGTTACATCACCGCCAATATTCAAACAACCATCCCTATATGCAATTAATTAAACCACACTCGGAAAATAATTGAGCTGCATTGTGTAACATGCAAGTGATTGTAACGAGCGGATAATCTAATAAAACTGTAGTATGAATAGTATCGTTACCGACCTGGCGTGCACGAGGCATGCCTGACACAACTTCTGCGAATTGAGCGCCGTGATCTGGTTGCACAGAATGCCGCACACAGTGCACCACTTGCCCGCGCTCTCGCCGCCGCCCTCGCCCTAAACCCCAATTAACATTTTACATTCCTGTCACATTACGACTACCACCAGCTACACGAAATTTATGAGCTCTCGTGTAAGGACAGACAAAGACGTACACAATGACTTCTCACACACTTCTTTTAAAACCCATTAGAATATTAAATGATATTCTGCACACATTAGATATATTAAACAAGTAGTCCTTCATTGATCGGGGCTATTAAAGGAAGCATGCGGGAATATCATAGGAAATTGGATGGAAGGGAGGAGGCAAGCTACATGTTAGAAATTAGTACAATGCGGATACACAGTGGGTACACAGTTATAGCACTAATATTAATGGATATAGTCCTTTAAGGTCCATCAAGATTCACAAGTCGCAACACAATAATTAAGTATATTTGATGCGTCATTCAACAACAGACAATTATTTGAACATACATTCTCCTTTTTTCAGTAATGCATATTATCGTATTCCGTACCAAAAATATATTGCAACAAAAGAAAGATAAATAAACATAATTAATTTGCATACATGTAAATAAGATAGTAAAGTGCTACAGCTCAATAGTTAAGAAATACATTGATAAATAATGTGTAATAACAATAATATTGTGTGAATACTATGTAGTTTTTGGATGTATCATGAATGCATAGAGAATATGATATAAATTAATATATAAATGAATGCTGCATATGAGTGGTAGCAATCATAGTTGTAAATAAAAATGCAGAGCGGTTCAAATTAAAATGAACAAGCATTATCAGAATACATAAAGCATTTGGACATATGTAATTTAAAATAATGATAATTAGAATAACGACAGTTGAATACAATATTTAATATTTAACAGTTATTTGAAGCAACCATTTTTAAACATACTCATTGATTGACTCTTAACTATTCAAATAACTGTTGTATATAAACTAGTACACAAGCTCATGTTGCCACAATCAAAACTTGCATGATAACAAAGTAATGTAATGAAGTGCAATGCTATGACATGGCATAACTAAAACAGACACTTAATGGAATTGGATTTTGAAACAGGGAACCAACATTTCTAAGTCGAAGATATCAACATCAAGTAATGGATGACAAACACCGATTGAATAGACAAATATGTGAGAGGATGTAAGAAGACACTGAACATCAAGTTTCCATGGTGACAGCAAAGATATACTCATTGTGGGGAAGCAAAGCACCCACCTGGGCGCCCTGCTGGCCGGCGGCGCGTTGTGGAGCCCCGCCTGCCGCGAGGGACTTCCCTCCTCGGACAATACCACGGTGGAAAGTCCACTTCTGTCACATTGAACACAAGTCCATAACTCAGAATAATATTCACCCTTTAAGCACCCAACATGTTGCTATATGTATATTTTACTTATATTAATAGTGAATCACTTCTTTTGAAAATCATTATACCCATTATGAAATGCCCTCATACAGAGCAAATAATTTACAATGACACAAATTACCCACTCTGTAAATATAATTAATGGAATCAAGAATGTAATTTTTCACAGCTACAAAATTAACCCATGTTTATTTATAGCTCTGTGAAAGTTAATTTCTGCCACTCTGCTATTTTATTTACTAAAAAATTTGCCACTTAGAAGTTGTACACAATTAATAATTTGGACAATCCAGATATACTATCACATTAAAGTAGTTTTAAATTGTGAAGAATATGATACAGTTGACATTGTTTCTGTAATTAGGTACATTGGTAATACAATGACATTGCACACAATAAAAAAGGAGCAAATTATATTTGATTCAACTTTACAACAAGCCATGAAACGTAACACACAAGCAGTACATACCTTTTCATCATTATCGGAGTCTTTGTCAGAGCCTCCAGGTTCAGAGCCAGCACCTGATTCTCGCTTGCCAGTTCCTGAGCTGGTAGGATTGCGACCTTCACTGACTACATCCATCAGTGAAGTACGTGCTCTTGTTTTCTTCCATGAGTAATAATACTTAACTAACGATGCAATTGATTTGTCTGGCAACTAGAGAAAACAAAAATTAGGAATATAGAGTTTGTTTATAAATTAAACATCAGCATTGAACCATATAAGTTTGAAAGACCTACCATTTGTCGTATTCTGTGAAAGCTTTTGCCATGAAACTGAAAAGCCTGTTCAAAGAGCACCTTATCTTCAACAGTCCACTCATCAGGGAAAGGAGTGAAGTTAGCAAGGTCCATGGAAGCCCTGTTCAGGTCATGTTTGTGCCAGAATAACATCCCCAGTGCTTGTTCCCCATTATATCCATATTTCTCCTTTGCTGTGGTAATATATTCATCCACTAAAAATATACAAAGATGATAGTTGAAATATATTGCAAATACATAACTTGAAAAATTCAAAAACCAGTTTTTACTTACATTTGATATCAGATATGTCACAAGTGGGTGACCAAACCAACAAAGCTCTGTCAGAAATAAGTTCAGGTCTTCGTTGGTCTACTGGTTCCAGTTCAGGGCACACAGCCTGATAATCTCTGCCCACTCTTATTTTCTCGGCTGCAAACGGTATTACTGCTTGGTTTCGTGTTACAATATTGTGGATGAGATGAACGCAGCAGGAAGGCGATGATGTGGTGTAAGCATAAAAAATAAAGCACGAATGTCAGATGATGATGATTAATTATGTCTGCACCGCATGAACGTATTGCAGAAGCAACACATTAAGGATTAATATTCACATCAAGATTACAATCGAGGAAGTACATATTATATGTACTTATTGTACAAAATGTAAGTTACCAATCAACATGCTAAAAGCTCCCCAATTACCCTTATTAGAATAAGCCAAAGCGATATTAGAGCGTTAAATAATTTGAAATATCTCGTACCATTCTCGTCTTCAGAACTGGAATCTGGACTTCCATGGCCATTGGGGCTTGGCCCCCTTGACCGCTTCCCGTTTCGAACATCATTACTTCTTTCGGCCAAAACCATGATTACACACTTGATCACAGATTTCACTTAATTAACACACAATCTAAAAAATCATCTAGAGGATATTGTGGTTGAATTAAAGAAAATAAAAGAATTAAAGAGCTTCGCACTTAAATTCAAACGTGATTCAAACCACCGCATCAATAATTTGACAAACCAGCCACGGAACGTAGTGGTTCATTTAATGGCGTCTGTAGTTCACTGAGCATTCACTTTATTTTATTCTGATGAAATAGTTATCAGTGCCATTTTAAATATGCACACTTTTCCTATACATTACCTATTTTTATATTGTTTAAAAAATAATCTATTCAAGAAAGAAAGCCGAATTGTATTCCCGTAAAGGCTGTTTATTTTTTTTTACACTAGTAACTTTTTCTTACAGACTTTTGCAAATGAAACAATACACCTCTGTTAAATTAATTAGTTTTATGAGCAATTATCCTCGTCCGTATAATTGATATAGTTTCATTTTTAAATGATCAAATACTAGTACATCTAATGCGCCAACTTTTATCATCAAAATTATTACTCTTCAAGTAAAACGCCTCTAACCAAGTACTAATTAAATATTTTTGTTTTTGTTTTTAAATTAAGAGATGGCGCTATTTAACATCCTTAATCCTTAGTCAAGGGCCATAACTTGAGAGCTTACTTGTGAGCGGTGAAACTCCTACATTCAAAAATACAATATCTAGATTTTTGGTGCCTTCAAGTTTACTGCGGTACCGACAGCTAAACAAGTTCTTATTCAGGCAGTTCTTATAGATTACAGCCAGCCAGCCACCGCCAATTAGAAATCATAACAGCTGTATCGATGATACGGGTCCCCCAAAATACAAAGACCCCCCAACGTGTGTAATCATATTTGATAACAAAAAATCATAAAATATTATTTAAATATTTTTTTTGCGGTCGCATTATATATCGCTTTATCCTTTTTGATACGAAACCCTGAACAGCTTAATTGTTTTACTCGTCCTCCTGCACCCTAATTGCGTAACACGCGATTAATCATAATCGGTTTCATTTTGACAGTTCAATAATATTCATTGCGTTATTTACGTTGCTGAGCAGACACATTTTTCGAACATAAGAAGCAATGGTTCAGCCATTTGTTTCAAAACGAAACAAATTATGATGAATCGTGAGTTACGCAATTAGGGTGCAGGTTTTATAATGCCAAAATAAATACATTTAAAATCCCAAATGTTACCCTGAACGTATATAAGTGCCTTTACGTTTTAACATAAAATCTTACTACGAGTACAGAGTACTTCATTATGGAAAGCAAGGAGTGACTATTGTAGACGATATAGTGACGAGTTATTAAAGCAGATTGCGCGGAAGAATATTCTTCTATCAGCTTAGCTGTGCCTTAACAAGACCCCAAACACTTTATCCTAGCCTACTAATAAAGTTGTTGGGGTTTCCCCGGTGCTGCACTGCTGTCACAGAATGCATTTAATTAGGTATTCTTTGCAATGCTTCTTTCGTTTTGCGGACGGCAGTACCTACTAATGATTTTGATTTCTTTACGATCATGCGCAGAAACTGCCTTGCGTCGGTTGTATCGTCGCATTATGGGAATTTCCAACTACTTGTTGAATACCGTACTCTGCATTATTTTATTTTCAGAGGTGCATAGTTACCTACTGGCAGACAAAACTGTGTGACAAAAGGGTGAGGAAGGCCTTTGCCCTGCAGTGGGAGTGTGGGACGATACAGGCTTGTTAGATTAGATTTAGATTAGATAGGTCCATAGAAATAATAAATACTTCATAATTTCCTCAGAGACGTGGTCGAATATCAAACTTCTTCTATTTTCATTCTAAGTTCCTGCAGTTTGTGATTCAGCTTTTGTAGAGCAAAGCGTTTTTATCATAGTTACGTATATTTGTGAAATAAAATTGCGGATAGAAAATAATTGCCTCATTATTTTAAAACCGACATTAGTCTGGCTAAAATTATGTTATTTAAAATGTTGAAATTATGATAGATCACATGTTAATCGTATCAGAAGTGGAACAAAAGAGAATAAATTATTAATGTGAGAAAAGGAGATGATGTTGAAATGTCATGTCTAACATTATGATAATGACAGATTTCAGAACGAAACGCAGTTTGACAGATGCTGTTGCCGAGGTTTTTGGGAACATTTTAATTTTGCTTTACGTTTCAAGAATGTTATCAAAATAGATAACGATTATGTTGCGTTGTAATTCCTTCGCGAACAGGTGGTAAAGTCGCGTCAGAGATAGTAGGAAGAAGTACACTCTAACGAGGCGTCGAGAGAAATGCCACTGTCGTGATCAGGACCGCGTTTTGTTCTTTATTTTGCCAAAAAGGGCGCACAATTATTGTGAACGTTATGTAATGTGTATTGTAGTGTTATCGTGAGTGCTTATAATATTGTGGGGAAGATGAGGACGGTGGCGTTGATCAGCGGGGGTAAGGACAGCTGCTACAACATGATGCAGTGTGTCGGCGCCGGGCACACGATCGTCGCGCTGGCCAACCTCCAACCTATACATAAAGGTTAACTTCGTCCCGATATCCGATTTAGATGCGTATATTTACCATACCGAGCGCTTCATGATTGTTGTTGTATTTCAACCAGACTGGAAATAGCCATGAAATAAATTTAAAAAAAAAATGCATGAATGAAAAGTCCCACTTTTTTAACATATGTCTTAAAATAAAAACATCCGAAGTTATTTTAAGCCTACTTGTGATTTGGCATACATTGTTTTTGTTATCAGTTTACCTGTGCAGAGCTATCAAATTGATGCAGTGCAGTTTTAATTAATAAAGGCTTTGAAGTTTGAACATGACACAACAATATTACAAGTGCTGAATTTTTATGGCTTAATTATGAGTAGCATGTTATGTTTACATGATAAAATCATTTTATAAATTATATTTCAGATGAGATGGATAGCTACATGTACCAAACCGTAGGGCACCAAGGCATAGACCTGTATGCTGAGGCTATGGGTCTGCCGCTATACAGGGAAGCAATAACTGGCAATGCAATCAACCAGGGCAAGAACTATCACCCCACAGAAAATGATGAGGTGGAGGACTTGTATAGACTCCTTTCTAAAGTTAAGGTAACTTGTGCTTAACTTTATTTAATTTTAGAAAAAAAAAGCAAACTATTTAAATCAGATAAATGCTGAACACTTCTCTTCTACAGAGTTCAAGAAAATCATTTTTTTTAGTAGTACAGATAATAAAATCTTGTCTGATTCAACTTGAAATGTATGTAGAAGGTCAGCTAAGTACATGATGTAAACATGTACAACATAGGTCCACATACATACATAGTTACATAAACAACAGTCAAGCAACAGGTTTTGAATTACCGCTTAAGTGAATACTGAACCAGTCCATTCAATGATTGTGGTAGTCATGTGGTAGTCAATTGTGAATAAAGTATAAGATGTAACTGCTTTGTTGTAACTTTATGGTACAGTATTATGTTTCAACTGATTTCAAAAAGGAGGTTGTTAGTTTGACCTGTGTGTATGTTTGTGTCTTAGTATGCTCATAATTCTGTGGAAATCAAGAAACAAATACATTTAGTCGCGAAAGCAAAATATGACCTAAATAATTTTATTTCCTGTATGGTAAACCACAGGTTGTACACTGATTATAATCCTCATTGTTTTGTGGTTAATAATTTTATTGTAATCATGGAATAAAGTAGTGAAACTACATTTATCTGTGTTCATATAGGTTGTGTAATGAAAATATGATGATACTTTCATAATGTAGTATGAAACTACCTATGAATCACGGAGTCGAGGGGAAGTTACTATCACTGGCAAAAAATGTGGTATTACAATATTCTGGGCTACGAAACAAGCAATGCATCCATGAATGCATTTTTTCCGACTAATAAATTATGTATGACCCGTCGTATCTTATTGATGTGTAAATACGTGTATTTTTGCGAAAGTACGACAAATGCCCGTTTTCACAAACTCTAGGCGATACCTAAATTTATGGCTAAAACGCCGCCGCCGGAAGTAAAACTAAATGAAAAGTATCTTTAATTCTTTGAGTCATCTTAATTCTTTCTTGTAAATTGTAAATCCATACATCCTGTTTTTTAACCAGTATTGTGCTGATGCACAAACCATGATACACTTGCTGGGAAAATTATCAGCACAAACACCTAACGGACAAGTGATTCATTATAATAGGGTATTTAACTCTTTATGAGAAAAAATCTAAAAATATATTATTGACATAGCTTAGGCAAAATGCTGTCGTAAAATGTTAGTTCATGAAAAATAACAAAATAAATTTTAAATATCATTTTAAAGATTTCAGTTTTTTTAATCTAGTTTTGAACACCATGAAATAGTAGCCGCCATGTTATTACGTCATACGGCATGTCATTTGAACAACTTTGTAATTTTATTATTTTCTTAAACAAAGTAATTTTTATTTAAATAATGTTTTGCATTCAGGAACAGAAAACCAACGATAAGTAGAATAATACTATTTTTTTCAATTACAAACAACTATCATACAAAATATCAGTGCATTTGTTTACTTAGCAAACTGACGTCAAACCCACAGAGCAAAATGCGTCCACTGCGCCCAGCGTTTTCGTCAAATTACGCGCGAAATTTGAAAATGAAAAATTTAAATGAACTTTTACGGCACTATTCGATTAAATAAAAAAAAATAGTTTTTTTTTGTGGTTTATTAGCACTTTAGAATCTAATAAGGACACTTTTCAAAAATGAGTGTAATACCCTATTGTAAAGAAAATATGTGACATTGAAAGAGGTTCCATTGACATTGTAAATTTGTGTTAATAATATTTATGTACTGCAGAGAGTACTGTCCACAGAATAATCTGAATGTAAATAAAATATGCAGTGATAAGTAGTTGCCTGTTACATGAAAGTATTTTATTTAATGTTTGTTTCAGAATGATTTAGAGGTAGAAGCAGTCGCTGTTGGAGCCATTTTGTCAGATTACCAAAGAATTAGGGTTGAAAATGTGTAAGTATTTTTTGTTTTTTAGAACCATAATGTACAATTACTTATATATGAATAATTTTGAAGCAAAAAAATTAACAAATAGATCATAACATGAATGAATCAATTTTCTTATTTATTTTATTACTGAATTAATTAAGTCATTAAGGGGAATCTAGTCGCGGTCTCGATTGCACGCTGTCTCATCAGACATCGTGTCCGACAGAGGTAGTATCAGTGATGAGCAGTTAGATGCTAGTCTACACGCACAACGTTATTGATTGAGATGCAGGATCATTTATAATAAAATAGGCGCGTAAAAAATTAAGAAAAGTCCTTCGAAAGATCGGGTTTTATGAAAAAACTACTGCATAAATGAGCGTGACGCCATAAGAGAGCGTCATGCCGTTTGCCGTCACGGCATACGTGTTAGTTTTACCCCCAAGGCGCGGTATCAAAATAAATAAATATTCATATTTTGCATTATTTTTTAACTTTAATAAATACTAGCTGTGCCGCGACTTCGCTCGCTTGGATGTAGGAAAACCACCTAAGTTACTTCTTATAACATCAGCTATCCGCCAGTAAAAGTCCCGTCAAAATCAGTCCAGCCAACAGCAAACAAACAGACAGATAGACAAAAATGTAAAGAAATGTTTTTTTTTTGTTATCAGTACCATACTTTCATATGCGTTTAGTAAAAGCCTTTTATTTAGACATTACAAACATACATTTCAATTGTATTTGTTTGCGTAGATACCTACTAATTTTATTGACGTTTGTTTATCTTACTGGATTTGCTCAACAAAATGTATCCAGCGTAAGATTGTTTTGTGATTTTAAGTAGGCTATCATAAGAGTTTGTTTTATACACAATACTTGTAAATAGCCATTTACCTAAGCCACTTCATGTTGCAATTGGTTTTGTTTGTATCATTCGACCTAGCTTTAAATAGTTTTAAATGTATGTCAGCACTAAAACAAATGAGCGTATAGCGGGAAGTGCGCGTGCGCATAATTTATTTTTAATAGGTTTTTAAGTGTTTTTCCCTCGAAAACTTATTGTGAGATCTCACTCTTATTTTAATCCCACGTCATACTGCCGTGAATTCCTTTTGAATGTTTCAAACCCTACCCTCATACTGAGGAAGTGCCAAGCATACGGAGCAAAAGCACAAGTTCTGTACTTAGTTATATTAACTCCTAAAATTATGTTAGAATATATAGGGGTTTATCTATAAACGTTGCTTAAAGTAATGATTAACGACCGTTTATCCATATAGGACGTTTAAACGTCTCTTATCTGTGGGCAACGTTTATTAAGAAAGGCTGTAAGTAAGAATGATGTATATATAAGTATAAAGAAATCTGTGTACAGAGTACTATTTTAGGACATACTATATCTACATTCTTTCTTGCTAACTGTTCAAGCACAGGTTAAGGCTATACCTTTCCACTTCACCAAGTAACCATCAGTTGACCCAACTTAATATCAAAGGCGCCATAGTTAAAAAGATGTGCTTATAAATTAGACCGCCTTTGACATTGTTCAGTCAAGCGTCGATGCAGACCTTTGTCAGACACTTATGCCCGTTTTCAGTACCACTAGACGGCACCTATATAGAAGCGCACTGTTGGATTTACTACTTTCGATGCTGAGACCAGCATTGAAAATCCAACACGCGACATAGGGCTTTATTATCATTAATTTTTACTGATAGATCTCAAATACAATAAACATATTGCTAAAATTGTTTGTCTTTTCATAGATGTCACCGGTTAGGTCTAGTCTCCCTTGCGTACTTATGGAGGCGGAACCAAAAGGAACTGTTGCAGGAGATGATAGCAAGCGGCGTCGAAGCTATTATTATTAAGGTCAGTAACCAATCAGTAGCCTTAATATGCATCCACCCTGCGCCGCTATTGTATTTTTTAAATGATGCCATAGTCTGAGTGAGGCCTGCGTGACTGCGTCATATGTGTGGCATTCAAAACACATGCCTAGCACTGTCTATACGCACCTTTATAAATTTAATGTCAAGTGCCTCGTTTGTTTTGTGTCTTTCTTTTCGCCAACCAATCATAATAGCTTACACTAGATTACCTGGATTGAACTTGTCTATGCTTTCTGGAGCAGGGTTTCGGTTTATCATATTATAATATTATTGATTGACTGACTTTCCTTTCCACATTCAGTTTTAAAACATAATAACTAGTAATACTAGAAAGTTTCATGATGACATATCATCACTTAACTACTACTAGGTATACACATCAGTCAAATCCTTCAGGGAAATAGGCATAATGTTATGTCACTTAGGGTAAAATCACACTTAAACGCACGGATCAGCATTTCTTTTCGAATCACATCAGCATCTTTAAGAATCACATCAGCATCTTTAAGAAACGTCATTCGCTAGAGCTAGAAGTCACCTTGCATGCATCCGCACTCATTTGCTTTGAACCCTCGGTTATTTGGCGATGGAATTCTCGGTCTAGTGAAATACGCCTCTAAGTGTCAGAACAGAGAGATATACCTACAGCAAAATGCTGATCTGTGCGTATAGGTGTAATTTTGACCTAAGCTGATATCTTATCATGAAACTACCTGGTACTACTAGTTAAGTGTTTTAATATTAAATAAAGAGTAGAACTGTTAATCGAGAATATTAATAAAAGCCGACCGTCCACCCATTCACTTTAATAGCCCCTAATATCCCGTTCTTGAAAGCCTAATAAAGTCTCTTATCGGTAAATCTGGTAAATAATGGCAATAAACTTATTAAATAAACAATTCACTTAGCCTAAGGGAGAAGCCCCAGGGTAGACCGTGAAATTCTTTCAGTTTTTTTGCAATTTTCAGCTCAACGTCAAGCTATATAGGGTAAATTTTTAACCAGTGCGCTAAATGTAACCATGAATTCATCATATCATTCTAGACCCCCAGCGCAGAATTTTTTCGTCGGTTATACAAAAAAAAATCAGCTGTTCCATATATTTTGACTGCGTAGGTATTGCACTTTTCTATGAAACAGCTGATTTTTTGTTTAAAACCTGACAACAAACCCGAAATTTCAAAGCGCAAGAAAATTTGATTTTCGTGAGCTACCTTGGCGCATCTTCCTTAAAGTAAAATCTAAAGTACCTGCACTCGCAAAGCATACTTGTCAAGCTAATCTTAATAGCCCTTCCAATTCAAAGTCATACATGCAAACGACATACTTACAGTGTCAATACCCTTTGCGATATCAGTATCAAGGAAATGTGATTTGCCACCATCGCAATCACGTCCCAGATAAAAAAAGTAGGTATAACTGTTTGAATATGCAGTTGAAGTAAACAGAAAACAGGGTCATACAAACCACTTTACTTGAAAGGGTTCGATTAGAAATGGCTTCTGTAGGTATTATCCTCCGTGGTATTATCTATAATCCATTCTACTAATAATATAAATGTGAAAATAACTCGTTGTCTTTCACATTTCACGCATGTACCACTGAACCGATCGTTATGATGTTTTGCCAGATATTATGACGAGATAGGTGGATAACCTAACCTGGAGGACGTACGCTACATTTTTTTTTAAATACAAAACAGACGCACGCGAAGTTAGGAGGTGGGAGTATCGGTTGATCAACCCCAGCTACTCGAGAAAGGTTGGCAACGCCTTCGCAGGTGAAGTGGCTGGCAACTTCTAGTATCGTATACCACACCCCTCCCCCCCCATACACTCTTAAGTTGAGTGACCCCGGTGGTTCCTACGTCCAACTCCGAATTGCCCTACTCGCAACTCATCATCGCTTCGTTTGCCCAGTTTCGCGTTGAAGTCCCCCATGACAACGGTTAAGTGAGTTTTGGAACCATGCATGGCTCTGGAAATATCCTCATATATAGTTTCCACCTTATCGTCGGGGTGTGACGAGATTGGGGCGTAAACCTCTTTGACCTTCAGCGAATACCTTGCGGATATTCTGAGTATAAAGAACGCCACCCTGGTCGACACACCCTCGATCTTCACCACGTTGCTCACAAGGGACTTATGGTCGATAAACCCGACACCACCTTGGGACTGCTGGCCGCCCTCCCGGAAATACAGCAAGTTACCGGATTTGAGTATTATCGAGTCCTCCCCCTCTCGTCGGACTTCAGATAATCCTACTATATCCCATCGTAACCTGCTCAATCCTTCCTCGAGTTCGACGATCTTCTCGTCGGTCCGGAATGTACGCGTGTTATATGTTGCCAGGTCCAGTTTTCGGTGATTGTGGTAGCTGGATCTCTTCCGGGGATTGTTCACACCCCTTGCCTCACCGTGGCCTTGACCGCTGCCGTAGCCAAGGGTAGGCGGGCACTAGTGGCCATTTATTTTTTGTGCTTGTCATGTTGGAGGGGGTTTGCCATAATCGCCACGCTTGGCAGGCGGGTTGGCGATCGCAGTATGGTTTTGGAAATGAATAGAGGACGCTGCTGCCCATTCTCTAGTAGTTTCCTTAGTCGCCTTCTTCGACACCCACGGGAAGAAATGGGGTGGTGCTATTCTTTTCGTCAGGCACCACACGGTACAGTACAGGGCAGTTAAAGTTACGCAAATTGACACCCTACACCATTTTGCCGTGCTTTAGCCATTTCATACAACTGTAAAAGAATTACAGTTGTGATTTGAACATCTGACAGTTTAAGTTGTTAGTTAATTGGCTCTTTATAAACGTTGCGAGTTATGAGACGTTTAATGTATGGTGTATGGTTAAACAGACGCACGTTATAAATATGGGGGTTAATTTCCTCGACTTTACATATAAATATCGCCACTCGTGAAAGCTATTTGAATGCACCCACTGGTACCACACAACGTTAGTACGATCATCTACGTACACACGGCTACACATCAAGCTATACATTTCCAGTTTATGGTGATCTCGCACTGTACGGAAATCCTATACAATGCGAGATCAGCTTACTGACACTGGAAATTTATAGCTTGATGTGTAGCCATGTGTACGTAGTATCCTACTAGTCTGTGAAGTGTAGTGATATGTGAATTATTTGTATCGTCATTGGGCGACATAATAAACATCGTGTTCTTTATTTAGTCTTCACGAATACTAAAATTAGTATCCGCAATAGTCTTTAGAATAATGATAGGTCAAAAATAACTTCCTTACACATGAGGCCGTACGTCATTCGTCAATGATAGTTTTATTCAATTAATTTGACGTTGATCAATCAGACTGCCATTTATTTGAACATGTTGAAGATACGATTCGGACTCATCATCAGGCACCCACTTGTCTCAATAGAATCAAAATAAAATGCCTGTTTGTTTACTTTCTTTGATCATCTTGTTATTTATTATGTTTTGTTACTATTATTAACCTGTTATGACAAAAATAGAGGCAAAGTAATGCTTGCACCTACAAGCACAAATTTTCTTCTATTTTCGACATTGTCGTTGGGATACTTTAAAATGGGACTTCAGGAGAGATGATACCTTAGTACAGACGCCAGCACATTAAGGTGGGTAGCTTGATTTGCGCAAACTGTCAATTTTTCCCAATTGAATATGAACTTTATTCGTTTGTAATAAAGTTTAAAATCTATCAAAGAAATTTTACAGATTTGAGTAGTTTGCTGTGCTGGCGTCTGTACGATGGGTGCAAATTTGCATCCTAATTGCGTAACACATTATCAATCAGAACCTGAATCATTTTCAAGGATATTGTTAATCCATTATTTCCTTACTGTTCGAAAAAATTGTCAGCTCAACAACGTAGGTACCTAACGCAGAGAATGTAGAATGAACTTTCAAAATTTAAGCCATTCCTTGTTCCTATTGTTAGTGTGTACAATTACCCGTCTGGTAGCTAGCCCAACTGGCCATTCAATAGGATTGGTCTTTGACAACCTTGCTGACGACTATCTTTTCACCAGCGTTACGACATAAACTATTGTAGCTCGTGCCGTTTGCCGACACAAGAGAATAAGGTTCTCACCGAATACCTTACAAACCACCCTTTAATAGTGTACATAACTAGATATACTCGCCCAAATCCAAGTCAGTAAAGCAAGTCAAGCCTTATTAAAAATTGTCTCATCGTACAACAGGTGGCAGCACTAGGTTTAGATCCGAAGATACACCTAGGCCTGTCCCTCCGCGAGATCCAGCCGCACCTTCTAGTCATGCAGGACAAGTACGGGCTCAACATCTGCGGCGAGGGCGGCGAGTACGAGACCTTCACACTGGACTGCCCCTTGTTTAAGAAGAAATTAGTTATGTAAGTATAATTTTTCTTTCTAACCAACTTCAAATAAGGAGAAGGTTAGATAAATTTAGAAGTTAAGCAGGTACATATGAATGGATTTTTTTTATACAATCTTTTATTATTAATTGTTAATAAAATGAACTAAAAAGTCGAAAATAATTTAATCTCAATTATTTAAATAAAAGCGTGTTACATTTTGATGGCAGGAGAAATAAAGAACATTTATAAGCATGTACACCTGTTTCTAACCGTCAATGTTACAACCCTTTTATTTAAATAATTGAGATTCAATTATTTTTATTTTTACAGTTCGTTTTATTAACAAGTAGATAATAATAAAAGCTTGTTTTTAAAAAAGCTTTAATTTTATTTTTAACTTTTTAGTATTAATGATTTACTACGGCGTAGGTCGTAACAGCGTTTTTCCGTTATGTAGCTCGTAATAATTCGTAGAACCCACACGTATGTGTTGTTTTGAACACTTAAAGTGTTATGTATCTATGGCCACCTTCCAGCTCCAGCATCAGACCCTGGTTACCATATAGGATCAAAGTACTCGTCAATACGAATCAAACGAGCCCAAACTCGATAGGGTTGTGTCGTTTTATTATATTGTAGGTGTGCATTAAAAAATAATAGTTCGCTATCTTAGGTGTTCCGCCATGTTGGATTTAGAATAACGTCGCACATCTAACCATGCATTGTCATCCAAAATACACGTGTATACAAAATTTCAGCTCAATCGGTTAAAGATATCTGCTTTAAAATAGAGTTGCAAGATTCCACCCGAACAAACATAGTTACATACATACATTGCAAGTTAAATAATAGCTTGAAAAAACCCTTTTTTACAAGAAAGTTTTATTTTTTGGAAGTCGGTTGGTTAATTTTTTGTAAAAAAGTTTTTTCAGTTAACATGTAGTACTTAAATTGTAAGTTAATCTTGGACATAACTGACTTTGGTGAAGATAAATATCCTGAGGAATCCTAAACTTAATATTAATATAAGTTTGGAATCGCCAATCTGCCTTGAGGAAGCGTGGTGATCAATGCTCGTGCCTTCTCTGTATGTGAAGAGCAGTAGAACAGTAATAGGCTGTTAAAAAATTCTATTGTAGTTTCAAATATTTTTTTTGGCATAACAATATGCCATCCGTTTTATAATCAAATGGATTAGTAGTAGCCGTTTTAAAATAAATTTATTTATATCTGCTTGAGGTTAGTTACTATGTTTTGTTGGTATATTGACGTGCGAATGTTCATTACTTACCTATTATTGTACAGAATCAAGTTCTTTTAACTTAACAGACAGCTGTACTGCTGGGGAGTTTGTTGCGCCACTTCTTCTTCCCAGCTAAAGCACTAGGAAGTGGTGAAGGGCTGGCGTTTTGAAGGACTGTCTTATGTAATTTTGACGTTCAAACAGTGCTGACTCTCAGCCTAGTTTGAATAAATGACTTTTGATTTTGAATCAACCTACAACACAGTTCTAAGTGACTATGGAGTGTCTCAGTAACTGAGAGAAGTTAGGTATCTGTTAAGGTGTTTATTAGTGAAACGATTACGGCTTT
Organism: Antitype chi; assembly: GCA_947359405.1. Classification (NCBI taxonomy): domain Eukaryota; kingdom Metazoa; phylum Arthropoda; class Insecta; order Lepidoptera; family Noctuidae; genus Antitype; species Antitype chi. The sequence continues at coordinate 14,267,836 of OX375819.1, read as the reverse complement.
AGTCATGTAGCGGTTTGAAAATCGCCTCGCTAGAATCACATAAAGTATCTCTCCAATCCTGTTCGAAAGTAGTCGGATCTGCCCGAAAGAACTTAAGCAAAGCTTATACGTTCATACAAATAGTAAGCAAGTTATTTACACAGCGAAACAAATAAGTGTCTTATCGTCATAAAACTGTATCACTCGCATAAATACAGATTTATCACAATAAACGCTATCTGTGGACATATTTTATTAGCTTAGGCCGGCTGTAATCATTGAATAGTCTGCGGACTTTCATCGATCATGTCACATGCGTGTGACGTTTGTTCTATCTTAAACAAATTAGGCAATTGTCACTACGAGGTTATAATCTTGGTCACTGACTTTAGATAACAATTATTTGTCAAAATATGGATTACTATGTACGTTTTCAAGGTTGATTTATGACTATAAAATTTACCTACAAAATTACACTCTTGTTTCATTATCAGTAATGTCCCAGTGTTGGGCAAAAATCTTCCCAAGTATCTTATTATTTGGATTGAATGGTCACAGATTGTAAACATAAACATTTTTTTTTTACATTTACCTACTTATGCTTTTCTTAAGTATTTGTGTAACTACGACTTTGCATATCATTTGTTAACAAACAACATACATTTATTAATCAATTATTGAGTCAACGGTACAAATATTTATTTTTTATTCCTACAGAGATAATAAAGAACTGGTGTTACATTCAGATGACCCCGTCGCTCCAGTCGGCTATCTTAACTTAAAACTACATCTAGCGCCAAAGGATAACTTCGACGAAGCAATCAAACTACCTCCCACTGTAAAAAACCCGTTAGATTTTATAAGCGATTTAAGCGATTCGGTGTTTAGCGATATAAGCGATATTGAACTGAGCGAGACGGAGATAGAGTCTATAGAGAAGTTAGAAAAGGAGGAGAAGAAAAAACAGAATGAACTGAACCCTTTGCTCACGTATTCTGGTGATAAGGTTACTAGTGTAGAGGTCGAATATGAAAACGATGAGGATAGTATAGAAGTGCCGGCTGGTTATACTTACGAGCAGGCTCACAGTAAGCATGAGATCCAGCCGATCTTGGACCATAGGAGTATATACGGGAACAAACATGGATGGTACTTCATCGGTGGCATTGTCGGCGAGGGCGTCGATACGAGGCTAGCTACGGAGAACGCTATGAAAAAACTCATTAGTAGGTAAACTTGTGCACGAGCTTTATTTTATGTAGTTTGTATTTCTGATGTTTATTTAGATTTGTTGTGCATTTTTCAAAACTCAGTTTCAATATTAAACTTACCGTAATAACTGAAGATTTTGGAATTTTTAAATGCTACTATACTCTGATGGCTGGACAAACAATACTTTGATATTATGGTTACACACTTTTAATCACAATCTGAAGGATTTTGAAGAAAATTGCTAATCCATTACTTTATACAGGGAGGCAGAGAGATCGACGCGCAAACTGTAACCTTCAATTCAGCACATGTAATTCTAGACGGATCGTAGAAATTTTTCGTTGATATAAAAAAAGAAACTTCTGTGTACCTAATAGAAAAATGCAATACCTACGCGTTCAAAATGACCAGAATAGCTAATTCTTTTTTTAATAACCGTCGACAATTTCAACGCGTGTGGTTCAAAATCATATACTGAATCCATGCTAACAGTGCGCGTCGATTTCTCTACCAACCTATATTTTTGAAAATTTCTTTCGCTCGACAATTTCAATGAATGAGACATTGCCATCGTAAGTGTGTTACGCAAAAATCCCGCAGACCATCAAAATCCTATTTCTGGAAAACTTATTGATTTTGTAACATTTTTATTAGCATAATGACTATTCCTTTTAATTTCTATTAGTCTTCGACAGTTCAATAAATATAAAATAAAATCAAAAGAATCCTTATAATTTATGCCCTTCCCACATTTCAGGCTTGCTGGATTCCGAGTCACTACGTCTAAATGACGTATGCTCAGTCAACATCTATATGAGGGACATGCAAGAATACGCCGCTTTAAACGAAGTTTATATCAATACGTTTAGCTTTCCTAATCCACCAACGCGTGTGTGCGTCCAATGCCCGCTGCCTGGTGATGTTGGACTTATATTTGATGCTGTAAGTAAAAATAAACCTTATAATGTAACGCGCTATTCAAATTCTATGCTAAACTACAAGCTGTGTAATCAGCTCCCTCACACAGTGAGGAGGCGTGTGTCCCAGCATTGGGAAAGTTATAGGCTGATTATAAGTAATGATTATGGCGCTGTAAGTGAAATTCAACCTTATGTTGTACAATGTAAATATACGCACAATTGTGCATATTTAATGGCGAAAATCTGACCCCCGTGTGCGTTCAATGCCCGCTGCCTGATAATATAGAAATTATTTTATTAGTGACGCTGTAAGTGAAGTTAGACCTTATTGAATGCGTCATAAAAGATAAAATGCAATGCCGAATAAGCGAGGCATGATTTCGTGCAAAAAATCAACCTTATCTTGTATTAAATAGCGGGTATAATGCAATGTAGAACAACCCACGACTCATGCTGTTCTTGATTATGTTGCCTTTTTGTATAAGTTGTATAAACATAGTGATTAGTTCATTATTAAATGATAAATAGCCGATGACGTACAGTATTCGTGGATACTTTTTTCAAGAACACAATCAGCATTTCTGGACGATTGCAAGTGTTGCCACTACATCAGTACAAAATAATCAATTCTCATATTTAAGAATGATAAAAAGTTAAGAATTAACATAAAATCAGACGTCCTAGACTAACTTTTAATGCACATCAGAATACATTACTTTAGTGCCTATGTAGCCATATACATAAGTATGTGTGTTTCTTCCACGCACACACTTGTGCGCCGCCATACTAATATCTCCCGCGCCAAAGGCTGATCTTCGCTAAGATTGGTCGCTATGGCAGAAATTCCGTCTGGAGGACTCATCATTTCAGCCGAAAGACGTCCACTGCTGGACATAGGCCTCCACCAAGCTCCGCCACTTCGACCGGTTCTGTGCTTCCCGCATCCAGCGGACTCCTGCGGCCCTCACAAGGTCATCGGTCCACTTTGTGGGAGGCCTTCCAACTTAACGTCTTCCGGTATGCGGTCGCCACTCCAGACCCTTTCGGCCTCGTCGACCATCTGTTCTACGAGCAATGTCTCTGCCCACTGCCATTTAAGTTTGGCAATTTTTCGGGCTATTTCGGTTGCCTTGGTTCTCCTGCGGATCTCTTCATTCCTGATTCGATCTCGTAGGGAAACTCTAAGCATAGCTCTCTCCATTGCCCTTTGGGTGACTTTAAGCTTTCTTATGAGGCCTATTGTGAGGACTATTCTGGAGAATATTTTAATATTACGTGAAATACATAAAAATATGCATGCTAATTGTGCCTACCACAACACACAATTTCAAAATAAGTAATTTCACTATTTACATAATTATATTCAAATACAGTGTAAAAGTAATCTTGAACTTTGATAAAAATGCCGCATTGTGTAATAGATAGAGACAGATCTACTGATATAAATACAATGACATAAAATTAACTAGATAACAACGATTGTGATTTGGTATTTACCTGATATGAAGGGTACGTTGGGGTTCAAGGTCAATTTGCGTTCTTCAACCTTTTAAGAAAAATATTATTTAACTGTACAATTTAAACAAATAAAGTCTCCATAATTTCAATGTTGGTTCACTGGCTCTTGTTAAATAATTTATTCATTTACAGTGATGAATGTGATAATCGTGACCACGTGTCTTTGCCCTGTCCTGCTTAAAAGATGAATAGTTCTAAAATTTTCCCTTGTTATTGCACTATTTAACTTCGTCCGTTCGTGGTCCGTGGATCTTTTCATACAAAGACCCCCGAAAAACACGTAAACCCGTTGGTCCCGGCAGCCCCGGATCTACGATTTTTTCGAACCGGGGCAAAACCTTCATAGTGGCGCCCCTCTCTCCAGCGTTTGAGATAAATTAATTAGGTGTGGGCCTGTGTGGCGCCTTTTTCTTACAAGTCGACGGTGAGCCAACCAGGCTTCCGTATGCTAGGCGCTTTATGGAGCAAGATTTTTAAATTTTTAATCATACTACATTATGATTTTGGCGCCCCCTGAAACTGGCGCCCGGGGCGGGTGCCCCGGTTTGCCCCCCCCCTAGATCCGGGGCTGTTCCCGGCTATAATTATTAGATCTTTTACAGTCGTAACGGGTCGTCAGAAGCCCGAAAGTCTGGACAAACAGCCTTACCAATATGTATTTTATTACCCAGTAACTAGGTTGGAGAGGTCATAGCAGTCGCCATGTATAATACTGGTATTCAGCTGCATCCGATTTAACTGTAAGCCGACCCCAACAGTTGGGAAAGGCTAGACAGATAATTATGTTATTTTACTAGTTACAACCAGATTATATGAGATTTCGTGGTGGCATCTCGTCTCATATAATATTTTTGGCTTTATTTTAGTGGCATTTGTTTCAGTTAGTTGAACAGATTGCAGTAGGCTTAGATCTAGTAAAGAGTAAACTTAGACTTTACTCGAGCTTAGTACAGTAGCGTTTCATATGACAATGAACCTTGAAGTAAATGTTCAATTCATATGAAATCCTTTATCAGTTTTATCACAGTCGCTTATAGGAATATGCATATTAATGTTATACAAAAACGATTATTTTCGTATGAAACACTATTGTTGCTGATGCTTGAGCAAAGTCAGACTTCGCTCGTTGCTCAAAGAATGAATGAGCTATAACTTGTTACTAACCCCTTTTTCAAGTCTTCAATTACAGACTACAATTTTAATATCTATCCGTCTGTCTTCAGGTGGCTCACAAGTCTACGTTCAACAACACGCACGACTGCGAGGGTGTTATCACGAAGGAGCGGGTCACCATGCACGTGCAGGGCATATCACACTGGGCACCAGCTAATATTGGACCCTATAGTCAGGCTGTGAAGGTATGTTATACTGTTGAGCATTTTATTTCTGTAGATAAATTTCATGATTATCTACAGAACCCATTTAGGTCTTATTTCTTTTGTTGGCGTAGTCGGCAACTTGGCTCCTATTATCACATTTGTTTTGATGGGATATTAAGAGCGTTTATTCTGAAAATGGGCAACGTCGCAAATAGCTGTCAAATATTTCACTGTTTTGATTAATTTGGCGATCTTACTGTATGGAAATATGAAATATCGATATCTAGTGACCTAAAATATTGATTATGAAATGCAATAATTAATATCTTGACACCGAATATTTAGTTTTAGATTTAAAAAATAATTTGGTAACTTTCCAAATGCCCTTTTTACATCTAAAAAGGTTACAACATCAAATTTAGTGTTATAATTGCAAATAATTATTTATATTTTAGGTCGCTAGTTAGCGATGTTTCATACTTCTACGAGTATACAGTAATATTAACAAATTAATAAAAACAGGTAAATATTTGACAGCTATTTGCGACGTTGCCAACTTTCAGAATAAACGCTCTTAATATATAAGAATAATCTGTGTGTTTGTACACAGGTGGGCGAAGTAATGGGCACATGCGGCCAGATCGCGCTGGTGCCGGGCAGCCTGCGCCTGGCGGGCGGCGGGCCGCGCGCACAGAGCGCGCTGTCGCTGCGACACCTCACGCGCGTGCTGCGTGCGCTGCATCCGCGGGCGCACATACGCAGTGTGGTGCAGGTAGGCTGCGCAACTTGGTGGATGGGAGGTTCACGATAATGAAACCGGATCATTTCACTTGCACTTGGAAAATTTTAAAATATTATGTTTCGCCCAAAATTCAGCTATACGGGCGCTCACGGCCTCAGTCATACGAGCCCTAGGATAATATTTCACTAGGTTGATCTAGACGTGTGGTTTCTGCGTTGTTTCCCAATTTGGGGGGGCGAGCACCGTCTGCAGGCGGTTGTACATGGAAATCGTGCGACCCATGGCCTGTGTGGGGCCTGGTGTGGGCAGCTGACCTAACGGCCCGCGGGGTCGCAGTGGTGCGAGTACCGCAGAGGGCGATGGCCGACAGAGTCAGCAGAGGGTATCGCACGATCTCTTACGAGGCGACTTGTGTACTTGGCAGATCCCCGCCGTAAGACCTGGAAACGAGAGCCCTCGCGTTACTGCATTGGTGGAGTGAAGAGGCGCGGACGTGGGGCGTGGTACTGGGGCAGCGGCAGATCACGCTGCACCAGTTCGAACTCTGTCAGGTCTTGGTGACGGAATGGTGAGATAGGCTTCTGCGCCCTACCACCATTGAGGCGGTCCGGGCGGTGCTCGAGGACTAGCTTGAGAGGAGGCACAGCTTCCTGTCATTTAAGCCGACGAAGGTGATCTCAGGGTACACAGTTGCTTCGGGAAGCATTCCTGCATTGCTTCGGGTAACAATGCAGGAATGCATTGTATAGGTAGGGAGCCAGACGCTCGGTGTAATCACTGCGTCCATTGTCGGGAGGACACGACGTTACGCTTGCACAATGTTCAGATTGGGAGGAGTCGCTCCAAGCCCTCGTTTCGCAAGTGGTAAGCGACCTGTCGCTACCGGACGTAATTCGTTCTATGATCGGCAGCGCAACGTCGTGGGACGCAGTGATCTCCTGCGAAAATGTCATGTTGCAAAAGGAGGCGGCGGAAAGGGAGATTTCGAGTACTCTCCCGGCCCGCAGAAGATAGGCCGGTCGGCAGAAGCAGATAATGCCCTCTGCCAGCTTTCCCCTAATGGGTCCAGGTACGTCCGCCGCCCCTATGAGGTGGTGGCGCGTAATGTTCCCCCCTCATAGACGTCGCGGGGGAGGTAAACACCTCAGTCCCCGTACTTGACCACACGGCCAGCACCAGTGGGGGGCTGCAGTGAAGAGTCCTTAAGTGCCCCCGTAGCACGCGGTGCGAGGGCACACGGGGTGATTATAGTCAGTAGAAGTCTTGAAAAACCCCTCCGTCCCCCCCAGGGCGGAGGACATCTATGAACATTTGTAACGTCTTGTTTCGCTCGGTCGGTTAAAATGCAAAAAGTTTTTGTACGGGCGGGTACAAACAGCCTATTTGCCTTCCTATTTATCTACGTACAAGTCGTACGTCTGATGAGATTACACAGAAATTCGGGAATAATGAAAAACTTCCATACAAAATAAACCCCCCCCCCCCCCAATATAATTAAATACGCTCCTATTTAATCCCGCTGGTAATAGGGTATTTTCCAATTTATTAAAAACTATTCTAATTTGAAGATTGGGACGAAATATGTAACAGAAAAATAAAAGTAAATTGATTAATATCTACTTTCTCAATTAAAATTATGTATATTTAACAGAAAAATGAAAATAAATAAATTTGTATCCATTTTCGCAATTAAAAACAAATTTATTTTTCGTTGTTTTGAATTTACCGCCAAAACACTCCTTACGATGACTTTTTTATCACGTGACACCGTGACGTCAGCTTTGTGTAAACGGCACCGGTACAAATACTTAGTTTGGCGCAGTTTTACAAGTATTTGTGCACAGAGGCACCGCACACCAGTAATATCACTTTCTATCCATTAAAATCTTGTTAATAATCATTATAAACTCGACATTCACATATTTACTTACTTTAGTTTACACAAAGTTGACGTCACGTGTGGTCACGTGATAAAAAAGTCATCGTAAGATTTGATTTTAATCGTTTTTAATTGAGAAAATGGATACAAATCAATATATATTTTTATTTTTCTGTTACATATTTCGTCCCAATCTTCATATTAAAATAGTTTTTGTTAAGGCGAAGTGGTATAATGGTCACGTAGGTTTCGAGGGGGTGAAGCAGACGCGGGCGGGTAAGAAGCGCGCGGGGCCCCGCTCTCTGCCGCACTCGGCCGGCAAGCTATAGTCCGACCGCTGTAAGCGCGACCCTCTCTCGTGAACCAAAATACTTCTGCAGAGGGTCGCGCATACGGTGATCAGATTGTAGTGGCAAGTAGCAGATTTAAGTGATACTAGTTGCGCAAATGTAAAATAATATTGTAATTAGGCGCATACACTAGTGTTTTCATTACTAGATCTATCTTCTACGAATACTAGCCTACTTATAATAAAATAACTACTTATGAGTTCCTACAACAATCCCAATTAGTTCGCTGTTTGAATGGGTACTAGTATTAGAGATGGAATCTAAACCGGTTTTACCAAAAACCGATTCTTACACAGGATAATTTTTTATCACTACCCAAATTTTCTTAGGGTATCCTACCCATAAATATGAACAACTTTCACTATGGGACCAACTCTGAAATCACGATAACAAATCCGCTGTTTCTTACAAAAGTTCAAACATACTCGACCAAAATGTATGAATCAGCTGATTTTTTTTTCGTGATTTCAGAGTTGGTCCAATAGTAAAAGTTGTTCATATTCATGGGTAGAACACCCATATGGATATTGATAAAAAATTGATCTGTAAAAATAAAAAAACAAGTACGTATAAGCTTTTATTTATAATCAAATAAAATAGGGGGTTTATCATTCATAATCATAATCAAAATCAAAAGTCATTTATTCAAATTAGGCTGAGAATCAGCACTTTTCGAACGTCAAAATACATAAGACAGCCCCCCCAAAAATGCCCACCCGTCACCACTTCCAAGTGCTTTAGCTGGGAAGAAGAAGTAGCAGAACAAATTCCCCAGCAGCACAGCTGTCTGTTTAGTCGGATAGACTTGATTCTATACATACATAGACAAAGTAATGTAAACATTACGAGAATAAAAAAATAAAAAAAATTCATTAGTCAATAAAATATAAAAAATATATTTATATGAACCCATATAACCTGTCACTAGTTACGCTAATTCTGGAGAAAGAACACAAACATTGTCTTGAGTTAATCACAGCGACCAACTATTCTTGTCATTTAAATAGTCGTTGATGGAATAGTAAGCCTTTAAACAAAGGATGGATTTTACTTGGAGCTTTAAACGCATCAAAAGGCAAATCTAGCAAAGAAGAGGGAAACTTGTTACAAAAGGATAAACCAAGCCCAACAAATGAGTTATGAACCTTATGAAGCCGGTGAAACGGAGCACGTAGTTTGTCCTTATTTTTAGTATTAACGGTGTGAATATCACTGTTTTTAGTGTACAAGTGTATATTTTGCCTAACATATAAGATGTTAGCGAATATGAATTGTGATGCCACCGTGAGAATACCAATATCTTTGAATAAGTCCCTCAAGGAAACTTTGGCATCTAGCTGGTAAATTAATGTTAACGGGGTTTTATAACGGGTCCACTATCGGTTACAAATTATTTTTCAGAATCTCTCAAAGGCATACCACGGTTTCGGCGGGAATCTACCAATTCTGGAAGAATGTGCGTGTGATAAAAGTTCACAAGTTTTGGCTCCATTTTATTTTTCCAAAAGTCATCATCTTTTTGGATGTATACAATTTCCATTTTTTCATCTTCTCCTCCCCATATCCCGAAAATGCACCGCTGCATGCCCGTCACTCGTAGCTGTCCTTGAGCCTGATAGTACCAGTTGCTATTTTTATTTATAGTCACTTGGGAATTCTTTTTGTTATACTTTAGAATTTGGACCTTGTTTTGTTTGATAGCATTTTCTATGCCGTTTTTAAAAGCAGCTACTGGGCATTTGACCTCAATGATGGTATTTTCTCCAACGACTTCGTCCGGTGTGGCACCAATGTAAGGAAATTCTTTGTCCACAAAAAGTCCACAGTCCTTAATCTGTAAATTTTCTTGGCTGCTCAGTTGTTGAAGAGCAAATTTTTCATTTTTGAGTCCATGGGCCACCGATGCGACGGATGAAATATTAGACTTGTACAAAATGTTACTCACCAGGGCAGCAAAACTTTTTTGTCTCTTTATTATTATTCCAAAGTTTGAGGCCGTTATCATCAATCTTCTGATTTGTAACCATTCAGTGCTTTCGCGTTGTTGTGTGGTCCGTTTTTCTATACCCTCCCGGTCATTTACCAGTATCTTCAGATTTGTCATAAAATCTGCAGACGCTGTACTGTACTCATCGGCAGACATGTCCGGCGCAGCTACTTTTTTTCCATAATCATTTTGTTTCTCAAATAGCTTAACTCTATTTTTTTTTTCTTTTCACGGCATTGGCTTGCTTTCTTTTTTGCTCTCTCCTTGCTTCTAGCTTTTGTAAGCTGCCCTTAGGACTCATTCCCAATATTTTTTTGTGAAGGGTGTAAAGAGGTCTTTTGGTGTTGTAGGAAATAACTGCAGCCGAGCATCTCGCTTGATATGATCGTCGGGACGCAAAATTAATTCTTTTGCCCCCAACAAATTTGGCCACTACGCTGTTGAATCTCTCAACAGCATTGGTGTCAACGTCTTCCAGAAGACTCCGAGATTTTGCTGCCACCGAATTTAAAATTACTTTTAGTCGAAACCAAAAAGTTGAGTTTTCAAGCTCAGCCACAGTTGAAGACAAAATTATTTTTTCTTTATTGCAGCAATAATCTTTGCAACGTCTGTGGTCCCCGTACGCGTGGTTCAAAGAATTTGTAATGTCTTCGTGAATTTGTTTTATAGCGATATCCTTGGGATTATTTTTATTATGTTTCATTGAAGTCGTGACGACTTTTCTCATGCTCATAACTTTTTCGTCGGTAATATGTTTTCTCTGCACTTTTGGGTATTTTGTGTCTTTGCCTAGTGAACGCAGCTTGTTACACATATTTCTCAGAACGTGGTTTCGGCATTCTATTTTAGACACTACATAGTCTGAATAAGGATTTGATGCCAATATTTTAGCATACGTTGCAGAATCACCATCAGCCACAATGTTGCCATATATAAGCCCATACATGTTAATGGATTCCTTGAAACCCTCGCATACGATCATCGCTTCCATTCCGCTTGACGAGCCTTCATAATTTTTATAACACACGTGATTTTTGGGTTTTTCCAGACGTTTCGCTGCTCTTGCACATATAAGACAGTTTTTGTTTTTGACGCCAATGAAAAGAACTTCTCCAAATTTTCGTCCCACAATTGCAGCAACACCAGACATTGCTTTATAGTTATTGCCATAAGAACGTTTGCACCATGCACCATCCGCAAACACGTCAATCACAGGTATGCCATTAACTACTCGCCCTTCTTGGATTGCTGCTTCACGTTCAATAGCAGCAGCTCGTTCCATTGCCTCCACTGCTGTAGCCTCCCATTCATTGAAAATGCTATCTTGAATTTTCGCGTAATATTTTTCTCGAAAAATAGGAACGTCCATGGCAGCCATCGTTTCTTCGAATTGAGAGAATCCAATCCCAGAGGATACTATACCTGAGACTGCTGCAGTGTTTACATCTACACTATTAACACTGTCCAAGTCATCAGTACACACCTTAAATATTTTCTTGCACATCCTGCATTTAAAATTGAAATATGAAACCAGACCGGTGCGCTTTTCCGTTTCTAAAACCAAGCAGCTGAAATCACACTGAAAAAGAGGGACGTGTTCTTGCTGTTGCAGTTGATTAAAAAAATGTACTACGTCAACAATTCTGCGACCGGTGATTTCTTTGACAGACTTTGTCTCACACTCATATTCCACTTGGTAGGGCAGATCTTCTTGGGCGCTGAAACATTTAAAATAAAAAAGCGTGTAAATATGATGAATAGCAGTACTACAAAATCGATTCCGGTTTTGTATCCCCCATAAAATAATAACCAGTAAAAACCGGTGTATCTGTATGACTATTTGTAGTCCGTACCTCATAAGCATAAGCATAATCAGCCTATAATTTTCCCACTGCTGAGACACAGGCCTCCTCTCTGTGTCCGTACCCCACCACTTTTTTTTTTAAATATTCAATCAATGCAAAAAATATACATCTATTAGCATAAACAAAACTACAATTTCACTGGAGAGTTAACTTACTCGGCACCGCTATATGGCGGTGGTGTGATTGACACCGACTGAAGGTTGACATGTGCCGCATCAGATATTTCTGGTAGTTGTGGTGAGATCGTTCCTGTTCCGTCAGTATCCAGTAGTTTTTCACGGGTGCTGAAATATTGGAAATATTTCTAATTAACCTGTTCAGTTCAACAAGTAACTTCATAGTGGTGGTGCATTTCCGCTACATGCTACGTAACTTGTAATCTACATGACAATAAGTCTACCCTCAATGTGCCAAATTTATATAAGTAATCAAAAAATACACATGACGTGTTTAGAACCGGTTTTTAACTGGTACCGGTTTTCTTGAATTCCCATTCCCAATATATTAAACTTCCGCAAAGAAACGGGTTTTTGACAAAATCCGGTTTTCAGTCCTATTCCTGACCTCTAACATACAAATTATACTACGTTAATATCAATAAAAACACGTTGTATTTTCAAAGGCTTTCTCTAGTACACAGGGTCAAATTAGCTAGTGAAACTCCACAGACGTGACAGGTATAATAATAGGGCATAGGTAGGTATGTAAGCGACCTTACTCAAAAAACCTGGGTGATACTGATTGAAGTTGTACTAGTGCCCCATCAGATGTTTCTGGCAATTGTGGTGGAATGACGGTTTTACTCATTCCTTGTGAGTCAGCTGGCAACTTCGCAATGTCAGACTCAGTGTTGATACGACTTCTGTAAAACCATAATAACGATATGCAAAAATAAAGTTATTGGGGTACATGGAAGTGTACAAAACGAAAGTTGTGTACTTATACAATAAATATGAGTTAGTACGTCAGTGTCAAATGTCAAAATTGGTATTGTAATTTATATAAACTTACCTATTCAGGTTCATCAATTTCAGCTTCTTGAGCTTCAGTGCTGAATATTTTTTTATTTTATTACGTTTATTCACCATTTTTGTGACTAAGGTATCAGTTTACACTTCAATGTTCGCTTGAGTAGTCGGCGACAATGGATGCAATAAAGTTGTACACGGGTGCTCTCTAAGACGCGCTGCGTCCGACTGACAGGGTGCGGGAGCGGTGGGATGCGCAATATTATTGCACGCTTTTTATAAATATTTCTTTTTAAAATTCTATTTGCTCTGTTTTATTAAAATAAACCCATAATCCCCTAATGTCTTTAATGGTGAACGTATAGTCGAAATTTGATCGAAATTGCTTTAATTACAATCGAATAAAACCGTTTTTTTCTCATAAAAACGCTAATTTTGAGGAAACTTTGCGATTTTTTTGTATCGAGCCAAATTATGTCAATCGTGTATTGGCCCTCATAATTCACTAAAAAAAATCTTCAATTTTAGTAACCATGAAAAAAAATAAGACAAATTTGTAGTTTTTGAGGAAATAAATTGATTTTGCGTGCAGCCGAATTGCGTCAAAACATCTTCTTTGGCTCCCATTTCGCCTTAAATTGTAAAAAACAGTATTCCGGTATAGGGTTGATGATAATGATGGGACTCCCTTTTCCGCACTTAGATTCTTATTCGTTCGGTTGTGCGTGAAGATTCTGGCTAATAAAGCCAGCCTAGCTCCGCCAAAAAGCACAGAAGCTTCCTGGGAGCTTCACAGGTTTCGCCGAGCGACTTCATTGATCCGAGGATTTCTTCACGTTGAGAAGCCACGGCCTCGCATTCCAGGATCACGTGGTCAACTGATTCTTCGGCGTCAAGACAGCCTCTGCAAAGCGAGCTGTCTGTGGCGCCTATTTTATTAAGATGTTTGTTAAGGGGTTATGGCCCGTAATGGTTCCTGTGATTATTCTAAAGTTATTTCTACTCAGGCTGAGAAGTTTTTTGGTTAATGGATGGTGTAAAATCGGTAAAGCCAATTTTGACTGTCTATAGTCTGTTGCCCGTGACCATCTGTTATTATGAAGTTCGGTCGATCTTTGGCGAATCCACGCACGACTAGCACTTTCATATCCTAACCTTTCTTCGCAAGTTCATCTGCTTCATCATTGCCTAAGGATCCACTGGAGTGTATTGCCATTGGACGTCGATAAACTCTCCAGAGCTAGATGGCACTCAAAGATTAGTTTATTTGCTGTTTTGTGTTTCGAAAGCTTTAAGCGCAGATAGGCTGTCGGATAGGAATTTAATGCCATAGTTCCGGATGTCAAGCGCTTTACTGCTGTTGCGGCTTGAGTTAAGGCAACACATTCACATTGAAAGATCGAACTGTGTTCCTAGCAATTTGTGAAAGTTAATGTTGAGGTCAAGAGAGTGTACGCCAGCACCTGAACTGTTATGTTTTTTTGAGCCGTCTCCGGTATAGGGTTACTATTTCGAAATTTAATGTCCTGACTCGTCATTTACAAAAACCCAGACCTTTTATTTTTCTTTTTTAAGTGCTCACTTACCTTTTCTATATATAAAAAAAAACATGACTGACAAAGTCTGGTAGGGGGCCAAAAGCCGTACATTTCCGTATGGTCACCTTATATCGAGTTGATGTGGACACATCAAGATTTTAAACAGGCCTCGCGCGCGTTTGCTTCTCAAGACGGTTTCAGTCGATCCATTTATCGGTCCGTTATTTATTTACATGTATTATAGACTGCCCTATTTTTAACGTTACTACAACAGCTATTAATCTGAACCCCTTGTCCCCAGAGCGTGTGCTACGTGACGCACGGCAGCGCGGTGAGCGAGGCGCGGCGCCAACTGGAGCGGCGCACGGCGGGCGCCATCGTGCAGTACGCAGTGGTGCAGGCACTGCCGCGACACGCGCAGGTGGAGTGGCACGCCTGGGCACACACCGACAACAACCGCTTCGAGTGTGAGTGGTTCTACTTTGTGTGTCGATGGAAATTACTCGAAAATAAATGTGAAAAAATTCCTAAATGCTAAAATAGTTCTATTTTCGATTCAAAAATCGTTCATCGTCTTCGTGCTAGGACCTCTGAACTTGCATTTGTTTATCCATCGGTACTACTGGTAGAAATGGATTCTGAATGAAAAGGTTTTATGAGATAAAACTATGCATTACAATGCATCATTATAATTCCAGACGAGGAGACTGGATGCAACGTGGGTGATTACAAAGTGGCGATCACGAGGAGGTGGAACTACGAAAATACTGTTGCCGCCTTTGTATGTTATGTTGCTACAGGTACGACTTCTCAATTACTATTTAATTACCTACTTTGTTATAAGCATTGGTGAGCATCCACAAATTGGATCAAGGATTGGATTAGCGCAGGACTGGGTAATATCGCTTCTCCCAAGCATCGCCTCATCGACCGGCATTGTTTATGGACTTAACAAAATGTTTAAGTGTGTGTGCCTATATATTTTTAAATATCGGAGGTTGGAAGCAGGATGGTTGCTTCCAATTTCGTTCAATCAACATTGAGCATATCACAGTTCATAGCTGACGAAGACTACGCGAACCACATTGTTTACGCAGGTTGTTGGCCATCTTCCATTCTAATTTGTAACTTACAGACTTACAGCAAAATGAGCGGGCGTCATTTGAGTTTAATAAGTGGACATAAGGTTTAAAATTACAGTGGTTGACGCGACAGCTATACCATTTGTCTCGCCAGGTTCATCGCCGTCAACGTGCCAGCTGTCGTTCCCAAGCGAGGAGGTGTGCACGACGCACCGCGTGCGCGCCGCCGCCATGACGCAGCAACAGATAGAGGACGTGCTGGAGTACGCGCTGCGCAAGCTCACGCAGGAGCGGGACATGGGTGCCAGGCATGCTGTCAAGATGCGGATACTCTATCAGGTATGATGACCGGATCCAGACTAGGATTACGATCCTAACGGATTTGTACGGGCATATCCGGCTTTTTGGCCCCTCCGTTCCCACTTCTCGATGTAAGGGTAATTTTAAGAAAATAAAAAAGGATAAAAAAAATGGCCGGTTTTTTTTTGCAATGTTCGGCTTTTTGTCAGGGCTTTTTAAAATTTCGTAATGGTAACCCTAATCGCGCTGTTAAGCTAGTTTCCGGCGTATTTTTCCCCAGTTTCACTACCTCAGTTTTTTTTATGTTCTAGCCCTTTCTACTAGGACAGCACCTACAGGCTGATTTACATTGATCCAGTATGTCAATACATTTGAATCCAGTAGCAGTGAATTGAAATGACCGGCCGCTCTATTCCACTCTAGCGCTGGCGCTGGATACTGGATTGTTAATTTTTACATTAATTGTAACTAGCGGATAGTCATTTTATGTCAGCCATTTCTCTATACATTTCACTTAATAATATTAGGACCGTCTTAAACATCTCCCAGGTATGGAGTGCCCCAGCGATGGCGATAATCACGGAGGCGGTGTCGTGTGTGCGCGCGCGCACGGGCGTGTCCGCGGCCGTGACGGCCGTGCCCGTGCTGGCGCTGCACAACGCCTTCACGTTCCTGTCCATCAGCGGGCTGCGGCTGGACGAGTGACGTGTGTGTGCACAGGTCAATGTTGCCATCACTAAACTGTAGATGCTGTATTTCCAGATTTTGCGGGGTACTCGTCATGTTTCTCCAATACAGACTATGCATGAAATATTTTTTATACAATAAAATTCAGCTATTGTATGTTGCAAAAAAAAATTCTTCAAGCAAAAATCGCTCTTACTTAACCTTAGTGAGATTTCAAGCA
Source organism: Antitype chi (assembly GCA_947359405.1). NCBI lineage: Eukaryota > Metazoa > Arthropoda > Insecta > Lepidoptera > Noctuidae > Antitype > Antitype chi. The sequence continues at coordinate 14,251,267 of OX375819.1, read as the reverse complement.
GTTTAATAAGAATAAATGTATAACTACATGGCTTTTTACATCACTTCCGTCATTGTCGAAGACGTCGCGTTTCATAAGTCGTGCATTAAAAAACGTATACGTAGTGTAACGTATTGTTTCGTGACTCCTATACCATGCTTTTTTTTTATGAATAAGTTTCGGATAACTCGCATATTCTCTATTATGTATAAAGCCATTCTCGGTAAACAAAAGTTGCGAAACATCGTTTTGGATAGTTGGAAACATGTTTCACACATTCAGTTTGATATGCTTCCAGCTAGACAAATAACATGTTGCACAACAGTCTTATCAAACATTCACTAGACTCGCGATATCGTGAAATGAACTATTGCTATAACACCCTGTTCTGAATTAAATCTGTAAGTACTTAAAATGAGCACAATTGTATTTTAATCAACTTAAAATTAATGTGTTACGTTTTTGTTTGTCCACAGGTTTCATCGAAATATAAGGATACAGATGCTTTATTGCCAGTTTATAAAATATATTTGCTGAATATTTTCAGTGTTTATAAAATTTCGTTAATTATGCTACCGAGTTTACCATACTGTAAGTCAAATTATATATACATTATTTTTTATTGCACATTTGTGTTTTATTTTCCTTTTTCTTCGTGCATTACAATAAAAAAACAAAAGTTCAAATTAAAATTTATTTTATCTTTTTTTACAAAATTGACCGAACAGTGCGAGATTTCTAGAACGTTTACACTTGCATTAAGTAGACATAAAGTTATCGTAATTCTCTTACAAGTAAGTCTTACAAATTCACCTGTGTCGATAAAGCAATGCGAATTACGGTGTGAACCACACCGGGATCAGTTGTGTATAATTGTATAAAAGGTTTATATCATGATTTCGAGGACATAAATTTTACCTTAAAAGTCATCACTAATAAGTAAATTATGATTAATATTAACCAAAGCATAATTATAAACTAAAACATTGATACATTAGTGTCAGTATTCAATGAAGTTACTAAGGTGATCACCTGCACTTACACAATATAATTCTAATACAAGATATAATACACAACATTATGGGGATAATTGCACGCAGCAGTGGTTAAAAGACGATAGCGCGCAGAGATTATATCGTAAGTACAGCAAATGCATACACTTGTCGAATCGAATGTTACGTATTACCGAAAACGAATACCTGTGACTGCACAGACCAATGTCCAACCAAACATTTCCGGATTCGCCCTGGAAATGAATACCCACCCAATTCAGGTATATTTAACTATCTTTGTAACACCATTGTTATAAATAAATAATTTTCTCATAATGAAAAATAAACATACTATACTCTGAGTTAAATAATTTATTTGATCTTTCTATAAAACTATATTTATTCATTGGGTTCATATTGCGTTCCAGAACGAGTGCAAAAGTAGTACATAAAGGTAGCTATGTGTTTTGTACTTTGAAATTAAGTAAGGAATACAATCAGTTGTCACTTGAAAGAAGAGCTGCTGAATTTAATTCGTACATAATTAAACTACAGAAACGATAAAATCTTATAAAATAATCTAAATAGTGTAATTAATCAACAACTTTCATAAAGTGCGTATTAGGGGGAAACATTTCTTAAATCATACCCAATCGATTCATAAATAAAATTCATATCAGGCAACAGAATCTATCATAACTATCTGATCCTGATTAATTCAATAACTCCCTACGTTCATGTAACAATCCTCCACGAATATTATCAGGGACATAAGATTGTATACAGCTGTATCCATATAAAAGTACAACTAAAATAAATACCTTATTAAGCAAAAATTAACGATAATCTAAAAATTATACTATATCAAAAATAAACAAAATGCGCACGTCTTCAATAGCGTGTGGATCGATTGATAAACAGCAGTGACAAAAAAAAAATAACAATTTAGAAACAAAAATAAAAAAATGCATTAAAAGGCAGATTTCTATTGTATGCATTTATTATTATTTTGTATTCCTGAGAACTAATTAAATCGTAAATGACAAAAGATACCATGTCTGTTTACAGTTCTAATATAGAGTCACACACAGAAACGAACATGATTGACAAAATTAAATGATCATCCTCTCGTAAAATATAACAAACAACAGCACAACTACACAATCTCACGTAATCTAATCACTTTCGACATAACGAATTGTGGACGAATACACAATACAATACATGATTTGTCTTGCAGGATACTTTAATCAAATCTATGATATTAAAAATAGTATGATTGCCCAGCTACCCATAGAGTGAAGTTAGTATTAAATTACTGTACAGTTTACATGTTAAGAGTCCTGCGATCTACAGCTATCTATCTAACCACTTTTTATGATCTTTATCGTCTGTTAAATCAAACCGTCTAACTCCCACTAGGGATATAATAATATACATAATATTTCGACAGCGCCGGCTCCTCCGGGGATCGTAATCGCAAACATTCAGCGTATAGAAAATTAAACGCAGCGATAACACAAAGAGACAATACACCTAGTATCTCCTCACTATCCGACAACTTACACCTACCGGTTAATCGTTATATTAATCAGATTTATGTAACAGTTTACCTTACAACCGTAGTACCGAAGCGAATAAGAGTTACATACGAACTAAGAACAGCTACATATATATTACAGGGTCCGTTTTTATAGTTCACTCACTCACCGCTTCACTCGCGCGATCGCTCACTCCAAGAGTTCAGGCGTCGGGCGTCGTGTCGAGCGGGTCGCTAGTGTCGCCGCAGTCGGCGCCGGCGTCGGACGCGTCGCTGGCGTCCTCGTCCGGCACGTGCACGCGCAGCGGCGCGGGCTCGTCGGGCAGGCTCGGCTCGTCGGGCTCGCCAGACAGGCTGGGCTCGTCGGGCTCGCCGGGCTGGCTGGGCTCGTCGGGCGGGCCGCGGCCATCGCGCGCTTCGGCCTCGCGCTTGCGGCTGGCCAGGTACTGGCGATGCGCGTACTTGTTGAAGCGACGCTTGGCCATGAACAGCGTGGCGATGGTGCGCGGCGCCAGGCGCACGGCGGCGGCGCGGGACGTGATGCCGCCGCGCCGGCACTCCGCGCACGTGTAGTCCAGCACGTTCAGGTTCGACACCGTTTGTCTAACGCAGTCTGTGTGGGAAGCAGGGCTGATGTCAGAATTAAGTCGCGGCTTCGCCGTTATACCGGAGCTCCCGTGCATTCACGTATTGTATTTATGTTTCCGAGTATTTTCTTTGGCATAGGTAAATAACAGCAGAGAACTTAATCTCGATATGCATGGCGTATCTCATTTTACAGTTGTATATGCTCAGTTAATATGATAGACAACATCGAGACTTGAAGAGCACGTAGACTTATGATAGCACGGGAACTCCGGAACTGCCTGACCGCCCACGTCTTATCACTTATGGTTGGTCACACCATGCACAAAAAAGGCTACAACAAGAGAACATTTACCAGTTTAAAAAGATTTGTTGATGGCAGAGGTAGAACCAACCTTCCACATACTTACTCAATGAGAACACAATAAAATCGTGGGCAGTCAGCATAACAGGGCGGTAATAAATATATTTGTTAACGTGTACTTAAGTACTTTTAATACATACCTAAGCCATAATTATTTCTCCCTTTCATCCCCATGCCGGTGGCTCGTAGTCGAGCCGGTTACCTACACCTAGTACACGACAATGCATGGCACACACAATCCGGCAATTTTCGGTAACCTTTCGTGTTTTACGACCCTTATATTTTCAGCTATGTTCTAATTTAGGCAGACCATTGCTTACTGTGTATTATACATCATGCTTTCACCTATACGTTGTCATCTAAACACATCTAACAAAAACAAAAGCTCCCCTATCGGTATATATTTCGTAAGTTTATGATTGGACGGCAAACCGTGTTTTACGTATATATCAGGATATATTGTACAAGTTGTTCTGTAGGCAATCATAACAGGTAGCATAAATATTGGACTTTTATAGGATATAGCGATATAGATGGAAAAATAAGCATAGATAAACATACTATAAGGCTACAATAATGTCTATGGAAACGAAACTATGTATCATGACAATAATGAAGGACTGAGTGAAGCTTTGTGAGAATAACATTGTCTACGAAACTACTACAGACCATGCACAGCGCATTCATAAACAGTTTCATGCGCTAGTTTAAAATCGGTTTTCTGACAATGAACATAACATTTTTATCCTCACTTTCAGAAAACCGCGACCGGTAGACATGACCGTATATTTTGAGGTAAATATCAAGCAAGATTTACCCAAACATAATAAAATCAGGAGTACGAATACTTCTCAATATCGGCCCGTAAGGTTATTTTCGTTCTAAGAGCCAGATTTTTTCTGTCCTCAACGTATTCAAACTGTAGCTTGAGGTAGAACATGTTTTTGATGTGAAACATCCAAAGCGGTGGGCCACACCGCCTGTTGGCGACGCGTCGACACGCGCTCGTAACTCTGGGACTCTCTCGCAGAGTTACAATATAAAATTACGGTATTATTATTATTTTTTAAACGGTATACTTTGTTTTTGATTATGCCATATTTATTTCATATAAACCATTCTTTCATGCATATTTTCTATACAGGATAGTTTCGATATTTCACTTATGCCAGCGTCCCTCGACAGCTCTATTTTTTAATCGACTTTGGCAACACTGTACTTGATGGAAACCGTTTTATAATTCTAAATACGGGAATCTACGGTTAAACTTCGTTTGGACGGGTCGACAGACTCAAAGAACGAGAATAGGCTTAATAATAGCGCTACAAGGTTATTTTGGCGCGTGACCACAATCGGAACTAACGCCGCCATCTTGTTTTTTCACTACAATTTTGCAAAAAAAAGTTCACATAACCTTACCAATAACGCCCCCCTGTCATTCAAGCGCCAATAGATCCTTGTAGCAGTGTATGGGCTAGTTTCTCAAAAGAAAATTATTGCAAAATTGCAAGCGTGTGTAAACTGCTGTGATTGGTTGAATGATTTAGCAGCCAATCGCTGCCGTGTACGCGCACTTGACAATCTGTGACATTAATTTTACGATAATTTCCTTTTCAGAAAGGGCCCAATGTATCATGCAATGTATAAGATTATGTCTGACCGATGTATAGCGGGCGGGCAAGCGTATGCGTCTACACGTTCGGTGGTTATGACGTACCTTGATGCAGTTGCCTATCGCAGAGCTTACATATGACGAGCTGCATGGTGCCCTTCGGGCCGATGAAGGAGCGCTCGCAGAGCGGGCAGTAGCGACCGATGCGATACGCCCTACGCACGCACACACACATACGGACCGTACGCGCACAAGCACCGGAACACAGAAACACGCCATTAGTATTAAACACCGAAACCCCGCGCCGAATGGACGGTCTCGCTTCATTCGTACGGTTGTTGCTTGTCCTCGTAAGACTTGATTTGATGTTCAGGAATTTACGCTTATGGTGCACGGTTTAAAACAATAATCAAAAACTTTAATAGCAACGCGATATTTCAGCACTCACTTGCTATATTCTTACACTATATAATTTAAAACAGGAAGTTTACGTAGTAATAAAAACACATTGCGAGTAAATGCGTAAATATTAGCCAAAAAAATTAATTTACTGACTAGAAAAAAAAATATTGCAGCCTTTAAAATGACTAGCTACTATTAAATTAAATAAAGTGTCGAATGTGTATCGAGTCCGAAGACGAGCAACAAACATAAAGTCGAGTTAGTGAACGCCGGGGAGACTGATGGTACTACGCCCTTGTTAGTTAACAGTATGGATGTGAGTTAGTCGCAGCCGTCTGCAGGATGACTGATGAGATGTCGACACCCATTGTCATTGATGATACGAGGCTAATTGACGCAGTACAACCATCAAAACAACAATATACAAAAATACAAAAGTTTATCTACCTAATGTGTATTGCATCAATTATGGAACAATGAGAGTATTAAAATAATAAAAAAATAAGAGGAACAGTAAAGTTGGCAGTTTCTCAATATAAGCCCAGAATTTTGTTCAACTGTCACTCTAGCGTTTGCAAATAAAGCAACTTTGTATGAAGACAGTGCTAGAGAAAGTGATTCCCATATACCAATCGGCGGTGCTTCTCATAAATGGTCCACTTTGCTGTTCTTTCTGTGAAGACTGTTTGCTCGTAAATGATTAGACTTTAATACAATAAATATACAAAGTTAAAGAAATTATTAATAGATTATAACAATCAACAAACATTCTTCAAATATGCATAAATAATAAACTTATGTCTATGGGAATGGCATGCAACTTATATGATACTGGGATGTGCTGAGTAAGAACGCTGCGTTGGGGCAAAAGTAAACATTCTGCGGGGGCCAAAATGCTACGATACCAGAGACAAAGCGGATGTCGACAGAGTGAAGGCGAACGACGAAACGACACTATGACCAGCACGTGTTAGTCCACATCAAACACGCATGAAATGACGTGAGAACACATCAACTACCAAGACCAATTAATACGTAAACATATACACATAAACTCATTTAATGAAGTTTGTATGAAACTTTGTACTTTTTATCTGCATCCCTCGATATATACTCTTCTTTTGAGAAATTTCAGGTTTTGTTGTGGCCCCTCTTGGCATTACTTGAAAAATTAAATGAAATAATTTTAATATTTTGTTTGCTTCATAAACAAATATTAGCCTAATTAAAATAATTATCCATGGTCGAAGTACGTAAGGTAAATAAGGCAATCAATCGATTCTCCTCAAACCTTTACCTAATCTAAATCAACTCGTACTGTAGTCATCCATTTATAAGACTTCATTTATTGGCAAGCCACAAAACAACTAATCGCACCAGTTTTATAGTATTTCTAAAGATAAATGACGAAACTACTGTATGATGTTTCTACTGTAAAATAGGTATTTCGGGTGATAAATAAATAATTATGTTGTTAACTAATATACCAGGATTAAAAAAAATTGAAGACTTATCAAACCTCTATGATAGGTTGGTGTTTATGGTATTGGTAAAGCATTATATGAAAATTCAAAGGATAGGAATTTTATGTACACATTTAAAATTTTATAATAATAAACTACTGCATAAAATATGGATACATTTTCTATAGATCTATCACTTCCTTCGGCTTTTATCAATTCAAAAGCAGCGACTATAAAATAATAGTTGGTAGCTTGCTACCATTTTGAGATATTGGAGTAAAACAAAGGCTTTGACCGTACTGACAAGTTGGTTGACGCTGCATATGTCATAAAACCTACCCCTCTTCCTTATTTATTTCATTATATTTTATAGACTTGAAATTGAGAATGCTGATCATTATTAAATTGTAGGTTACAAAAATCTGTCTTACAGTTTTTATGCAATTACAGATTCGTTTGTTTTTGAAATGTTGCTAGTGTTTTGCCACCTTTCACGACACCTACGTTTATTAACGTATTCGTCTATATGGTAAACCAATAATGTATCAGTACGGCTGTAGCTTCAGAAAAGGACCCATCGAAGGAGCACATCAAGCTAGCTTCCTTCTCCGACATTTATTTAGTAGTGGGGTCGGTTCGCAAGTGTTGCATTTCTTTTTATTTCATGACCAAATTTGACTTAGTATCTGCATGTGTGTACTGACCTGGCGCAGGGCGTGCACAGCGAGTGCGAGTACACCTTGTGCCCGCCGGGCCCGCGCCGCGTCTGGTGGTGCCAGTCGCTCGGCCCGCCCGCCCCGCCGGCCACACTCGCCCCGCCGGCCCCACTCGCCCCGCCCGGCCCGGCCGGCGAGTGCGACCCGCACGACTTGCACACCGCGCACTCTACGCAGTGCCATCGACCTGGAAATTTCGATATAAAATATCAGTCTTGATACAACATACAAATCAAAATCCTTCCGTGCCTCGGAAAGCACATTAACGGATGGTTATCCGAATTTGCCTGTTTTAGAATCAATTTTTAATTAGGGACTGAAAAAAACATAGGTATCTCGTTTAAGGGAAATTACCAGTTTAAAACACATAAATTGTAATTTGTTCGATGAAAAAAACAACCCGAAACAAGGTCGATTTAAATAATTTTTCGTTTAATTTCATAATTGCAGCACAAAATAATATTAAAATTGCATGTACCATGAGGTAATCTTACTTTATAGGGAATTAAACAACTGGATTTTTCAGGTTATTGGATTTTTTTTTTTAATAAACACAGGGCGTTAACACCTTTCTCAAAGCAAAGTGTCACCACAGTTCTGTTCCTGTGACATACCTCGAGTATGACGGAATCAAATGGCTTCTAGACGTCCTTGAGAACGGGTTTGTCGGCCTTTAGGACTTCGGCCGTTATTCCGTTATCACTTATCACCCGCGTGCGCCATGTTGTTTTTGAGCTGCTTCAGAGCCATCATAATCTCGTACAAGCTGACGTCCGGAATGTCTACAGTATACTATCGGGTCAATGTAGCTCTTTGGTTGTTTGCCAGATTCGTAACGGGGTTCCTTGTTGATGTGTATAACTGTCATTAGAACCTCTCGATCTCTCTGAGCAGCTCAGATTTGGCTGATACGATCCTGCCATCATTTGTCTTCAGTTTCGTAAGCTGGCGCTGCCCAATAGACAGATCCCTAGCAAAGATGTTGGAGCCTTTGTTCCGTTCTATCGCGACCTTTAATACGTTCTGTAATTAAGCGCCGAAGGTCGCTTATCAAGGACATAGAGATCCGTCTATTGAGCTGCCGGTACTTGAGCGTACCGTCTGAAGACTGCGAGGTCATCTCGCGCTTCTCCTCAATGAGCTGCCAAAGTAGGATCAAAACGCCTATTTTTTTCTATTTGTATGACGGGTCTTGAACATCTTATACCCGACTCTATGGCCAGTTTTCACGAACCCATTGTTAAAATCCACTCCGTCCACGGAGCTCTTTAGGCTCTCGAAAAAATTCTGAAGTTCGGGTTGAAAGCTCTCGGGGTTTTGGACTTGGAACGGTGCTGGGCGGAGCGTAGACTTTGTCAGTCGAGATGTTTCCAACTTGATATCTAATAAATCACTTCCAGTTTCCACCGTGTTGATCACATAGACATCATCGTATACTTGCTTTTTGGTCTGCACTTAGTACTGTGGTCGTTTAATGCGTCGCGATAGTCATCGATATTCATCAATATCAGCGGGCCGATAATAATTATACGCGAAATGGGTCGGGGGCGCATCGTAAATAAATACTTCGCGCTACATTTGGGGGAGAGAGATAGCGTTTCAAAGGCCTACCTCCTCCTCATGGCCTAACCTCGCCGTAAGTCAAAGGTCCCGGAATTCATTTACAGATCTTTGAAACACGGGTGTCGGAAGCCAGAAAGTCTAACGACCAGTCTTGCCAAGGGGTAGTTAGAATACTATATACGGTATTCAGTAGTATCTGATTAAACTGGAAGCCGACCCCAACAAGGTTGGGAAAAGGCTAAGCAGAATATGATAAATCTTAATACATTTCAACAAACTTGAAGTCATTGAGCCGAAATCTATTTTCCAACGTTGCGTTTCATTCAACCCAGTACCGCCACTACGCTTCGCCGTTGTTAGTAAACAAACAAATTACGCTACCCAAACACGTGATACAATCACCTAGATAACTCTTATCACACTACCGAAAGTAACGATAAGTATTTCATTCATTGTTTGTAGTCAGTGCATTTGCGTATCTTATTGTAACAATATAGCAGTCATTCAGGTCAGATTAAAAAAAAAAATGTCAGTAGTAGTCCAAAGTCAGGTGTAACGGTGTTCTTTTGGGCACGCCACGATAGCGGCGGTAAGTCCCCTCTTTGAGGAGTGGCTTGAGAGGCGGCATGGCGTCCTCACTTTCCGCCTGACGCAGGTCCTCACCGGACACGGTTGTTTCGGGAGGTTCCTGTTTCGCATAAGGCGGGAGGAAACGCCCGGGGGTTTCCATTGCGAAGATCGCCCTGAGAACACGGTGGAGCATTCGGTGGAGGTCTGCCCGGCTTGGGCGGAGCACCGCCGTGTCCTCGTGGAGGTTATCGGCGGCGGCGATCTCGCGCGTCCGGCCCTGATCCAGGCCATGGTACGGAGCGAGAGTGCATGGTTAGCCGTTACCTCCTTCTGCGAAGCAATAATGCTCGCAAAGAGGGAGGCGGCGCACGTGAGGGAGAGGTAGTATATGCGCCCTCACAGCCGTAGCCTCCGCGGGAAACGCCCTAGGCGTCGGGAATCCCAGGCTGATTCCCGGCCACCGTAGGCGCGGGCTTGCGGACAGCGAGTAATGGGTAGCTCGCTGTCCGGTAAGGACCAAGCCCGGGTCGACGGCGCGTTGTGTTCCACGCGCGCCTCAAAGAGATGTCAGCACCAAATGGTGGGGTCCGCAAGGGCCGATGCCTGCCAGGGGTGCGGGTTGTTCGAAAGAGATACCGCGCCCCTGGCACCAAGGCAACTGAGGGATAGGGACTGGGGGATTAGTCCATCACTATATTATCTTTATCTTTTTGTCAAATTTTACACTCTTCCGTTCGCATAATTTTCGTAAAAAGGGGTACGAAGTTTTTGCTTCACGTATTAATTTATAGAAGACTAGATTTTGCCAGCGGCTTCGCCCGCGTTAGGTCGAAAATTATCCCACGGGAATGTACTACCGGGATAAAAAGTATCCTATGTGCTAATCCAGGTTATAGACTATTTGTGTGCCAAATTTCATACAAATCCGTTCGGCCGTTTTTTGCGTGATTGCGTAACAAACATTTAAACATACAAACTTTCACATTTATAATTATTAGAAGGATAGTAGGATTCCCCGAAGGGTGAGATTACATGTACACAGTTATATTTATTATTACAGTGTTATTTCTTGGATAGTATTTACTATTACACATACCGCTGGGCACAGTGTCCAGTCCGACGCAGTAGATGTGGAAGCCCCGGTCGCACAGGTCACAGAACAGCATCTTGTCGTCGTCGGCAGGCTGGCGACAGGAGCAGCAAGTCTTGCACTCGGCGCACTGCCACGCGTACTCGCGGCACTTGCGTATCGTTTCCGCGCTTAGTTCTAGGCAGGATGGGTGTACTGGGAATGCAAAACACATAATAGTCACTATTTTTATTCGGCAAGTTGTATGTTAACAGGTGGAGGAAGGTTGTGACAGAGTGGCGTCCAAGAACTCGAGATGGGCGGACGATGTTGTTGCCATCGCGGGCAAATCCTGGAAGAAAAGAGAGGCCTATGACCAGCAATGGGTGAAGTCGGAATGTGGAAGATGATGACACCACACCAACGATGATAGAACTCTCGATTCCACCACGCACAACGGACCGAATGAGTATATCAGTTCAAAGGGTGACTGAGGACAGTGTAAACGAACCCTGTTGATGTTAAATTCTTACACAATGGTGCCGATTCTGTTGTACACCGAACTAAACTAACTAAATTATCACTAAAATTCCTTACTTTTGACTATGAGAATCTTAAAGCTATTCTGCAAAAAATAATCTCTAAACTAAAAAATAATTTTGACACAACTAAAATCGAATTTGACAATCGCGATTCTTGCAGGCTTAGCATGACGCTTTCTATTTCTACTCTACTGTAGAATAGAAATCGCTTGTCTACGTTTCTCGGTGAAAAATTGACAACTGTCTACACGGAAACGTCATTTTTGTCTAGTCTTCCGTCGACAAAACGCATCTCTACGGTTGTCGTGCCAAGCCTGCAGGTGGTTTTTTTTCTTTTGGCTTCGCAACGTGGTACTTGTGTGCCCTACGCAATGATTTTTTTTAAGAGCTGAATGAAGCGTGCGCAGGGGGGCAGCCTCGACGTTTTTTATATGGAATTTTTAACTTTTTGTTTGGAAAATAAAAAAAAATATTACCAACATGTTGAGATTATGGGGCTTGCGGGTTTATTAAAGGGGGTCGAAATTATCATCATTTTTGCGATAGGACACACCATTTTCGAGATATAAACAAACGAAAAGAAAAAAAAGATCAGTACTGTTTTTGCACCTCAAGTCGAAGTGTTGGTGTGAATTTTAGTTCATGACCACTAGTTTTATTCCACACGTTTTTAATCGCGATTAAAAATATTCAGATTTAGTTAGAAAAATTAATATAGTCAAAATTTTTAGTGAAAAACGGCAAACACAGAATAGCAAAATTACCATCTTCACTAAACTAATAATTCAGTGCAATCTTAGTGCTGTCAAACTAAATTATAGTTAAGTTGTGTCACTTTAGTCAATTTCAGAATGGGAAATCGTCGTTTGACAGGAATAAACTAAATTTTGGTGATTTTTAGTTTAGTTTAGAGAATTTTGTGCCAACAGAATCGGCACCATTCACTCACTAAAGGAAGTTAAACACATTCATCTATATTTTGAATCACCTCTTCACTTTCGATCTTTATCCTGTCAAGAGTTTTACTAGGTTGGTAACAGAAATGTCTTGCAGCATTATACTCACGGTCAGTCACGGTTAGCTTCAAGGCTCTACGTTACTACAACTCTTCATCGTCACATCACGTAGATATAAACACGTCACTACACTAGATATACTCACGTCACTACACTAGGTATACTCACGCTTAGCGTTGCAGTGTGCGCACACAAGGAACCGCTCGTTGGGGTGTTTCCGGTTAGCTTCGAGGCGCATCTTGCACACACGACACAGGTCCACCTCTTCAACAACGCGCGGCTCTTCCTTGCTACTGCTAGCTACCTCCGTTTGACTACTGCGCTTCGTTTTTGTTAACTTTTTGCGCTATAATTTAGATGGTTATAAAATCAGTTTTCTTAAAATAAAAGGTTGATAAATATAATGGTTGTGTGAATTAGTTTAGGCCAAACAATCGACGTTCTGTTATCTATTATACATCAAATGACCCGATCGAAGGACCAAATTTTTGAAGTAATCTACACATGAGAATCCGGATCGAAGGACCAAATAATTGAAAAATAGGTCAGCTCATTGCTGCAGTTAAGTTTCGTGTTGCGAAGGGAAAACGAAGGTTTAGCCGTCGCAAATAGTAACAAAATACATTATAAAGAAATGTAGACTGGTCTAAAATCGCCAATACGAAATGAGATCGCATTTACCAAGTATTGCTCCTTCTCTCTAAATTAGAATATACAATTTCGCTGCAGTGTAACAATCACTAATCGGTACAATATTTTATAATGAAAAAGTAGCAAAACCTCTAGTAGAAATGCAATCATACAAATTTATGAGCCTTTTAAAATGACTTCAGAAAAAGGAGCTTCTTTTAACATAAGTTTCTTTATACTTTATATAGGATGACTGGGTGACTAGTGACCGATATTTAAACACATGATTGTACTCATCATAACAACCAATTTTCCCAAAGAAACGATTTTTTTATTTATTTAACTAGCGATGTCCCCAATTACCCCAATAGAATACGGATTACGGAGTACCCAACAAGAATAATACACCATCAGCTGTAATTTAATTTAGTAACCTATGAACAAAAAAAATAAACCACTTTTACTATGCATTATTCTTTTGTCATTAATTTAACCACCGTACCAGTACGGACCTCGCGCGCGCGAAAGAATAATGCATGGTAAAAGTGGATTATTTTTTTTGTTTGTAGGTAACTAAATTAAGTTACAGCTGATGGTGTATTATTCTTGTTACGTACTCAATATTCTATTGGGGTAATAAAATTGGAGTCAATAAGGTAGATAAATAAAAAAAATCGTTTCTTTGGGAAAGTTGTTTGTAATTATGAGTACAACCATGTGTTTAAATGTCGGTCACTAATTACCAGTTACCCTATATATTATTATAGCTTGTAAAGGATAGTGTAGTCTGAAATAAAATTAATATTATTAATAGGGTAAGTATGCATACCTTAGCAGCGTGATGAGTGGGCACGTCAGAGTCTTCCGAAGAAGATAGTCTCTCGGTCCAGTCGGGCTCAGACTCTGAGCTGGAGTCCTCCGACACGGGCGCGGGCGGCGCAGCCAGCACTGTGTTCAGCGGGAAGTACCTGACGAATACACGGTTAGTTAGTTATTTTAGTATTTATGTGTACAAAAATGGAAGGATTGTGTGATGAAGGGAAGAAAGTGAATGATATCGTGTTGGCTGACCGAGGAGAATGGAAGTAGAAAACGTGTTCTGCCAATCCTAAGTAAAATGGTATAAGAGCAGGGAGATGTTGATGATTATAAACAGTAAAATTTCGAGGTATTTAAGATTTGTCTGGTTTTTATCATAAGGCATATAATATTGTCCTGTGAATGTGTTCATTTGTTTGGGGTTAGCTACCAGTCTAACCGAATTAGAAAGAAAGAAAAGAAAGAAAAATTGTTTATTCTGCACAAACAAAACGCACATTATAAAAATAAAAATAAAAAATTAGCTGAATACCATGTATTTTACAAGGAGCGACTCCCTATTAGATCTCCCACAACCTGGTTATTAGGTATAACATTTTGCTGTCTTTACAATAGATTAAAAAAAATGAGTTTTTGCTTCATAATATTTTAAAAGGTAACAGGTGTTTTAGGCAGCAAGATAGGTCAGAATGTAGTGTGACATGCGTTTTTGGTATTGGTGAGTAAGGTGCTTCAAATAATGGAATAAATTTGGCTATAACCGGAACGGGCCCGCGTGGTGGATTATGGCCCACTCCCTCTCACAGAGAGGTGGCCTGTGTCCCAGCTGTGGGAACGTTATAGTCGTGTTGAAAAGATCGTTGCTCTAGATTTTGTTGAGTCTAAAACAATATGAGCAAGCATGTCGACTTCGTGAAAAAGTTGTCACGAAAACGCACCTTAGCTGATCGGGCGTATAGAGCCGATAGGAGTGCTGGTACTGGCCCGGCAGCAGCGCGTGCGGGTAGAAGCCGGCGGGCGGGCGCAGGTGCGCGCGCGGCGGCGCGGGCGGCGCGGTGCGCGCGCGCCACACCGTGTGCGACTGCAGGTCGGCGCACGCGCCGCGCCGCGACACGTTCAGGCGCGCGTTCCACTCGCTGGCCGACGCCATGGCCGCCGCCGCCATGTCCTGGGGTCACCAATGTTCATTGACATCAAGTAAACGGAAAAACTTATGACGATACATAAACAGTTTCTTGTCGAACGTGGTTTTTAGAACCACATACAAAAAAGGAACTCACTTTTAAAACACAAACTATTTTATTTTGATTATTTTCCGTATCTCATAAAGAGATAAAATAAGTCAATTTTATGCACAGCCTCATAATAGTTGACAATTCGAGATTAAGTTACGGAAAAGTTTCCAAATGAGTAAGAACTTATTACACATATTGCAACCTACACAAACGCCCTGAAAAAAATGCTTGACGCCGAATCTTTTCTTCTCTGATTCACGTAAACTGTACGTATTATTTTCGTAAACAACTCTAGAACTTAAACTTACCTGTCTAGTCTTCTCGGGGTCAATCTTCGGTAATTCAGGTTTATGTTCTATCGATTTCTCAACCTTCATTTCAACCTTAACCACCCTGTCTTCAGTTTTGATGTCATCTGACGTGTCCTCGGTAGACCCGGTAAGTTGTCTCTGCCGCTGGTGCGACCGAAACTCTTCGTATTTGTGAGGGTAGTCTGATAACATGATATCTAGTACTTCACTGGCGTCTACCGCAGTAATACCTGTTGGACGCAATTTTATGAGAAAAATGTCTGTAAGTAGACAACAGGATAAGTAGTCATTGTTGCCAATCGAAAAACAGTTTGATATAACTTTGCTGTCGAGTTGACAACGTGGAATTAGGTTGTGGGTTATTAATTTATTCAAAATTTTATTTGAATTATGTGACATGGTTTGATTTTTTATTTTGTATGGATTGGATTTATTGGAAACAGAAATAAATTCATAATAAAGGCGTATAATCGCAAGTAACCGCGTTATTTAGGAATGAGGATAACGTCTATATCTAGCTGAGAATTGCGACAAAATTAAATACAACATAAACTTATATCTATTATACTTTATATGGTAAAGTTTTTGGCAGTCTCTCGAAACATTATTTGAAAAATTCTTTCACTGGTAGAAATAGAAAGTACCGACACAGGATTCGTTTACGGTTTCTGCGACAATCTCCAGGCAGGTGAAATCTTGAGCGGAGCCAGTTATATGTAAGTATAAAAATTACACCAGCAAAAAAGGTAACTTACCAAGATCGCACAATGCTTCAGTCACGACACCTTTACGGAGGACGTAGTCCCGTTCCTCGCCGGAGATTGTTCGCCTCTTCAGCTCTGCGTAACTTCGCTTGAAGTTCTTCACTCCTAAGAACATGGCCACTTGCTCTTGTATCATCATCACCTGTAACATTTATAGAATATAGATCATAACTGCACCTGGATATAGATCATAACTGCACCTGGATATAGATCATAACTGCACCTGGATATAGATCATAACTGCACCTGGATATAGGCTTCAAATGAGCTGTGGTCCTCCGATAAACACTGGTCCTTGGGAACCCTTTTAATTTTTTTTAAGGGTGGGAAATCATCAAATAACTGCTCCCGCTCTGGGTGGAGCAGGAGAGGTGCCAGGGGCAACGGTATCTCTTTCGAACAACCCGCGCCCCTGAGGGGAACCCTAAATAGGGAAAGGCGGATGGAGAGAAGAGAGGCGATTGTCCTCCAATGGAAAAATACAGGTATCGCTAAATAGTATACGACAAAGTCGCTTTTCGTTGTTAAGTAACATCAGCCGTAAGGGTCAATCGATAAGGTAAAGCTACGCTTGCCGCGGTCGGTCCGTGTATGGGTGACCATCTTTACATTCCAAGACGCCTCCGTGCCTCGGAAAGCACGTTAAGCCGTTGGTACCGGCTTTCATTCGAGGATCTTTGACAGTCGTTACAGCAGGCTTAGCACAAGCAATGATTTGTCGACGGAAGAATAGACATGACTATTAACTAAATGATGTACTACAATAGGAGAAGATAGCTATGTTTTTCTATTAATTATCACAAGTATGCGTTCTAAACGAATCAAAATTTTGTAGATAATCGTATATACTTTGTGGCCATCGAGTAGAAAGTTTGTTGTCAGTGTGATCTTGACAGTTTGGGAAAAATAGTCTACATTTATGAGGACCTAGAGAGCGTTGATCAAAGATCGTTAGAAACGAAAGACAAAATGACAGATTGTAGAAGGATATCTACGGTGCAGTGTCAAAAATGGACAAACGTAATATCACTTTTGAAAAAGCACCGTGTATTCTTCGTAGAAATAGAAAGCGTCATGCTAAGCCTGCAGGCTTAGAACGAGAACCGTAGAGAAGCGTTTTGTCGACGGAAGAGTAGACAAAAATGACGTTTCAGTGTATAATGTTGACAGTTTTGAACCGAGAAATGTAGACAAGCGATTTCTATTCTACGGTAGAGTACAAATAAAAAGCGTCGTGCTAAGCCTGCTGCTGGTCGTCAGAAGCCCGAAAATCTGACAGCCAGTCTTGCCAAGGGGTATCGTATTACCCAGTAACTGGGTTATGTAGGTCAGATAGGCAGTAGTTCCGTGTAAAGTACCAGGACTCAGCTGAATCCGGTTAGACTAAAAGCTGACCCCAACGTAGCTGGGAAAAGGCTAGGCAGATGATAAAAGTCTCTTTGCACGTATATCTGTGCGACTTTGTTGTCCTAAAATACGCAATGGAGTTTAATGCAGTTTTTACCATCATTTACTCAATACTCAATTCGGTATTGCATTCCATATGCTTTACATAGATGGTATTTAAACAGTGAGATCAATATGGACCCTGTCGGGCACAGCAAAATTAGGAGAGAGGAAGAGGGCTACGTACAAATTCAAGCAATTCATTTTATTATTATAAAATTATTAGATGTATAATTATTATTATGAGGTTTGTGTATATAGGTATAGTGTATTTGTTATTTTAATTTTATGCATTGCTGAATAATAGGTAATTATTATTATTAGTCATTAGTATTTAAATTTTATGTGTTGCTTAAGAATAATAGGTAATTATTATTATTTATAATTAATATTTTCATTATATTTATTTAATCGTATTTTCATATTCGTTGTTTTTTCCGGAATATATTATACATTCATATTGAACTAAGATTTAGCACAGAAATCCTGATGTTTTTACCGTCAGTAGGTCGAACCCTTGCTAGGGTAGGCTGGCATTATAATAATACTAGCTTTTGTAGCGGCTTCACCTGCATGAAGGTCGAAAATTATCCCACGGGAATCTACTACCGGGATAAAAACGTATCCAAAGTGTTAATCCAGGTTATAAATTATCTGTGCCAAATTTCATCCAAATCTGTTCGGCTGTTTTGCGTGATTGAGTAACAGTCATCATACAAACATTCACATTTATAATATTAATAAGATTAAGTGTATTCAGTTGATTATCTACTTTCGATTTTCCAGGTTGAAATTACGTTCTATTCCGGGTTTTTGACATTGTTTTCTGCAGGCTTATCACGAGAACCGTAGAGAAGCGTTTTGTCGTCGGAAGATTAGACAAAAAAAATTACGTTTCCCTTTAGACATTTGACAGTTTTGTACCGAGAAATGTAGACAAGCGGTTTCTATTCTACGGTAGACTAGAAATACAAAGCGTCATTCTAAGCCTGCTGCAGTACTTCAAGGACTATAAAAAAATTAGTGGTCACCCAGTAGACGAGATTCGACCATAATAAAAAAATATCAGGTTTCTGCAATCCTTCTCTATTAAACTAAAACTGTGCCAAATCTCAATACTCCGTCCGCGTATTTTTTGTAAAAAGGGAATTAGGTACCTTATGTTCAACATCAGCCTTATCAGGAGGCGGCCACGTGTATTCCTTTACATCCGCTGCCGTCCACACCTTATTACTGTAAATAAGAACATTAAACACATATTACATTATTGTCTTATTTTTATACAATCAAATAGAAAAGATAATATAATCTTTTCGCTAAATACCTGTCAAACAAATCGGCGAATTTTGATTTCTTCAGTTTATTACTCTCATTCGTCGAACTCTTCACTGAACTTTGAGAATCCTCGTCGAGTAAGTGCAAAGGTCTAGAAATACAATATTTTTTTATTAGCAACATAAAACTTCACGTTGTTGCCACTGTTGACTTTGTTCTAGCTCATTCTCTAATGGATAAATTGGAAGCCAGAAAAAGTCTGATAACTAGTCCAACCTCAGAAGAGCAAAATACTCGTTTTTTTTTTTTTAAGTTAGCTCATTATTTTGAAAAAGGTCGTTATGGTCTTAAACCTACTTAAAAAAGATGAGGCTATGCACTTGGCAAGATTTTTTTTTACCACGGTGACATCATCATACTCACTTAGCGGGCGTGGCGTTATCGTCCATCATGCACGTTTCTTCTTCAAAGAGCTGCACTGTCGTAGTAGCGGGCCCGCACACACGCCCGTAGATGCCCATCGTTTCCTGAAACACGACATATTGCTATAGATACAATTTCCTAGCACCAATATTGGAATATTTCTTGTCTTAGCTGGTATTGCTCTAAGCATATCTACTATTTCCCACTGGATTGGCGGCAAAAATGCTTGAAACAACGGCAAGCTCTTTTTTACTGTTGTTTTTATACATTTTATTTTTCTGTTAGTGTCATTCTCTAGTTTATAATTTGTTTTCTTTCTTATAGCCTACCTTCATATACATAGCGCCGCGCCCCCCGCCCCGCCCCCGGCCGCGACCGCGCGGCGTGCGCCCTCGCCCCCCGCGCGGACCACGCCCCCCTCGCCCCTTCGCCGACCCGCTGGCTTCCGGAGTCTTCCCCAACTCCTCCAATTTCGAACTTTCAAGCTTCACTTCCAGAGTTTCACCAGTCGAAAAATTCCCAGATGAATTTCGTCGTCTACTTGTTAATGGCGTCACGCAGACGGAGGGCATTTTGTCGAGAGCCTCCGTCATCCGCGGAAGCTTGATCCTCGAGCTGGTGGGGTCGATGTCGACGGTGGTCGGACGGTCTTCGGGCTCATCAGCTGGTTCGATCACCACAGTAGTTTCGAGCTCTGTGGGCGGCGTGGCTTCAGCGCGCTTCCCCCCGCGCCCCCTGCCTCGTCCACGCGGCTTTTGCAGTATTGCCGGCCTATCCCTGGAATGATTTGTAAATAACGTTGTATTCATCGCAATAATTTTATTTGAACATAAACAAAGAGTAAAGTAATAACATTATGTAATAAGAAAAATCATATTCACCTCATTAGACGAAGCGACCGCTGAGGCCGCTCCTCAAGGGCGGGAACCGGCAATGTGACGGCGGGTTTACCGCCTTCCGACACCGGCAATTTCCGTGGTCTTCCACGTTTCTTGGGTTGCGGTGTTGTTAACTCAACCGGTTTAGGAATTTCGATGATCTCTGGAGGTTCCTCAGATGGCTTCACTTCTAGAGGATCCTGAGAAACCTCTTCAGGAGTAGTGCCTAAATCACGGTAGTCCGAGTTTTCATTGATTATCATCTCCTGTAGTTCAGGATGCGAGTTTTCTACAGGAGCAATTTCAACTGTGTTTGAATTGCTCCCAGAGGCATTTAATTCTATATCTGTAGCCACAGTTTGAGCCTTTTCTGAACAAATTGCATTATTATGCAAAGTTTGCATCTGTTTTGCTTGTAAATTAGACAAAATATTGTGTAATTTTGAGTTGCCATTCTTTGAACAATTTTCGTTATTTAATAGTGAATGATTAACAGTTCTAACTCCTTGTTTCACATCTATACTACTTTTTGTAGGTGATGGCGGAGACGGTTTTGAAACAGGAGTAATAGTTAAGGATTTATTGGACAGGAGTTGCCCTAACTTTAACCTCTTAGTTTGTAACAAAGAAAGGTCAGATTCTTTATTTTGAGGAGGGCTAGTTTCTGTGGTTAAGGGTCTCTTACCCATATTTCGCCGAGCAATAGGGGTCTTCTCTGTATTTTCCACTATCCTTGAGCTTCGTAATCGTTTCCCTGTTGATAAATTTAATGATGTATCGGCGGCCTGCTTTCTTCTGTTATTTACATATTTTTTCGGAGTTTGCTTATCATTAATAATATCTTGAGTATTTTCAGTATAGTTTTGTTGTGTATCAGGCCTCTTTACATCTTCAGTTATTATTTTAGCTGATGAGCCATGGTCAGTCTTATTTATTTTCAATATTATTCTTGGAGAATCTTGACCAGAGCTTTGATTTGTAATTTTATCAGATATGGTAATTTCTAATGGTTTAGTAATGCTCTCATTTCCTTTACCACTATGGTCTTGTATTGAACGTATACTCAAATCCAATAATTTACTTGAATCATTTATCTTATCAGGAGTAGAACTTCTTTTCTCATTCTTTTCCAGTTTTCCAATATTTGTTTTATCTGAACTTGTATTTCCTGACTCTTTCAAATAATCACTATTTACAATACTTTTATCATTTTTCTCAGCTGGCACAGCATAATTTAATATTGGAGACACTTCAAGACTCCCATCAAAACTACATTTAGTATTTTCTAAAAGTTTTTTCAACAAGGTACAATTTTGTACTGATGAATACTTCTGTCTACCAATAGATTGCGTCGTACTTGATTCTGTAATCACATCAGTTGTTCCATAGTTAATATTTTTGTGTTCTTGGTTAGTGGGATTTGCTTTTACATCATTAGGCTCCTTTTTTGTACTTGTCTCAGGAAATAAAGATCCTGTAACTAAAGAATCAGTTTCAGGGGCTGTATCTGATTGTGAATGCTTTTCTTTTTCTGTTTTAGACAAGGTCGGCGTTTTCATTACGGATGTTTTGTCAAAGCCCTCTTTACTCTTTTCAATTGAGTCAGGTACACAGTTTTGTTTAGACTTCTCTTCAGAAGAATGGTCCTTTACTGAAGATGGAACATCACTGACTGGACCATAACTTTTTTTAAGATTCTTGCTGTCCAGGCATATTTCTGATTTCGTTTCTAATGCATTAGCTACCTTCTTTTTTGGCGACAAAGATAATTTTTCATCACCTATATTATTACAAGTATGTTCATTATTATAATTCTCTGTCATGGTTTTCATATTAATTTTCATAACCAATGGCGGATTCTTAGTTATTACTTTTTCCCCTGAGTCATCCTTAGATTTAGAAAGCTCAGCTTCTTCAGGCCTCAGAACAGGTTTAATGTTCAATTTAGTCACAACTGGTATTATAGAACTGTGGCCATCCATTTTTGAATGTTCCTTTTTAGGTGATGATGGTGAGATACTGTCTCCTGGTTTTACTAATGGTTTAATATTTAGTTTAGTTATAACAGGAATGCTTTGCTCACTTGATGAAACTGCCTTAGATGATTCATCTAAACTATCTGGTTTTATGATTGGTTTAATATTCAGTTTTGTAACCACAGGTATGTGATCTCCATTATCATCACTTGAGTTTCCAGTCTCTGATGATTGATTTTCTGATTCTTTTGATGTTTCTTCATCTTGGGGCTTAATTATAGGCTTAATATTAATTTTAGTAACAACAGGTATACTATTTTCATCAATGTCAGCATTCAATTCATCACAGTCTTTTTCCTCTGAAGAATTCTCTGCAGGATTCTTTATTGGTTTAATGTTTAATTTAGTTATTTTAGGTACATCATCTACACTAGAATCTACATCATTATCTTTAGGCTTTATTACAGGTTTTATATTTAATTTTGAAACTACAGGAACTTTATTATCAAAGTCCTCGGAGGACTCTCCACAGTCTGTAGGTTTCAAAATAGGCTTGATGTTCAATTTTGTTACTACAGGGATATGTTCCGGGCTGTCACACATTGCTGAAGACCTTGTTACAGGTTTTATTGTAATTTTAGGCACATGTTGACTTTCTTTAACTTCAGCTGATGAAGAAAAGGATTCAGTAGATATCTTTATCTTGGGGATTTCACCATCTTTATTGGGTGTTTCTGGGGGTTTCAATGGTTTAATAGTCAGCTTTGGACTCAGGGGCTGGCTTTCTGATTTTGATACTGTTTTGATTGTAAGTTTTGGAACTTTCTCAGGTTGTGAGTCTGAAGACAATTCAGATTGGCTGATTACCATCTTCAATTTAGGTTCTTGCTGTTCTTTTTCATCCTGTTGAAAACCTTTTATTGTAACCTTTGGAACATTTTTTTCAGTATAAAATTTACCTTCACTTTCAGTGCCAGGCTTTCCTAGTTTTATAGTAACTTTTGGGACAACATCAGAAGGCCCATGATCAGAAGTAGATGCTTGGTCTGAAGTACTTGTTTCATCATTTTCAGAATATTCGGATTCTGATATTTCACTACTGCTGGATTTTCTGTGAATGTCATTTATTTTCTCTGGTGGTTTAGGGATTGGTTTGATATTTAATTTTGTGATACAAGGTATCTGTTCAATAGCATTTGATCTAGCATCCCCATCTAACGCATGTTGTGACCTCATTGATTTTGCATTAATATTTTCTGGTGGTTTAAGAATGGGTTTAATGTTTATTTTAGTTACACTAGGTATGTGCTGATTTTTCTCGCTTTTGTCATCTGAATCTTGCTCAGAAGGTGGTCTAATAGGTTTAATTGTTACTTTTGGTACAGATGACTTAACTTCATCTGGTTGTTTTAGTTTGATTGTTAATTTTGGGACCTGTTTGGTTACCTCAGATTCTTCATGACTAACACTGTTTTTACTAATACTGCTATGTTCTGTCTCTAATTTAGATTCAGGCAAATTTGACATGGATAAGTTAAGTTTAAAAGGTGGAACCTTCTTTTGATCTTCTTGGACCTCCTTACTCTTTTTTTCTAGTTCAGAATTCTCAGAAGTTGATACAATTAACGGACTTGCAGGTATGCTTTCTTGTAAAGGTAAGACTTCAATTTGAGCACATTCAGGATCTTTTGTGTCTTTGTGTTCGTCTTTATCAACATTACTGACAATACCCTGTTCCAAATCATTTACTTCAATGTCAGGTGCAGGATCAACTGAACTGGGTCTAGGCACACTACTAATTTCCTGTATTGTACTAGAATTGGTATCAGTGTCAGCATCAGCCTCTGATTCTGAAGAATTTGGTAGACATAAAGTGGGCTGTGCAGGTGGAAGTTGGTCACTATTAACATGCTTTCCCACCTCCTCTTGTTGTGGTGGATGACAATGTTCTATACTGGGTTGGGAATGTTCTTCAGATTTTACTGCTTGTTCAGGAGATTTAACTGGCTTCTTGGCAACACAGTTGCTGACAGATATTGATGTTTCATCATTGTCTTGAGATTGTGAGATACTAACAGTATTTAAAGATTCGTTATGAGGCTCAGGCAAGGGTAATGAATGGTTATCAGATGATGTTGACTGACACTGATCCTTATCAGATTTAATACTTGACTGATGAATAGAAGCCTCTCTATTACTAGTAGCAGTAATAAGTTTTTGTCTAATAAGCTTAATTTTTTTAGGTGAACTGACAGATGTTTCTGCTTTGCAGAAATTAATTTCACTTACATTTCTAATCTCTTCTGGTTTTACATTACCATGTATTGTGGGCACAGCATCAGATGAACTTGTCACATCCTTGGTGATATTTTCACAACTTTTTTGTTCAGTGGCAGGTGAATTAACAATTTGAGAATCAACAGTCGAGGACACTGTAGAGTCAGGTCGTCGGTCACTTGGTGCTGGCCGTACGAGACGCCGTCTGAGTGGAGACCGCACCTGTGGTTCTACAAGCACTGCTCTACCTTCACTAACACTACTATCACTAGACGTCGATTCTGCACTTTCTACAGTCACATTGTCCCTGCTATCACTGGATGACACACACTTTACTGTTCGTTCCTGTGTTTCACACTCACTAACGTTTGAAATGTTTTGCACAGTTACAGTCTTTTCTTCACTGCTGGAAGGAACATTAGGTGGAGGGCAACTAGCAGGTGCCTCAGGTACCACATTTGACACAGCACTTTCTTCTGGGTGGGAAGACACTGCAGGTTCATCACCTTCAGGCAAAGATGAACTTTCTGGTAATGAATCAACATAACTAGCTGGTGCTTCAGGTGTTTCAGACACCACATTTGACACATAACTAACTTCCGGTTGTGTCGACACTGCAGGTTCTTCAGGTTCAGGCATAGATGAACTTTCTGGTAATGATGTTGCTTCAGAAATCACATTTGTCACAACACTGTTTTCAGGTTGTGTTGACACTGCAGGCTCATCACTCTCAGGCAAAGGCAAACTTTCTGGCAATGTTGATAAACAACTAGCATGTGTCACATTTGACACATCACTGTTTTCAGGTATTGTGGACACTGCACACTCATCAGGTTCAGACACAGATGAACTTTCTGGGAATGATGTTCCCTCAGAAACCACATTTGACACAACACTATTTTCAGGTTGTGTAGACTCTGCAGGTTCTTCACTTTTAGGCAAAGATGAACTTTCTGGTAATGATGATACACCACTAGCAGGTGCCACATTTGCCTGAACACTGTTTTCAGGTTTTGTAGACACTGCAGGCTCATCACTTTCAGGCATAGATGAACATTCTGGTATTGATTCAACACAATCAGGTGCCGCAGATATCACATTTGACACAGAACTATCTTCCGGTTGTGTAGACACTGCAGATTCATCACTTTCAGGCATAAATGAACTTTCCGGTAATGATGTTGCCTCAGAAACCACATTTGGCACAACAGGCTCATCACTTTCAGTCAAAGATGAACTTTCTGGTAATGATGATACACAACTAGCAGGTATCACATTTGATACTTCACTGTTTTCAGGTATTGTGGACACTGCAGGTTCTTCACTCTCAGGCAAAGAGGTACCTTCTGGTACTACTGTTTCACAAGTTATGGATGCCTTAGGTGCCTTAAATGAAACAGCACTATCTTCCACTTGTGTAGACACTGCAGGCTTTTCAACCTGAGGCAAAGATGAACTTTCTGGTACTGAATCAACACAGGTAACAGATGCCTCAGGGACCACATTTAACACAGTACTTTTTTCTGTTTGTGTAGACACTGCAGGCTCAACACTTTCAGGCACAGGTGAACTTTCAGGTAATGAAACAACACTAAATGGATTTAAAATGCCCTGTGACGTATCACTAAGAGATGATACTTTGGCTTGTGTATCAATGCCAACTTGAAGCTCAAATAGTTCACTGTTAACACTGTCCGCAAGCGATGCTACGACGGGCACGGAAGAATTATTGTCGTAACTCTTAGTTGATTCCTGTATGGTATTCAAGTGTTTACTGGTGATTTCGAGCTCTTCCAGTAGCGTGTCAACAGATTCTGATGCTAGCGATACCCGCTTCGGTGCGCCCGGACCGTCGACGATTTCATCTATCATATCCAAAATCGCCTCGGTGCTTGTGTTGACGTCCTGCGCCGTCGGCGACGGAACGCTATCGCCATCGAAATTATCCTCAGACATCGCGGGAGTTTCACACGACGGCCGCGCTTCGGATGGTTCCTGGTGGAAACTACTAGTTGCATTGACTTCCTCGGCCAGTCCGACGTCCTTTTCCCGCGCCGAAGCACGGCGGGAAGCGTTCGTCGCTGTTCCCGCATCATCTTCTGAACTCTCCATTATCTACTGTTTTCCGACGCTGTCATATCTGAAATATAAAACGCTCGCTGGGTGATATTTACGTTACGAACGGATAACCTGGCGACGTGCGAGATTGACAAGCCACAGGCACCATTCTAATTCACCATAACGCTACAAAAATTCGTTCACGGGGTCCACAGCGTCGATTATATACCTACACATGTACTTTAATTTCATATTCACGACGTTTAGATGTTATACGAGTACGCGCGAGGTCTTGGAAAGTATTCAACAGCGTAAACCGGCAAACAAAAAGCTTGTATACGCCATTTTTAAAACCAAAGACATGGCAGGTTGGGACGTACGGGCCAATAAAAAATATCCTATACGGACAATTCGGCCATTGTCGTGTTGGTAAACTGCAAGAAGCCCATAGATCGCTCCACTTGAGCTTTTAGCTTGTAAAAGAGTAATAAATATGTCTTTCGACATGTGTTGAAACGAGTCAGACAATAATTTTCTCTAGTTCCAGAGAATTATTTATAGTGGCAACAATGCCACACATCTTCTATTTTCCATTGAATGTTGAGCAACGCGCTAATGCGCGTCATGTTGTGATGATTGTTGTTTATAATTTAATGTATACTTCATATTTTTTTAGTTTAATTATAAGATAATTTATATTTTATAACAACGCTGATACAAAAAATCTGGGTATTTTATTCAACTTCAAGCAAAAATTATTTTTATTATTAAGGCTCCTTTTTTTAGTCGATTTGAAATAACAGACAAAACCTTTACGTAATACAAGGTTTTATTATGCTTAAAATGTTGCTTATAGACGGAAGAAGTAAAGAGTTTATATCATTCTCCCGCGCTAGTCTCTAACATGATCAGTTAAAAATGTTGGTGGTCTGCACACACGACTGGATCTACGAATTGTCTCCGGTGGTGGAGATAGCGGCAGTCGTTCTTGAGACACTCGTCCTCCACTGTTGTCAGAGACCGGCTCTTCTGCCTCTGTAGATGAAGAAGGTGTCATGTTACGGTTCTCAATTACCGGTGATGTAGGTGGTGTAACAAAAGAATCAGTTTCATTTTCCTGGGGAGCTATGTCATCTGAACCCAGCGGCGCTAGATAACGATTTGACACTGTAGTCTCTCTTCCATCGGGATATCTGACATAGGAGTAATCTGGATTACTATGTAATAGTTCCACCTCCTCAACAATTGGTTCATATTTGTTACTCCTGTTTAATTTCTTCAGTAATACTTGGCCGGAATTCGTAAGCCAAGTTGGAATAGAAATTCCGTTAGTAGATCTCCGTGGGTGTCTGAACATTCGCTCATGCGGTGTGAAATTAGTAGCGGTGCAAAGTAAGGAGCGAATAGAATGTAAGGCTTGCGGCAAAACTTGCTCCCAGTTCTCAACTGATAAGTTTTTAGTTTTCAGTGCCAAAAGTATTGTTTTCCAGAGTGTAGAATTCAATTTCTCCACTTGTCCATTGCCTTGTGGATTGTAGGCAGTAGTTCGGCTTGTGGCGATACCTCTTTCATGAAGAAATTCTTGTACCTCGGCAGAAAGAAAAGCTGTGCCACGATCCGAATGAATATACGATGGAAAACCAAATATCATGAATAAATTATTGAGGTGTTTGACTACTGTTTTGAGCTGACGTCCGAGCACGGAAAAGCGAATGGAAATCGAGAAAATTCGTCAATTACAGTTAAAATGAATCTGTTAGTTGTATTCGTTGGAACTGGGCCTTTAAAATCTATGCGTAAGCATATACGTTAGGAGAAATATGGTTTACCAAAAGTTGATACTTGACTTCGTCCCATTGATCTTTAGTCGATTGTGCGTCTTCCGCTGATGACAAAAGAGCGGTCGCCTTCTTCTGACTTGATAAGAAGTATTCAAATGTTTTACGCCAATGTTCCCATGTTTTCGATGCGGTAGTATCCGATGGGTCGGCATCAAACCTTTCTGGCTTTAGATATTTTTCCATGATTTTTTTTTTTAAGCATAATAAATTGAAATAACAGACAAAACCTTTACGTAATACAAGGTTTTATTATGCTTAAAATGTTGCTTATAGACGGAAGAAGTAAAGAGTTTATATCACGATTAATGTTGAATTGTTGACTAAATCGTCTTTCAGAACTTCAGAAGGTCATCATCTCCTCTATGATCATTATTTTATGCCATGGAATTAATAAGTACTGTAATTCAACGCCGAAGGTGTGAGTCAGTGCCAAAAATCAAATAATTCAATTCAAAATCATTTATTTCAATTCTTCCGCGGGTTGCTAGTTGGCTACATTCACGGTTCGCCGGGTTGGGTCCGGCGGGCTGCGTGGTGCCGAGTCAATGGTAGTCAAATAAAGTTGAGCCCGTTCAAAAATCAGACGTTTACTATTATTAAAAGTGTTTACAAACATCAAATCACAAAACGAATACTACTACGCTACGCTACTTTATAGCGCAAAAGAATGGTAACATTTTTACCTAGAAAATAATAAGAAACTAAAATAAATGTAATGGTACTTTATTCCTTAAATTAAACACCGTACCATTTGGTATTTGGTCATGTATCTATCAACTAACACCTATAAAAAAAGCTAATCAACATCTAAGTAATAACACTAATTTTTGAATGAATACCAGTCTTATGCTTCTATGTCAAAACTCTCTCATCAGTTCTGTCTGAATAACCGTCTGATAAGAAACCAACAACGAGAACTATCTCTTTCACTCGCGGCTCGGACATTCGGT
Organism: Antitype chi; assembly: GCA_947359405.1. Taxonomy (NCBI): domain Eukaryota; kingdom Metazoa; phylum Arthropoda; class Insecta; order Lepidoptera; family Noctuidae; genus Antitype; species Antitype chi. The sequence continues at coordinate 14,221,971 of OX375819.1, read as the reverse complement.
CGTTGGGCTGATTCGGGCTCGCTCGGAGTCGTTCGGGCCTCGCGACTTGTGGGCTAGGCGCAGTGTGACCAGATTCAGTATTTTAATACTTTTTGAGTATATTTTAGTAAGTTTTCCAAGAGTCAGTATTTTTAAAGGTATATTGGCGGAAGCCAGTATTTTTGGGTATATTTTGGAAAAAAGTTATGGCAATACCATAGCCATGTCATAAAATTATTAAAAAAAAAAAACTGCGTACATTGATGTTCAGGGGAATTTCCGGATCTATTCTATATTTCATTTTGGAGCAAAAGATCAGTAAGTTACAGATAGGACATGATAGGTGGGCCGCCTAGAATTACAAATAGTATCGAATCATCCAGTCACAAAATGATTTTCTGTTCTGCACTTGGCTTAATCTTTGAAGGTTTGGTTTCAAACTTTCAAATATAAACTTAGGGAAAATAATTTAAAATAATTTTGAAAATAATTGAAAATTCTTTATTCACTGCCGTGAATAAAGAATTTAGTAGTTTAAGAAATGTTATGGAAACTTTCCCATGCGAAGTACAGCCAGATCAAATGCAGATAATTGACGAAGAATATAGAACACTCAAACTTGATCGCGAAGTAAGTAATTTATTACAATCTTCGAGTACTGGCTCACCCCTTTCTTGTGAACAATTTTGGTTGGAAGTTGGGAAAACTTCTAACAGTGATGGTACATTAAAATACAAGAATATATCTAGTTTCAGTAAATCTCTGTTATGTATACCAGTGTCGAATGCTGCATGCGAGCGCATATTTTCACAGATTAATTTAATAAAAACGGAACAAAGAAACAGATTCATAAACAAAAATGTATCTGCAATTTTAAAAACCAAACAAGGTATAAAAGATGAAGGAGAATGTTAAAATATAATTCTAATATTTATTGCGATGATGATGATGATTAATAAATAAAAATATGTTTTGGAAATCAGTATTTTTATTGGTATATTTTCCCTGTGCAAGTTGGTATTGATATAAACTCTTTACTTCTTCCGTCTATAAGCAACATTTTATTTTTATTTAATTGTCAGTTTATCATTGACAAGTTGTGTCTTATAAATTATCGCATTTTTAAGCATAATAAAACCTTGTATTACGTAAAGGTTTTGTCTGTTATTTCAATTTATTATGCTTAAAAAAATCATGGAAAAATATCTAAAGCCAGAAAGGTTTGATGCCGACCCATCGGATACTACCGCATCGAAAACATGGGAACATTGGCGTAAAACATTTGAATACTTCTTATCAAGTCAGAAGAAGGCGACCGCTCTTTTGTCATCAGCGGAAGACGCACAGTCGACTAAAGATCAATGGGACGAAGTCAAGTATCAACTTTTGGTAAACCATATTTCTCCTAACGTATATGCTTACGTAAGTGAAACTCATAAGTATGACGAAGCGATTGTTAAACTAGAGAAGCTGTTTGTGAAACCCAAAAATATTATATTTGCACGACATATGCTTGCATCGCGAAAACAACGTTCCGATGAAAGTATAGATACCTATTTACAAGTTTTAAAACAACTATCTAAAGACTGTGGCTTCACTACCGTCGACGCTGAAACAAACAGAAACGACTACATCCGTGACGCCTTTATATCAGGTATCTTATCGAATAAATATAGGCAAAGGCTTTTAGAAAATCTTACTCTAACACTCGATCAAGCTTACAATCAAGCAATTTCCTTAGAAACAGCCGAGGCCCATTCCAATAGTTTCAATAACCTACCAGTGAACGCAGCTCAAAAGAAAACGGCTCAGGTTGCCGCCAATTTCTCTATTCAACAAGTTGAGCAAAACGAGAATTTCTCTGCCGCTACTCGTAGAAGAAAATGCTTTTTCTGCGGAGGGCAAGTACATCTTCGCAGAAACTGTCCTGCGTTCGATGGAGTGTGTCAAATTTGTAACAAAAAGGGACATTTTGCTTCAGTTTGTAGAAGCTCATTCAGAATAGCAAATTCAGTTACAACAGACAAGAATCATTCAGCATGTATTGTTATGGCAGCATCACCTTCGTCCCTAAGAAAAACTACTGTGCCCGCCTACATCAAAGGTATAAGAGCAGAAGCGCTCTTAGACACAGGAAGTTCCGTTTCTTTTATCAATGACAGCTTCTCCAAACTCTGTGGACTTAAAACAAAGCCTAGCTATCAAACAATTTCAATGGCCTCACTTAACCATGTTTCACAAGTAGAAGGTCAAACTTTTCAAACAATTAACATAGGAGATCACAAATACGAAAATGTGAATTTCCTTATTGTCAAAAATCTTTGCGCCGATATAATAATTGGCCATGACGTCCTCGGAGAACATGCGTCACTAGAATTCTCATTTGGTGGACCAAAGAAGCCACTTCACGTGTGTAATGTAGCTGCAGCATCTGTGCCGGCCGTACCACTTTTTGCAAACGTCTCTCCTAAATGCAGACCTATTGCTGTAAAATCTAGGAAACACAGCGATGAAGATACCAAATTTATTAAAGACGAGATCAACAAACTTTTAGTGGAAGGTGTGATTGAGGAGAGTAAATCACCGTGGAGAGCCCAGGTCCTCATAACGAAAAATCAAACGCATAGGAAACGGCTTGTAATTGATTATTCGCAAACAATCAATCGTTATACTGAGCTTGACGCATATCCACTACCCAACATAGAGGACTTAGTCGCTAAAGTAGCCAAAAACTCAATGTTCAGCTTGATAGACTTGAAAAGTGCTTACCATCAAGTTCCAATTTTGCCCGAAGAAAGAAAGTATACTGCCTTCGAAGCTATGGGTAATTTGTATCAGTTTAGACGCATACCTTTTGGAGTGACAAATGGCGTCTCAAGTTTTCAACGAACTATCGATTGGATAACCAGAAAAGAAAAACTTCAGAAGACGTACGCTTATCTTGATGACATCACCATTTGTGGCCTTACTCGTGAAGAACACGACCAAAACTTAGAGCGCTTTATGACTGCGGCCAAAAAGTACGGTCTGACATTGAGTATGCAAAAATGTAAATTTTCTCAAGACTCTATTAATATTCTTGGTTACAACATTCACAACCACATTATCAAACCTGACAGTGAGCGCCTCAAGCCACTTATCGACTTACCGCCACCACAAGACATACCGACACTCAGACGTACACTCGGTATGTTCGCTCACTATTCCAAATGGATTCCTAATTTTTCAGAACGTATTCACTCACTTGTTAGGACAACATCTTTCCCTCTTACAAATGAGCAAAAACAATGCTTTGAGAGTCTGAAAAACGATATTGCTAAATCTTCAATTCACGCTATCGATGAAAATGTGCCTTTTAGTGTTGAAACTGATGCATCAGACCATTCAATCGCAGCAGTGCTAACGCAAGACTCCAGGCCCGTAGCATTCTTTTCAAGAACCCTGAATCCAACCGAACAAAATCATTCTGCTATAGAGAAAGAAGCTTACGCTATCGTAGAATCATTAAAGAAATGGCGACATTACCTTATTGGTAAGCAATTTCGCTTGGTCACCGATCAACGCTCGGTTGCTTTTATGTTTAATATGAAACACTCAAGCAAAATTAAAAATGAGAAGATTCAAAGATGGCGGTTGGAACTTGCTGCTTACAAATTTGAAATCGTGTATAGACCCGGCAAAGAAAACTACGCTGCTGATGCTCTATCTAGAGTTTGTGCATCTACAGAATCTCGCACTGCCAAACTTATATCACTTCATGAAGCTCTCTGCCATCTCGGTGTTTCGCGTATGTTCCATTGGATACGTTCTAAAAATCTACCATATTCCCTTGAAGAAGTCCGAAATATGACAAGCTCTTGTCGGACATGTTCAGAAATAAAGCCGAGATACGTACGAAATACCAGTGATGAACATAGAAGACTTATCAAAGCAACGGCACCCTTCGAACGCTTGAGCATAGATTTTAAAGGCCCAGTTCCAACGAATACAACTAACAGATTCATTTTAACTGTAATTGACGAATTTTCTCGATTTCCATTCGCTTTTCCGTGCTCGGACGTCAGCTCAAAAACAGTAGTCAAACACCTCAATAATTTATTCATGATATTTGGTTTTCCATCGTATATTCATTCGGATCGTGGCACAGCTTTTCTTTCTGCCGAGGTACAAGAATTTCTTCATGAAAGAGGTATCGCCACAAGCCGAACTACTGCCTACAATCCACAAGGCAATGGACAAGTGGAGAAATTGAATTCTACACTCTGGAAAACAATACTTTTGGCACTGAAAACTAAAAACTTATCAGTTGAGAACTGGGAGCAAGTTTTGCCGCAAGCCTTACATTCTATTCGCTCCTTACTTTGCACCGCTACTAATTTCACACCGCATGAGCGAATGTTCAGACACCCACGGAGATCTACTAACGGAATTTCTATTCCAACTTGGCTTACGAATTCCGGCCAAGTATTACTGAAGAAATTAAACAGGAGTAACAAATATGAACCAATTGTTGAGGAGGTGGAACTATTACATAGTAATCCAGATTACTCCTATGTCAGATATCCCGATGGAAGAGAGACTACAGTGTCAAATCGTTATCTAGCGCCGCTGGGTTCAGATGACATAGCTCCCCAGGAAAATGAAACTGATTCTTTTGTTACACCACCTACATCACCGGTAATTGAGAACCGTAACATGACACCTTCTTCATCTACAGAGGCAGAAGAGCCGGTCTCTGACAACAGTGGAGGACGAGTGTCTCAAGAACGACTGCCGCTATCTCCACCACCGGAGACAATTCGTAGATCCAGTCGTGTGTGCAGACCACCAACATTTTTAACTGATTATGTTAGAGACTAGCGCGGGAGAATGATATAAACTCTTTACTTCTTCCGTCTATAAGCAACATTTTATTTTTATTTAATTGTCAGTTTATCATTGACAAGTTGTGTCTTATAAATTATCGCATTTTTAAGCATAATAAAACCTTGTATTACGTAAAGGTTTTGTCTGTTATTTCAGGTATATTTCAGTATTTTTTTAAGGAGCTTCGGTATTTTTGTAAAATTTAATCTGGTCACACTGGCTAGGCGGCTAGCCGCGGGCCGCCAACCCACCGCACCGCCCGCCGCGCGCGCTCTCCGGTTCAACTCGGTTTGCAGATATTTTGACTCGGGTTGACTCGCTTACGGTCTGACCCGAGTTACTCGAGTTAGATAACTCGAGTCGCCCATCGCTACTAATGATTGACACTTTTGACATTCGCCAGTTCGCCTGTCGCCACTATTTGCACTGACTTTCGAGGAAATCTGGATGTGCGTGTTGTGATTGGTTTTGGTTGTCCAACTTCAGGCTCTGAATTTATTATTACAGCGCTAGTTTAGAATAATTTAAGCCTTAGCTAAAATGACTACAATTAGACCATTTACGTGTGAAGATATGTTAAAATTTAACAATGTGTAAGTGTGTTTTTACTTCTTGATTTTACTAAATAATGGTCAATAACATTCACATGTTATAATAATTTATCGCACTACAGTAGTCAATACTAATGATTGTTAACTATTTATTTTATAGGAACTTGGATCCCCTGACCGAGACTTATGGTTTATCATTTTATACTCAGTATTTAGCACACTGGCCTGAATATTTCCAAGTTGTGGAGGCACCAAGCGGAGAAATAATGGGATACAGTAAGTGACATTACACATACAAGGGTTTTACTCATTTATTTATTATGAACTTGTTTTATTTATGTTTCATACAAGTGGACCAATTACTGTAAATATTTGTAACAAAATCATAGGTATTTATTATTTTATACTTTCAGTAATGGGAAAAGCTGAGGGTCATGCTGAAAACTGGCATGGTCACGTAACAGCTTTAACTGTTGGGCCTGAATACAGAAGACTAGGCCTTGCTGCAACACTTATGAATATTTTGGAAGACGTGTCTGAGAAGTAAGTTCCCTTATACATTCTTCATAGATTTGTTCATTTGGTTACCAGTATTTTTGATAACAATTTTCTTTTTTTTTAGGAAAAAGGCTTATTTCGTAGATCTTTTTGTACGAGTGAGCAACAAGGTTGCAATTAATATGTACAAGAATTTGGGTTACATAGTTTATAGGACTGTATTAGAATATTATTCAGGAGACCCAGATGAAGATGCATACGGTATGGTACTTTGATATTAATTTTAGTTTGGATTAAATAAAATTGAGTGACTAATTATGTTTTTTTCTTTCCAGATATGAGAAAGGCTTGTTCAAGAGATATAAATAAAAAGTCAGTTATACCATTGACACATCCTGTTCGACCAGAAGATGTAGATTAACATGTATCAATAAATCACTCATATAAAAGGTCTTAAATTTTATTTTGAAAACTTAATCTAATCATCATCTGCAGTTTTGTTAGTTCTCTGTGGAGGTGTCCCTTCTTCCTCTTGATCTTCTTTATTTGTGTCAGTTTCTGAAGGTTGTGTAACTTCTTTTTGTTTGCGCCAATTTTTAGCAGCAGCAAGCAATTTAAGATTCGGTCTTACCATTTCATCTTCTGGGAATATGTAATCAAATACTTCCTCCCATCCTTCTTCAACTCCACTTTCACTGATAATCTTTTGTCTCTTTTTGACTCTTCTTGGCATTTTGGCCATAACCTTATCAAGCTTTTCTTCTTCACCAATTTCCGTTTCAAAATCTTTCCATGCTTCTAATAGAAGTACTCTGGCCTCCTTTTCTCCAGCACTTCGAAGACTATCATTAGCACGCTCATACACACGCCTAGCTAGTTCTACATTTATATTATCAGCATTTTCAGCATTCAGTTCAAACTTGGCATAAGAAAGCCATACCTTCACATGGACTGTTCTCTCTAACAGCCTTTCATAAAGTTGTCTAGCTTTCTCTGTTTCTCCCTGTTGAACTTCAAAGTCTATGTAGCTTTTCCATAACAACTCCGGCATATCTAGTCTTGGCTGTCCCACTGCAATTTCATAAATTGCTCTGGCTCTATCAATGTCACCCAATAATGTCTCAAGTTCAGCAAACTTTATCCAGGTTATACAGTTTTCTGGGCCATATTCCAAAAACTTTTGGTATAATATTCTACATCTATCAAATTCTCTCAATTGAATTTCCAAATCAATATAACCTCTGTACAATTTGTCTCGAGAGCATATGCCAAGAGCCATGCCCAATGTCTTTCTTGCTTGCTTTAGATCTTTACATCTGACTTCAAATTGGGCATACATCAGCCATATTTTGGAGAATGTAAATATTTTGTGTGGAATTAGTTCTAAGCAAGTTCTGTAAACTTGCCTTGTTCTCTCAGCATCTTCAGCTTCTAACTCTTCATACAATGCATAATTAATCCACAGATAGATGTAGCGTCGCCAGAACTGTTTGTCTTTAGAAGGAGGGACATTTGCTATGGCTCTTTCATATGTGTCCCTGACATCATCAACATTCCCTTCATTTTCAACAAGTCTGATGTAATCAAACCATGCATCATAGTTAGTAGGATTCTCAATTACTTCCTGTTCATACATGTATTTTCTCTTGTTAACAATAACATCTTCAATTCCAGACCTGTCACCATACTTCTTCTCATGTATTGTATAAGCTTTGTATAGTTCTTTATTCCTGTCTTTTGGAATGTGATCCAAAGCATATTTGTAAATGACTCTTGCTCTGTCATGTTCTTTTTGGTTTTCTTCAAACTTGGCAAAAGCAATAAACAATCTTTCATCAAGTTCTTCATCACCAAAGAACTCAACAGCTCTTTCAAACACTTTTCTTGAACCATTTATAAAACCATGATTTTCTTCAAACTTTGCATATTTTATCCAGTTCTTTACATCAGGGTGAACCATGACAAATCTTTCATAAATCTGACGAGCCCTATCTAGTTCTTTGTATCTTAACTCGAAGTTAATGTATGTTTGCCATGCTTGCTCATCTGGTTGCCATTCCATCCAGCGTTCAAAGACCTAGAAAAGAAATGGAATCATTATACACAATTCTACACTGTCCAATCTTTCATGATTATGGTCTCCGTACTTGTCTGGCACCAGCAACATTCTCCAACATCTCCTCCATGTAGGTGTACTTGTACCAAAACTGTGACACCCTTGGCAGTATGGTCACAGCTCTATCCCACAAGTTTCGGGAATGATTTACTTGTCTGTTTCTCATCTCCATTTCGGTATACTTCAACCTAGAAAATAGACAAATAAGGAACTGTTTCAAAAATGTATTATAACAGATTTATAGGTGCTGTTAAGTTGAGGGGCTTATGGCTAAGTAATATAAACTACGCTAGCCGCGGTTGGTCCGCTGATGTATGACCACGGATCATCAGAAGCCCGAAAGTCTGACAACCAGTCTTACCAAGAGGTATCGTATTACCCAGTAACTGGATTGTGTAGGCAGTCACTCTCTTTTAAATACTGGTATTCAGCTGCATCCGGTTAGACTGGAAGCCGACCCCAACAAAGTTGGTAAAAGGCTAAGCAGATGATGATAGGTGCTGTTAAGTAGAGTTCAAGTGATACAGTATTGGGCCAAGAACTTACCATAGGGTAACATTCCGGTGATCCACATCCAGTGCTCGCTCATAAATAGATCTTGCTCTCGAGACTTGCTTCTGTGACTCTTCCCATTGAGCATATTTGAGCCAGTTTCCAATAACCTGAAAACAGAAGAAGCTTTCTTTAGCCTTTGTTGTCATTATTACACCTCTCGTAACCCAGGCACCCAGATGCTTACACACATTATTATTCAACCAGATCTTCTTCAAGTGTATTAAATTTTGTTGGCCCAAAACTTAGAAAGATATTAAAAGCGGACATTTTAGTTTAAAATTCTACGCACTTATGTGCCTCATTTCTTTATAATTTGAAAATCTTGATAAACTTTAGTGAAGTCTTGAATGATTAGAATCACGAAATATTACCAATGTTTACCGGTTAGGTACTCAAAAAATATTTTTCTACATACAATTTAAAGTATCAGTAACTTACAAGTCTGTTCTTACGGATATTGTCTTCAAATGCCTTTCTCTTACGATGCTGATAGTCTCTTAGCTCTTCTGGATCAGAGATCTTCTGTTTCGGTGGTGGCGGTAAAATCTCCAAGTCTCTCTCTTTAGCTTCTCTGAGAAGCTGCTCAGCAGTAATCTGTATCTCTGCTGGTGCTTTATTTTTAACCTGAAAGTTGATATTTTATAAATAAATAGGGTTAAACTTATTTGTTAATTGTTACAGTTCGTGGCTTAGAACTTGAAATGTTTGTTTACCTTTGCCACTTTGGGCATTTTTGTAGTTTTACCGTCCATGGTTCTTGTAAGTTACGAAAATTAACTTTTAGGTAATGATCTATCCAAATTCAGCTAATATTTATGTAAATACCTGCGAGATGACAAGATCATATTTATAGTAGTCTATGCTACAAGAGTTGTGTGTCAGCATGTGTCAGTCTATATATGAGTAATCTGTGGTGTCAGTCTGTCAGTCGTAAAGCGTAAAGCGCATGAACAATTTTTAGTACCACTGACAAATGTAATTCTGAGTGGAACAGTTCTATAGAACAAGTATGTCTATGACAGATCAGATCCTACCATCCTACCCTGTGATCCTACCAAACCCAAAACGCTTGGTTTTTTTTTGGGTTTTGGCTTCGTACGGTTTGTGCATTTAGCCTATGTCACGAAACGCCCAGTTTTCTCAGAGCAAGTTGCCTATCCCAAACTGTCAAGCTTCCCAATTGAACACGAACCTTATTCTTTTATGAAAGACTATCAGTTTGATAGATTGGGGTAGCTTGATATGCTGGCCACTGTACACATACATACAAATATTAACAAAGCTATCCTGCAACAATAACAAAGAGAAAGTAGTATGGACATGGACTCGGTAGTCCCACCGGTCCCACCCATCGGTATGGGTAGAACGTTTTATCTTATAATCTATGGTCTGATCGCGGGATGTCACCATGACAGTAGGTTGACACTTGACCAGTGTCAAGTCACTCGATTAACAGTCAAACTTGTCAAATTAAAAATAAATATAACCTCAATTTTGTTCGAATAAACTTCGTTTATTTATGTGTATATGTAGAATAAGTTTAGTATCTAATAAAAAATATTATTGGCTTTATAAATATCCACAATTTCCGAAATGTTTTATTCATTAACTCGTATTATTTCTCCACGTAGTTCAAGTAAGTTTCCTGTAGCGTGTCTCTTTGAACTTTGATAAACATAAAAAGTAATTTATCGTGAAAATATCATTAGTAGAAGGTAGTATATTAAAACTCCACATTCTCAACTTACAGTTGCAAGAGTTGCTACACGAGTGTTTGGTCATAGTGCTTCATTCACAAGAGAAAAACATCCTGACGAGCAAATAGATTATATTAAGTCAATAATGGAAAACAATGCAGAAGACTGGACTGTTGTCAAGAATGATGTTCTATCCAAACAAGGCAATGTGAACCAAAAGAATATTGATGCTATCATGTTAAAGTTCATGATAGGCTTTAAGAATTATAATGCCGCTTTATCATTTGCTGAACATGTAAAAAGTTCTAGTGAAGAACTATCTTTAGGCACTACCAACGCCTTGCTTAATCTTTATTATGAAATAGGAAAGACAGATAAATTATCAAAAGAGCAAACAAAGTTTATTTTAGATGCTCATAAGAGTTTACATCATAAATACAAATTTCTGGAGTACAGTACATGTGAACGGCTATTACATGCACTTTGTGTTATAAATGAATGGGAAAAAGCGTTGAAAGTTTTAGATGAGATTCATTTAAGCACTGTTCCCTCCCATTCAGCCTACAGTACCCTAATAGCAACATTCTTCAGACTAAACAAAAAGAAAAAGGCTACAGAACTCATTGAACAAAGCCTCAAGTATAAGAGACCTCTCCTAGAAAATGCATATGAAGCATGGTTGAATTATATTCTAAGAAAATATAAAGACAAAAAGGTTATAGCTAAACATCTGGAAGAAGTTTTTTCATTCTTAGCTAAAAATTGTGCTATTATTCCTTTGAATACTGCCAATAAACTAAAAGAGTTGTATAGCTCTATGGATTGGGATGCACAGTTTGCTAGAATAAGGAAAGTGGAGTAAGTGGCATGTCACATCTCTTATCATAAATAAACCTGAAGAAAATATTTTGTCTAATGGTTTTTCTTTTTTAGTGGCCAGTGCTCATGCTGTACAGACACCTTAGATTGTTTATCATTAACAGATGATGAATTCGCCTCGCTACAGCAAAATGTGAAGGAAAAACTGATTGTGGGTTCAGATTTGTTTTTAAAAACATCTCCTGAGGAACTAAAAAGGTTCTCAGATTTTGTAGAAAAAACTGCACCTTATGATATTGTTTTAGATGGGCTTAACATAGCCTATACTGTTGGCCTAGGCAATAACATGGAAAAGGTGAAATTGTTGAATAGTGTTGTTGATCAATTTGTGAAACAAAGGAAAAAGATTTTGCTTTTAGGCAGGCAGCACATGTTGAGATGGAATAAGAGAATCATGCAGGAAATCATGAATAATACAAGTTTTTTCTTTACTGATAATCTGTAAGTAAAATTTTGTTTTGTACCCTGAGTTTGTACCTATACTCCATTTGAAATAAGATTAAACATTAAAATAAACTTTTTTTACAGTCTGTTCATCCGATTTTGACTTCTATTCTGCCTGTGGAATAGAAGTCAAAATCGGTTGAACCCTACATAAGGATGGCATTAAAAGCATAAAAGTGGTTACAATACAAACTGTTTACTGCAGATGCCATTTATCATGCTACTAACGCAATAGAAGTCAAAATCAGTTGAACGGACTGTAAAAAAGGTTTCTTTAAATGTCTAATCTTATTTCGTACTGGGTATATGTACATTTCTTTAAAAATTTTGTTGCTGTTGAATAAGCAAACATACACGAAAAACAAGTAAATTTCTTGTCCATGGCTAAAATGGAATAAATAATTTATATTCAAAAGCTAGGTGTTGATAGGCCACATTAAAACTTTTTCCATACAATGTTCTGCCTAATTTAACCCTAAAATAGATAATTTCATACAGATTTCCATCAAAGTTTCAATCTTTCAAGCAGGGATAGTGCCTTTCTAGACCTGTCTGTCTGGCCAAACAGGCAAATCCCGCGCGGGATGCGGGACTATCTTGGAGGTGTTCAAATTGGTGGCAAACTCCAAATCATTAAAACAATCGACGCATACAGTTGCGTCCGGTGTGGTTTCGCCTTTTATAAGTTTGGCCAAAGTTTTACCTTGTGATAAGTCAGCAACTAGCATTTTTACTTATTTAAGCATAGCTCTATATTTCCATCACAGATCTCAAGATGATCCATACTTCATCACAGCAGCAATACTAAGTGGACCACAAACTGACATAGTGTCAAAAGACTTGTTGAGAGGTCACACGTTCCTATTGAAGGATGAAAGTCTAAGGCTTGTGTTCAGAAGGTGGCAATGGCAGCATCAGTGGATGGTCTTCCCAAATAATAAAAGACGATCTTTACAGGTATAGTAGCTTGATGCTTTGTGTGGTAGCGAAACTGGAACATTTTCAAAGTAGTCTTTTAGAGTAACACAGTCATGCCCTCAATACGGACTTTTTGTTGCCAACATAAATAAAACAAAATACGGTTGCCATCAAATACATTATGTGTGCTTGTAAACACATTAGTCATACAACCAATTTCTACAATTTATGTTAAATCTAGCAACCTGCTCTTGCTTCACACGATTTATAAGACTACAAAACATCGAGTTTTCTTATTATCCTGAGTTAATTTCTTCGTGGTGGAAATCACATCAAAATCCGTTGCGTAATTTAGAAGAATAAATAATAGTTTAAAAAACTAAAAAACACGCTTTAAAAACCAAACTAAAAAAGGAGAAAATAATTTAATTCAATTAAAAAGCGTGGGGTGCCTTTTGAGGTATTTTTATAATCAATTAACGTCAAGCACCCCACGCTTTTTAATTGAATTAAATTATTTTCTCCTTTTTTAGTTTGGTTTTTAAAGCGTGTTTTTTAGTTTTTTAAACTATTATTTATTTTTTCAGTTTTAGTTCTGCTAACTACCAAAACGTGTTTTTTTTTCTCAATTTTTTTTAAATTATTGAATTGTCATCGGTCCTCGACAAGTTTACAAAGTTTCAATGAAATCTGACCGTTTAAAGTGGGTCAAAATCGCGCTCAAAGGAGTCGGTTACATACAAACATACAAGTGAAGCTAATATAAAGCGTGTAATAAAAACGCGGTCACACAGACAGACACGAACAACGACTTCATTTCGTTAATCTATATACAAGGTGTAACAGAATGGACGCAAGACCTGAAAGTAGTTTGTTCCTAATTGACTACTAAATCGATTTCAGTAACTTTATAAGTATTTTTTTTTTATTATGTACTTTGCCATACCTACCACTGATTGAGCCAAAAAAAATCAATCTTATACTAGAAGAAATAAGACTCAATTTTAAATGCATAAAGTAATGCTTCTTGTAATGTAAGTAATGTTTTGTTTCTTAATAATATCAGTAAGCTTTAAAAAAAATTAGTTTTGATCATCGTATTATACTTTTAACTCAATACTCTAATTGGGGTGTATGAGGTCTTGCGTTAATTATGTTACTCGTTGTATATAAATAAAAAGAAAAGTCCTGACTGACTGCCTGATTCATCAACGCCCAGCCCAAACCCTTGGACCTAGAAAGCTGTGGAAGACGAAATGTCTGCCGTCCGAGGGCGCGATGGGCGGCTGATATTGGTGCCATCGCGGGTAGAACCTGGATAGGGGTGGGCACACTTGGCACAGGAGCGTGAGATTGGCACAAAAAATGAGAGGGCTAAGCTCAGCAGTGAGTGAAGCCGAGCTGTAGATGATTGTGATGAATGATGATGATCTTAGGTATATTTTCTTAGGCACCATTAAACAGTTTTTATGTTTTCAGCCACCCTTAAAGTTCACCCCCTGTGCTCAAAAGAAGAATAACACCTGGCACCTTCCATTCGAAAAAGAGACGTTGGCATCAACATCGCAAATGAATGATGGAACACCAGATCTTTTCAGCTGGGTGTGTTTAAGGCACAAATTATAAATAAATTTATTTGTTTAGTAATAAATGTTTTATTTTATGTAGATAACCTCAAATACAAAATGAAAAAGGAAAGCTTCAAGTTGTCTTTTAAAATGTCGACCTCTTACAAAATAGAACTATAGCTACTGTTTTATATGTCTGTGAACTATAGCTGTACGGTACAAGGATATTTTGGCGCGTGGCGACAATAGGGTACTTATTTTCCAATGTAATAAAACCTATTTTAATTTGAAGATTGGGACGAAATATTTAACAAAAATAAAAATATTTTTTTTTTATCCATTTTCTCAAACGATGACTTTTTATCACGTGATCACACGTTTTTTTTTTTTTTTTTTTTTCAGGGTGGGAAATCATCCAATGACTTCTCCCGCTCTGGGTGGAGCAGGAGGGCGTGTCAGACTTTTACTGACTAAAACCCACCCGTGATCCCTCAGTTGCCTGTGTGCCAGGGGCGACGGTATCTCTTTCGAACAACCCGCAGGCATCGGCCCTTGCGGACCCCACCAGTCCGGCGCACCAGGACACATGGCACGCCGTGACCACCCCAGGAACCAAGTAGCACAAGGGCCCCAGACTACCCTGGCACCCTTGGCTCCCTTGGCCCCCTGCGACGGGTCAGCGCAGTGGCCCCGCCGCCTACCACTTCTCGGCCGCAGGGGATAGGGAGAGCGGCCAACGCTATACCGACACTCCTCTTCCCCTGCGGCCCCACCGCGTCCGCCATCAAACGGTGGCGGCCCCGTCCAGGCCACGGAAGGGAAGAGCGCTACTCAAAAGTACCGGCACTCCTCCTCCGCCGCAGCCTGTAACCCTCAGCCGCGATGCCTCCCATTCGACATCGCGGCCCGCCTCAGTTGCGGTGCACCTCACCGCAACCTACTTTTTGGCCGCTACGTCGTCGGCTTGGAGACCAAAGCCCTGACGAGCGGCCCCACCTTTGGGTTCCTCTTCGCTTCACCGTGGGAGCGGACCACGGCTACTGAGCCCCCCCGCAACGACAATGCGGGAACCCACTGGGGGGGACGTGATCACACGTAACGTCAGCTTTGTGTAAACGGCACCGGTACAAATACTTTGTGTGGCGAAGTTTTAGAAGTATTTGTGCACAGAGGCACCGCACACCAGTGATACCACTTGCTATCCATTAAAAACTATATCAAATACAAAACTAGTTCGAAAAGTTTCAAGTAAAAAATCAAAATGTTTCCTTGCACAACATTTCTCCTAATGTATGAAGGGATCGGAATTTGAAAAAAGCATGATGTAATTAAGTGTTTTAAAAACAAGTAAAAAAATGTACTTAAGTGTGTTAATTATCATTGTACAAATTGTAAATTTCTATTTTGTAATGTAGTTAATATTGCTTGTTGTTAATTTTTCTTTGTTTCAATATTGTCTTATATTTAATTTAATATTGTTTTTCAACTCTCGTGTACAATTGTTTTTTTATTTATCACAGATAAACCCTGAGAGGTTTTCGTGGTGTGGCTTAAATCACGTACGTAATACTTTAACGGCCTTATTCATAAAAGTTATCTAACATCTAAACAGTTGCTAAAGTCTCTTTGAAAACCAGACTTTAGCAACTGTTTAGATATTCGATAACTTTTTATGATTATGACCATAATTAAGTGTTTTGGAATAAAAATATAATCTTGTTAATTATTAAACTCGACATTCACTTGATATCAACTACTTTAGTTTAAACATTGACGTCACGTGTGGTCACGTGATAAAATGTCATCGTAAGGAGCGTTTTGGCGATAAATTCAAAACAACGAAAAATAAATTGAATTTAAATCTTTTGTAATTGAGAAATTGGTTATCAATCCATTTATTTTTAATTTTCTGTTAAGTTCCAATCTTCGTCACAATCTTAAAATTAAAATAGTTTTTAATAAATCGGAAAATACCTGATTGGAACTAATGCCGCCATCTTCGCCATCTTGATTTTCAATACATTTCACAAAACTTTCTCATATCTGTAGGTACCAACAGCGCCCCCATGTTATACGTCATTATTTTGATCGCCAAAAGATCCTACTTTAAATAATGTCCTACTTCCTAATATATCCTACTAATATTATAAACGTGAAAGTTTGTACTTATGTTTAGATGTTTTTTACTCATCACGCAAATACGGCTGATCGGATTTGGATGAAATATGGCACAGATTGATTATATTGGCTATTGATTATAACACATAGGATACTTTTTATCCCGGTCGTACGTTCCCATGGGATAATATTCGACATCCACGCGGGAGAAACCGCTGGCAAAAGCTAGTACTTACTTAATTTAATAAGATAGGACCAAAAAGGTAAATTCTAGCTTTTAAGTCATGGCTGGAAGCTCTTTTTTCTAAAGTCAAGATTTATTTTCTCACGTCAGACGTCAAGACGAAACATGTAAAGTGATTTGGAGAACATTTTAGTTAAATTAATAGTGCTTAATTTTCCTATACCATCATGTCATCAAAGAAGACTGTACACGACCAATCCGTGTCTGATCAGAATGTCAAGATCAACAGAAGGGATACAGGTTAACTTACCCGCATTTTTTAATACTTTGTATTGTATATGTAGGTACCTACTGCAGGATGAGCCATTTTCAAACATTCGTCGTAGAAATCGCTCTGGAAAAGGTATAGGTATTTACAGCAGCTGTCTATTGTCTTGTAACTCAACTGATAGCTCAAAGAACAGCTGTTTTCTTCGACAATACTTATTATAATCCGTACTTTACGTAATAAGGAACTAGTCTAGTAAAGCAAAAATAAAATGTCATTGCTTTCATCAGTAACAATCAGTAATGACAGTGAGCTTGTGGCGCCTACCGTCCGTTCTCTAGTTCGTTAGGTTTTTGGCTACCGTACCTCTAAATAAAAAAAGCGGAACCCGATCACTTTGTTGTTGGTCTGTCAAGAACTCAAGACCCTTTTTGTAAGGATCGGATTATTGAATGAAGTCAATGAAGCCGCGGGCAGTCGAGCACAGTCTTGTGTCGGAACCCCCGACGCCCTTTTCCGTTTTTTTTTTTTTAAACTGATACCTATAGTAAAATAATGATCTTAAGTATGTTTTTCGTTTCCGCGACCAATATTGGCCTAGTGCTTCTTGCATCAAGTGGAATCCTGCTGCGATATTACCAGTCAGCGGTTCATCATGTAAGAGCCTATCCACGTTGCGCCGAATGTTACTGGCTACCCAAACCTATTATTTCAGAGGCTCGTGCTAGCAAGATGTCCGCTCGTCTCCGCCGGAACATGGAACGAGTGGAGATGTTAGCTCGGCCCAACTCTCGCCGACTTCGCTCGCTTTGGGACGAGAAGTGCGCTATTTTACCGCGTGAACGAAGAGATAAGATCAAGAGCGCTTTGGAGGAGGATTACTTTCTTAGTCCTGAGTATGATTTGATGATTTATTTCCCGTGGGATAATTTCCGACCTCCACGCGTGCGAAGCCGCTTGCAAAAGCTAGTGATTTCGTCAATTTATAATCGAAATTACTACAAAGCCATTTTGCGTGAACTGGTGACAAATTGTCCAAAACCCGTTAGGTACCTATATTAGGGGCCATTCAAGTATTACGTAAGCAGATTTTTTTGCAATGATTAACCCCCCCTCCACCACCTCGTCAGCAAAAGTAAGCAAATCTCTTAAATGCTCACGTAAACATTGGTAGCAGACACACAACGTGTCTTGCTCACTTTCGTGTGATTTTGGAATATTGTCATCGTTTTCTACTTTTATTATTATTTTTCATAGGCAAGTACATACAGAGCACATTGTCGAGAGATACAGTCCTTATCTACATCTGCCTTACAATTTAACAACGCCCATTCTAGAGAAAAAGTAGAAAAACTGGGTACTCAACATCTGGGCTATAAAAGCGCTAGGTAGTATAGCAATAGCACATAACTTTCCTAAATAATTGGGCTATCAAATGCAAAAATATTTTTTCAAATTCGACTGGTAGTGCCCGAGAATAGCGCGTTTAAAGAAACAAACAAAAAGCAAACAAACTCTTCAGCTTTATTATTAGTATATTATATACTTAGACAGACATATGACGGCATATTAGGCAATGCTCTATGTGAAGTCCTTTCATGCGAAGCTTGTGTTGAAACATATCTATTGACAAGTTAGCAAACAGTATTTTTCCGTTCCATACCATTTCGTATTTTTAATAAAAGAATCAACGATAATGATTTTTGGTAACGAGGTCTAGAAAGGCCTGCCAGTACCTAGGTACTAAAGCACCCCAGATTCTACATTCTGGTGTTGCCTGAGGCAATACTGAAGATGTTGGACCACCACCGACCGAGTCCATAGCACGCCATTTTTTTCGATCTTGGGCCTTATTTAATTCTTTCCCACTGCCTTAACCCTGACCGTACGTCGTAGCATCGTTCCACCGTAAGCGTGGCCTGCCCCGCTCCTGCAGACACAAAATCTCCATAGATCGTTAGAAAGATTAATTATTTTATGATATTTACGGTTTTTTTACACAGACAAACTGAGCAGTACTTCCTAGCATTGAACGAATCTGCGGGACGGTGGTCTGGACCGGGTGGTATGGTCAGCCGCAAGGAACATGCTGACAAGAGCCGGGAGTTGCGACTACGGCAGACGTGGCTCGTCAACTTTAGTGCTCAGGTTTGATCAGATCAATACGAAATATAACATCACGCCAGTATTCCCCGAAGGGGCAGACTGGAGTGAATTATTAACAGACTTTAAAAAAAGGAGGAGGTTATGCAGTGGGCGTTTTTTAATTTGGTGGAAATTTTACTATTTTTTTTAATCTTAATCCTCTTTGTGTATGTTGATGATGTTATAAAATTCCCTGTCACTGTTGAACCTACTACTAAAAAGCCAAAAAAGAAAATGATTGTACAAAAATAAAAATAAACACTTCCCACCATTAGACCAACGAGGTAGTCAGGAGTTCCACGATGAATATTCTGCGTTTTTTGTAGCCATAAAGTTTAGAACGTAACGACCGAAGTAGAACGAATCGTAGTTACCTATTTGGGATATGATTACTTTTTAGGTGGCGTATCATTTATGTGACTACATAGCTAAAGGACAGAAGGAGATGTTGGTCTCCAATCGCTTAAGAAGTATCGCCGATGTTGTCCTGGAGAGAGTTGCTGAAATCTTGGGTTAGTATTCACACGGCTCTACGTCGCAGGCAATTACAACCCTCGTAAAGTCTAGCAGGGTTGCGATTGGCTGTCAGTCTTACTGTTGAAAGGTGTCATAGTATACGACTCGTAGATGTAGGTACGGTTTACCTATCTGGATAGGCAAAATAAGCAATAATTCGACTTGTGAATGCCAGTATCCACAAGACAAAATGTTCCATAATTCGTTGTAGGTGGTATTTGGCAACCAGACCCTCAATAGTCTAGATTATTCTGGGAGATTAATACATACAAACACAGAATCACGCCTTGCTTCTAGGGTTGATCAGAGGATCAGTACCTACCTACCTATAGTACACCCACATTTCGATAGTTATTAGGTCCCGTGGACTAGGGAGCGAGCCCGTTGTCATCAAGCGGGTACAAATCCGGACTCCGGGTTGCTACTGAGAAATTCTAGATAGAAAAACTAAATTACACTTTGCCCGACTTGGGAATCGCACCCAGGACCTCATGCAGAAAGAACATTGATGTTCTGATATTGATTGATTTCTAACTATTTCCATGTTCTATTATAAATGCTAGGTGAACCAAAACCGACCCGTACGAACCCCGGTCGTCTCCCTCGGTTCATGGTTGCTATTTCTGATCGCATCGCTGTCTGGATCGAGAACGCGGTCTACCGAGCTGATGCCAGTGAGCCCCTTGGAATGTCCAGGGGACCTGACGACCATATACGACTCGACGCCGAAAAACCACTCATTTGCTGATGATATAAGAATCAAATTGCAAAGAGGGGGTGAGTTGACTCTTTACACATTTTAGATTTGTAAAAAAATGCTCATCCGAAATATAATCGTAAATTCGTAAGTGATAAATTGTCATTAAAAAACAGAAGCAGTGAACTTGTTTATGAATGCTAGCGGTCATTTTATGGACATACAACTTTCTAAAGTAGAAATATGATGGTATAATGGAATTTTATGAGACTACAATAATGCATAAACCGCTATAGAATGAGGTGATGCAATCATTTTACATTTTAATAGATGTGTTACCAGCTACCTTAAGCGCACTCACGTTCAGAGATACTCAATCAATCTTTATTGGAAACCAAATTATTAGTCTAGCCGAAAAAATCAAAAATGTAGGTACGGAAACCTGTCCTGAAACACTTGGCTTCTGTAATACTCCTCCAGCAGGCTTAGCATGACGCTTTTATTTCTACTCTACCGTAGAATAGAAATTGCTTTTCCACATTTCTCGGTACAAAAATGTCAACTGTCTACACGGAAACGTAATATTTGTCTACTCTTCCGTCTACAAAACGGTTCTCTACGGTTCGTGTGCTAAGCCTGCAGACCGTATTCCGGCCATGGCGGTCAACCTCAATGGACACTAGCATTCGCTCCGGGAGATATTATAGTGTAGAAATGTGTGTGTGCACTCTCTCTTCCCTCACCCTCATAGTCCGATTGGGCGGTAAGACCGGAGAGAGATCAGGGGGCCGATTCTACTAATTTGCAACGTTACACGTTAAATTGTGTTTCCACAACAGTTCGATTTCGATCGCCGTTCGATAGTTACATAAAAAGTCATTCTACTATTTTATAAGCAAAATGGAAACTAAACTTAAAACGAATTGCAACTGAACTGTAGCGGGAACACAGCGGGTAACCCGCATTACCAACATGCCAAAATAATATGTTTTATTAATACCACAAAGAAAAAAGTTGAATCTAAAAATGTTACTAAACACGAATATGTGGCACTAAAAGTATTTTCTATAATTAAAAGACATAATGATCATAATTTTATCATTAACTTTGTCCTATAGTAAACGTCACGCTCATGTTCGATTTTGTTAGTAGAATAGGTTTTGACATTGTTTCAATCGATCGTTGGCGTAACTAAAACGTAACCGCAGCTGTGTCGCAGCTGGACCGTTGTTCATTTTAGTAGAATGCGAAAACGCTTAAAAGTGGTGATTCGGTTGCGGTTCTATTGCGTTTTTTTAACAAATTTGTTAGTAGAATCGGCCCCCTGGCACAGCTCAACGTGTTTTCTGAGCACGGCGGTATCACACCGCTAATTTCTGTATTGTCCGTTTTCTAAAATTGGATAAGCCGAGGTACGTTTTTTGTTACTAAGAGAACGAATGTTGCGAGAACTGGAGCCTATATTCAGCAGTGATAGCAATACAAATTTCAGCTTAGATAGGCGGCAAATGGAAAAAAGAATTCCTTGAAATCTCAGAAAGGTTTCAACGCTAGGATCATCGCGCAGAAAAGGGAACTTTACAAGTCTAGAATGCTTAATTTATAAACTATTTTTGCAATAACATAAATCAATAAACGACTTGTAATTGAAACGCGTCCATACCTTCATAACAAGCAATTAATGTGAGCTCAGTGAATGACTAAATTATGAGAAACGCCTACATTTTGATCCAGTTATGTATAATTATATACGTAACCTTATATACCAGTATTTAACACCGACATTTATGCTTTTAATTTACACTTTTATGTACTTTGCATACTGGAAAACAAAGAAGTTAATAGGTACGTTATTTTCTGTATGATAATTCCTACTCTTATGTAGTTATGTTATGAGTACCTATTATGACAATATGGAGTGCTTTTATTCAATTTTACTATTAAAATAACGCCACTTAAGTTGACGAGGAAATAATTTATTAGAAGTTATAAACTCAGGTAGGTACAGTCATTCAAATTGAGACAGGGAAATCAGAATAGTCAGAATTTGTTCAGTTTTCGAGTCCGACAGTCAGAGTGAGGATTGAAATAAAAGTTTCAAATGACCCTTCAGCTACAGCCAACCCCTTTTCCCTTTCTGGGAAGCCTATATCCTGTATCCAGCCCACCAAATTCAGGACCTACCACTGTCGTAGCAGGCAACGCTCTTTTTCTATTAGGCAGATCATACACTACAACGTGACGGAAAAGGAGCCAAATTCGCCGTTTTTATTGAATTTCTTATATCGACGTGCCCCCGCGTGTTACTTTTCGGCACGTCGCACAGTGGGCTGAAACGGGCCGGTAAAGGACTTAGCATTACAAAAAAAAAAGTTTCTTTTTCTGAAATTTTAAATATTGTGTTGGATTTATTTATCGATTATAAGTAATTATTTCTATGAGGGTCGTTCAGATAACTTAGTATTTTCGGAGTTATAAATATCCAAAGTAATTTTTGTATGAAGCAAAAGAAAAAAATGTGAAAATCTCGAAATTCTCAAATTTTCTCAAAGAATTGACTCTACGTATGCATAGTACGTATATTTGTCCTATTTTAGCGCCTATTCTCGGGTTGCGATTTTCTGCGATTTGGTCGCAATTTCAAATTTTGTTCTCTATTCCACACCACCATAGAGTTTAAGAACTAGGCGCGTTTTTTTATGTAGTGGTCTCCCCTTTAGGCCTAATCCACTAATAAAATAAATAAATAAATAAGTAAAAATCACAATCACTACTGGCCACTGCACTGTTTTAATTTAATCACTGTCAAGGGTATCCACATTAACGAATGAATCTTTACGATAAGCGTTTTCCCATCTTCTATTTAAATTATAACAAAATTTTGCACAAAACAACTTTAAGGTCTTTTCGTGATCATCACTTAATTCGACTAAAAATTTTGACCTTATCTCACTACACAAACTGTCATTACTTTTAATACTGCCACTGTTTTTTAAAATAACGAAAAGATCAAGGTTTGTCACTAAATTTTCAAACATTTTCACAAATACAAAATAACAAATAAGTAAGTAATGAATGTGTGGGGGTAGTGCGTCTATTATGGTGGGTAATAGAACACTGAAGTACGTTTGAATGCAACCGAACATTCCGTAGATACCCTATCGTTGCACCAATCACGTTACGACACGTCATAACTTGTTGTTGCGCTCGCGCACTCTTATCCCTTGATTCCCGGAAATAAGTCTCAAAACAAATTACGTCATACCTACCTATGGTGGTGGAAAATGTCGAACATTGTTTTTTTTTAAAAGAACTAAGTAGGTATTGAGGTTTTCAGGCCGTTAAGTATACCTACATTATTTTCAATTTCAATTTAATTGGAATAAATTGCTTAACTAAAATAACATGACTCTTCATACAAATTTGATATGGCTATATCTCCGAAAGTACTCGTTAAATTAAAAAAAGTCAGAGAATAAAAACGTTTTAAATTTATGTCTAGATACCAAAAAAATACATTTGATCTCTTAAGACCCAACCTTGTAATCCCAGCCCACTGTGCGTCGTCACGCCACGCGTTGTAGTGTGTGATCCGCGGGATCGCAGCCTAACAGATACCGCAGCTTATCAGAATTACGCACGTAGCAACCGCAAACGTCATCAATATCAACTGGGTGTAGCAAGTTATCAATTTCCATTCTTTGATAAATATGCAGTAGCCACTTTTATCTAAGTATTTACAAAGCTTGGCGACAAAGCTGCATTGCTTGGTGACCTTCAAGGGCCCTATATAATACGTCTGCCTTCCTTATGACGATATAGTTCACATTGACAAGGCTCAGCAGCAGTTCTTCCCAATCCAACAAAATGAAATACTTCGTAAGTTATATTTGGATTATTTTTATCAGATAATAAGATATGGCGGAGTAACATTTTTACCTAAAAAGACCCCACTGGGTCAAGGGTGGTCGTACATCACACGGAATTTGCGTCGGGCGTAACTTCGTTAACTTTCTGGGAGTACGCTCGACGCAATAACGCATCATCGTGCATCGGTTGAGTGTTTTTTATCTACTTTTACGTTCTGGTTTTACGCGACCGACGATACGCTAAGGTTAAGATATAGATTCGCCTATTACATATAAAAAACAAGTGTTCAAAGCACAAACTAAATATTCGGCTTACCTTACTCATAATATGAGAAAACTGTTTGCTGAGCTTCCATTTAAAAAACAACTCAAACAACTGGAGATGCCATAGAAACGTTTGACATGTTCCATGATTTGGCCCTTCAGCTGTATGAGCAGCTGGTCTATTCTGTTCAAATATCAACGTGAAAACTTACGTGAGGTGAGTTCGAAGTGAGCCTTCCACTTCACCTAAGTATTCAGTGAGGCTTTTTTTATGGAATAAATTGGCTACTCGCATTTATGGACCCTATGCCATTGTTATATGATTAGCTAAACGAATTTCTATTTCCAGCTGGTTTTCCTCGTCGTCTGCGTGGCTCTGACCGCCGCTTCTCCCCAGTTCATTGCCGCCTGGCCAGGATATGCCGGTGTCGTTCCTGCCTCTAGGGTTTGTATTAGATTCAGCTCAAAAACAAACGAAACGTCGTTACGTTTCAAGAAACAAAAACATGAACTCTCCTCAACAGCACCAGAAATTATTCAATTGTGTGTTGTTTTTTTGGCTATGTTTGTTTTATTAGAAACAATGATGTTAGTAGGTATCTCAGTGCCTGTTGGTGGAAAAGAAGAATTTCCTGACGTTTTAACGAGTATTCTAACTATAAATCATAAGCAGTCTGCTCAGGTATTTGACTTCATCGACTGATATCATCTACCGTAGCTACGGGATCCTCTCAACTTACAGATTCACTAACAACCATTCTCTTTTGTCCACAGACCGTGGTTGCAGGTCCTACCGTGGTGAACGAGGCCGCCCCTCGCTTCTTCGCCCCTGGATGGCCTGGCTGGTACTAGATCTCGACCATCATGACCCCTCGCCATACAAACCCTTAGCAACTTGTACCTACTTTGTCCATCTGTTCAACCAGAGCATACTCGTTTCTTGTAAATATTGATCTGTAACTTCCGTACCTATATAAATAAAATTAAAAGTATAGTCTATAATTTGTTGTTTTAATAAAATGAAAGAAAACCTATCATCCTCCTAAGTAGAGAGATTTCATGTTACAGAATGGAAAGCACCGCACGGCGAACGTCTTACAGGTCAGACGGCCAGCCGGCTGGCTGTTAGGTATAACGGCCAGTCAACACCTGATGAGGGACTATTGCAGTGTTCACTGTAAACAAATTTACTTATTATAATTCATTTAATGGGATAAAATGAACTTAGGGGGGCTGTATTGATGAACATACTGGACACATTTGATTTCCGCCGGCTGTCCAGGCGCTTCCACTTAACAGTTAAAAATAAATCGAGTACACTGTGAGCATCTCAAAGCTGACAGAAACATGCAGTTATGTTTGGGTAACATGAACGTTTTGCAGGAAAGCCCTAAGAGACAGTCGACACCTGGCATAGCGCAGAGCATTAATTAAGAGTTTTCACTGCAAAAAAATATGAACATTGCAAACATTGAAATAAAGTTGAAAATAAATAGTCTAAGTACTCCGAAGCGGCCAGAAACATGCAGAAGTTTGCGTGACATGACATGGGCGTGTCTTGGTGAAGTTGTTGATGATGATGTTGTATGAGTTGATTGTCTAAAATAATAAGGTGGACTACCATTCACCTTTCCATCATGAACAAGGCCCGCCTACTGCAATCTGGCTATAATTTGATGACCAAATGGAGAAGAATAAAAACCATATTTGAGACCGTTGGTAAACTCGTGTTGACCAACTTATAGTAGATTATCAAAAAAAAAATTATCTACTGCTTAGTTAACTGTGCCGTAACGTCACGTAACATCAATCCTACAACTAGGGTGTGAAATTAGACATTCCTGGTCATTTATTTGTGTTTATATTTATATATAGTGAGGCATAAATATTATATCTATCGTAGGTACTTGTACTAGCTGACCCTACAGACATTGTCCTGTCTTAACTATGAATATTGAATTCGCATTGGTATTATATTAGAAACGTTAATATGGCCGTTAAGTTTTCTTAAATTTTCTAATACCTATTAAGTGCAACTTTCTTGTTTTTTTTTTTATAAGAACCTTCTCCTCACTATATCAGACACAACAAAAATGAATTAGCAAAATTGGTCCAGCCGTTCACACTTGTGATGCCGTGACCAAGGGAAATAGGGATTCATTTTTAGGTACATATATATGTCGTGGCCATATCGTAGATTTGCTCACTTCATGAAATGCTCGAGAATTTTGTCTCGAGAAGACGGTCGACGTCAGGGGCACCCCGAGATTCGGTTTGGATAGGTTCCTTTAAGCCCTCCAGACAGAAATAGGAGCCCCACGCAGTGGGATTCCGTCAACCTGACGTCAACCGTCTTCTTCTGTAATATAAGAACCAAAAGAAGACGAGATTTTCATGAAATACGACCATTTCATGAAGTGTATTCACTTTATTTTGTGTTTTAATTTATTTTCGTTTTATTTATTCATATGACAATGAAAGAAAACAATGGCGAGGAAACCGGCATGTCGTAGAACCTAAAATTGTAAGACATGTGACAGCCACCAACCCGCATTAGGCCCGCGTGGTGAAATACGGCCCGCTCCCTCTCGGCCTGTGTCCCAGCAGTGGAAACAATATAGGGTGATTAATGTGATGATGCTCAAAAATATTTAGGTACCTGCCTCTACATATTATGCTTTTATATGTAAAATAACTAGCTATAAACTAAATATGTATTATTGATATCTAGCACTGATGTACCTGCCTACATGTAAATTAGCAACGTAACTTCCAAGAAACAATGGATTATGTCTATAAATCAGCACGAAAGCTAGTATGTAAATTCGATGAATGACTAAATTATCAGGGAAGCCCGCATTGTTGTCCATAACCTCATTTAGTTATATACATATATCTACCTACGTAGCTAATTGCATAGCATTTTTGGAAAAAAACGTCGTGGTGAAGAAAAGCGAAGTATGCTGATTGCGAAGACTTGTATTCTAATGCAGCCTTTACTTGCCTGGAAAAAGTATGCGTCTTCGGTACACATGACTTCTAGTGTAGTCGAAAAGAAGCTAAAAAGTAGCTACAAAGAGAAGAGTATCCATTAGGTAGGTACATACTTTGGGGAAATTATGTTATGTAACTTTTGACAGCATCAGAGCGTCATCTGAGCTTTTCTGGGAAACTAAGTAACTAGGTGGGTACTGGTGACTAGAAAGATAGTGTTGAAAACCCAACCCATTGCACTAATAATGTGATAAATTATTTTATTTCTGTAAGTAGGTACACACGGCTACACATCAAGCTATACATTTCCAGTATGAGCTGATCTCGCATTGTATAGGATTTCCGTACCGTGCTAGATCAGCGTAAACTGGAAATGTATTGCCGTGGCGTTGGCTTGATGTTTAGCCGTGTGTATAAAACACTTTTTCACCTCACAGCCTCGGATTCTGTTTGTCATTCGAAATCTGAGTGGAAAAGTGCATTTTATCAATTTGAGTTTAAAGAGTTTTTGAAATAGGTACGAACCTTTCTGTTCAATACTTTTCATAATGGAACGTGCACGACGAAGGGTCTGCCATCTGGTAGCGCAAATCCGAAGTTTTACGCATTCATTACTTGAAATTGACACCTTACGTAATAAAATAATCTCATGAAAGAAGTTAAAAAATATAATTATTAATTGTTGTGTTTCTGGATGCTCGAACACTTCAAGGAAAAATAAAAATAAATCAAATGGTGTTGAATTCTATTACTTTCCCACGGATTTTACTCACTTTCCTTGGTTAAATAAATAAAGTTGGTAAATGCAGTAAAAAAATGTGTAAGTATGAGTTCCAAAACTTTTAGAAATTACTCAAAATTTTAGTTAGTTTTCGCTTTAACACTATCTGGAGAATTTTGAAAGTAAATTAAAGCACAGATGTGCTTACATTTTTCAGATAGGCCTGCCTTACATTTGGAATTTGCTCTTCTTATATACGTATTTATATTGTTATCAAGCTGAAAAGAAGGCGACATGAACATAAATAATAATATAGACAAAATATTTATCTACGTGAAAAATGAGTTCAGAAAATACCGTCGTGTCCTCGTGGACGCGATCGGCGGCGGCGATCTCTCGCGTCCGGCCCTGCACCCTAATTGCCTTACGCAATTAGGGTGCAGCGTCTGATTGTCGCGTCTTAACGCGATCAATCATAATTGGTTTAATTTTGACAGTTCAACAATATTCACTGTGTTATTTACATTGTTGAGCAGGCTCATTTTTTGAACATATGAAGCAATGGTTTAGCCATCTGTTTCAAAACGAAACAGATTATGATTAATCGTGAGATATGCAATTTGGGTGCTGGTCTAGGCCATGGTACGGAGCGAGAGTGCATGGGTAGCCGTCCCCTCCTTCTGCGAAGCAGTACTATGCTCGCGAAGAGGGAGGCGGCGCACGTGAGGGAGAGGCAGTATATGCGCCCTCACGGCCTTCGCCGAAGGAGACGCCCTGCGCGTCGGGAATCCCAGGCTGATTCCCGTAGGCGCGGGCTTTCCGACGCCGAGTAATGGGTAGCTCGCTGTCCGGTAAGAACCAAGTCCGGGTCGACGGCGCGTTGTGTTCCACACGCGCCTCAAAGAGATGTCAGCAACAACCGATGGGGCCTGCAAGGGCCGATGCCTGCCAGTGATGCGGGTTGTTCGAAAGAGATACCGCGGCCCCTGGCACACAGGCAACTGAGGGAACACAGGTAGATTTTAGTCAGTAATAGTCTGACACGCCCTCCTGCTCCACTCAGAGCGGGAGAAGTTATTTGATCAAATCAAAATCAAAAGTCATTTATTCAAACTAGGCTGAGAGTCAGCACTTTTTGAACGTCAAAATTACACTAGACAGTCCCCAAAAAACGCCCACCCTTCGCCACTTCCTAGTGCTTTAGCTGGGAAGAAGAAGTGGCGGAACAAACTCCCCAGCAGCAGAGCTGTCTGTTAAGTTGGAAGAACTTGATTCTATAAAATAATAGGTAAGTACTCGTAATTAACATTCAACAATAAATGAAAAAAAAAACTATTAATAAAAAATTAAAAAAAATGGTTTATACAGTCAAATAAAATAAACAATGATATGAAGGAGCTCATATTATGACCTGTCAGTGGGTAAGCTAATTCTGGTGAAAGAACACAAACGTTGTCTTGAGTTAATCACAGCGACCAACAATTCTTATCGTTTAAGTAGTCGTTGATAGTATCCCTTAAAACAAAGGTTGGATTTTACTTTAGCTTTAAACGCATTAAAATGTAAATCTAGCAAAGAAGAGGGAAGCTTGTTATAAAAGGTTATACCAAGCCCAACAAATGAGTTATGAACTTTATGAAGCCGGTGAAAGGGAGCACGTAGTTTGTCCTTAATTCTAGTATTAATATTATGAATATTACTGTTTTTAGTGTATATTTTGCCTACATAAGATGTTAGCGAAGATGAACGTGAAATACCAATATCTTTAAAAAATTCTCTCAGAGAAACTGTAGCACCTAGTTGGTAAATTGCACGAACAGCTCGTTTTTGAAAAACAAAAATATTTTAAATGTCAGCGGCTTTGCCCCACAGCAGAATGCCGTAGGACATAACGCTATGAAAATAACTAAAATAGACAAACCGAGCTGTATCTACGTCAGTGTATTGTCTTACTTTCCTGAAGGCGTAGGCGGTCGAACTGAGCCTTCTCGCTAGGCTTGATATATGTGATCCCCACTGAAGTTTAGCATCTACTGTTATGCCCAGAAAAACTGCTGAGTCTACAGTTTCAAGCACCTCATTACCTAAGACAATGTTGGGTCCCAGATTTCTTACATTCGGTAAAGCGAACTTTATACATTTCGTTTTCTTGCAATTGAGAACTAGATTATTCGTGGTGAACCAATCCGTAACGCTTGAGAGTGCAATGTTTACGTCGTCAAAATCTTGTGTGATGATTTCCCACCCAATGCACAATTTCCTGAAACATACAAAGCTATGGCTCCATTAACAGTTCCAACAATCTGCCTAGCCTTTTTATATGGGGTCGGCGGTTTCCAGTCTCAATGGATGCAGATGAATACTTACCAGTATTTTACACGGAGCAACTGCCTATCTGACTTCCAAAACCCAGTTACTGGTAAATACAATACCCTATTATTAAGGTAAGAGCATCTTCCATTAATAGTTCACTTAAAATTATTACTGAGCTTCCAACGCGATCAAACGCCTTCATCACAAATTCGTATCTATTGCTCTGACAACAAAGCAATATACACCTTTATCTATACAAAACCAGATGACAAAGTAGACCTAATAAATTATAACGCGCTCCATATCTGGTAATGAAGCGAATAATTATATTATGTACCATTTTTCCTGACAACTGGTATTTTCATTTGATATTCAGATAGGCGGTTCTGACCTTAGCAGGGTCTAGGCTCGGGTAGGCTGCCTGTACCTAATGCTGACGACCTTCAAGGGCCCTATATATGCGTCCGTCTTCCGTGAGACGGTATAGTTTGCACTGAGAAGGCTCTACAGCAGTTCTAGTGAGATCTACAACACTGCCATCAAAATGAAATACTTCGTAAGTATTATTTTATTTAAAAGTTTGTTTTTAAGAATTGAGTTTCTATGTTTTTACAAACCTTTAAAGTTTGCTTTGGAGCGAAAACCTGTGTCTTTATCTAAAAAATATCCATGAAAAGGGAGCATGAATTTCCAATTTCCTTCATTTCATCATTGAAACATGTATTTTATAGGGCAGCTCGAAAGTCCGACAACCAGTCTTACCAAGGGGTATCGTGTTACCTAGTAACTGGATTGTGGAGGTCAGATAGGCCGTCGCTCCACATAAAATACAAGTATTCAGCAATTGGTTAGACTGGAAGCTGACCCCAAAAATAGTTGGAAAAAGGCTAGGCAGATGATGACAGGGTATTTTAATACCTATCTCTTGAAAACAATGTTTAAAAATTTGTTTTAGGTACATGTGCCTGGAGTACAGCAGTTTTGTACAGCAAATTTGTTTCATAATATCTTTCTATTTGACAGCAAAATTATAAAAACCATATCATGCGGTAGGTATGCATGTATTGTAAATAAGTATTTTCACAATTTCAGCTGGTCTTCCTCGTCGTCTGCGTGGCCATGGCCGCCGCTGCACCCCAGTTCTTTGCCTGGCCAGGATATACCGGATTTGCTCCTGCAGCTAGGGTAAGTAAAAATCTTTACAAGTTTAGGCAGAATAAGTCAATTCAATTCAAGATTTATCTGCAAGAATATGGTTCCTTGAATTTAGTCTCATTGTTAAAATATAAAAATTGTCATAATCGCATTTTTGAAAGCTCGTCAAAGACGTTTGCCTCATAAGTATCAAAACCATCATCAGCAAAATTGTAATTAAAGAACAGCCAAACTTGTTGAGGAATTAAATAAGTAAAGGTATTATTATAAAGTAGAATATAAAAAAAAATAGTACAACTATTTCTTGCCGTTCATTGTTGTATAACACACAGCCAGGTTTCTTTGAAAATTCGTTTTTGATTTATCGTTTAATTAATGACGTACCATTAGAGTGTTTCGATATTGAAATACATTCACATTATCTCTCGAGGTCACGGTTCACCTTTAATTTAAAAAAAGAAATGCATGCATGATTGGCTTATGCAATTCTACGAAAAATCTAAAATTCGAATTTCAAAAGCAGCGACGCTGCCGCGGCAAAAGTTTTCTGACCTTGTCTAACTTTTACATTGCTTATTTCTTCTATTACCTGACGTAATAAAATAAATATTTGTTGCACTAAAATCTAGCCATAGATCATAATATCCGTGTAGGGGAAAGCAAACCTCCCTATTCGAAGGAGAGGTTACTGAGTTGTAAGTGCAGAAACGGAAAGACAGGCAGAGAGTTTGGATTTTCTAATAAAGATAACGGATATTCACTTTAGTGAACTAGTGAATCATATTTTCCATTTTCTCCACAGACCCTTGTCGCTGGCCCTACCGTGGTGAACGGACTTGGCGCCCGCTACATCGCGCCTGGGTACGTCGGTCCAGCTTACTTCTAAGCACAGATCTTCGTCGCTCTTCCTAACAGCTGATGTTACTCGCACTTTGTCCATTAGTTCTCATTCTGTATCATCTTGTAAATACTGATCTGTTATTAATAAATTGAAAGTATTATGTAAATATTATTGTGTTGTTTCTATTTCCTTGTGTTATTGTTCTCGAAGAAGATTCAGTTCTGTGGGACTCAGACAATCATGCAGATGGAAATTCTTTTATGACTTACTTCTATGATTGCACTATAGACATTCAGACACAGTACATTTTCGCAATTATTATAACCGTGTTGTCAGCGATCGACTGTGAGCGTCATGCATTACAGTTTACTACTTTTCCACACACATTAAACTTTTCGTTCACACCGAACCAACAATACGCTATTAGTGAGCCTGCTCATAATCGGCAACTGACTACGTTTAGTGTGATTGTAGCCTTAGTATCTATAAAAGATTCAATAAGCTCATTAGGTATGTTTAAAGATTAAAAAGTAAATTATGGTATTCGAATGACCCGTTTTCCGTTATCTAAACTGAGCATTGAATTAATTTCAATTGCCAAAAGTATCTTAACCAGTTCCAGATTTAAATCTCTGTTCGAAGCAGACACCAAAGATGGTTGTTCTGAATCGAAGCGGCATGGACCAGTTATTGTATAATACATACGTTACGCTGGCGATTTTAATCTGGTTAAACGGTTTATTTAATAAGCCATTATGTTCGAACTGATCAGAGCACACAGTTTGAAGCCTTAATTGAAAATCAAAACATTTTTTTTGTTAGCCTGCACTGTCCCAATCCTTTGTAAAGCCCTCCCTCTCTACTCCCTCCATCGCCCACGAGCCTGCGCGTCCTCCTTCCAAATTTAAACTAACTTGTTTAGATAAAATAGGCAGAAAATAAGCAGCTTTTCAAATGTCATCTTTTTCTTGCCTTTATCTGAATTTATTTAGGGGTCGGCGTAACATGTATTTTCTTTCGTACGTCTCTATGCAAGGTGAAGTTTTAGTCACCGTTTAAATTTTTCAGGGTGATAGTACCCGGGAAATTGAACAACTTTCTTTCTTCCTTGAGTAAACATGATCCTAGAGTCCCTAGCGTAGAAACAAATATTTTTTTCTTAAAAGCCGTCGTAAGAATCAGAATCGTGTACTGAATCTGAGGTAAAAAGGTTTCGCGTTGATGTCCCTGCCACTCTGTATTATCTTTTACAGTCCATCCACCGTTTCTTTGGTCATTCCGTACTGTTATTAATTTTTATTCTAAGTATCTTACGTAACTCTGTGTATTTATGCAAAGTCAACTTGTCAATTACTATCGCAGTCATTCTGTCAGGCATTTCTCATAGAACTTTTCTTACACGTGGAAATGCATTCTTAGACAGTGTTAAAACTTATGCGAGGGCAAAGTTTAATAAACATATAACAACAATCAATATTATTTATAGGCAAAATACGTGAAAGTTATATTTTATGGTAGAAATTGTTTCATGCCAATGGCGTCTGCGCCGAATAAAATTAACATAGTTTTAAGATTCATGAGTATTCAAAGAATTTTAATGTACCGAATGAAGTTACGTAAATGATGTCAGTATAAGTAATTTGAATGTTTATTGGGATTAGCAAAACTAATATTGTTTCTAGGCAAACTAAATTACTGTTGGGGTAGGTTTCCTATGTATTCAGAAGTGTAGAACTCCACTAAATCAATATTCAAGTCTCGTTGCCAAAACGTTATTGAAATGTAAAAACGTTATGTTACTTTTTGCTAGCTTCTGTCCGCGTATTTTTTTTTTTAGGCTGGGAAATCATCAAATAACTTCTCCTGCTCTGGGTGGAGCAGGAGGGCGGGCGTGTTAGACTTTTACTAACTAAAACCCACCCGTGTTCCCTCAGTTGCCTGTGTGCCAGGGGCCACGGTATTTCTTTCGAACAACCCGCACCCCTGGCAGGCATCGGCCCTTGCGGGCCACTTCAGTTGGTGCTGATAGCTCTTTGAGGCGCGCGTGGAACACAACTCGCCGTCGACCCGGGCTTAGTCCTTATCGGACAGCGAGCTACCCATTACTCGCCGTCCGAAAACCCGCGCCTGCGGGAATCAGCCTGGGATTACCGAGGCCCAGGGCGTCTCCTGCGGAGGCTAGGGCCGTGAGGGCGCATATACTGCCTCTCCCTCACGTGCGTCGCCTCCCTCTTCGCAAGCATCACTGCTTCGCAGAAGGAAGCGACGGCTTGTCCCGCGTATTATGCCGATAAAAAGTCTGCAGCCTATATCGTTCGCCAGGGCTCAAAGTATCCACCTACCAAACTTCATCAAAAACGGTCTAGCCGTTTCGGAAATTAGCCGGAACAAATAGATAGACAGATAGACAAAAAATTTATGAATTGTTTTTTGTTAAACTACCATATATATCTACTTTTGTATGCATAAGTAAGAAGCTGTTATTTTGACATTACAAACGGTAAGTATACATAAATCGAAACATTTTTAATATTGGAATCCACTAGGTACTGCAATGGACTTAATAACATTTAGAGTAACAATAACCTACACATACATAAGAAGCAAAAGACGTACTTAAAAAAAAAATGGGAATTAATCGCGCCATTTCTTCCTCCCAGCTAAAGCACTACACTAGAAAGGGCGGGCGATTTGTTGGCAGTCTTATATAGTTTTGACGTTCAAAAGTGCTGAACTTCAGCCTCGATTGACTAATTTAATGTTTTTTTTTTAATTAGAAAAAACATTTATATCCTTTATGTATGCGTTTGCAAAAAAACTTAAGCCGTGTCGGCACGCTCTCGGTTGTATGACCCGTAATTTAACTATACAAATAGTGGTACACGAACAAAATAAAACTAAAAGGCTGCTAAACGAATGGGTAAAAAACATTTTAATCAGTGTTTTTTTTGCCATTCACGCAATAAAGGTACTCTTTATTATACCTACGTGTTATGTAATACAATGTAATTTGGTATAAAAATGATGTAAATCTCACTGGTCGTAACCGTCTTAGAGAGATAGTAAAAGTGGTCAGACTTGAAAAAAAAGACAACTACAAATTGGTTTGCTTCGGCCGACATAACTGCCGCTCTCATTTTAAAGCACCACATTATTAAATTAAGAGACATTATGATTAAATTCGCTAATTAATAAGATTCAAGAATTTTTATTTTTGCGCTAAGTATTTCTAATTTGGTGTTCAACATGCAGCCTGGCAGAAACTCTATGGTCACTATTCTAAAATTAAAAATTAATTTCGTCTTCTGTCTAAAGTCACGCGTCCTAACCGAAAGTGATTGTCACGCGAGCCTGCGATTACGCGATCGTTTACATGAATTATGTCTTATGACGTACAAACGCATACGCGTTTAAACTGTATTACAGTAAATACTTACTGTAATACAGTTTTCACTTTGTATTCAAATGATTGATTCCAATAGATACAAACGCGGCATTATTGTTCGCGCGAGAATATTCATAAAGCGAGCGTGGCGATCGTATACTCGCTAGACAATCGCCTTGGGTTAGGACACGGCCTTTAACAGTCCTATAGTCTATCGAAATCAGTCTGTAAATGTATTCATATTATGCACGAAATATAACATAGAATGCTGAAACGTTTTCTTCAGTATTTTTGTTTCACGAAAAACCAATTGTAGAAAGACGACAACGAACGTTCAAAGCATATGACAATACCAAGCGATAGATTCAGGAAGGAACAAAGAGAATGTAGTACCTAAGTAATTGGTACAATAATGCACGTTACCTACAGTTCTTTGGTCCCACGTATCCAGTTACATCATAATGAGAGGATTCAGCTGGTTTAGCTTAGAAAGGCTTTCGAAAGGCGTGCTCCGATGTAACGTCTTACATAAAATTAGTCACGGTAGTGATATGTCAATGTTTTTGTTGTTTGGGAAGTAAACGAGATAAACTGCTACAATTAAGATTACTTCATAGATATTTGCAGGACACATTCAAATATGCATATCTACCGCTTCCACTTGCCCAGACAAGACGTGGTAGACCACAAAAAACTTTCAGACAAATTGATCCAGCTCGAAGGATCATATGAACAATCCGTTTACTTCCCAACACAGACACTGCTGTAGCACTGACTTTCGATACAAGGGTTATGCAGTACAATAACTCGCAACAGCAATATAATCAGTCTATAATTTTTCCACTGCTGGGACTCATGGCTCCTCACTATGAGAGGGCCGTAATCCACCACGCGGGCCCAGTGCGGGTTGGTAGAGTCAGTCACATGTCATCGATTTTTTGGTTCTATTACATAGCGGTTTGGTGGTTCGGTTTTGAGAGCAGTGGTGAAGAAATAATTCACACAAAGTTAAGTGCTTGTCTCGGTTCGAACCTACGACCTACAACTTGTAAGTCGCGGCCATTACCATTGGGCCACCGCTGCTCATCAGCAGACCATGAGCTGACCATGTGCAAGAACTCGACGACGACTAATTTGTATAAAGTTAAGAACTCTGGCAGTGCTTGTAAAACAAATCTTTGCTCTCATTAAAGAAAGTTGACAACCTAGAACTGAAACAAATATTATTTTGTTAGAACATCATCATTTTCCTGCCCTTGTCACAGGTATTTTTATTCCATACTTTTCTATTAGTCGTCTAATTAGTCTAATATGTATACAGTGGTAGTAACTGTAGTTACTGCCTGCAACCATGGGAAAACGTGAGTTTATGTATGTTGGTATTAGTGATGTTTCGGATATCCGTATCCGTATCCGCAATTATCCGCGGGAGAGAAAAATCCGTATCCGTATCCCTATCCGTCACATTTTTGACGGATCTTTTACGGATCTTTTACCTTATTAATAATTCCAATTGCTACCGGAAATAACACTCTCGTGATCGTTGGTAAATACTAAAAGGCACGAAGTTTTTTTTCCATTACTGATATAAATAGATCCGCCGTAAAAAACTTGACAGATTCTCGCAATCTGCGTTCAAGTAAAAACGGTGCCCTCATTTTTTCTGTAGGTACACTCTTTTCTTTGCTGACTTTTGTGTTTGGGTGCGTTTTTACCTTTCTGTAAATTCTTTGGTAAAAGGTTATTGAGTAAATATAATAGTCAACGTTAATCATAATAGACATTACGTTTGTCTTCAATATTTTTATAACCAAAACGACCAACTGCAGTAACTAGTTCAATTTATACTCATTAACCCCTATGATGATACGACAAAATTACCAAACATTAATCTATTAATCACTGTCGGAAATGGATAGGAAATTCAAGTATAATTGCACTGCAGTCTACGTAGAAAGCGGGTCACCATAATGTATAATGGTTAAAAAACATGTTTTGCAACAAAAATCAGCATAATCACTAGTTCTCGCAAAAACGAATCAAACAGCTTATGTACCATATTATTGCAGCTATGCAAATACGAAGACAGTATGAAGCAATTTGTTCCAAGGGTTCTTGTTGTAGTTTTATCGGTTAAGTACTAGCTGTTTCTAGTCAGCGTAGCAAACACGGGTGGGTTTTAGTCAGTAAAAGTGTGACACGGCCTCCTGCTCCACCCAGAGCGCGAGAAGTTATTTGATGATATCCCACCCAAATAAAAAAAACAAAGGAAATCTAGTCGCGGGCTCAAACTCACTGGTGGGCCTGACTAAAAAGCACGCTGTTTCACCAGGTTTCGTGTCCGACAAAGGTAGTATCCGTGATGAGCAGTTGGAGGCTAGTTTACACGCACAACGTTATTGAGTGAGATGCAGAATCATTTCTAGTGAAACAGGCGCGTAAAACATTAAGAAAAGTTCTTCGGAAGCTCGGGTTTTATGGAAAAGCTACTTCACAAATCAATGTCCAATAAAGTTTATTAAATTTTTCGATAATTGAATTTTGTCGGTACTGACTTGATTTTGGAGATTTCACACTTATTTTATTACTTAAACACGCCCAAAGTAAGTAATATTAGCAAGAAAAACGAATCTTTGTTGGCTCATAACTTTTTAATGACTTTTTGTTTTAGTATTCTGTTTCCGCACAGACAATATTAATAATGAGACAAAACCTTACCATGTTTAGTTTTGTTTGGCCGAAGTTTTTATGGAAAAAATGTCGACAAGATTCACCTTAATATGTCTTTTATTTATGTAATCTAGGTACTAAACTATCTCTCTGCTTAGTTATCACAATTCAGTTCAGTAGATTTAATAACCTTTGACCCGTACAGATGTGATTTGCAGGCGACAATCTATTATTAAACTCTTCCAATTCTTCCATAGTCTTGAACGGATGAGGTCCAGCTCCGAATCCCTTTGCTCGTTACGAAAAATTGGTCCAATATGACAATTTTGGTCTGTACCAAAATCGTCATATTGGACGTGATATTATGTTACATCACGCCTGTATTGTATACGCGTGAAGGGTTAAGCAGAAGACCAGAGGTGCACCGATACCTAGTGCACACACATTTCGCCAGCTTTCTTTCGGTCCCTTGTAATAGGTGGCAAGCCTATTGCCATCAATGGGCACAAATCCAGATTTTGGAAGTGCCACTGATAAATTCCTGATGAAAAAACCACATAAAACTTTACCCGACCAGCACCCTAATTGCGTAACGCACGATCAATCATAATCAGGAACATTTTAAAACAAATTGCTAATCCATTGCTTCATATGTTCGAAAAATGTGTCTGCTCAACAACGTAAATAACGCAATGAATATTGTTGAACTGTCAAAAGGAAACAGATTATGATTGATCGTGTGTTACGCAATTAGGGTGCTGGGAATCGAACCCAGGACCTCATGCTCCATAGTAGCGCTTGCGACCACTGGCTGAAGCAACGAGGCAAATTAAAATATATTCTGGCCTGCATCACATGGGTATAAGAAAAGCTATATTATGGCGGAGATTTTTTGAAAACGGTCAAAAAGGTGGTTTTTTAAAGCAGTGTTTCTCTTTAACTGTACATAATTTTGAAAGCAATAAAATATATTCAAGTCTTTTTTGCATACAGTGATGGAACTCAAAACATAATTAAGCATACTTTAATGCATAAAACAAATCATCAAATTCACCTCTTAATTATTTTTAAAAGCAGTTTATGCCTTCAATAACAATTGTAATTATAATTAAAAATATACCATCAAATGTCAAATGCTAAACTGCATTCAGTGATTGATTATTTATAATTAAATAGTTATATCTAATTTTGTACGATTTTATTAACATTTTTACGACACACGCTTGCTCATTTATTATTCCAATTTATTAAAACCGATTTTAAACCGTATCGGATTGCAATAAGAGCTTTTATCCCTCACAACGACATAAATAAATAGCAAGCTAGGTAAACCTGAACAAGAAGAAAATCTAACCTAAGCCCTTGGAATCAAACCAGTTCAAGTTAATTGCATTGATTGATCGACATTTTACCGCTATGAATAACATCACATCTTTATTCAACATATTCATTAGGAGTAAACATTTAAATGATGACCTAGATTCGCATCGATATCATAATTTCTAGAGATAAAGGCCAGACCTAACAAGTACTAACAACTAGTACCTAAGATAGGTTTTATGAACAAAGTAAGCAATAGATTCACTGCAGTTCTCGTTAAGTTACATGTAGGTACAGCTTATTAGTTACCGCATACCGGTGGGTAACTAACCTGGGACTTGAATTTATTATACTCTGCTTTAGGTCTATTCGTACTAAAGTTTTTTGGTCCTCTATGAATCTGACTGGGGTCAGTTTTAAACAAATGATTTGTTTTATACATCCATACAAATAAATAAAGTGAAGTATCAAAATAACAGCTTTCTACTAAGTGGATTTAAAGCTTTATGCGGTACTTTTAGCAAAACAAAAAACATTTTTAAAATTATTGTCCTTTTGCTTGTCTGTTTGTTCGGGCTAATTCCTGAAACGACTGGACCGACTTTGACAGGATGATCACTGGCAGATAGCTGATATAAGTACTATATGTCACTACTTTATGTCCCGTTAGCACCACTTTCACTCTACTTTATGTCCCCGTGGGATTATTTCGGACATCCGAAGCAGCTTGCGAAGCCGCGGGCACAGCTCATTCAACAGTCAATAACAACAGTCATTCATAAAACAAGCATTGTTTCCATAGCGTAGCGAACTTGACGCTCCAACTCCGTTGGTTGGTAGCGTTCGCTGGTTAAATTAGGTGACGACTCTTTCTATAGAAATAATTTGACCTTACAAATTGCACCAATTGATAAGTAGGTAAAACGATTAGCTTTCGGATATAGAAACCGTGCATAACATGCTAACTAATGATGACTTAGCAAAGGGACGTACGCACGATTATGTGAATGAGATACCTCCCACTGTGTGAGCTGTTTCGTAATTAAGTGAGATTTGAGTTAGTCATTGTGGATATCACCCACTTATTAATAAAGCCTTTCATGTTGCTATGAACTGGCATTTAAACTTCCTGCTCCACAAACAGGACTAAACTATCATAAGAATTTATCTGTTTTTACGTGAAATTAGACGTTCAACAAAATAGTGATTTGGATGAATCGTTATTTTATTTTGTGATGTATAAGAAAGTAGACAGGGTCTAACAACTAAATAAAAAGTAACGACCGTGAAATGTTCAATGGATGCTATTAATCGATAGTTAAAAACTCATCACGATAAAAAATGAGGACGAAAGCTACTTGAAGTGTGATTTTTTTCGCCGTCGAGCTTACTCGCTACCAATGAACCGGTCATCTACAAAATGTAGGTCGATACCTGCTAACTCGTGCAAAACTTAATGAAGAGGTAATTGAATAAACAAATCGGTTTATATTAAGAATCGGTGCATGACTTACTGGTATTCCAGTAACCGCTTTCTAAGCAGACAAGGAACAGAAAAAGGAGATGACGTCAGCTAGGCAGTGGTCAGACGTTACATCATCACTGTCGCTATCAAATGACGCATACATATTGGATCTATGGAAATTGATTCTTTTTTTGAACTATTATTACACAATTATCTTTTTGAATTCTGCGAGCCGAGCCCAGTTTTATGCGTCATCGGATGAGAGATTGGATCGAAAATTCTGTCAGAATTTTAGAGTTAAGTTAATTCGTCTTGGATCTTGTTGCAGCAGCACTTTCCTCAGAGATCGATGCATGCATTTGTTTCGATCCGAATATATTACCTACTTGGGTTAACGTACGTATATTGCGACATTTCGACTTTCTTCGGATGTGTTCACTGTGAGAACTGAGGTCTGATAAAAGTGAAAAGTTTCATCTACATGCTGACTAGTTATCATAGTCATAGTTTTGGTGTTATGTAATAAATGGAAACATTGGTGACTGTCAGCGTTCGATGTTCTACTTCAAGTCAACTATGCTAGTGTTTCATTCAGAAAAAATGTTATGGAAAGTTAGTAGCAATAAAAACAAAATTTATTGAGCCTACATCTTCAGTGTTTTTCTAAAAATAAAATCTTATGTAATTAGCGATTTGATTACAGCTATAATTAAGTATAATGGATTTGACTGACTTAACGTAGGTCGTTAGTCTTCTAATTTTATGGATGATTGAATAACTCGGTTATAAAAATAGGTAGAAATCTAATCCGGGTCATGATTATTTATAATTTTGTTTAAAACTTCTAGAAGATATTACACTAATTAGTTGTATTTTAGATAGCCATGTGTAAAAAAAAACATTAACTACATAAACTCTCTTTTTCCATGACACGTTTTCCTGTCACTCACTGTCAAAACCATCTATGGTACAGAGTAAATATGACGACGAGTATTCTGTAAAAGACTTATTGTTAAGTAAGTTTGTATTTAAAAATAATCTTTTGTAATTAAACACAACTTATTTAAAGTATTCTAAGAAGCGCGCCTCGCGCCTATTTTCCCGTTTCGCGCATAAATTCGCGCCTCGCTATTGCATTCGCGCCTCGAGTGTTCAATTAAAATTCAAACTGACAGCTTAAGGGTGATAAAATCTAGCTTCGCTTTAACGAATGCAACTCTCGACATCAATAGGTGCATGTTGATTATTTTGTTCCCTCTATTTTATAGCTTTTATTTGAAATACGTTTAGTCTTAAGCAATTTGTGAACATCAAGTGAATAAGCATAAGTACAGAAGCCAGCACATCAAGCTACCCCAAGCTGTCAAATTTTCCCAATGAGGGTTTTCTGAAATGACGTTCACTAGGTGGCAGCACTGAGACGTAAGGTCCGAGCACCTGTCCAAAGTGTCAAAGCGCCTATGGACTGAATGGTGAACGAAAGAATGAAATGGATGACACAAAATATTTTAAGTTCATTGTCGAACTGGAAGGCCTCTTGTCAAAGTGGCGCCAAATGGTGGCTTGAATATTCATGATAACCCCCTCATTGAACATGAACCTTATTGTTAGGTTTTAAAGTTGAAAATCTATCAAAGAAATTTGACAGATTAGGGTTGCTTGATGTGCTAGCGTCTGTACATAACTGGTACAATAGTCTGATTGGGGTTCGGCGGGTGACGGGTGCCTTAAGGGGGAATCGGCTCCCCTCTTTGAGGAGTGGGTTGAGAGGCGGCATGGCGTCCTCACCTTCCGCCTGACGCAGGTCCTCACCGGACACGGTTGTTTCGGGAGGTTCCTGTTTCGCATAAGGCGGGAGGAAACGCCCGGGTGTTTCCATTGCGAAGATCGCCCTGAGGACACGGTGGAGCATACGGTGGCGGTCTGCCCGGCTTGGGCGGAGCACCGCCGTGTCCTCGAGGAGGCGATCGGCGGCGGCGATCTCTCGCGTCCGGCCCTGGTTCAGGCCATGGTACGGAGCGAGAGTGAATGGTTAGCCGTCACCTCCTTCTGCGAAGCAGTAATGCTCGCGAAGAGGGAGGCGGCGCACGTGAGGGAGAGGCAGTATATGCGCCCTCACGGCCGTAGTCGCCGCGGGAGACGCCCTGGGCGTCGGGAATCCCAGGCTGATTCCCGGCCACCGTAGGCGCGGGCTTGCGGACGGCGAGTAATGGGTAGCTCGCTGTCCGGTAAGGACCAAGCCCGGGTCGATGGCGCGTTGTGTTCCACGCGCGCCTCAAAGAGATGTCAGCACCAAATGGGGGGGTCCGCAAGGGCCGATGCCTGCTAGGGGTGCGGGTTGTTCGAAAGAGATACCGCGGCCCCTAGCACACAGGCAACTGAGGGAACACGGGTGGGTTTTAGTCAGTAAAAGTCTGACACGCCCTCCCGCTCCACCCAGAGCGGGAGAAGTTATTTGATGATTTCCCACCCAAAAAAAAAAAAAGTGGGAAACGGCTTCGGTCTAAATTATCAATAGGTACAACCTCTAAGTTCATTTAATCGCATTGAATTACTATTTCATGAAAAAGTTGTTACGATCGCGAATCATATTTTCATCAACATAGGTACACACGGCTCCACATTAAGCTATACATTTCAAGTTTACGCTGATCTCGCACTGTACAGAAATCCAATACAATGCGAGATCAGCTTATACTGGAAATGTATAGATTGATGTGTAGCCGTGTGTGCAAAGTCAAACTGCGTGCTTGCTTGCCTGCTATGTTTCACCAATTTAATAATTGTTTTTTAATGTTATTTTATATAATATGAAATTTTTGAATAGTTTGACTAGGAGTGACATTATAAATTTTATTATTGTATTAATATTTGCATTATTGTTTAAGGCAAACGTGATGATCTCTTTTATGTTTACTATTAACATCTCTTGTATGCTGACAATTTGTGTTGCATGTCTTGTATTCATGTTTGGGTAAATAAATTATTATCTTATCTTATCTTACCTGACACTTCCCGCTCTATTGCAAAAAAAAAACAGAAAAACAAATGAATTTCGCAGGCTACCTTAGCGCATCCACCTTAATCACCACGACTGGCAGAGGGATTAGTAATCATACCATTAGTAATCTTACAATTTGTAATAATCCCATTAGTAATCATATAATTAGTAATTATAATATTAGTAATCATACCATTAGTAATCATATCACCATAGTTTATTGTTATTAACAGATTAATAGGGCACCTGTTATGAACTTTTGACCTATAAATCAGCAGCTTTCTTCCGCCTGTTCCTCCTGCACTATAAATATCATACTTATATTTTTTTATTCTCATATGTATGACAGGAGGATTTTGTTCTGCAGTGGTACAATAACAGGCCCACGTATAGTAAATCACCCACGATTAAATAAATGGTGACATATAACCCCTTTTTATTCATAAACACGTTTAACCGTTAACAAAATATGGCTAAATTTTAAGCAACATATAAAAATAAACCCCTAATTGTCGAGCATAGTACCTATATTCTTGACAATTAGGGTACATTAAAATAAGATAATCGTAATTGACAATACAAAACTAATTTTGAATTGGCATCCGAAGCTACATAACCCATACAACATCACCAATTACAAACACACATTCAAAATAATCACATAGGCGGCGCATAGTATTTTCACATTACCATAAGAAGGCAATATCATTTATACACACAATGTGTGAATTACATTGTGTACCGTTATTGTTATGTCTCCGAAAATTTGACACTTGTCTTTACGTGAATACTGTGGTTTCAATTAGAGCCGGAAACGAAATACTAGCGCATTGGAAGTAGCGCCTGAAACTAGTTTGTCAATTGACCTACTTGACCTAGGTCTAGAAATTGTTTAAAAGGAGGGGC
Organism: Antitype chi; assembly: GCA_947359405.1. Lineage (NCBI taxonomy): Eukaryota > Metazoa > Arthropoda > Insecta > Lepidoptera > Noctuidae > Antitype > Antitype chi. Next base: position 14,177,068 of record OX375819.1, on the reverse strand, counting down.
TTAGTACCTATACCTAGTCAGCCCGTAACGTCCCCACTGCTGAGACACAGGCCTTCTGTCTGTGAGAGGGAGCGGGCTGTAATCCAGTGCTCGGGTCCTGTGCGGGTTGGTAAGTGACACATGTCTTCGAATTTTTGGTACCATGACGTGCCGTTTTCCTCACCGTTTTGAGAGCAGAGGTGATGAAATAATTTACCCAAAAGAGAGCGCATGTATCGCTTCGAATTTGCCCCTATGACCTACTCGTTAGTCGCGGCCGTCAACCCGGGGCCACCATTGCTCCACGGTATTTAAGTACTTAATATTTTTTCCACCCCGTAGAACGTGCCTTTTATTGGTATACGTGTTAAGCAGAATAGGCATATTTATTGATAAATTAGGCTTAATACAATGTAGAGTTGGAAGGACACCCACAAGGTGGATCGATGACCTTGCGAAGGTTGCAGGAATTCGGTGGATCCTGGAAGCACAGAACCGGTCAAAGTGGCGGATCTTGGGAGAGGCCGTCCAGCTGTGGACGTCCTTCGGCTGAAATGATGACGATGATAACAGTGTAGAGTAATAACTTTAGATAACGAATTTAATAACGATAGTAAGTTGATTCAATGTCAGCATTTGTTTGTCTGTTTCACGAGCGAAGAAATATATTTATTTTCCTACGAGGCGTTTCCTTATTAAGGAATACCAACATATCATAACAAAACTATTTAAATACAATCGTGCTAACTCTAATTTATGTGTAGTTTTTGTATTTATCCGCGACGTATATAGGTACTTATTAGAATCTAAAAATGTTTATACAATTCATGCAGGTTTACACAACATAATGTTTTTATTATCTCATACAGAAATAAAGAAGTAACGAAGCATGTAGTCGGAACTGCGTCTGCGCCGTAATATACATTATTTTCATAAAAATAACATAATGTATGTTAACGTGTGTGATTCAAGAGTAGAGTATTTTTCTGTAGATTATATTCAGGTAGTAATTTTTTATGGCATACGGGCCTTTGTCATTTCTGTGTTTCTGATATTTTGTATACATAGCAATTCACTACATATAGTTTTCATTCAATTTTGTATTTACATACATTTTTATTGTTTACTTAATTATTTTTTTAAATTATCTAGTGGGATTTATTTTATGTCTGCAGCTTTGTCTGTGCAATCATAGGAGGCCCTAGCAGCGCTGCGGTACATGCAATAAAGTGCATAAAATATAAAATAATATATTAATTAAAACTATCTATTCGCCCGATACGGTAGAGTAAATTCGTGCGAATTGACTAATAAGCCAAAATTGGTTATAGAGAAAATGTAACAGCGCTCTGTGACTCCTGTGAGTGAATTCCGAACGCTGAACAATGAGTAGGAATGGCGCTAGCAAGAAAAACGTCATAATACTGTTACGTAGATTCGTAATACACAAGACTTACGTTCGTGCTGGGCACCGGTTTTCATACACAGTTTGGTAATCAACTACAACAGTGTTTCGTTTGATTTGTGGGTGGCGTAATGACTGCGAAAGGGATTAAAGAGAATTTATAGACTTCCTCCCTTTCTGTTCTACGAATATACATAGCAAATGCCAGTAAAAACATAAGGATTTGGAGGTCCTTATAAAGTCACTGGCTATTTGTGAATCTATGCGTAATAATCATACGAATATTGTAAAGCAGTACATATCTATTTTATAGTATTTTTATCATAAGAATCAACTCGCGCTCTATTTGTGGTTACCAAGTGTACAAACACCCTCTGAATGTGTCGGTACCGGTATGAAAGTCGGTACCGGTCGAGACAATGGTGAAGTCGGAAATGTGTATGTGAGTGTGTTTTATGTGCTGACGCTACTCGACTTCACTCACACATTCACAGCGTGTTTGTGCACTTGCTTATCACAAGTAAAGCGCGTCGCCTTGTGAGATAAAAATACTGTACTGCCTCACTGACTAATAAAAACTAAATACTACAGAGGCCAGGCAATTTGTCTTACTTCAGGATGTCGGTAATTGGGAGATAGAGATGAGAGGGTGGAAGTGAGGCGTATGTTATTATTATTACACTTAAAAATGAATCTCTTATTAAATTAATTAAAAAAAAAGATCAATATTTTGTAATCTTCTTTTGTTTTCAAGTTAAATCACCTTACAGTTTCTTTCGTCATCACGACACAGTAAGTAGAATAAGCGATCAATGTCAGATCACGAGTACAATGGTTTTATGTAATAGTAATTATTTAGACTGCCATAGTGGGCGCTCAGGTTGTAAGGAACATAATGAAAGTGCCCAACAATAGTACTATTAGTGTCCGTTGGCAAAATCACACAACATAACAGCGTGCAAAATAAAAAATAATCATAATTATATATGTAATAGTCACTTTCGAATTCAATCGAACCGTTGCGATAGCAGATGACCACAACGTGTAACGGAAAGGGTATATACATACCAAGGGCACGGCTTCTTTGGATGATATCAAACGATATTGGAAGGGTTTTTTAATCCTATCTCTTCATTTTCGGAAATTATGAGAATTTTTAATACATTGATAACAGAAACCGAACTTTTCAAATTGAACTATACACATCACTCGGAAGAGATTTATCGTGATATATTGGCAAGTAACGTGGAAAGTTATTGACCTACGTAGTGCGGTGACAGGTTTGTTATGATTTGAAGAAACATATGAAACCGAAAATTTGGTATCAATTCTTAGAGTATTTTATTTTGAGCTGAAACTATGTATTGTGATTCTATACCAGCTGTTATCTTTAGTGCTTAAGGATAGCAATAGGTTTTCTGTTACACCCCGTATATGGCATGTTTTATGATAGCATAATCAGGCGATAATGTTCCCACTGCTGGGACATAGGCCTCCTCTCTTTGAGAGGGAAGGGGCCGTAATCCACCACGCGGGCCCAGTGCGGGTTGGTAGATGTCACATGTCATCGATTTTTTGATTCTAGGACATACCGGTTTCCTCACGACGTTTTCCTTCACCGTTTTGAGAGCAGTAGTAATGCAATAATTTATACAAAATTATTAACAAATTTATATAAAGCGTCTGCCTGGATTCGAACTTACGACCTTATAACTCGTGAGTCGCAGCCGTTACCACTACGCCACCCTGCTGTCTGTTTTATGATGTGTATGAAATAATATTATTATGCCAATAAATCATAATTATTTATTAAGTATCTACCATGATGATACCCTAAGTACCCACGTATCATAAAATTGTACGCAGAGAAAGTGCAGAATGAGTCGAAGGAAATGACAAAGATTCTTCAACTATCTGACGACGGAGATCAAATGTGAAAAGCGACAAACTCACAGGGCCATAATTCTGTATGGTTATAATGATTCCCCGCGAAATCTTACTACGTTCAAACTACGTCAATATCGTGTCTTGAGAAACCAATGTAACGGTAAGGAATGTGGAGGCGATCGGCGGCGGCGATCTCTCGCATCTGGCCCTGGTGAGCGAGAGTGCATGGGTAGCCGTCACCTCCTTCTGCGAAGGAGTAATGCTCGCGAAGAGGGAGGCGGCGCACGTGAGGGAGAGGCAGTATATGCGCCCTCACGGCTTTAGTCGCCGCAGGAGACGCCCTGGGCGTCGAGAATCCCAGGCTGACTCCCGGCCACCGTAAGCACGGGCTTGGGGACGGCGAGTAATGGGTAGCTCGCCGGTAAGGACCAAGCCCGGTTCGACGGCGCGTTGTGTTCCACACGCGCCTCAAATAGATGTCAGCATCAACTGGTGAGGTCCGCAAGTGCCGATCCCTGCCAGGTGTGCGGGTTGTTCGAAAGAGATATCGCAGCCCCTAGCACACAGGCAACTGAAGGAACACGGGTGGGTTTTAGTAAGTAAAAGTCTGACACGCCCTCCTGTTCCGCCCAGAGCGGGAGAAGTTATTTGATGATTTCCCACCCAAAAAACAAAAAACGGTAAGGAATCGAAATGTCATAATCTGTATGTTCCAATACAATTTGTCGATATTATTAATACAATATTTGCAGAATGTCGTATATGATCTAAGGAATTGACGTGGTTTCGAAGTAAGGAATCGTTAAGTGGTCATAGTGAATTAGGGCCCAGGTCGCGTAAACGGAGCCGTGCGGGGAACCGTAAGTTTTTAATATGTAATGCGTGGAAAATTGACGGAATTTTAAACTTTTTAAGAGATGCTCAGATGAGCAGTAGTGCTTCTGTGGTAACGGCCCGTAAATGTGACGTATATACGAGTTGTAGGTCGTGGGTCTGACACCAGAAAGGCGCTTTACTTTGTGTGAATAATTTCATCTCCACTGCTCTCAAAACGGTGAAGGAAAACATCGTGAGGAAACCGGCATGTCTTAGAACCAAAAATTCGAAGTCATGTGACATCCACCAACCTGAACTGGGCCCGCGTGGTGGATTATGGCCCACTCTCTTTAACAGAGAGGAGGCGTGTGTCCCAGCAGTGGGAACGTTATGGGCTGATTATGCTACAATGCTTTCAGAAAGGCGAACGGTTTCGAAAGAAAATTGGCATGTCTTAGAAGCAAAAATGGTATGTGACATCTGCCAATCTGCGCTGAGCTCGCGTGGCGGCTTACAGCCCACTCTCTCTCGAAGAGAGGCCAGGCTCCCAGTAATGGGACCATTATTCTGGGCTGATTCTGCTTACAATGCTATTTTTGTATTGATAATTATGATGTTGTGCTGCCGTTAGTCTGTAAGTGGGTTATCATTGGAAGTGGATGTCTTTCTTAAATCGTTGATCCTGATTATATCAAACCTATGTCGTTCTAACAGGGATATTGATTTTCTGTATCAGATGCCAACCGTTGCGTGCATCTGATATATTTAGAAACTGTTTCCAAGACAGTAACTACATAACCAATATATGACGTTGTATCTTTATCTGCTAGCAGTAGTGTTGGCTATGCGGGATAAATCATAACTGTGATATCCAGCATAAACTTCCGCCTTTTGCGGACGAAAGGTATTGCCAAAAGAGGAAAAACATGATTATGATATACTTAAATGATCAATTAAGGGAAAGCTTGTTACATCTTATTTGGCAGTCTCTAGAAAATCACAAACTTCAACACCGACAAAACAGCGTGTAATACCTAACGCTTGTCTAGAACTGCGGTAATGTGAATACATAGAGTCACTTTACTTACTTGCTGTTCATCTCGCGTACAAATGACATCAATGAATGAAAGTGCATTCGTTCTCGCTAACTCGGTAGTCTGTAACTGTAGTGTCAGTGCCATAAACTTGAACGTAAACTTGATGGGTTTATGCAGCGTGCTTGAACACCCAAGTCGTGAGAGATTGTAAACAAGGTTTTAAATACCATGTAACACGTATTGCTGCAAGCCTTTATCATATTTCTCTAAATGGCTGTACACAAGTGAGAGAAAACATCGGAAGAAAAATAATATAAGAATTCCGACTATCCAGCCCGTCTGGGGTGGACCGGTGAGCACGAGATTCCGAGTATCCTAGGGTGGTTGTTTTATGGTGGCGAAACGGAATAAGTCTCAGATAATAAGATCAGATAAGAATTAGTCTCATTAAGTTGGTTTTTGTTCTGAAATTCAATATTTGACTGCACTCCACATCTAGGAAATATTATGTCGGAGGCATTGGGATAATCTTCAAATCAATTCAGGAATCTTTGCACCCATATCTTGTACATCTACGTGAACGGCTCTAGTATGAAATAAATAAAGTATCTATCTAATTACCTTGTTACAAGTTACAATTTCAGAGAATGTAATAATGTTAACGCGTAACATCTTGAAATGAAAGTGAAATTATGTATGAGATTTTACATGCTATCTCTGGCATGCGGAGAAATGGGTCATTCTAGTTATTATTAGTCAGTAGCTAAGAGATTTTAGCACATAATATGCAAAATACCAGTTAAAGGAACCCTCGAAGTCAATTAGTAATATGTTAATGGAACAAGTGTTAACAATAACGTAAACAATAGCTTTAAACTTGTTAACTTCGAGTCAATAAAGCGTGAAGATTACCAACACGAGCACTAGATCAGATTAGATGTGACCATACAATTATCTCTAGTTTCCTTCCGGAACGCCAGACGATCTACAAGTTAGTTGAACGAATGTTTAAATTGATAGCCAAATTACAAAAAAAAAGAGCATCAATTGTAACAGAAACCAGGTCGCAGGTTCGTATGACATCTGTGTCGATAAGTGCATCAAACCGTGATCGGGTGTGACGCAACGCTTCCGGCTTCTATTACCTCATTGTTGGGTTCGGAAGCTCACTGGCTCGCTCCCATTCTTTCAGCCAGTGTAGTGAAAGGGTCCTCCGATACACTTTTACCCTTCCGTCAGCCGGGTGCGCGCCACCGATCGCTCTCTTATAAATTCGGTGAAAACACAGCGACATCACATTACGAATTCGGCGGCTGTCCCGGCAGGCCGACCGAGACTTACACGGAGATATTTGTTTGTGTTGTGCTCCAAACATTGTGAAGTGATTTAGTTTCATCTACGCGACGAGTATATTAAATAAGCATCTAAAATGAAATTCACGGTGAGTTCGCGTTTTGTGATGGAAAAGTGCAATTAGAATTAAGTGTTTGTGATGTTGAGGATAACGAGATCAGCTTGATTTGGATTTTAAGGACCCTAGTGCAAATATAACATTTTAAAGAGTTTATCTACGAATAATTCGTTTTAAAATCAAAATAGTAAAAAAAAACAGTCAAATAATTTGTATTTCTTAAGATTTACAATGTAAGGATTTTAAGTAATAGAAAGAGTTTAAAAACATCATTCGAATTATGACTATATTGACTGTAGATTATTTATTACTGTGGTTACAAGCATTATAGCGTTAACTGATCATTCATACATGTAATTTCAAAAGTGATTGATGAGCCTCGATTGCAACATTTATTACAAGAAAATATACATTTATTATGTTTAAAGTAAAAGTGGAAAAGTGAAATTTTTATAATGTGGGCGTAAATATTAACATTGCCATGCGGGTCGTCGTTAAACTTGCACTTGCACGACCGCAGTATTTGGAAACCCGTTTCTGAATTACTTTTGCGTAAAATATAATATTTTATGTTTATTGTTATGGCTCGACTTGATTATCTCCAGCGATCACTGTCTGGAAGAAAGTATGTAATTATGTTTTATCTGTTGCAGATCGTTTTCACCACACTCTTGTGTATATCGACGTCATGGGCCGTGCTGGCGAAGAAGGTGGAAGATAAAGATAAGCGCGAGGCGGCGGTGGGCTACGGCTCGCCTGGTCACTCAGCGCATAGCTATCAGTCACCATCATCGCTCGGCCAGGGTGATGCCAGCGCCATCAGCATCGGCGCCGGCTACAGCATCGGCGGCGCCAAGCCCAGCTACAGCTTCGGCGGACAAGGATCTGGCGGAGCCCTACAATACTCCGCTCAAGGCTTATCTCAGTTATCTCCTAACAGTCACGGCAGCATCCAGTTGGCTCCTATCACCTTACAACCCAGTCACGGTGGTGCCTTCGCCAGTAGCGATCTCTCTCATATAATGAGCCAGCTCTCCCACAGCCTGGGCAGTGGAGGGATCTCGCTACAGCCTTCGACCACCGTTGCGGAGTTCCACCAGGGCCAGGGAAGTGAGGGTGCTCACCTAGGTCAAGGCGGTCAAGAGTACTCGTTCCCTCAGTTCTCATACGGAGCCCCTAAGCAGCAGCAGCAGCAATTCGTCTTATCGGAACAGTTGCAACAGCAGTTATCTAGTGCACCTGCATACTCCTCTGGCACCAAGGGTTTGGGTTCTTACTCCACTGGTCCGGTCCTATTCGCTCCTGCCGACAGTCAATCTAACGCTCCCGCTCAGTCGTATGGCTCTCCTAGCGCTGGACAGCACTCGTATGATGCAGGATCACTGTCCCTCGGCGGAGGCGGTCACTCATTAGCTGGACTTGGTCTGGGATCTGGACTTGGTCTTGGTGGAGCTGGACATTCTTTCGGTGGAGCGGGAAATTCCTTCGGTAGTGTTTACAAGCAAATAAATAGCTACCCTGGCCCCGGTAAAACTTCTTTCAAACCTTCTGCTTACCTAGGCTCATCTGTTCAAGGAGACTCTGGACACGGTCCGTTAAGCCAGGGTTTTTCTAGCCATGGTTTGTCTAGCCAAGGTCTTTCCAGCCACGGTCTGTCCGGTTTATCTGGGTCTTACGGTGCTCCATCTTTCGGTGGTTACCGCAGCGCTACGCACGGTGCTCTGTCCCTGAACACCGGTGGTCACGGCGCCAGCTACGGAGGATCTCAATTAGGTTTCGGTTCATCTAAATTTACCGCCCCTGTTTATCAATCTGCCAAGGGTGAAGGATTAGAAGGTGCCAGCGCTTTCTCTTCAGGACATGCTGCTCCTCCTGGAACCACCTACGGCTTTCCTTCAAATTCATACTCATCCAACAATGCTCATGCAGCTTCTTCCAACAAGCCCTATTATGTCAGCACAAAGCATATTCACCACTCTTCCCCAAGTAGTTTTGGAGAAGGTAGTTCATCATACAGGGCACCCGCTTCGAGCCACAGTTCTCTAAGCTCTTATTCTTCTGGCCCTAAACATAGCTTTGGAAGTTCTAGTTCTCATTATTCACCAAAAGACGCGTACGGCGCTGCCAGCGAGACTTCGTACAACACTATTAAGTACAGCGAAGAATTAAAGCCCCGAGCTCATTAAAATAAGGCTTCGCGAATAGTTTTGTGTAAATAGTAGTTGACAGTATTGTGTGAGGGGTGTGTAGGCGTGGTACGAATGATCGCATGGTGTATGTGAGCGAAAGTATTGCTCTTGGTGTTATTTATTTGCGTACGTTCCGCTAATTAGCTGTGCGGGCGACCACTTTGATACTCGCCGTGAGCGGCAGCGCGTACGTGTCGTGTTTTGGTTATCTTGTCGGTGTGCTTTCTTTTCGGTAACATGTGTATAATTTGTATAATCATGTAGCTTGATATCTTTCATCGCAGACAGGTTAGAAACTTGTTTAGTTAGCAATAACAATACTGAATCATGCGCATCTAATCTGAACAACCACCGCTTGGAACTGTTGTGTGTAACGACGTGAATTTCTGTAAATATAGTAAATAGTTAAGGTTGTCTATTTATTATTTTATAAATGTAGTTTTTATGGTTGTTATTGTTATAATAAAATGCCAATAAAATGTTTGACTTTCATTTTCCCGAGTTCCACATTTGTGTTTATAGATAGACACTATTGAATGGAAAAATCATTCAGAGAGCGTAACTTCCACAGGAAACATGATACTGCTTGGGTAATCGGCACTTGGCGCGCATCGCCAGTTTCACTCATATGAAAGTACTATAGGAAATTGGAATAAGCCTAATACCGCCACACGCCGCCGTTGTCGCCCCTTCCGCGTATGGACTGGACCGGACAACTAACACCATGTTGAGAGCAAGTCGCCTGTCAAACAGCTGATTGAGCAATAGATTTCCTCTCAATCAACATGAGACCGGATCTTAATTCGAGTGTCGGTCGGAACTGTTGTGAAAGTAGAACATTAGTATCTAATTAAATGGTAACAGTAGGAACAAGTAGGTGAACAACCTGAACACTGGTGAGACAGATTTGGTCCGTTCGTAACACAAAATATCAGTTACATAATACGAAACAATAGGCTTGTCCTTAAAAAAGTAGAGCAACGCACACACACCAAAGATTATTTGCTTTTAACTATCAGAACTTTTGTAAATGACGTAGCCCATGATGGATGTTGTTTAATAGATTAATCAGAATGAAACCAGATGCTCTTACGTGTCGTTTGACACTGTATAACAACGCATAAGATGATAGTTGTTATTGTACGCTTTGTGTAAACAGTTGCTTAATACTTCACGGTCGAGGGAACATGTACAGTCAGAAGTCAGAATGGAAGCGGACTGCATTCACTTCCGAATTCTTAAAACGTTCCTTACGCAACGACTCACGTTTTAACCACCACCCAGGTATTATGCATTCAGGGTACCTACCGTTGTTGCAATCTGGATTTCTATTGTGTACCTGAGATTGATGTTGTTTGTCACAATATTAGCATTCTCACGAGCGTACGTTTTAAATTGAAGATGTCGTAGGAATGTAGTTACCTTTTATCATTTCAATATTTATTTTGTGCTTATAGTCTGTCAGTAGGACCTAGAGAATACAATCCCGGGATCCCAAATCTCGGGATCCCGGGATCCCGACCGTTTTCTGGCCCCGAAAATCCCGGGACTGTACTTGGCTAATCTCGGGATTTTCGGGATTGCCACAAACAAGTCTAGTTTGTATTCCGTAGTCCGTTGCGTCTTGAAAATAACCTTGCCTAGATTATTTTAATACATTACGACAAAAAGCAACTCGTACAATACGTAGGTAGGTACCCACTATTTACTACACAGGTACAGTCCTAATAATATGTTTGTCGTTGAACTTAGAAGGGACTTCCCCACTCGGAATACTTTAATACAATACTCTTAAGGTACTAAATTGTAATTCCCCAACGGACCAACAGGGGAATCACCCGATCATCTCATATCATAATATTGTTGCGGGTATTTCCCGTCGGGGATTCCCTGTACGAAAGTATAAATATGCAAATCAGGTTTTATTTTTTTCATTTATTGTTCTGTCAGTGACGGGTTACGTAGGCTACGCCATTAAAATTTAAAAGTCAATTATCTGAAATTAAGTATTTCAAATGGCGGGAGACTTTGTTAAACATAAAAAAGACAGTGATACGACGTCAGTGTGGAGTTATTATTTAGTTGCGAAGGACGGGAATAGTGCTAAATGTAAGCGATGCCCAGCCATCCTCAAGACTTTGGGTGGATCAACTAAGGGATTACATACACATTTGTTATCAAAACATAATATCAAGGTTATATCAGCTTCAACAAGTCAAGATTCTGAAAATCTGAACACAGCACCGCCGCCAGCCAAGCGAAAGTTAGATGATTATTTTACTAAAAGTGCCGACGATAGCCTGGATGATATCTTGGCAAGAATGATTGCATTAGATGGATTTCCATTCAGTGTATTCATAACCTCAGATGATTTGAGAAAATTGCTCTTAGCAAAATACACGGATTTACCAAAGTCAGCCGTCACTGTTCGAAAACGTGTTATGAATTACAGTGAAAAAATCAGAAAGCAAGTAACTGCAGAATTACAACATTTGAAAAGTGCAGGTGAAAGATTTAGTCTTTCTTTCGACGAGTGGACTTCAACTTCCAATAAACGATACATGGCGGTCAACGTTCATTCATATAAAAAAATTTGGAACTTAGGACTTGTTCCTATTTACGGAAGTATGACAGCTGAAAATTGTCTTCGTATATTGCAAGAGCGTCTAAGTAAATTTGACATTTCCCTAGAAACTGACATCGTGGCTATTGTAACCGATGGACCGAATGTTATGATAAAGGTGGGGCGGCTTGTTTGCACTGAACAACAACTGTGTCTCGCACATGGTATCAATTTGGCGGTCTGTGATGTGCTTTATGAAAAACATAATAATTTGCAAGATAGCCCTACCTCAGATGATAGTATAAATGAACCAGCTGTGAATGTTGATTATATGGACGACAGCGATGATGAACACCATTTAGAAGACTTAGACTGTCCAGAATCAGGTTTAATCGTAATGTCACAAAATGATCTTGCGCCAGAAGTGCCAGAACACGTACCAGAGTTAACACAATATGAAAATATTAATGAGCTGATAAAGAAAATCCGCAAAGTTGTAGTGTATTTCAAAAGATCTCCATTGAAAAATGAAACAGTACTTCAAAAATATGTGAAAATTGAACATGGAAAAGAGCTGTCACTTCTTTTGGACTGTAAAACCAGGTGGAATAGTCTTTTAACAATGCTGGAGCGATTTTATCTTTTAAAAGCATGCATTCAAAAAGCTCTTATAGATCTCAATCATCCAATTCGTTTAGAAGATGTTGATTTTGAATTGGTAAATAAAATTGTTGATGTGCTGACCCCAATTAAATTGACAGTAGAAGCAATCTGTCGGCGAGATGCTAATTTATGCACAGCTGATGCCGCTCTGAAATTTCTTATAAAACAACTGTCTAGCAAAAACTCAGCACTTGCCAAAAAAATTAAAACATCCTTAGTGGAACGTATAAAGCAACGACGAAGTGATGATTTAACTGGCGTGTTAAATTATTTACAAAATCCACGAATGGATGATGAAAATCAGTTATTATCGGATTTGGAATGGCACGACTTATTTCCAGTTCCGACACAGGCTTTAGTGAGGAAGCAAATAAAGAGTATTGTTAAAAGACTTAATAGTCGAGATAACACGGAAGAAGAAGCAAGGTCAGGATCACAAACAGATGATGAGCTAAGGTCAGAAACCTCCCAACCCCAATTGACATTAAAGGAAAAGTTACAGCTGGAAATTAACAAGAGTATGAAATCCCCAGATCCTGAAGTACAAGTACAAAATGAATTGGGGTTGGCAAATAGTATTAGACGTGAAATGAGCCTGTTCGAAAATGGAGGAGTTCGTGGATATCACTTAGAAACAGCATATAAGTATCTATTGTCTATTCCTCCAACCAGCGTAGAACCTGAACGAGCGTTTTCAGCTGCTGCTTATGTTGGCAATAAACTACGAAGCAGGCTCGGAAGTCAAACATTGGATGCTTTGATATTTCTGCGACTATATTTTCGAAATTCTAAATAGTTATTTTGTGCTGTTTTTTAATTTCTTGCAAAAGTATTGTATTTTTTGGTTTGTGTTTTTTCTTTTCTTATTATTGTTCTGATTTGTGTTGTGCAAAGACATTAAAGAAATTTTTTTTTTTATTACTCGTTTTTTTAAATTTTAGCTCAATTAGAAACCACATAGTCTAATCCCGGGATAGGCCCGGGATCCCGGGAAAAGGCTTCAAAAATCCCGTAAGCCCGGGATTGAAAAACATGCTCGGGATTGTATTCTCTAGTAGGACCCTATTTACGTAGATACTCATGTGCCGAATTGGAATTGTTTCACAATTATTACATAATTAGAGCTTTGGTTTTGTCTCTTAAATAATTAAAAAAAAAAAAACTGAAAAACATATTTTAGCTTCACAAAAACATTTTTCTAAGTAAATAATGAACATTATAGAAAAAATGTTTGGTTGGTGCCTGTACTGATGACAAAATCATTGTATCGTAGACACCAGAAATTATCAATGTTGGTCATGCAAATAGGATGCCAATTTAAACAATGTTGTTATAGAAATGAATGTTTATTGTTTATACAACGCATGTTGTTTATTTATTATTTTGTTTCGTAATTCTTTGTTTAAAGTAGATTGATAACATAGTAATTTACGTCTGATAGGCTACAGTCGATGTTCCGACAAGTTAACGTTTCCCTTTTTTACCACAGTATATTTTACATTTTCATGTACATAACTGGGGAATACAAGTTAAATGTTAACCTATTGACTTATCTAATATTATCATAAAGATGAATTAATTGGCTTTCTTTCAGGCTAAGGTATAAACAATTCAGCGGTTCAACGGCTTTCAAAAGTTTGACCTCTATTTTTATTATTCTGTTAATTCCCTGAGATTTTTTTCAATTTTCTTTCTCTTTTAATAATTTAAAAAACTACGAGTATTTTTTTTTTTAAGTCTAAGGTCTAAGTCTTCTCATGCTGATCCAAGTAACTGGAGAAACTTCGATCCCTGTCATTCAGAATGTCGTAGTTCAGGGGCCGAGACATCATTGATATAACGTTTACTGAAGTTTGGAAATAAATTACTATGTATTATTATAAATTTTTTCAGAAGCTTGGTCGATTTCTGTCAAAATTACAGGATACCCAAAACATCAACCTTATCTTTGCTGTCGCGCAATCGGGTAAAAAAAGCGTTAATGTATAGATGAACCAACTCCGAAAAGTATGGTAACAAGCGTTGCGTCCGACCAACCATGGTTCATTAATAGGGTTGAAATTGGGACTGTGGTTATGGTTAGCCCATAATCAGATTGACCAGTAGTTCTGCTTGATCTGCTTTATAAATAAACAATACCGGCTTTATTGACCGAGTGACTTAATTTTGTCGCGGTTGGTTGATTCCGAGTGAATGCGACTCTTTGTTTTGTTAACTCCATCCATAGTTACGTTAGTACTTCTGTAACCCTATGCCCAGAGCGGGAAATTACATGCATGGGAACATATCGGCTATTTTGTCGGTGAGACTCCCACGCTACTTTTTATCGATTTGTGGTGTTCACTCAAGGGAAGCTGAAGTCAAAATCATAATCATTTATTTGTCAGAATAATTTATTACATACTTTTAATATAGGACAGCGATTATTGGGTTAGTAACTTAGTATTAATTATCATTATTGATTGCATAATTATGAATTAAAATGACAATTTGAGGTATAGGTATCGGTTATTGTTATTCGTAGTATTAGCCGTTTAATAAGAATGTTGTGCATGCCTTTAAGTGATGTGATTACACAGTGCTGAAGATTCGTCATCACTTAATGTTACTATCTTTGCAAATATGTCGTTGGTGTGCCTTAATAAATAAATTAATAAATATTGTTTAAAAATATATCATAAACACACGATTTATTTGATTAAATGCCTGAGTATCAAATAGTCAAAGCTGTCAAAGAATAAAATATTAGGATTACTTGGATGTCGAAGAATCATTCAAATAGTCGTTTAAATTATACTTAATAACATTTATAACCTAGCAAGTATTTATGTTTCTTTGGTGTTTGTTTTTAAGTGAGATTGAAGAGAGCTGTCAATAGTGTCAATGGTGGAGTGACAGCTAATTTCAAGTTTACTTCAATTAAGTTTTCACGGTGAGATTTTTAAAACTCAAACCTTTTACCATTGGCTTAGGACATAGGTAGAATTCCTTCCACCTATGTACCCCTAACATAATCTATCAAAACACTTTTTTTTTTACATATTAGGCGATGGCGGCTCGATGCAAATAATGAATAACAATGATCCCAATATACTTCCTCGTGGTACTTCTTAAGAAACTTTACGGGCAGTTTTACAGAATAGACCAGCTTGTATCAATAATATTTAATTACCACTGCAGCTTATTACAAACAAATTACAGGCTATTAATGCAATCATCCGACCCAACCAGCTGACGAATACATTGTGCGAAAACGCATAGTTACACATTAACATAGCGTTTACATCCGTTAATAAATCACATTCAATTTTACAGTTTGATCGCACGGAACGGCTAAATGGTCTGAGAAAAAAATGTATAGATTTTATGCGAGCAAAAGTAATTTAACCTACTCATGGTTGGAATCACCTGATATGTGTTGAAGTTCAATGTAACTTGCTTATATTATCTTCTCTTCAAGGTAATTTCATCATTATGATCTTCTTCTTGGCGTGTCCGCTGCAATCTACATACAGTCAGCCCAGAATTTGTTTACGAGCTTTGCACTTTTGGTAGCGTTCATAAACTCCTGTAGCGTGCAGACAACAGGATACGCTGGACACGATACTTATGAAGTGCCTCATTTACATTCCAGGGCGGAATCGTCTGTGAATCTCCACCTGAGCTGGTTTTCTTTGTTTCGGCCTACCTAAGTCCGAAGATGATCTGACTAAGGTTATGCCTGGACTTTGTTACCTTTGAGTTTGTTTCGGTGCTTTTTCTCAGAGTTGCCAACTAGCAAACATGGGCCCATCTAGTTTTAAAATGTATCGAATAAAATTATAAATATAATTTATCATTTATCAAAGATGTGACCTGAATCTGCTACGCTGCCAATACTGTCTGGAAAATGGTTGGTGGCTGTTGTATGGTGTATTCTTCTAGAAATTCTCAGTAGTAAGCAGCTTGTTTATCTTTTATCTGTTCCCGATTGCTAGCAGTAGTTACCTTTATTTACTTACTCCTCGGGGTAAAAGACATTATGTGGATTATAACATATACTAAATTATAATAAAACGCATACCTAATCAAAATGATTGAAGCTTGCGTGCTTTCCGTGACGCGATGTATCTATTACTTATTGTATTCGCCATACGTAATTAACATAACAATGTGTTTTTTTATATCGTTTCTTTACAATCAGACGTAATATCAGTAAAAATACAGTAAAACAAAACGTTTAGGTATCTAATCGTATGAACAAACAATTTCTTTTATAAGGAGTTTTCCCCACGTTTTATGGAAGACAGTATTTCCTCGTTTGAACGTCGCATTATTTTTCAATCTGAAATCACTACCATAACCAATCAATAATGTTTACACTGCTTCACTGCTGGGACACAGGCAGAGTGCATGGGTAGTCGTCACCTCCTTCGAAGAGGGAGGCGGCGCACTTGAGGGAGAGGCAGTGTATGCGCCCTCACGGCCGTAGTCGCTGCGGGAAACGCCCTGGGCGTCGGGAATCCCGGGCTGATTCCCGGCCACCGTAGACGCGGGCTTGCGGACGGCGAGTAATGGGTAGGTCGCTGTCCGGTAAGGACCAAGCCCGGGTCGACGGCGCGTTGTGTTCCACGCGCGCCTGAAAGAGATGTCACCACCAACTGGTGGGGTCCGCAAGGGCTGATGCCTGCCAGGGGTGCGGGTTATTCGAAAGAGATACCGCGGCCCCTGGCACACAGGCAACTGAGGGAACACGGGTGGGTTTTAGTCAGTAAAAGTCTGACACGCCCTCCTGCTCCACCCAGAGCGGGAGAAGTTATTTGATGATTTCCCCCCAAAAGAAAAAAAAATACCTCCTCTCTGTGAGACGAAGTGGGCCATAATCATATCCATATATATCCAAATCTCGTAGCATTCAGATTGACCCGCACCTGTGGGCCAGGCACAGGTGCGGGTCAATCTGAATGCTACGGGACTATCTGAGGAAAAAAGGTAAACCCTGGTGACACTGCTAAATATTGTCGTTAAAATACGATTGACGTTTAAAATCTTTTATTTATTGTTTTGTCATCTCGCTTGCCCGGTAAGTACGAGTACAATTTTTGTGTGTTAAAATGAAAATTGTTTTATGAAAAGTTCTTTGTAATTTTACAAGAGTAGATACTGCTATACCTATCTTGAGATAACATCAAGATCTAGTTTATTTGAATAATAAACAAGTTCAAAATTAACATAGAAAGATGTAATTGAAAATCCGCCGAGTTAAAATTAATGCAAAAAAATCGGAAATGTTTTAGGTGAAAATAAATGGACTGCTGTTTCTGCGATATTTGTAGTTTTATTAACTTTACCAAACTGATGTTAATGTTTCCTTATTCGATGTAATCCTGTGCGTTTTGAATAATGAACAACAGCTTTATGAACATTTATTACATCTCATCCAATCAAACGTCAGTGATAATTGCATGAATCCATAAATTACCTATGTAGGCATGATTGGTTCAATACTTGCTAGGTATTTGAATGTATAATCACCTGAATTGCCTACGATTAAAAAGGTAATCTACATGGAATGACATTTTTGTAGTATGAGGCAAAATCCTCTTCTTATAACTAGAAGGAACGAACGCTGACTTTGTGTTGGCAGCTTCCGACTATTTTAACCGTCTCTCGATTTTTTGACACTCTATCGTGTCCAAAATTAATTTAAAAAGTGCACGTACGTATGCGATATTAAAAGTAGCATGGGTACGATTATATATAACTGCTTCTCTACCCTAGAATATTAAAAGTAGCATGGGTACGGTTATCTATAACTACTTCCCTACCCTAGTATCGAACCTCTAAGCTTAAGGGGAAAACCCGGGGTAGCCCGCGAAATGTATTTAATACTTTAAGCACACACATGTACAGAGGCGGATTTAATACCATAGGCATTTTCTACCAGTAGACCTTTGGGTGATGCAGAGACAAACAGTGGTAAGTGCAATAAATTAGAAGAATAAATTATAAGTGCATAAAACTATCGTCGTTCTTACGTTTTTGAAGTGAAACTTCTTATGCGACTTCCTACAAGGCAGCGTTAAACGTTTAACGCTAAAGGTTGCGTTAAACGTTTAACGCAACCGAGGGAGAGAGAAAGAAAGATACACAAAAGTAGAAAGTAGGGGAGAGAAAGAGAGTGAGTCGGTTTCACTTCTTCCGCGCGGAGGGACTCCACGCACTTTTCGAAGTGAAACTTCTTATGCGACTTCCAACAAGGCTGCGTTAAACGTTTAACGCAACCGACGCAACAGAGTGAGTCGGTTTCACTTCTTCCGCGCGGAGGGACTCCACGCACTTTTTTGTTTGCAATTTGCAGGTCCGTGCCAGGTTGTATTGATGGTTGTAATGACTATTTCATGAAAAAGTCATTTAAAGGGATTAAATGACTCATAGCGTGTTGTAGGTATTAATGATATTAATGATTATGATTCTGTCAAGCCATATTTGTTACGGTGGTGAATCATATTTTAATCAATTTACTACCTGACACGCGGGCTACTTTAACGCATCTTCTTTAAGGTGAATCTAGTCGACATTTTTTCCATAAAAACTTCGGGAGTATATTACTCTACCGTTCGACAATGTATAAAACAAGATATGGTTTAGTCTCATTATCAATAGGTACTGTCTGTACGGATACAGAATACTAAAATAAAAAGCCATTAAAAAGTTAGGCGCCAACAAAGATTCGTTTTTATGGCAAATTTAAACTAACTTTGGGCGTGTTTAAGTAATAAAAGAAGTGTAAAATCTCCAAAACCAGGTCGGTACCGACGAAGCTCAAATATCGAAAAGTTCGAGAAACTTGATATTGATCATTGATTGATGCAGTGGTTTTTTCATAAAACCCGATCTTCCGAAGGACTATAAAAAAAAAACGCGCCTGTTTTACTGTAACTGATACTGCATCTCACTCATTACCGTTGTGCGTGTAGACTAGCGTCTAACTGCTCATCACTGATACTACCTCTGTCGGACACGATGCCTGGTGAGACACCGTGCTTTTTAGCCAGGCCCTCCAGTGAGTTCGAGTCCGCGACTAGATTCCTCTTAAGCAATACTTAATCTTAAACTTAGCCGGGCTCTCGCGGTACTTCATTAAATCTTAGATACTTTGGTCTAACTAGACCAGAACTTACGATGAACTTAGATTTATCGTAATCTGGCTTGTGATCTCCTAATTGACACTAAATGCTAGATCTAAGGAAATACACGACAGCTCAATGAAAGGTAGATTGTCTTGTCAGTAAAGTCTCAGTTCCTGTTTATGTGTTCTTGGAGCTTATTTAATTTCTATCAAATGTTATATATTATCAGTTGAGAAGTTGAGAGAACATTGGAATCTGTGTAAATAATGTCTGATGGACGAAATTGTCGAATGGACGAATTGGAGGGTCTGGAGATACTATGCTTTAGTAGGTGGGTAATCTGTCTAAAGACTGACTGCATACCTGAATACATAATATAGAAAAAAAAATAACCACCGAAAAAACTGAAAAGAACAAAAAACAAATTATTTTTGTTTGACTCTCGGACGGCGGTGACATAAAATTAAAATACTTAAACAAAGCCACCGACATCCGAACTTAGTTATTAGGGTCAAACAAAATAGGTTTATTATTTTTTGCTTTTCAGTTTTTTCGGCGGTTTAAAGTTTTTACTTTTTTATTTTTTGTGGCTATAATCTACTAATTCCTATATGCTTAATTCTTGATTACTTTTTATAATACACAGCTCAGCATTAAAATCTGCGAGCGAAGAATCAATCCCTTAGGCTTGGAAAGTCCAAGCCTAAGGGATTGATTTTTCAAATGGGATATGGGATTATATGGGACCAACTTCAACTATACCCTTTCCAATAAAAAAAGAATTAACAAAATCGGACTATTCTGTAAAAAGTTATGCGTGGTCATACATAAAAACAAAAATAGGTATAGGTACGTGTCGACTTGAGAACCTCCTCCGTTTTCTCGTCGGTTAAAAAAGGTTTTATGCTTTGTTCAGTCTTCAACATCGTATCGGAGACATGAACCGATTATTTAAAAAAAAAAACCTTCGCCATTAGGGAATCGTGTTGGCAGTATTCTCAGTATGAATTTTTTCCCGAAAACTATTTGTTTTTGCGCTAATCATAAACAACACCATCTATAATACATCGAAAGTATTCGCTAGAAGAGTTCTTGTTTACATTTTCCATCGAAACTAAAGTTTTATATGCAAGTGAAAGGATCGATACGCGGTACGACATTGTGCTAGTTCACCACAGATGGCGCTAATATAAAGTGTTGCTTATAAAATATGAATCTTTATGATGAATAAAAGGGAAGCAGCACCTATTTTATTCTTACAGAAAGCTTACAGACTAATAACAAACTAAAAATCATTTGTAGGCAGGAAAATTTGCTAAATTACAAGCTTCCACTTATACAGGAAAAGTTTTTATTTAGGTGTTTTTTTTTTTGTATAACCGACGAAAAATTTCTGCGCTAGGGGGTCTAGAATTATATGCTGAATTCATGGTTACAGTTTGCGCACTGAATAAAAACTTTTCCTGTATAGAGTAGTAGTAGTTACAGAGGTAGTAAATTGGAGATTGAGCGTGATAAAAGCTCCCGTCTGGAGCTGGAGCAAGTGATGAATAATTTAACTATTTTGACTTTTGAAACTAAAACATTTTTTGTTTGATTTGTAAACATAATATATGTGGACAAAACAATTCAAGGCACACCTTCAATTCTTTTGTGATCGTGTGATTTGTAGTCATATTATTCTCATTTAGGGCCTTAGGTTTCGCGACCAAAAATAATTGCGAAATTCATATGACGGATGAGAAATCATTGAAACCTGAGCGAGGAGCTTGCTCAAGTGACGATACTTAAAAAAGTATGACACTCTTCTGCGTTGTCAGTGAATTCTTCATTTTTACAAAATAGCGAGTGCTTATTAACATCTTACCAACAACAGTGAAGAAAAAGAAACATAGGTAGGTACTTACTTTTTGCACCACAATCCTGCTAATAAAACATCAGATAATTGTTTTCTAAATTAACAACGCATGTAACACGCCTTCATTTGTTTCGAACATGTCGTAACAATTTAATAACTTAATTTTTTTGCACTTAACTAAGTAATTATAGTCCATTATTGTTTGATTCGTGATAATGCTTCGCTATTAAAGTCATTAGGAGAAAAGAGAATGGTACTAGGCATATGGTGCGCTCTGGTACAATCATTGGATTAGTCGGAAAGGGCATGAATGCCAAATATGCACGTGTGATGTATATTTATTGTCAATTTCTAGGTTTTCTATCCGGTAACGTCGTGTTTTTGTAGTATTGTTGGGATGGAAAAAATTAGTTACCTTGTTCACGATTAATCATAATATACGGGAGATTCTAGTTTGGGAGTAAAATGTCTTCGTCATCATCATTAATTCATCAGGTTTTCTTTGCTTCGGATTCAGGTAGGCTGGACGGCAGGTAGGATTATTCCGCCCTGGAGTGTACCATGTGTGGTGCCCCATTGTTTATGGGGCAGAACCCCTAATATCTTGTTTAGCGTGTCCTGTTGTCTTCACGCTTCAGGAGTTGATGGACGCTACTTTAGTAGCGTTAGACCAAAATTTGGCAACGTGCTTGGCACTTTTAAGTGCCAAGCACGTTGCCAAATTTTGGTCTAACTGTATACCTATAGATTGCTATCGACACGCTAGAAGAAGATCATTATCATCATTGGCAGCCTTGTTCCATCCACTAACGAGTATATAGACCTTTTACCTTTTGCTATACTTTCCTGCAGGCTTAGCATGACGCTTTCTATTTCTACTCTACCGTAGAATAGAAATCGCCTGTCTACATGTCTCGGTACAAAACTGTCAATTGTCTACACGGAAACGTCATTTTTGTCTACTCTTCCGTCGACAAAACGCTTCTCTACGGTCCTCGTGCTAGGCCTGCAGGAAAGTGAGCAGATAATGAGTACGATGTCTTGGGTCGTAAAACTTGCCGAAAATGTAGAGTAGTCATAATTCTATTATTAAATAATTACATTGAAGTTTACCAAATTTTCGGGTCAAGAAATTTCTTCGACTAAAGTAGCTTGTGCGAGACGCCCAATAATGCTTGCTACAGAAGGTATTATAATATGGCATATTTTGCAAGATTTCATTGACTGACATCTCCTCTCAAATGAAGGAAATCAGAAATTATACAGCAAATATGAATCAATTAATCATTTATATCATTTTTGACATCACTTATTGATTGATGCTGGTGGAAATAACCACTTACTTACGTGGGAGCTTCCGGTACATACCTATAGACTGTTTATATCAATTGCGATGTTCAGGGTTCATTTATTTTATGATTATGTTAGCATCCGCTCGAAAGTTGCGTAAGATCAATCTTATTGGTACTTAATAGCATCGACCACTTGATTGATTGGGGACATCTTTAATAAATTATAAGTGACCGCAAGCTCTCATAGATTACGAGACAAGCAGAGGTGCAAAACTGGTGCATGTATGTGAAGAGTGGATGCACGGAAAGATGGTTGTATTCTTAGCGTGTCGATAGCAATCTAAATACAGTCAGCCCAGAAATTGTCTAAGAACTTTCAGGCACTTTCAGTAGCGTCCTTCAACTCTTGTAGCGTGCAGACAACAGCAGGCTTAGCACGAGAACCGTAGAGAAGCGTTTTGTCGACGGAAGAGTAGATAAAAATGACATTTCCGTGTAGACAAATTGACAGTTTTGTACCGAGAAATGTAGACAAGCGATTTCTATTCTACGGTAGAGTAGAAATAGAAAGCGTCATGCTAAGCCTACAGGATATGCTCGACATGACATGTTTGTGGAACAGCACCACATTTACCCTCCAGGGCGGAGTGGACTGGAGATGGATATTACAAATTCAGATAAAGAGCAAGTAGGCAGTGATGTTATAAACTTAGATCTGCAGTGTAAGGCAACACAGCGTTTTTAGCTTGTATTCTATTTGTAGGCAAGTGTAAAGAAAAGTTTTCCGTGCCTCGAAAAGCATGCTAAGCCGTTGGATCCAGCTGTCATTCGCAGATCTTTGACATTTAATTGTTAGGGATCTTCAGAAGCCTGAAAGTCTGACAAACCAGTCTTACCAAAGGGTATCTTATTATACCCAGTAAATGGGTTGCGGAGATTGTTGTGGAGGATAGGCAGTCGATACATGTAAAATACTGGTATTCAGCTGCATCCGGTAAGACTGGAAGCCAAACCCAACATAGTTGGGAAAAAGCTAGGCAGATTGATTGACAAAGAAAACCGACAGTCAATGCATTTTCACTAAACATCAAGTGAAAATATTGAAGGTGTTCCGTAGGTGGCATTAAGAAATCAGAAGCAGGGCCAAAAAGGAGGATTGAAGTTTAGGTATAACCGAAGTCGCGGTCAATAGCTAGTTCCAACATCAAGATACAACCACAAGGACACAGGAAATAGCATTTTGCTTCCATTCCCACACAACTGTCTTTATAACACGTGTTACATAACCTTCAATGGCGTTGAAAGGAGTGGTATTCTGCAATTTTCATTAGTAGCCACCTGCTAGCCACAATTAGAGTTAATTCGCGCAGGCGCAGTAGAAAGCTCGTGAGATACTTCGAGAACCCTTTTACTTGAACACGGTTGGAAGCTATGAATTTCCCTAGAATTTGTTCGATTTGTTATTTTAAATGATACTTATTTCTGTAAATTGGTAAAACACACTTTGTCACACGTCAAAAATTAATTGTGTTGTGAAAACTAAATGAGTTCGGTGTTTTCGATTGATCAGTCTCTTTAAAGTCCAAATATAATCTTGGTCAGGCCATATGAGGATCATACTTACAGATTAGTGTTTGGGATGGGTCATAATATGAGGACGAGGACCAGACAATTTGTGTCTAAGATGGTCTTTTGAGGAAAGAACCATACAGATTTGAGGTGACCTGTTCAATCAGTGCATGCATTTGTCAATAATTGTGTAGCTCAACTCAAAAATTAAGGAGCACAACGACTCGACGAACAGTACCAAAGAAAGGACATGGTCCGGTAAGTACTTGATTTTTATCGAGATCAACTTTACTATTTACAATCGCAACGATGCGGTAACATCGTTGCTGATTGTAAACAGTTTTGGTCAGATAATGTTACGTAATGCGCTTGAAGCTTTGTAGATTTTAATCTGCTTCAAATTCCTTTTGTTTTCTGTCTTTTTTGTTTTGTTTTGCAGTTCGAGTTAAACGTGAAAGGGAATTAAGTTATTGTAGATAACTGAACCCTAGCAACGTTGTTTAGAGATTTTACCGATAACGAATCACGTTCTGATAATTGCCAAAGCAATACGCTCGATATTCGCTCTAATTAATACGCCAAAGCCACACGAATGTTAAAAACCTCTTTAGAGAGAAATATGAAGGTATGAACGCAACGCATATCCGCTTGCCGCGGTAGGAAACAGATACTATCAGAGTAAACTGGATACGTTCCAATACAGGACAAAGACCTATCGAGCGGTCACTTCCCTCGCTGTGATCTGGAGCTAAGGAAAGTTGTCCACAGCCGCTCATATAAATGCATGAACTTGATACCGTGTTGCACTTTTCCGCGAGCCCCGGTGAATAGAACACTTTTCCTTTCGCAATACGCGTTTTCCACTCAAGTAAATAATGTAATTATATTCATACAGACACGCGTTGCTGCATACGTTATACAAAATGGTGAAATGGGAGCTTTTGGTAAGTTTACTGCCTTAAGTAATGATACTAACAAGTAGTAATACGCGTTCAATTGTAAGCAGATAAATGAGTTCTAGCGTTTCTTCTCAAGTCATTTATTACAACTCGTTGAAGCAAAAGTTAACGCTCTCAGTTTGTTGCATGATGCGAAATAAATATGTATTGCGATAACGAGGTAGCTGATTGATTGGCTTCTTCGCGTTTGTAGAAAGACTGTGATTGATTGTGCTGTAATTTGTTTTAGATTTTCGTCGCTTTCGCTGCACTGGTATGCTGTACCGAGGTCGAGGATGGCGAGCAGAAGAAACGAAATGCTGGGAAGGGAACGAGTATAAATGCTATCCCAACCGGAGCACAGAAACAGGATTACACCTACAGTATTTACACACAGAATCCTAGTTCTCAAAGCGGTTCGAGCAGCCCATCGTCTTACCAATCTCAAGTACCAAATTCGTTCTACCCGAGTCAAGGGAGCAGCCAGTATTACTCCTCACCAAGTACACAGAGCGAACCAGCATCATCCTCTTACGGCTCTCAGCAACAGCAACCTCAGATAAACCTGTTGCCTCCACCGACCACTCCCCATTTCGTACCACTGAACTTTGTACCAAATCCTGGTTACCAGTCCAAATACCAAATAGTGCCTTCGAAGGCAAATGGGAATATTCAGTTGGCTTTCCTGCAGCAGCCGACTAATTATCCAACTCAGCCTATAGTTCCTTATGGTCCTCAGTTATTTTCACCGAATCCTACAAGCCAGATAAATCCTCATCAGAACCCTTTGATTAATCAAATGCCTCAGGGGCACTACAACATGCATAGTTACCAGCCTTTGTCTCTTGGTGGCTCTTACTTGGGTCAGCCATCGACAATGCTGCTGTTTGCTCAACCAAACGCTTCTCCATACAATAATCTTCTATATCAGAACCCTGCCCAGAGCTTCTATAACTACTATCCCACAAATTATCAAAGCAAAGACAACGTTCAGTACGTTCCGCAAGGATCGACTACCGAGTATGAAAAGTTGCAAGGTCCTATATCCCAGAGTGTACAAAAAGAGGAAAATGATATCGCTCACACTAGTGAATATACAGGACCTCCGTCTGATGCCAGCTCAAGTTACAAGAACGCGTATTCGGCTAGTCGTAATACTTATGCTAAGCTATAGCCATGTCTAGTTGTAAGCGCCTAAGTAGATATAATATAGATTATTTTTCGGACATATAGTTGCCATTACGTTAACCACAGATATTTATTGCAATGGGATAGTTTTTAGTTATTAGCTATGTATGCATAATGTTTTACATTAATTTTGTTGTCAGTGTTATTGTTATCGATTTTTGTTTTGAAATAAATGTTGCACGGTTTTATTGTTTTTGATTTCTTCATATAATGAATTTGCTTACATGCTGATCACGTGTCGCATCACTCATGTCTGTTATCGTTGTTGTTCTGACCAGAGTACGTTAACTCAATAAATATGGTACTATACTTGAGGGCGTAATGAATTTTCCGGCAACGTATTTTGGACGATGATAAAGCTTATATCTATCATAAATCGTAAAAGCTTCATCGTCGTCCAAAATGACTCTGCACTGTCAAGGAAATTTATTGGTACTCACAGTTAACAGTTAAATAAACACAATTAAAGCCTCAAAGAATGCCGCAGTCCACTTTACCAACAATCATGGGCTGGTATGTAGATCAAATACCAACAAAAACAAACCAATTTCACAAAGATGATATAACATGTTTGTACGCAACGCTTGCACTCTATAATTTACTCCGAACTTTGAGAACAGTGGGCTGGACTGCCCTAAATTGTTTGCGTTATTCAAACCATCCGACCGTACAATGGTAGGCAGAATACCCTGAGATAATATTAAGGTGAATCTAGTCGACATTTTTTTCTATACAAACTTCGGGAGTGTATTACTCCACTGTTCGACAATATACAACAAAAATTAAACATGGTGTAGTTTTGTCTCATTATTAATATTGCCTTTACGGAAATATAATTCTAAAATAAAAAGTAATTAAAAAAGTTATGAGCCAACAAAGATTCGTTTTTCTTGCTAATTTAACTTAACTTTGGACGTGTTTTAGTAATAAAACAAGTATAAAATCTCCAAAACCAAGACGGTACCGACAAAGCAAAACTGTCGGAAAGTTCAATAAACTTTATTGGTTATTGATTTATGCAGTGGTTTTTTCATAAAACCCGATCATCCGAAGGACTTTTCTTAATTTTTTACTCGCCGTTTTACTATAAATGATCCTGCATCTAATTGAATAACGTTGTGCATGTAGACTTGCGTCTAACTGCTCATCACTGATACTACCTCTGTCGGACACGATGCCTGGTGAGACAACGTGCTTTTTAGCCAGGCTCACCAGTGTTCAAGCCCGCGACTAGATTCCCCTTAATTCTCCTTTCAGCATTACTGGTATTTGCTGGGAACACAATGCCGACTGGTATTACTTTCTATCTATAGCTTGGTGTGCATAGGTTTGAAATTACAGTAGTTTGCATAATACGGGTGTTTTTGTTCTTTCCAATTGATTTCTTTTACGCCCTCTATTTGTCTTGCTGACTTGATACTGATGTGGTGCAAGGTTTACAATATAAGTGAAAACGAGGCGTATGTTCAGATGAAGAATTAAGTAGGTGGAAAATTGCTTTTTCTGGGCAGTGTGTAGTGCTCCTTTTAGAGCAGTAGTGACCTAGTGGTAAGGGGTCGACTTACGAGTTGTAGGTCGTAAGTTCTAAGCCAAATAGGCACTTTTCTTTGTGTGAATTATTTCAGCACCACTGCGCTCAAAACGGTGAAGGAAAACATCGTGAGGAAACTGGCATGTTCTAGAACCTAAACTTCCAAGACATGTAACATGCACCATCCCGCAGTGAGCTCGCGTGGTGGATTATGGTGATGCATGTGCAATATTATTTTAGTGGATGCGGAATGTAGGATCTTTAGAGGAGACTAAAATATTTAAAATGTAATAATAATATGTTCCGATACTAGAAATGTCTACTTAACCAACTATAATAGAGCTACGCAGTAAAGTCTATCTTTGCTATGGCCGTTGCTATTTAGAGAAAAAGAAACTTGGCGATAAAATTATAATCCTGAATTTAGACATTATTGAAAATGTTCTCATGTAGCTTATTAATGTAATAAAGACACATAATTGCAATGGCTTTAGTATTTTTGCATCATTCTAGTCTCCAAAATTTTTATAAACCATTTATTTTGCAGACTTTTTAGTCACACGGTACCTAAAGTTGAACTAGCTTTATAAAGTGACGAAGACGAGGTCTTAAAAGAATGTTAGCACACCTAAAACTTATGAAATTGAAATTCTTAAAGCCATAAAAGTCTGCATAAGATAATTTACGACACGACTAGTCAAAACACGTTCTTATAAAAATCATCTTAACAAACGATACGCTGGCGCGGTTAATAAATTGAGCGAAATTATCCGTATGATGGACGTGAGAATTAACGTAATCACCACAGTGGCGTAAGAGTTATCAGTAGAGGTTGACACAAGGTCATGGTTTAGGCCGAAACTTTCGACGAAGCCGAAAAAGCTTGGCTAGAACCTAGAATGGCGGCTTTTGTAGTTTCTCAATGCTCAAAGCAAAACTAAAAAAAAGTATGTGTTTCGTGTACGATTGGGTAGGTACCATAGGTTCTCACGAATTCTTATAATGTATTTACACAAAGAGAAATACATTTCCTACGTTATATACGAGTATAATCTGTGTGTTCAGGTTTTGTTGCAGTAGGTACCTAGGTTTAGGATGCGTTTGAGCTTACATTTTATCTATTGCCAGGCTTAGTGCTACCACACATGCATAAGGTGTCCATAATTAAGTATCCATCCACCCGAAAAAAACCATCAAGCCTGGTATGCATCATATTTTTTTTTATATGGCCCCTCCAAACCGCCGAAAATTGGTCCAAAGCCGAACTTTGGCCCAGCTCTAGTTATCACTACAATTCGGACACCTCATATCAGCAGTGAAAGGAAGCTGCGTGCTTACTTAATTGCCCCGCGTTTTATTTGTATCATTTCTAAGATGCGCAATCAGACGCACCTGTCTTATAGGGAGTGTTCACTAATGTTTGTTGTGTAATATAATTATTATTACGAGTATGTTATGGGATGGGTTTTTTGTAGAAGAACATCTGTTCGTAATTTTGATGGAAATGAAAAGTGGCCTAGATATTAAATATGTTGTTTTTTCGTCGTTTGGTTCGTAACAAACGCCAGCAACTAGCTCATCTTAATATATATTTTTTTTGCCTAGATTGGTATCAGAATATTAATTATATTCATATATTGTTTATAACTCGGAGTTATTGTTTTAATATCAATGTGTTGAATCTAGACCGAAATTTATTTATCAAATGTACTTATTAATTAAAACTACGATACAAAATAAATACAAAAAACAAAAGGACACTTAGGCGTCGAAGTATTCCTCCGCATCGCTGTCATCAGGAAACGTGCCCAGAAGACTGGCAGCATTGCCACGAATGAATATTATTGAATTTAATTACTTAAATATCTAGTATAGTAAGTATCTAAAATAAGAATGAACCTTTTCATCGAATGACAGTAAAAAGCTTCTCTGAAGATGTAAAAATTCCTTTGCTATTGCTAAATATAACTGTTACAGAGACTGATATTACGTGGGATATTTTAAGTAGGAATGCAAAAATCTACATTATCACAAGTCTAAAAAAGCATGTGACTATAACATTATAATAAAATATGTAAAGAAATGCTAAACAGATACCAACGATCTCATTTATTTACAAGATTTGCATTTTATTTAAAAACCTATTCGTGTTACTAACCTTTCTTGTTGCACTCGATTTAAAATGAAATAAGTCAAGCAACGTTATTTGTATTTGATTTATGCAATTTAGTGCCAATTTTGAAAATTATTGATTAGTTTAGAATCTTATTCGGGTCTAGTTGTTTGTGTATGTGAGTTTAAATGTTTGTAAACGCAACTACAATACAGAAGAAATTCCTAGAGCGGGACGGCAAGGTTTAAAATAATAAAAAATTGGAGCCCTTTGACTCCTTCTCCTCTTATAAACACAATCAGGTAAGTATATTATTATTATTACATATTTAATGACTGTTAGTTTTACTTAAATCTAGAAATTCAATTTCAAGAAAAAAAAATAGTTTAAAAAACTAAAAAACACGCTTTAAAAACCAAACTAAAAAGGAGAAAATAATTTAATTCGGGGTGCTTTTTGAGGTATTTTTATAATCACTTAATGTAAGCACCCCACGCTTTTTAATTAAATTAAAATTATTTTCTCCTTTTTTTAGTTTAGTTTGGTTTTTAAGGCGTGTTTTTTAGTTTTTTAAACTATTATTTATTTTCTATTTTTTGTTCTGCTAATTACAAACACGTGATTTTGTTTTCCTTTTTTTTCATAGATCTCAATTTTAAAAAAATGATTGAATTGTCATTGGTCCTCGATAAGTTTACCAAGTTTCATTGAAATCTGACCGTTTAAAGTGGGTCAAAATAGCGTCCAAAGGAGTCGGTTACAAACAAACAAACAAACATACAAGTAAAGCTAATATAAAGCGTGTAAAAAAAGAGAATTGTGGTTAAAAAAGGTTGGTATGGTTAAAAATGGTTGTATGGTAAAATGTATGGGTAAAAATGGTAAACAAGGCTGATGTGTGTGAAATCGCCAGCAGGGAAACGCCCTCGGAGGACACATAGTGACCTTATTAGTGATGTTCATCAGAACGGACAGGTGAGGAGTACCTACTCGCAACTGGCGTGCGTGTATGACCAGATGCATCAACGAAAACGAAGCAAAAGGAGTATGTAATGCTCGCAGCAGGTTGCGTTCTGTAGTTTTTGACTATTCCCATGGGAAGACGGCGTGAGTTTATGTTTTTTTTTTTTTAAATAACACCGTAACTAAAACCCTTCATATACAGGAAAAGTTTTTATTCAGTGCGTACACTGTATCCATGAATTCAGTGTATCATTCTAGACCCCCCAGCGCTGAAATTTTTCGTCGGTTATACAAAAATCAAAATGCGGTCAAAATTTATGGAACAGCTGATTTTTTTTGTATAACCGACGAAATATTTCTGCGTTGTGGGGTCTACAATGATATCCTGAATTCATGGTTACAGTTTGCGCACTGGATAAAAACTTTTCCTGTATATTTGTCACATCCTATATTCTCGGTTCAAGGTGTTCAATCTCTATTAAGACCGGTCCGCACATCTGTAACGCATCTCCAATACACGTAATAGCCATTAATTATAAAATGGCCTCATACGAGTCCTATTTCATATTATTTGTGGTTGGAACAACTTTCGCGAGCAACTCAAGCTTCACTTGGATATAATGAATTACGATTTCCGTGTCATTTCAATTGAGAAATAATTGGTTAGAGATTCTTCATTTGAAATAGTAGGTGTCAAGAAAAATCTCTTCAGAAACCAGCTTACAGTCAATTAGTTACCGTCAATTGCTTTTGAAGTATGTTCCTGAAAATATACTTACATGGTTAGAAAATCAATTCACATGTCACTTCAGTTGAGAATGCAGTTATGTACCTACATGAGAACCGAAGGGTCTGACTGTCAATTATATGGTTTTAATATGTAACTGAAAAAAAGAAAAACTCTATGTTTTCTCTAACCCAGAGCCTTAAGAATACCAATCTATTCACATAATAATTATTGCTAAAACTAGACTCGTTGTGTCAATAAATATAGATTAAATCAAGTAGGTACGTAACGCTATTAAAATTAAGGTTAACAATTAGGACATTTATTGCTGAAAATTTGCATGATCTTCTAATTTTAATTGCCCAAAATGGAGCATAACTATTTCTTAATAAAAATAAATAAATGTTTACTAAGATAACTTGTGTTTGGCGCCATTTATATCATAGTTCGAAGTAAGACTAATTTGCATCAAAATCTCGTAGCTTTTCGGCATTTCTTTTTAATCGTCGAAGTAACGAATTACGTGTGAAACTAATTAATGGAATTTATTATTACTAAACTTGATTAAGGTAGGAAAACTCGTATGTACATGTGATGAGTCTTACATCTCATTAAAATATCGAGTAATTATGTGTTAATTAATGCAAGCTTGTTCCTCATTTTAAATGTTGATTGGTTTTTAAAATATCATCGATGATGTACCTACTTATGTGTGGAGTTTAAGTACATCTAAAAGTATACAAGGTGTAATTATGTAAAATTAGATAATTGAATAGGTTTTCAAAATATTGAGCTGTATCAAGAGCAATTCGTCAACCTTTCGATAAAAATAAACAACTAAGTAGCATGTTTAATTACAAGTAGGTAAGTATTATTTATTTTAAAAAAGGAGTAAATATTGAAGTGAATTTGAATGCTTCGTTGGTGTAGTGGTCGCAAGCGCTACTGCTGAGCATGAGGTCTTTGGTTCGAATCCCAGGTCGGGCAAAGTGTTACTGGGTTTTCAATCTGGAATTTCTCAGTAGCAGGCCGGGGTCTGGATTTCTGCCCGGTTGATGGCAATAGGCTGGCCCTCTATGATGATGATAGGACTCCCTTTTCCGCACTTAGATTCAGTTCGTTGTGCGTGCGGATTCTGGCTAACAAAGCCAGCCTAGCTTCGCTCAAAAGCACAGAAGCTTTCTGGGAGCTTCACAGGCTTCACGGAGCGACCTCACTGTTCCGAGGAATTCCGAGGCCTCGCATTCCAGGATGACGTGGGCGGCTGGCCCCCTATTACACAGACTTAAACATAAACATGAGTGGCAAAATGTGGGTTCACTATAGGTGCCTCAACCCGTGATGTAATGATATTGAAGTGAATTAAGGACATATTATACCTAAGAGCAGTAGTGGCCAAGTGGTAATGGCTGCGACTTAAGAGTTGTAGGTCGTAGGGGCGCTTTACTTTGCTTTTATTATTTCATCACCACTGCTCTTAAAACGGTGAAAGAAAAAATCGTGAGGAAACCGGCATGTCCTAGAACCAAAAATTCGAAGACATGTGACATCTACCAACCCGCACTGGGCCCGCGTGGTGGATTACGGACCATTCACTCTCACTGAGCGGCGGCCTGTCCCAGCAGTGGAAACATTACAGGCTGATTATGCTATGCTATACCTAAGTCGATAAAGCTTGAACAAATTCCGCACGTCAGTACCTACTCAAGTTACCGAAGGCACTTAGGTAAGTAAACTTATCGTTATCGGTAGTGGACATTGATCCCTTTATGTGAAAGTGATCTAGACAACACAGGTTCCACTGCAGCCCATGCTTCCGTCTGGCTTTGTAAGGGAAAAGGGAAGTATCTCGTTACATAATTATTGAAGTGTAAAACAAGACATACGCATTTAAATAGTTATAATTTAAAGCCTATACAGGCGTAGGGGAATAAGAAATTCCCAAAGTTTACCTGGTGAAGGCCGGGCGGTTTGGGGGACTGTCTTATGTAATTTTGACGTTCAAAAAGTGATGACGCCAGCCTAGTTTGAATAAATGACTTTTGATTTGTTTTAAGGGACCTTCCTTCTTAAACTATACCCACATTTCACCCGTTGTGTAATTTATATTTTTTTTTATAGTCACGAGCATAAATACTATACAATTACGCAACTTCAAAACAGTTTTCTTCTAAAACTTGGGTAAGAAAATAAAGAATAATTTATTACATAATTATTCTCGTTTATTAATATGTCGAATAATAAAAGATCAGATGAAGATTATTGTTGAAAAGAAAAATAAAAGTCTCATCGCGAGATTTGAACCCAGACATATGAGTTTCTTAAACCAAGACTAAGCTATCGCTATCGGGACTTGATATGAGAATGTGAATTTTAGAAATGGTATGAACCGACCAAGATCAGACGTAATTACGTACTCTTTGCGACGGTATGTTTTTTGTTTCATTCGACGCCAGTGTGTCAGTTCTGAGGTGTGCGTTATGTGTTGATACATCAATTATGCACACAGCTGTAGGTTCAGCCTGGACCGCGAGTTTATAGCAATATAACCCTTAGAATGCTAGTGCACTTATGACCCCTTACTGTACATATATGCCTACACAGTATACATAATATAGCTCATGGAAAGCGTTAGGTGTTGATGACGCGAGTTCCATGATTTTTGTTCACCCAAAAAGTGCTCAATGCGCCTAAAGAAGTTTTCACTTCAAAAATCTTTTACAAATGTGTGCCAAGTGAATCCATGACTTCTGCGATAGGTAAACGTAATGGTGTTACGAAACTAGTGTTTCCGATAACATCTCTACATAGTATAAAACAAAGTCGCTTTTCGTGTCTGTACGCTGAGATATTTTAAACTTTGCAACGGATTTTAATGGGTCCGCGCCCACTCGACGTGCTTAGACTCGACCCGAAGAATAATACCAAATGTTTTACTACCAATTCAGTGCCATGCGTACAGTCAGGCAAAGTGATATTTTAATACTATTTTTTTTAAACCCACGACGGTTAAAAAGTAATTGAAAAAGGATAAAATAATTTAAAAACCCCCAAAATGTAACGCGAGACAATAAACGTAAAAAAACCGTGGGGTGCTTGATATTAATTGATTATAAAAATACCCAAAAAAGCACCCCACGGTTTTAAAACTATTTTATCCTTTTTCAGTGTGCTTTTTAACCGTCGTCGTGGGTTTAAAAAAATTTTACTGTTGCTTTTTATTTTAAACTTTTTAGAGAGCATAGATATTATGCGCGCCGATCAAAATCGGACTAGAAGTTTTGGAGAAAAATGGCAAAATGGATTTGCACAAACAAACATCCTCTCACCCCAAACGCATATAAATACCGTCTCCGTTCCGTCGTGGGTTATACTTATTTTATTATACATAGAATATTTAATACATACTTTTCTGTCTGACTATACATCGACGATTTTACGCCTATCAAAACAGAAATATCCAGATTTTATTCTTCGGGTCGAGCCTAAGCGGGTCGAGTGGGCGCGGACCCATTTTAATACGGTTTTTATCAATAGACAAAGTGATTCAAGAGAAAGGTTTATATGTATAATACATCGACTTCCATGCGGGCATAGCCTCTGACATAAGCTAGTTATTTATAAAAGTTTACAGCAGATTTATACTTAGCCTCAGAAGACTATTTTCGCGGTTTGTCTGCGGGAAAAGACCGTATTTAAATAAAGTAAATTTTATAACACAGTGCGGTAGTCGGCTTTTGGTACTACAGGTGTTCGTAGGCAGGAACAGCCAATTTTAATAAGGTGGGCGTCATCGTCAGTGCTTTTGCCAAGATAAAACAATGCATTTCGTTGTCGTAATTACATAGAGACAATACTTTCATTCCCAAGCACCATGTGGCATAACTGAGTTTTCCTTGAAAACTGTTGCAAAGAATAGAACATTAGTATAGCATAAAGATCCTTAGTGCCCTCTTTGACTTCCTCTATACGGAATTAAATATGTTTACACGTGTTTTCGGTATAAAGTACATTTATTGAGTTATTTACTTAGTTGAGTCGACAATTTTTGCGAACATATGAAGCAATAAATTATCTTTCAAAATTATTCAGATTGTAATTGATAGCGTGTTATGCAATTAAGGTGCAGCAGGCGACTGGTTCACATTCATTTGCGGACAGTCACTTGTCTCGAGATGCGAGCTTGCCTATCGATTTTCTATTATAGAGTGCAGACAGTTACCTCCCATGAAGGTGTGTAATAAGCTCAATAGCGACTCCAAGTAGCTTAATTCAAACTAAGTAGGACAAAAACTAGCATTTTAAAATCTTACTTCATGCTTGATCGCCTCAGACTTCTTTCTCAACTGTCTAGAATTCTAGATAAGTGGGTCTTGACGTAGGTAGGTACTCTTAGTCAATATCTACCCTTCAAATCTTCTTAAAATTCAATTTAATATTGAATAAGCACTTTGAAGACCGCAGTCCTCGCAGATCCCAAGTTGGATAAAATGTATTGTCTATTGTGAAAAGTAAAAAATGTTCTTCAGGGTTTGCAATAATTCAATTAAACTTACATGTTTGAAGTTGTGTAATAGTGTTTAAAGTCAAAAACGTTTTCCACTCTGTCAGCCTTGAGACGCCATATTACTTGACAGTTACATATTTTTGTGCGTGTTTACATTGGTCACTACTTCACGCCCATTTTCCCACGTATAGATAGCCAAGTGTCAGTCGTGAGTATCTTTGCATGACGTGTGATGTGTAGCAAGTGACCCTTTAATAAAACTTTCCACAGTCACAACTACACTTGAGTTAACTCTTACTCTTTAAAAACCATCCTTATTACTACGATGTCAAGGTGCTATCAAAGTCAAATTATTATTAATACTATTGAAATGGATGGCAAAATAAGGCAAATGGGTAACCCTGGGCCATTTGATATGTTAACCCTGTTAAAAACAAAACAATAACCAAAAACAAAACACGACTATTTACAAACGTTTACTTCTGTTTACAAACGTGTTGAAGCGACAAAAATCCCCACGTCAAAAAAAAAGAAAGGCTAACTAAACTCTTGAAGCGTGACAACCCTACCCGATCCACACCACCTGGTGCGTTGATGCCTTGCCAAAAGTCAGCGTGCGTGAACCCTGAACCACGATACAATAGTTACGTAAGCAATGCGGATGCTTTACATAGCTTTGTTTTCAAGAGAAAGAGGTGTATTGTGACATGGTTTGCACGTGATTCAGCTTCGTTTATCAGATGATTCTTCGATCTGGAGTTTCCAATGCAGGAAACAAGTTCTTTTTATGTGGTTGAATATATTAAGTTTTACTGACTGGTGGTCATGGATTCGAATTTGGGTTAGTCACCAACTCGACACGAGAGACTGGACATGCGTGTGTCAAGTTGGTGAAACTCGAAACTAGTATCACTTATTATTTCGTCATCTGGACACGCCAAGATTTTTACGCGTGTCCACATAGTGAAACTTAAATTAAATCACTTTTATGTTTTCGTCTTCTACTGGACACACCCAAATTTTTTGCAAAAAAATGTACAGTCAGCCTTTTTTAAGTACCAGGTTGTCATAACTCGGTACGAGTACACCTGACATAGGTGTGTTCGTTAGAAAACGCTTGATGCCTTTAAGTACTAGGTTGTCATAAGTTGGTAAGAGCACACCTAACATAGGTATGTTAGATTGTCAGTTAGAAAATGTAGCATGCCTTTGAAGTACCAGGTTGTCAAACTTGGTATGAGATCATGCGCTGTAACTCAAGATGTTTTACTGATAGGTTAAGAAAATATTTATTGATTCTGAGGCGGTACGAAGTTCACCGGATCAGCTAGTTCTTTATAAATTCACAAATGGTGAATAATTTTACAATGACATAATAACATTACCCATTCCCTGCAGTAGGACGTTTAGAGGCCGATGATGATTGTGACACAAAACATTAATCTCCGTGACTGTACTTTGTCATGAATTCGGGTGAAATGTGATCGTGTGTCCAGTTGGCGACAACTTAAAATGATTAATTTATTTTAAGTTTCATTATGTGGACCTCGATTTTCAGGTTCAACCAAAGTAATGTTGTTTTTTTCCATTAGTAATTTCTCAGTAGTAGCCCAGAGTCTGGATTTGTGCACAATTTATGGCAATAGGCTCGCCCCCTGTTCATTGGGACTTGTATATAATTTGCGAAATTTGGGTGTACTATACGTTACCTCTGCCTTACGTTTTGGGTGCATTGATGTTATGTTTAACTTACTACTGGCGAGGAAACTAATAAATGATTTAACAATTTGTAACTGATCAGCGGGTGTGGCGCAACTAGGGAGAGGTATACGTGCCTAGATTGTGATCAGTTGACTGAATTGATTGAAGAGATCAGCAAAGATTTTGACACCAATTAATTCATCTTTATGTTCGTATTATGTAAGTTTATAATGTTCCCACTGGTGGGACTCAGATCTCCTCCCAGTTTGAGGGCGTGGGCTGTAACGCACCACGTGGGCCTAGTGCGGGTTGGTAGATGTCACATGTCTTCGAATTTTTGGTTTTATGACATGCCGGTTTCCTCACGATGTTTTCCTTCACCGGTTATCAGTAATGTAAGTTAATGTAAGGTTCTTATACCAAAACATTCCTTAGCACCTAGACGCATATTTGAATTGGGCGTGCTAACGATATTCGCTCATGTCCTAGATTTCTCGTGATTTGCTAGTTTTTGCTTCCAGTGCGCGCTGAATAATTGCCAGAATGTCCTTTTTGGGTACTTCGTCTGGTGCTTTATGTACTTCTTGCTCATATTCTATAGACAGCGCCCACGTTTTTTATTGGTATAAAGGTAACGAGGCCATCTCGCTTTTGGTGTCTTTCAATTATAAGTGGTTAATGTGTTTCTTGAATCGTTATTAAATTAATACCAGCTCCATATCATAAGCAACTAGATACAGCCCGATTCAAGTTTTATGGCGGCTCTGAGGTGCACTATTCACTTCACAATAGGTACATCGACCTCAAAGAGATGTCAGCACCAACTGGTGGGGTCCTCAAGGGCCGCTGCCTGCCAGGGGTGCCACTGCGTAAATCGCCCTAAGGCCATGGTGAAGCATACGGTGGAGGTCTGCCCGGCTCGGGCGGAGCACCGCCGTGGCCTTATGGACGCGATCGGAGGCGGCGAACTCTCGCGTCCGGCCCTGGTCCAGGCCATGGTACAGAGCGAGAGTGCATGGGTAGCCGTCACCTCCTTCTGCGAAGCAGTATTGCTCGCGAAGAGGGAGGCGGCGCACGTGTGGGAGAGGCAGTATATGCGCCCTCACGGCCCTAGCCTCAGGAGACGCCCTGGGCGTCGGAAATCCCAGGCTGATTCCCGGCCACCGTAGGCGCGGGCTTGCGGACGGCGAGTAATGGGTAGCTCGCTGTCCGGTAAGGACCAAGCCCGGGTCGACGGCGCGTTGTGTTCCATGTGCGCCTCAAAAAGATGTCAGCACCAACTGGTGGGGTCCGCAAGGACCGATGCCTGCTAGGGGTGCGGGTTGTTCAAAAGAGATACCGTGCCCCTGGCTCACAGGCAACTGAGGGAACACTGGTGGATTTTAGTCAGTAAAAGTTTGATACGCCCTCCTGCTCCACCCAGAGTGGGAGAAGTTATTTGATGATTCCCCACCCAAAAAAAAACACGGTACCCCTTGGTAAGACTGGTTACCAGACTTTTTGGTCTTCTGACAACCCGTAACAACGACCCTCAAAGATCTACGAATGACAGCCGAGACCAACAGGTTAACGTGCTTTCCGAGGTATGGAGGAGTCTCGATATGAAATAGATGGTCAGCCATCCACGAACCGTGCGCGGCAGTAGTAGCTTAACTTTCGATCGATCGTGAACATAGCCATGAGCTCCTCTGAGATTATAGCTATTATAATTTTAATAGTTCTTTTAACCCATACAGAAGTTCTGTTATGTTATCGAATGTAATCTTAAGGATGATTTCTATCAAACGGTTCGCATCGCATAGGATCGGAATGGATTTTACAATTTTTAAACGATATTAAATCGTTTACACAGAATTTA
This sequence comes from Antitype chi, assembly GCA_947359405.1. Classification (NCBI taxonomy): domain Eukaryota; kingdom Metazoa; phylum Arthropoda; class Insecta; order Lepidoptera; family Noctuidae; genus Antitype; species Antitype chi. The sequence goes on along the minus strand of OX375819.1, from coordinate 14,137,761 downwards.
AAGTCTATATTACCAAGCCGCGCACAGCAGCTTGACCGTAGGCGTCTTCCGCGACACGCGATCGTAGCCGAAAGTATGCTGCGACGCGCCTGTCGTCGTATCCGATTGGATCCTTTCAGCTGTCATCATTCGCTCGTCTGCCATTTTCAAAAATTACAACACGTCAACACGGTAGGAATTAAACTATTTGATGCAGAAACGCAGAAACGGATATTTACAGCAAGCGACGGTGCGGAGCCGATCGTGTGCGTTGACATCCGGCCGGACGCGATCGGCTGTCGCCGCATCCGTTCATGACCTTTCCGATCCGATGCGATGTGAACCGTTTGGTGGAAATCATCCTTTATTTCGACACCAATACCGTTTCGTAATGCTGTTGTTTTGTTAAAGCATGTTACGTAGTTTTTAATTCGTATATATTTAGCAAATCTTTTACAGGGAAGTAGAAAATATGCAAGTCATTTGAATAATTTCTGATCTTGATTGTTTTTGACCACAGCCGTGACTTCGGAATTGTATCAGAATCGTTTTGACTATCGGTTGCACTATTTCCTTGTGGTTTTATGATGTGAACATTCTTTCAGTAGATTTTACTTTTAGTTTACTTATTTTGTTCATATTCATAGGTAGGTATTTATATACTTGTTTTGAAAGATTACGTGTTGAAAGATTCACAGCATGGATTACGTCTGTGGTTTTTTGGATAGATTGGTATAATCTTCGCACAGATTCAGAGCATTTGGACATAGCTTTCAAAATGTCTGTGTTTTTGAGCATCTTGCAAAATTGTTTCAATGGTAGGTTTAATATGTAACACATTTTAAAAGAGTAACTGTGGAGATTCTTCCCCATTCTTCTCAATCCAAAACTACCTTTTTGAAGGGGCGACTAGAATCAAGAATATTTTTTGGTAAATTATGACGTTCGCTTTTTATGTGCATGCATGACACAGGCCTCCTCTCCGTGAGAGGGAATGGCCCGTAATACACCACGCAGGCCCAGTGCGGGTTGGTAGATTTCACATGTCTTCTAATTGTTGACTCTAGGGCATGTCGGTTTCCTCACGATGTTTTCCTTCACCGTGGTGAGAGCAGTGGTGATGAAATAAGTTACACGAAGTTAAGCACCTGTCTAGGTTCGAACTTCCGACCTACAACTCAGAAGTCCCACGAAGATCGAGGAACTTGTGCAGTACTTGAAAGTGAAGACCAACTGGACTCTGACGGTCGAAAGGTTGGAATCGCGCCACGACGTCAACTTTAAGTCATTCGTGGTACGAGTTCCAACGCACCATCTACAGCACTGCTTGAAAGAGGACTTTTGGCCGAAAGGTGTCGTATATCGACGTTTCCGGGGACGGTTACGTGACACCTCGCAGCAAAACACGATGCCGACGACTTTACGTGTTTAGTTATAGTTTTAAGCTGTTTATTAATATGTATTAGTTTGTTATTATTATTTAAGATTATTTTTGTGTATTTTATCTAGGGGCCTTAGTTGCCCGATAATAAAGTGATTATTATTATTATTAGAAGTCGCGGCTGTTAGCACTGGGCCACCACTGCTCATAATATCTTCAAATACACAATAATTACTTCACCTGTGAAGGTAAAATCTTCATTAAGAGAAATGGCTACATTGATCTCGTTATTTTTGATGAATGAATGTACTTACAAAGTAATTAGATTTGGCAATTCATTTTAAGGCTGATTACACACCGTAGTACCACGCGAGGCGTTTATGATAAGTTTTTTTTTACTGACCAGTTTATAATGCAAAACTAATGGTTATTGGAAGATAGCTTAATTAAGTATCAGAGCGGTCGTAAAATCATCTTTATGTGCAATAACTTACGAATGCTTGATGAGAATTATTTTACTGAGGGGCAGTCTTGTAACTAGGGTAGGTATAAAACATTTTAGAGCATGCTTAAGTTTTATTTTATGCACTACTAAGTTGTATAACTCTATTGAGGATGTAGAGTTCTATTGCAAACATTAGATAACTAGGAACTGTGAATTGTGACATTTTATTTTCAGCATGTCGATGGCAATCTAAATTGAACCGGGCCAGGAGGTCGTGCTTAGGGAGTACTAAACACGAATTTCGGCCGAAGTTACAGGCGATTCCTGCTCCGTATCACATACGGACAAGATTACTTTGAGGCCCGACCCAAGAAAGAAACCCCCACGAGTTGACAGTTGTCCCTACTCCCGACGTGTTTTTTTTTCCGTCCGAAAAAAGTTAATTAATCAGGTGTATGGATCACTCCAAAGTTTCGAACCACTTCCGGATGGGCCCGTATCTTCGTTGACGGACGTAGAGAGTAGCTCCTGGAATTAGGAGACAAGTTTGGCGCCTTCAGTAGCGTCCATCAGGTCCATCAGATCCAGGACCATAGAACACGCAGGACGGGATATTAAGTGTCATTTGTGGATCAGCACCAAATTTACACTCCATGGTGGTCATCTGTGAACCTCCACTTAAGAAGGTTTTCCTTGCTTCGGCTGTCAGGGTCCGGAGTCTGTTTAGAGAATTGCTTCTATGTGTTATTAGATGCCAAACGCGTCGTAAATCATGCGTTCCTATCCCAGAGACAAAACCGAAATATCTCATGTGCTTGTTATCAGTGAGAGCGGTGTTGGCTCAGTGGAAACGGCTGCAGCTTACGAGTTACAAGTCTTAGATTCAAACCCAAACACTCGCTTTACTGTTTGTAAATTATTTCTCAAAACGGCGAAGGAAAACAGCGCGAGGAAACGGGCATGTGCTAGAACCAAACATTCGAAGACAAGTGACATCTACCAACCCGTACTGAGCCCGGGTTACTGCCCACTTCCTCTTACGTAGAGGATTCCTGTGTACCAGGAGTGTAAACAGTTATAAAGGATGATTATGATGATATGCTTGTAATCACACCAAGCAAGCAGTTTGGTTACAAAATAAATGTATTTTAAAACAAAGCATAAGAGATTCTTTAAATAAGATATCGAGAAAATTCGAGATCATAATATGAATATTTTGAGTAAATTGAGATTTCAATGAAAACTCGTTTTTTCTTTTCACACAACGTGTTATGAAAATGAGCCCAGCACTCCAGTAGCTGTTATTTAATTCCACGTTCGAATCTTATAAATCTTTGATCTTAATTGAAATCTAGCAACTGAGTTTAAAAATATAGAAGCAATATTGTATAGGTAGGTAGTTGTATAGTAGGTGCGATGAAAGTCTGTCTATCGGCAAGGACCACTTTCTTCAAGTCTAGTTTTCATGTAAATTAAGTATTTATCAGCACTATACTTTTACAGTAAAAGGGAGGAATAATAAAGGCATTCCTAGTTTTGTGTCGGAATTTTAACGATGTCTTGTCGCTGAACGGCAGTGGGTGATAAAATTCCAAGTTCCATGATTAGATTCAATTAACCTGAGCCTATCTGAATCTCAATTAATCTGAGCCTTTATCTTTGTATATATGAAGTCTTTTAATTTTTTTGTATGTTAGTCGAAATAAGCGGTTTTTATAACATGCTTTTATTTAGTTTCGCCTGTCCCAGTGTTTGTAACGAAATCTGGTAAATAATAAGAAACTCACGTAAACACGGAATAATAATATGTTCTTTAAAGCCTCAATAGTAGTTTATAGTTGATTTTTTTAAGTATTGATTGCAGTCTCATGCTGCAAGAGATCAGCAGGAGAACCAAGGTAACCGACATAGCCCGAAGAATTGCCAAACTTAAGTGGCAGTGGACAGGGCACATTGCTAGCAGAACAGATGGCCGATGGGTCCAAAAAGTTCTGGAGTGGCGACCGCGTACCTAAAGACGTAAAGTTGGATGGCCTCTCACAAGGTGGACCGATGACCTTGTGAATGCCGCAGGAGTCCGGTGGATGCGAGAAGCACAGAACCGGTCGAAGTGGCGGAGCTTGGGGAGGCCTATGTCCAGCAGTGGACGTTTTTCGTGATGATGATGTTGATGAATACTGCAAGTAGGCATTGCCTATGACACCCGATTCTCTAACCTTTTTATCAACTCACATAGGTATCTATATTCTACATCGTCGGTCCATCACCTATAATTTTAGATTCCTAGATTATTCGGGTAAAAATGTACTAACTATTGATTTTGATTTTTGTTATGAAATGAGCATATCAACAGCGATTTATGTATACGAGTATATGCCGTAATTTAGATGAGTTGATTAGTACCATTCAAACAGTTAGTTTTATAACCCGGTGACCTGAAAAACGTACACAATATCTCACGGTATGCATAATAATTATACCAAAGAAGAGCTTACATCAAGCACTTACTTAATACCTAAACATAATATATACCTGTAAGAAATTGTAGAAACGCTGCGTTATAATTATATAGTAATACAGTTAACCGCATTTCGTCCTCCTGCCAAAATCGATTTAAAGTTAGTACCTACTAAATTAGACGAACTCGTTATTATGAAGTAGGCATACTAGCTGAGTCCGTGACTCCATGTGCGTGGAAGTCTGAAAACAATATTGAGAAGAATGAGGAAAAATGAAAATAAAACTACAGCTGAATAAATTGAGAGCCACCACCTTTTATTGAAGTTGGCTAAAATGACAGAAATTGTTGAAGATCGACGGTTTGACCAGTTTGTAACGGTATTGTTCGGCCGCCATAATTTTTATCCTAGAGCCAACGTGAGAAGGGACAGAGCGATTAAAATAATATTGTTATCTGAAGCATAAAATAAATTAGCAATTTTCATACAGATTTCATAAATGTTGATTCATAGGACGTTTAGAGCAATGTTCTTTGAACCTTGTGTATACTCCATCATTGTTATCCTTACTAAAGCAGTCCATAGCTCCAGGGACTCCCCTTCAATTAAATGCCACAGAACTCCATCATGGGGCCATTTTCATCAATGAGTTTATTAATAGATTCACGATAGTTGAACAACTAATAAAATATTCTAAAAATACGGCACATGGAGGTACAGACAAAGTTCTTATAGACTTTTTCTCAGTATATTTTTGACAGACATGTTACATAAATATAAGTAGCTCGAGTAGCTCCATGAAGACGTCACTAGAGCATCTAACGAGGTCGAATTAAATTATTAAATCGCTTACATGTCCAATTATTTGCGAATATGTGCGTTCGATGATTGATGTTTTCATTCAAGTGTGAAATTGTGATTGACGTTCGTTCGCAAAAAATGTATTATTCAAAATATTAAGAGTTATAATCCAGATGGGTTTTTTTCCGCTATGTTAAACAATAGTGTTGTAAGGACTATTGAAAATAAAATGGAAGGTTTGCTTTCATTTGAATAGATTATGTAAGCAAAGAAGGTGTCGAAGCGGTAGGCCACTTCTCTTTTCGGTCTCATTGAAAAAGAAGCTTCATCAAAGTCATTTGCTGGGGCTACATCTGGTTCTTAACTAAGTTAACCAACTATGGGTTATCAGGTCCTGTAACATGCAGACACACAGGACAGGGTATAATGAGTCCTATCGTTTGTGCAAGAGCACCAAATTTACACTCCAGGCGGAGATATCTGTGAACTTGAGCAGGTTTACCTGTCTTCGGCCAACCTGGGTCCGAATTCTATAAAGAGAATTTCTGGTTTATGTTATTAGATGCTAAAACAACATAGTCACCGACGTCGCCTTTGACATAATGCGTTGCTATCCCAGAGACAAAACCAAATATCTCAAGCATATTATCAATCTACAATAGTCCCACTGCTGGGATACGGGCCTCCTCTGTAAGAGGGAGTGGGCCATAATCCACCACACGGCCCAGTGCGGGTTGGTGGTTGTCACATGTCTTCGAATTGACATGCCGGTTTCCTCACGATGTTTCTTTCACCGTTCTGAAAGCTGTGGTGATGAAATCAAATACACAAAGTAAAATGCTTTTCTGGGTTCAAACTCACCACCTACAACTCGTAAGTCTGGGCCACCACAAACATATCATGTGGTTGTAATTAAACCAGTGCTGTCTCATGTGCTTGTAATTTAGGTATCTGCTCGTTGGAGTAATTATAGACGCGTCAAGTACTAGTTGGCGTTTTTGTTGAACTTAGCATTTTTGGCGCACCCGTTTTTTTTTTTGGTTGGGAAATCATCAAATAACTTCTCCCGCTCTGGGTGGAGCAGGAGGGCTTAGACTTTTACTGACTAAAACCCACCCATGTTGCCAGTTGCCCGTGTGCCAGGGGCCACGGTATCTCTTTCGAACAACCCGCACCCCTGGTGAAGCACACTATAATGCTAGTTTCCGACATCGCATCTTACACTTTTTATTTGACTTTATTTTTATTTTACTCTTTCCTGCTGTATATTGTGTGCCTTTAGTCTGTGCTTAATAAATGTATTTTCTTTCTTTCAAGAGACATTAAATTTAATCTAATATATAAAATTCTCGTGTCACAGTTTTCGTTGCCATACTCCTCCGAAACGGCTTGACCGATTTTGATAAAATTTCGTGTGCTTATCGGGTAGGTCTGAGAATCGGCCAAAATCTATTTTTTTTTGTGCATTAGGAAACTGCCAAAAAATCGGGAAAACTTAAATTACATTTTCTATGGGAATTTTGTATGGACAGGACAACGTCTGTCGGGTCAGCTAGTAATATACAGGTTGAAATTGAAAACATGCGACAAACCGTAATGGGAGATTGTACTCATCATTATGAACAACTTTTACTAAGGGACCAATGATGCAATCGCAAAAAAAAAACAGCTGTTCCCTACATTTTGACGAGTTATGCGAACATAAATGTAGGGAACAGATGTTTTTTTTTTCGCGATTGCATCATTGGTCCCTTAGTAAAAGTTGTTCATAATGATGAGTACAATCTCCCATTTCGGTTTGTCGCATGTTTTCAATTTCACCCTGTATATTAATCATCATTTTATTTCGGAATTAAAACATAAGCATTTAAGCATTGTCTATGGGAACTATACCATCAGGTGGGTTGCTGGCTTTTTTGCGATATGTCACATGAAATATTTTGTTCTAATTATATAGCTAACAAAAACCGTGTTGCGCTGACCCCAAGTAATATGTGACAGGGCAAGAAAATTATGAATTACTAGCATTTGCCAGCGGTTTCGCCCGCACGGAGGTCGAAATTTATCCCAGGGGAACGTACTATCGGAATAAAAAGTATCCTATATGTTATTCCAGGTTACAAAATATCTGTGTGCTAAATTTCATCCAAATCCGTTCAGCCGTTTTTGCGTGATTGAGTTACAAACATCTAAGCATAAAAACTTTCACATTTATAATATTAGTAGTAATTTGCTGCATAATAATTACTTCAATCTTTATGTAAGTGAAAACGAGCGTGAAGAAGATATGTTACACTAAAGGTGTGGATTACAAAAGGGAGTGCGTAAAGAGACATCGGGTGCGCCTGAGTTGCTCCACTTGCTTAGAAAGTACCGAGTGAAACCGATCCAGTGGACGTCATCCAAACACTTTTATATGCGGTTAATAGCTGTATCGAATGGTAAGGTGATTAGTGGAGAATTTGCTGATGACTTGATCGGGCTATATTTAGTATTTGCATTTAAAGAGCTTGTATACGAGGAACTATGCTTAATTCCGTCTATGTCTTGGAAATATGTTTTGAGCTTTGCTTCAACTGGATGATCGATCAATTTCTTCTGAGTTTGATTGAATCCTGAAAATACGGAATCAACTAAGAAGGTTATGTCATTGTCACCTAAAAATTCCTTCTGTCTCAGATAATTAACAAGGTTTTTTCTACGTCAGCAGAATGAAAATGCCCCGTGTCTGTGTTTTTGCATTTTTAAATAAACCTTCCAAATATTGAAACAAAAAAAAAATCCCTGTGAAAATCTTTGTTCATTTAATTTTTACAGATTCACCCCATACTTAAATACATAAACCAATCAGGATTGGTTCTACCAGTTCTAGTATCTCTAAAGGACAGCTGATTTGTACTCTTTACAGAACTTATTTGACCACCAACAGAACCAGAAGCAGCAGCATGTAGTAAAATACTTATTAAGTACTGTTGGGCGAAAGTAGCAAATGGAACCGATGCAGCGGACCAGCAGGCATAATTGGCGCTAAATACTGTTTTTGTTAATTAAACATTTTCACTTGGATAGCTTACAACGACAGCACAATACGATGTAGAAACTATTTTTTGATGCCTTCACCGAAACCTTCCTTTACATTAATTATCTCTTGGGACATAACATTTCCTGGTCATTGCATTTCCTTTAATTTTTTTCAACATTAATATTGCGTCTATATGTTGCCGAGCAGATGCATTTTTGAAGCTGTGAACTGTGATATAAAGTGGATGTAATTGGGCAGCTGGTTCATCAGATAAAGATTATATCATGTTGGTCATCAGTAGGTAGCTAATATCATATTGGTCAGCAGTCGGTAGCTAATATCATATTGGCTAGCAGAATATCAATTTACTAATAATTTATTGACGGACAATGTCCTCTATACTATGGGCGATAGCTAGCCGGATAGATTTATGCACTAAGAACTTAAAATTAGAACATAGACAATATTTATTGTCCAGGTAATACAGTAAGCATACATAGGTTAACATCAAGTTGAGACGATAAATTGTGTTCCTTCATTATTACCTACAGCATGTTACGTATATTATTTGCCAGTGAACCCCAAACTAGACAGTTAGTCTGTATTTTGGGGTTCAGGATACGAATTCTAGAGTGGATACTAGAGAGGTCCTTGCAAGTATGGTATTTTATGAGTGTACGTGTAAAGTTTGTGTGGTGTCTGGCGTGTGTGTGGTGTGTGTGTGTAGCGTGTAAGTGTGTCTTTTGTTCCCCATAAAAATACTTCGTTTGATTCAGTGTCAGGTCAGAGTCGTTATATTAATTGTTCCGAGTCATAATATGCAGCATTTTCTTTACATTTTTTTTTTGCATTTGAATGAGTTTGCAGACTTTATTGTACGTATTAATGCGAGAGTAGGCCGCGGAGCGTCTAGCTAGCAATGAGGTGATGTCAGGTGTCGGGATTCTATAATTTCTTTTGCTTATTATTGATGTATAGTCGGGCCTGCTTCTAATATTTTTGTGCGTTTTAATACAGGCAGAAAAAAACAATTATTTCTTTGTTCACCGATCTCTTAAGCAAAGTGAATATGTTGAAATGGTCGTTCACTGTACCTACTAAGCTATAATAATCATTATTCAGCTGAAGTTACCTGGAGTTACCAAGCTATCAAGAGTGGTCACGAATCCAAAGGTTGAAGACTGACAGACAAATTGAAAGAAGGCCTTTTACAGCTTTTACTAGTGGACATACGGCCTGTTTCACCTGACACGATGATAATGTTGATGATACAAGTATATCACGATGCGAGTTAAGTGGCTGTCGTCAGTTTCGACCACGAAACATACTGAAATATTAAATAGGCATAATTTTCGTTAAGTTGCGTACGTAATGTGCCTTTTCGTGTTTATGCGTAACAAAAATCTTATAATGTGACAATTTGACGAGGTATTTTTAGTGCGTGCAAAAAATGGTCACGACTTGGCACGCATAGATCACTCATTTTTAGTAAGTTAAGTGATGGTTTGACGTTATGGCTTGAAATAAATATGCTTGTATGTTTTACCACTGAAGTACACATTGTTTTCATCTCAATTCGTTTTATGGGAACTAAGATGTTGCATCCTGAAACTAGGAAAGAAGTAAGAAATCGAACAGTTGAACAGAATTTCAAAAGAAGGATCAATAAAACTTATTAGACACTTGATTTTGCGAAACATTTTAAGCTTAATTGTCAGGCAATGAATAATAAACTGGTTAGAATTGGTAAGATCTGCTGTGAAGATAAGTTAGTTGAAAAAGGAAGTCATGTCTACGAAATATCCGACGGTATAGAGATATTCTAAGTGCAAGATACTTATGTGTATGTGTTTAGCTATGAAGATAAGGATATGTATCCTTGGTCTAATAATGTACGCAAGATTATTAGTAGGTAATATTGCGGCATAGAATTATAGAAGGATCTGATAAATAATCATCGTGTTACTCTAGAAATTGGGAAATATAAGACAGGAATAAATTGCTCCAAGAAAATGATTCATATCATACCTTTACCTAAATGTATTTTGGGACATTCCTAGAACGTTGATATTATAATGATTAATAAGTTAATAATAATATATCTCTGAACAATCATCAAGACCAAATGATAACAATCATAATGAAGAAGTTAACATGACAGGTGCAAGAGAAAGCCCAGTATTATTTTGATCAGCAAGTGAGCTATAATTTGGAAACAAAAGTGCAACAAAATAAACAAAAGAGCATTCCACTTTTGCTGAGCTAGCTACAATTTAATAAAGATTTTATGACAATGGAAAAGGGTTTAAGATCATTTGTTGTTGTTTGTCCAAGGGAATTTATGTTGTGGATTTAAATATTTTTACATGCTTTATATAAGCTTCACTTGTATGTTTGTTTGTTTGTATGTTTGTAACCGACTCCTTAAGGCGCGATTTTGACCCACTTTAAACGGTCAGATTTCATTTAAACTTTGTAAACTTATCGAGGACCGATGACAATTCAATAATTTAAAAAAAAATAGAAAAAAATAATAACTGAAAAAATCACGCTTTTGTAGTTAGCAGAATAAAAAAATAGAAAATAAATAAAACTTTAAAAAACTTTAAAAAACACGCTTTAAAAACCAAACTAAAAAAGTAGAAAATAATTTAATTCAATTAGAAAGGTTTTTAAAGCGTGTTTTTTAGTTTTTTTTAATTATTATTTATTTTAAGCAAAACGTGACTATTTGGCAACTGTTGTCAACAGTCAGTTCCTTTTTAATACCTTTGTTCGTCAGGCATATTACTTTTGACTGCATGCAATTTTGACAAGACTTACGTCGTCTTCGTTAAGGTGAATGCGCAGTGGAAGAGCGCGAAATTCAAATTTTGTTACGTTTTTTGCAATTTTCAGGTGAGTGTCAGCTTGTTTCTTGATCAAAATATGATTTGCGACTATAACATGTACGTATTTACAGATTTATAATCATTAGAATCAATAATACATCTTTCTAAGTTAGATTTGTTCCACAAGCACTTTTCCATAAGAAATTTGTTCTTATGGAACAAATCTAACTTAGAAAGATGTGTTATTGATTCTAATGATTATAAATCTGTAAATACGTACATGTTATAGTCGCAAATCATATTTTGATCAAGAAACAAGCTGACACTCACCTGAAAATTGCAAAACACGTAACAAAATTTGAATTTCGCGCTCTACCACTGCGCATTCACCTTAATTTGTTTCTCATCTTTGTCTTTAATAATTCTATCTACATCTTGTAAGCTTTATGCAACTGCATTTGACTCATCAGATTACACTTTCGTTGATGAGTTATTAAAATTAATTTTGGAAATTCTATAACCTGAATTAGTCACTATAAACACGTAGTCAGTTCATATCTGAATATAAATCAGTTTTTGCTTACGGCACTATTACAAGGTCTCATCATTTCTAAAAACTTAATTACCAAGACCACTCCTGATACTACAAGATTTAAGTTCTATGTAAGTTACGAAAGCCTTGCTTAATAAGGAGTGAATGTCTTGCATGGACTTGCATACATCATTAAGCCATTCTAAAACACCAAAAAATATGTTTTAGATAATTTATCATCAGCACAACGATTTGGTGTCATGTAAACGCATAATAATGTGGATCGTTGTTAACCACTTTAAAATAAATATATCAAAACACACCAGAGGGGTAATTGCGTCACACACTATCAGTAGGATTCGCTTTCATTTTGACAGCTCCACAACATTCATGGCGTTGTTTACGTTGCTAAGCAGACAATTTTTTCAAACATGTGAAAGAAAGGATTAGCAATGATGCAACTTTCAAAATTATTCAGATTCTGATTAATAGTGGGTTACGCAATTAGGGAATAGGTGATTGCGGAGGACAACGTAAATAACGCAATTAAGGTGAATCTAGTCGACATTTTTTCCATACAAACTTCGGGAGTGTATTAATCCACTGTTCGATAATGTACAACATCAAAAATTAAACATGACATGGTTGTGTGTCATTATTAATATTGTCTGCACGGAAACAGAATACTAAAAAAAGCCATTAAAAAGTTATGAGCAAACAAAGATTAGTTTTTCTTGCTAATTTAACCGAACTTTGGGCGTGTTTAAGTAACAAAAGAAGTGTAACATCTCCAAAAGCAAGCCAGTACTGACAAAGTTCAACTATTGAAAAGTTCAATAAACTTTATTGGTTATTGATTTATGTAGTGGTTTTTTCATAGAACCCGATCTTCCGAAGGACTTTTCTTAATTTTTTACGCATCTGTTTTACAATAAATGATCCTGCATCTCACTCAATAACGTTTTGCGTGTAGACTAGCCTCTAACTGCTCATGACTGAAACTACCTCTGTTGGACACGAAGCCTGCAGGCTTAGCATGACGCTTTCTATTTCTACGTAGAATAGACAGTGCTTTTTCTATAAAAAGTCACATTTCGTTTCTCCATTTTTGACATCGCACCGTAGATATTCTTCTAAAACCTGAAAATCACACTGACCACAAACTTTTTACTCGACGGCCACAATGTATATATGATTATCTACAAAATCATGATTCGTTTAGAACGCATAACTCTGATAATTAATAAAAGAACATATCTACTCCTATTGTACGTCATTTAGTTAATAGTAATGTTTATTCGTCCGTCGACAAATCGGTGCTCGTGCTAAGCCTGTTGGTGAGACAGCGTGCTTTTTAGCCTTTTTAACCAGTGAGTTCGAGCGAGCGACTAGATTCCTTTTAATGTTGTAGAACTGTCTAAAGAAAAGCCATTCCTACTGATTGTGTGTTACGCAATTGCTCCGCAGCTCTGGGTTTGTTGGAGGTTGGTTAAAATATCGTCTGTAAGGTCCGTTGTTCCCGAATCACTGAAAAGAGGTGGAACCATCTTGCAACAAAAACCTTGCAAGAAAACCCAGCTTTATAGTTCTTTTAGTCACAGTCTACTTCATATTCTTAACTTTTATTCATTCATAATAGCTAATGGACTTGAACGTGAACTTTACCACTTTTTACCTACATCACGAGTTTACGACATCTTTTATAATACCAAAATTACCTTCAAAAATTCTTTCGTGACTTAAATTTCATATCTCATGAGCCTCTCTCGATAATGTGAAAGAAAACCATCTTGTTATTACATAACGTAAACGTTGAAGTACATAATCATCTCGTCATTAATGGCGGATGTGACCAATAATAGTAAAAATAAAAGTGAACACCACTTTTATTTGTTTAGCGGTCACAAAGTATGTGGGATTGTATGAATGTATGTGTATTGTGTAAGTTTGATGCTACTTCGTAAGATAGCCTTGAATTTTTTTTTCTTTGTATTCGAATTAATGGCTATAAGAATGAGTCCTGTTCTTGTTATGCAACACATTTTTGACATCGATTTTTGCATACGCTAATCTTCTCTCGACAAATATAACATCATGGCTTCGGCAGAGTTATGCCTTTAGTAGACCCACATTTCGCTAGTTAGGTATGTTTGAGTCATATTTAATAGGAGGCGAACCTAATGCCATCAACCGGGCACAAATTCAGACTGCGGGCTTCTACTGAGAAATTCCAGATAGAAAACCCAATATCAATAGCTCAGGTATCTGTTTTTATAACACGGAATATCAGACCAGTCACTATGAAATGAATTCATATTTGTCAAGATAGACTTTGATCGAGTATTACACTCTGTCATAGTTTCCAGCAAACCTAGCATCGCAACTTTTCAAACTTAAAAATGCACTTTTTCTAAACTATTGTCACAGTACTGTAGGTACCTGAACTGTTTGTAAACTTCATTCATATAATATCGATGTCACTTTCGATTGAATGAGCAATGTTACATTTAATAATAGGTACTAGCTGTTGCCACGACTTAGTCAGCGATCCAGGATGAAAAGTAGCCTATATCCTTATCCAGGTCAGGGTCTATCTGTACGTCAAATTTCATTCAAATCCGATCAGCAGTTTTAGCGTGAAAACGTAACAAATAAACGAACAAAATTACTTTCGCATTTATAATAAATTAGGATTGTGAGCACGTACTATATTAAAATCTAGCATCAAAACCTTTGAAACAAAAGAATTAATATGGCGACTACTAAAAGAGACATTAGGTAACGTAACACCCCACTATTAAGGTGATATCGATACACTTCGATAGCATACCATAATCTTTTCATAGTCCGTTCATGTCTAGTGGCTTTATAATAGAGACAGTAACCACTACAATTGTCTTCTAATTATATGGTTTTAGGCTTCAGGCAACGGCCTAACACTGATGGTAGCCTAGTAGTCGAGGTAGCTACATAACACAACGTTATATTATAATTCTATTGTTCACGAAGAAATTCTGCGTTGTGGCCAGTAGGAAGAATTTACTCGAATTCCTACATCCGCGATTGTTGGGATTGGTATTTATTGTAAACTAGCGACTAGGGAATGCAATCTCGCGAGATTGGGGCTCAGGCGAGATCTCGCGAGTTTATGAATAACAATACTGCGAGATCTCGCCAGTTTCGAGATCTCGCGAGATTATCAGTTTTGTGTGTTTATTCTTGCAAATAATCACAATATTTGAATTAATTAGGAAAAAAATAATAAGACTATTATGCAATAAACATTTATTTTTACGATTTTTTTCAATAAACTTTTATGTATTTAACATTGTTTGATGTAATATCTACCTCCCGACCGACCCTTGCTCGTTGAAGCGCCAGCCCGCGCCGCAGCTGAGCCAGTAGCTTTAAATTCCCCGACTAATAATAATAATGCCAATATTTTGATCCAGCCTGTCCCCAATAACAGCTGTCCCCCTATCAGTGACGCCCTGAGCCGAGGCCCGTACCCCACAGGGGGTGCCCTCAGCGTGCAGTCGCTTCGTTTGTAATTTATTTTAGTTTGTAAGCCTTGGCTGGAGGCATTAAGTTAATTCTTTATGGCAGCCCCAGGAAAGCCCGGTTGAGCAGTCACGGCCTCTCAAGGCCAACTGCGAGATGCCCAAAAAAAAAAAAACCCTGTGTCAGTTCGCGCGCTGCCGCGCTTCGAATAAGACGTTTTTATCCTCGAGCGGAATCTCGGATCTCGCCCATTTTTCAGCCGAGATCAATCTCGCTAAAAAAGGCCGAGATCTCGCGAGAAAGAGTTTGCATCCCTACTAGCGACCCGTTCTTGCTTTGCATGGCTTTTTAGGAATTGACAAAACACCGTGACGTTGGGCAATTGTCGGTAGAGCCAAACTTATGGGTTCGCGTCACCGACATGCTAATGTGACGCCTCGGTTTTTTCCAAAGGTTTAAGTTTTTACTACTGTTGATAGTTCCCTGACTGATTTTTTGTATGTAACTTTAATATAGCTTAAACCTTCCAGAATTAATTCTCTAAATGATGGTGAAAACTGCATAAGAACAACGCGGTTACACAGCCGTACATGAAAAACGATTTTAATTAATATTATGGTTAGATAGAGAAGCAGTAACGTTTATAATTGCGTCCCCTCAATGTTCCTAGTTTATTTTGTAAAAAAAAATACTTGTACACATGAATATTTGTTCAATTACAGCACTTTCTCAGTAGGTAATACTGCAGTTGATTCCTTCAAGAATGTTTTATTGTACCTTTTGTATTAGATCTTTATTCTATGTATATGTATGGAAATAAGTATGTCAATAGTATAAACAATTGCTGCTAGACCACTTTCAATAAATATTTGCAACTGGCTATATCTTCCTTTGATTGATTAATGGCCAACTTATTGCTGGTTAGCAACATCAGATAATATGAACAATAACGATTACAAATGATCTGTAATAAATTGGATTTCAATTCAATTACTTGTCGGAATGTATGCTTGAAATTTTTAGAAGCCATTTTTTTTCGCGGTGCCCGACTTTTACATCGTGGAAGTCTGTAAATTGCCTAATTGCACAGATGTACACTCCCAGACTCCTAAATCAAGCCACAGCGCACCGTGCAATTCCTTGTGAGGTATAGAGGTATGAAACATCAAAATAACAGTCAAAGAATAAGTTTTTAAGCAGTTTTGAAGCCGATGACGACGATACTGGCCATTATTTTGGTGTCGTCATTGTCTCAAATTTGAATTCATGACCATTTAGAAAGTCATGAACTTCATCCAAAGTGCAGGGTGGCTCGATTTAGGGGTCTTCACTCTTCGCCCTAATTGCGTGACACATTTTCAATTGCAATGTGAGGTTTTTGAAGGATATCCGTAAACCGTTGCTTCATAGGTTTGGAAAATTCGTATGTTCAACAACGTAGGTAAATATCGTAAAGACGTGGCAAAAAAAATAGCGTGGTATAAACATGATATCAACGTGGTACAAATATTATTCTTCTTCTTCTGAACTGTCGAAATGAAAGAAATTCCTATCAGTTGCAATTTTAGGTACCTATGTGTTACGCAATTATACTGCGGGATGAATATGAATCACTGCGGGACTTGCAGCAAATGCTGGACGGCATAGTTGATTCTTCTATGCGCATTGGACTCCGGATAAACTTGGACAAACCCGGGTTATGCACAATAAACACGTTACCTCAAGACCGATTGCTCTCAAGTTTGTTCGAGAATACCTACGTGTAGCTCGGGCAAGCTCTGCAGTTTGGTAAGAATAACTTTGAGAGGGAAGGCAAACAGAAGAATTCCGTTGGGTTTTTTTTTGGGTCGGAAATCATCAAATATCTTCTCCCGGTCTGGGTGGAGCAGGACGGCGTGTCAGACTTTCACTGAATAAAACCCACCCGTGTTCCCTCAGTTGCCTGTGTGCCTTGGCACCCTTGACCCCCCTGCTACGGGTCAGCGCAGTGGCCCCGCCGCCTACCACTTCTCGGCCGCAGGGGATAGGGAGAGCGGCCAACGCTATACCGACACCGCTCTTCCCCTGCGGCCCCACCGCGTCTGCCATCAAACGGTGGTGGCCCCGTCCAGACCTCGGAAGAGAAGAGCGCTACTCAGAAGTACCGGTACTCCTCCTCCGCCGCAGCCTGTAAACCTCAGCCGCGATGCCTCCCATTCGACATCACGACTCACCTCAGTTGCGGTGCACCTCACCGCAGTCTACTTTTTGGCCGCTACGTCGTCGGCTTGGAAGCAAAAGCCCTGACGAGCGGCGCCACCTTGGGGTTCCTCTTCGCTTCACCGTGAGAGCGGACCACGGCTACTGAGCCCCCCCGCAACGACAATGCGGCAACCCACTGGGGGGAAATCCAAAGGGTGAAAATAGAACCCTAGTACCTAGGTACTAAGAAGTCGTCGTCAGTTAGTCAGTCCACCTGTCCGTCTGTCTGCCACAGGGCTGTTTCCTCTTAACCGTAATAGGTTGCTGTAATAAAAAGAAGCTAAAATCTATTATTTTGGTAGTACGGAACCCATAGTGTTATTAAGACTCGCACTTAGCCGGTTTTTCATTTATTCGCAACATTCTTATTCATATTAATACATATAATGTATGTCAATACTTATTTAATGAAAAAAAAAATGTTACACCGTTCTATCTTTAGTTACCTATAAACAAAATCAATGAAATAATGACACGAAAAACATTACTTTAAACGTTAGGTAAATAACACTAGGTGCATACTTGGAACTGCAATAGAAATACTAAACCATACGAAAATGTCATTCAGGTTTATTATAGATACGGGGTACTGACCCATCAATGGCCTGTGACAGGTTGCTCTTCTTTGCATAAAATTGAGCTCATCATAACAGCAAACGTGATATGATTGCCTTTCTGTACGCCAATATGTAGAGTAGTGCGGTATTTAACAACAAACGGCCGATACGCGCGACCACTTCCCGAGCGGGCAGCCGTCCGAACGCATTTGCCATCCATGAGTTTTTAATAAAAACAAGTGCGTATTTCTAATTCAATCATCATTCAAAATAATACCTTTTATAATTACCAGTGTAATTTTTCCCTTTGCATAAAATTAAATAAGTAAAAAAAAAAACGCAATTCGATTTTCGAATTTCCCGCGCTAATTGTGACATGCTAATGACACGACATGTGCACACAGTGGTTCAATTATTGAGTGCAATCAATGGTCAAGCAAAATTTTTCTTTTTTAACTGATGGTTTGTTCAAATTATAGGATTTCATACGCTGCGCTTGCGTGGACAGCCTGCAACGACGGATATGAAGACAGACAGTTGAAGTTGTCATCGAAGCAAGAAGGCAAGATGCGGTGAACTGTTAGGTCTGTGTTGTGACTTTGAACCCAGTGATCGTGAATGTTGGTGATTTGTGACTGAATTTACTTACTTTACTTTCGGGACTCTGTGTTGTGAAGCATAGTTCAACATGTTTTTATTTAAGGTGAGCATAACTTTTACTTTGAGAATACCTACGGTTATGGTTAATGTATAAATAACGATATACATTATATGCCCCTATTACATGATACTTAAACTTAACTGATGAAATGTGGGCCATAACATAGGCCTAGCCCTTCGGGATCGAGTCGAGATTTTGTTCTGTTATATTTTAAAACTTGTTCAAATACTTTCTTGTATTTATTTCTCCAAACATTGGTGCAATCGGTCTAATTAAATCGAAGCCTTTTAGTCACTAATTCAAAGCTAAACCGGATCTCCATGACTTTGACTAACTATACCTACTTACCTGTACCTAATCGCTGCATAGTTTTCAAACTCGGCAAAAAAGGGTTCTTATCCTAAATTACAGTATAATATTTCCTTATGATCTTTTAGTTACTAACAAATTAGATATAAAACAAAAATGCTTTCAGAGTTTTTATAAATTAATACTTATTTGCGAACTTTGAACTGGTAAATCTCAACGAATTCAATGGAGAGCCCGTTTTCTACTATGTCTGTGTACATAACAGGGTGTCAGGGACATCGACGCCGCAACCTGTAACCATGGATTCTTCAGTTCATGATTCTAGACCAGCGTAGAAATTAAAAGTCGGTTATAAAAGAAAAAACTGCTTTTTCATAGAAAAGTGTAATACCTACGCGGCCAAAACTTATTGAATATGGAACAGCAGAATAAAAAAAAAAAATCGACGAATAATTTCAACTCAGGTTCATAATCATATTATACAGGTTGCGTTGCGGTTACCTGTTACCAGCGTGTATTATGCTTTCGTAAATCTAACGTAATTTTAGAAAAGAAAGGTTACCTTTATTTTAATCATATTCAACATGAGAGAAAGAGTACCATAAGATAAATGATGATTAAAATCGTCATTTCGTGTTAGTTCAAAGCAACAGAGTAATATTTTGTAAACAAAACGTGTTACACAATTTCTATGCTAGTGACAGAATATGTTTTTAATTATTACCGGATGTTTTGATAGAAAACAATAGTATTTGAAATAGAAAACAACTGTTATGGCAGTGGTCAGTGTTGTTACAATAGGCAAACAATAAACAGTGTGGTACATCTTGTATCATAACAACATGTAAATAAAAAAGCGATTAGGTCAGCAGGTACAGGCATACATAATCCTTATGTATTTTGTAATAAGGCCAGAATTGCGAAGTAAAAATAAAAACATACTTTTATTTTGTACCAAAGAAGTTGTAAGTAGAGGTAGAAATTTTATAAACCAGCCAAACTTCGTGACTTATCTATGCAGTTTTATCCATCATGTCCAACAGAATTAAAAGAAAAAAGTTCAGGAAAGCTACCGCTTTTGTGCACTGTAACGGCTGGAGGTTATCAAAAGTACAGTATTTTTATTAGTAGACTAGGTTTTGCCAGTGGCTTCGCCCCCGTGATCTTCGGAAATTATCCCACGCGAACATACTAGGTAGTAGGTACCTATAAAAAGTTCACTAAAAGTAAAAGTATTCTATGTGTTAATCCAGAACTATCTCTGCTGCCCAATTTAATCCAAATCGGTTCCGCCGTAAAACATACAAACTTTCACATTTATATTTATAGCTGACGTTGTCCTGTCCTCAACAAAGGACGTTCAGATTTACCCAAATCTGATTTTTGCTTTCCTTAAAAACCTTATTAACAACATTTTTAACATTTTGAGTAAAAAAAAAAAAACCAAAATTATTTTTTAGAAATTTAAGATATATTGTTCAACCTTCTTTTCATTTATGAATACGTGAGTTAATTTAATTATAACAGATTATTAATATCAGTAAAATAAGTATCTGCCTACTTCTTCTCTATGTAGGTACATTTTTTAAGATCAACATTCAAAAACAATTTTAGAATCCACGTTTTGAATTCAGAAAGATTTATCTTAGTTTATGTCTATGTGAATTTCACGTCATACAATAATGGTCATTTGTATGGGATTCTAGGAAGTAAAGAAAGAGAAAGCTAATAGGTAGCTGTTACTTGGAAATAATTTTCATTCAATACATATAAGCACACGTGGACATTACTGGGTGGTCTGTCCATTTTCTTTACCATAGAATAGGTATTAAGAGCGTTTATTCTGAAAATAGGCAACGTCGCAATAGCTGTCAAATATTTCACTGTTTTGATTAATTTGGCGATATTACTGTATGGAAATATGAAATATCG
This sequence comes from Antitype chi, assembly GCA_947359405.1. Classification (NCBI taxonomy): domain Eukaryota; kingdom Metazoa; phylum Arthropoda; class Insecta; order Lepidoptera; family Noctuidae; genus Antitype; species Antitype chi. The sequence continues at coordinate 14,117,110 of OX375819.1, read as the reverse complement.
CTAACTAGTGATTATGAAATGCAATAATTAATATCTTAACACCGAATATTTAGTTTTAGATGTAAAAAAAGAACTTGGAAACTTTCCAAAATCCCTTTTTACACCTAAAACGGTTACAACATCAAATTTAGTGTTATATTTGCAAATCCATTAGGTATTCATATTTTAGGTCACTAGTTAGCGATATTTCATACTTCCATACAGGAATATTAACAAATTAATAAAAACAGGTACATATTTCACAGCTATTTGCGACGTTGCCAACTTTCAGAATAAACCCCCTTAAACGCACTTGGAACTTTAAGCAGCCGAGTTTTTAAATTGTGGATGTGTCAATCGATAAAGGAATACGAATTACGTATTAAATATACAATTTCATCGTTTTTCTTGGAGTAGTGATCCAAATTCGACCATAATTCGTTTAAAACTTGATGTATTTGTAATGCATTAATAAATAAACCCAATCAAATCAAATCAAATAATTTATTCGCATAGAATGTAGGTATTGTACAATAAATTTGTTATGAACTTATTAGCTTTCTATAATTCTGCTCCATATAAACTTGGCATACTCCAACGTATTAACATACGCACCTTTAGAAGTATATAGAGACCTAATGCGAAATTAGCCGCAACCAAAATAGGTCTCTATAATTCTAATAATTCTAAATTAATTCTAAATAATTTTGCTTGCGGCTAATTTCGCATTAGGTCTCTATACTTCTAAAGGTGCGATATATAGATTATACAATAAAATAGCTCCAGGCTTTTTTTCAGAATGCCCCGCATTTTTTTTTTCACACAACTCATTTCAAATTCAATACATCCCGTTACGTCTTTTTGGTATAGAAAAAACTAGGTCAAAGCAAGAACATTTAAAGTTGTGTAATATATAAATAAAGAGTTTACAATACAATACGATTGTAACATCTCTTGATTCCGTACTGAATTATGATTGCATTGTAAAACTTGCACTGTTTACCAAAATACAGAGAAAATTATGTGAACTAAAAAAGCTTGATAGCAAATATTCAATCGACGCTATTGTGGTCTAGCAACAACACGTAACATCGTGACCCTGTAATCCCCGAAGGGATAGGCAAAAGAGTACCTATAGTACACCAGCGGCGAGGTGTCAGTTTTTCTAAGAGGGAAGCCGGCGCGAACCCGGCTTTAATTTACTGACTTATAAAAAAATAATACTTACTATCATTCTAAAATTAATATAAAGAAAAAAATAAAAAAAAGATTGAACAGTTGAAAACCAAATAAAATGTGCAATGTTTTTCTATATCCGTCTCTATCATACCCCGTTATACAGCAGCTTGCTCTCGTACATATCAAGCAGTGCCACTTGACCTAAAGTGACATCATTACTGGATCGCTATGGTATACATTTTTATTTACCAATTATGACGTTTTGGCGCCGGGTTAATTTAGATTTTTTTTTGTAGTTGTAGTACCTAATACCAAGCTAAAAATAAACGTTTTTGTTGTTTGAATGTTATAGCGAATTAAATACCTGTAGTGTAACTATATTTTTTGGCACTAATAGACATAATTGACGTGCTATTTATCAAAAGCGGTGGAGTTGCGAATCACCGAAGGGAAGCCGGTAGGAAGTAGGAATCGTGTTATATGGTGCTTTCGCCACTGTAGTACACCCAAATTTTGGCAGTTACGTTTAACTCACATGTAATAAATAGGTGGCCAGCCTATTGCCCTCAACTGAGAACAAACTGACTCCGGGTAACCCTGATGAACAGCAGTAGCGATGGCAACTATTCGACAAACGAGGCAGTCTAATATTTTTTTTTATCTGATATAGGTGCTTTCAAGGAGTTTAAGTGGTATGAATGGAGAAAAGGAAGGCCTTTGCTTAACAGTGGGACACAACATAGGCTAAAATTTTTTTTTACGAAGTTTGTACGTCAATTTGAAAACGTTGTAAAAGCCAATTATTTTTAAAAGAGTAACCGTGGAGTTTCCCATAGGAATCCACCAAATTGCAATCCAATTGACACCTAGCTTCTGACGTTTCATAAGAAATACCCATGTAGGTTTACGTGAAAAAAAAACATTACTATTTTGAATTATTTAATAATGAGTAAAAAGTGTTGGTTCCACATATCCATTTATGGTTTAAGGAATCGCCTACAGTATCTGCTCAACATGTAGTTTTGACCATACAAGAACTTTACAACTGTTAAATAAAATGTGGGCGGCGTCATTGCTTGCATTCGTGAAATAACTTGGATATGTAACCTACACTATAACCATGTGTGGTACAATATAATTCCATGTTAATTGCCATTAATTACTATTGTACCGGAAAGGTGAGAATTTAAACCCAAATAAGTAAACTAGTGATTTTCTTTTTACGTATTTAATTGTTGAATCTTACTAAATGTTTACAGCTCGGCCTCTTTAGTAACTGCAATTATTTCGCCCACAAACCATAATCCAGTCATAAAGTAGTTCTGCCAATTATTTAATGGATTAGTGTGAAAGGGTTTATGTAAGCTTTTAGCTTGATGTAGATACAATCTCTAATTATCGGCTCCGTTCCCTGATTCAGATTCTCTTCGATAATGAATCGAGTCGTTGGGAACGAATGATATAATACTCAGCCACAATAATAACATGGCCTTTTAATTCCTTTAGTATGCGCCAATTTGATTTCAAAATTAAGCGAATAAAAGGCAAACGAGTCTATAATCAAGGTTTGGAATCCTAAGAGTACACTTCTGGTCCACCTTTTTAGACCTGGCCAAGTCTTGCTCTACTGGCGATATCTGCTCCCGTAGCCAATAGGCTGCAGGCCGCAGTTTCAAATAAGCCGTGTCCACAATTAAACCGAGGTTTCTTGTAATTTTGTGAAGGCAGAAATACCTTATTTGGGACCAAAATATTACGACCTCCAATCATTGAATACAGACTTTTTGCCAGAATGATCTTGATGATTACGTACCAATATTACGTAATGTTGAGAAAAATAAGTAGGTACAAGAAATAATATAATGGACAATTTCTTGTATTTTAAATATCACTTGTATTCAGGTCAGGTCATAATTTTGACCAGGCTTACCATACACTTGGGTAAGCTTGGTCAAAATGATAACCTGCACCCTAATTGCGTAAATCAGAATCTGAATCATTTTGAAGGATATCGCTAATCCATTGCTTCATATGTTCGAAAAATTTGTCTGCTCATCAACGTAAATAATGCAATGAATGTTATTGAACTGTCAAAATGGAAACCATTCCTACCGTTAGTGTGTTACACAACTACCCCTCTGACTTCTTCACCCATCATGGATTAAGAAAACTTTCTTTTCGTTTAGCTCAGATGTATTCCCAAAACACTCTGGCACTTAGATTTTGCATTATTACGAATACGAAGAATAAAAGAAAATAGTCGGAGATTTGAATGCGTGAAGTACGTCCGTTTCTAATGTAATTTGGCAATTTATATTCAAGAAACATAAGGGTTCGTGTTAGAGGCAGAACTGGCAATTCACGCCACAAAAAATGGGTATAAAGCAGCTTATCTACCGACCTTATGAGTATGCATAAACTATAAGATGTTATTAATCAGATCATCTACCCATATCCGTTATTAATCAAATCCAAAGATTTTTTATACAACAGTTGTTAAAAAAAAAAACGGTCAAAGTTATCTGTAGATAATCAAGACTAAAAAAATCGTAATTAATATTTTTAATTGTATATCGATAGGTATAATATTGACATTTGAATAATAAGCAAAAGTGAAATGAAGAAAGTGTCTCATTTACATACAAATGCATGCGGGTAATGCAGTTTAGCGACTACATTCAAGGTTTATACCTACCATACTCGCAATTTATAACGGACTTGTTAGTTGGAATGTAATTGCATTTACTGGATCAACATCAGAATTATTTGATGTTCATCATTTTTCCACTTTTATCAAACCGCATGGTTCGTCCTGCCTGATAAAAATCAATATGGTAGTAGAAGTTAAATTCCGTGTGGTGCCGGCCGTAAAGAATAGCACCATCCCATCTCTTCCCGTGGGTGTCGTAGAAGGCGACTAAGGGAATGAGAATGGGCAGCAGCGTTCTCTATACATTTTACCACCATATTGCGATCGCCAACTCGCCTGCCAAGCGTGGCGATTATGGCAAGCCCCCCCCAAATTGGGGGAGGCCTATGTCCAGCAGTGGACGTTTTCCGCCTGAAATGATGATGATGATGATGATAGTAGACAGAACAGTGGGGTTAAAGTTGGTAGAAGTCCGACATAGCCCTCCGTTCTCCTCAGACAGAGGGTAACCATGAGAATTTCCCCACGAAAAAAAATGGTCTGGTATGTCATTTTGCACAAGAGTGCCTTTTATTAGGAAGATGAGCACTAAGGAAAGATTTTGGAAAATGCATGGGAATATAAAGATTTCCATAAGATTTTCTAAGCTTTCGCGACCTCAGAAAATCTGAGTTGTCTCCATTCTACAATCAGAACTTTCGCGTCCATAATAGGGAATTCTCACATCTATTCTGGGATATTCGTAAGGAGACACTAATGTTAAGTATAGACAGACATTCACCAATAAGAATCTCATGCAACTTTCATTTTGCATAATAATTATTAATCTGCATCTAGGAATTTGACACAAGATAATTATATAATAATCACATTATCATCCACGAAAGTATTATACCAGCTCTAGCGTATAATTTGGCTGTATCTAGGTGATCTAAGTTTCAAAATTGGTGTCAAAACCGGACGTCGAAATTCTATGTAGATTTTGTAATACTAGCTTCCCTGCTCATGGAATAATTTAGATAAAACTAGAAAGGATGATCACGTATAAAAATCATGATAATTATTATGTAACAAACAACTAAACGTTTTAATGAAAGATTATACATCTAAAGTTTTAAAATAAGTTACGCAAAATGTACATGATTGGTTTCCGAAATAAAGTTAGAATGTTGTAAAACTACAAACTACTATCGATGCAAGTGCTAAAACGACCGTTAATGATGATTTTACTAAGTGCCCTCTCAATTTTAATCACACGTGCTTCTCCGCGATGCCTACACATCGGACCATTTTCGGAGCGAGTAAATTGGTTATTTACCTGACAGCTCATCAACACATGCTTGTGTATAATCCGACAGAGAAATTAACATTAATTACCGCTGCGAAGCCTAAGTAGCATCTATTCATTCACTCGGATTAGGCACAAACGGCACATCCTTATGTGGGGAATAAAAGGTTTAACCCACACGATTCCATTTTCAATACCATTGCGTGTGATGTGAAATTCGAAAACAAAAGAATGAATTTCGCAAGACTTGTTTTTTTTTGCTTTGAAAGAGAATACATTTCACACATCAATCTACGTTATTATTATTTGAACTGGATTTACATGGGCTCGTTATGTACGATGTAAAACTATTAATTCTGTCTGTTATGTAACATATTAAGCACACATCGATGCGTTAGTTTCTAACGATTATAATGTGTAGATTATAACAGTAAAACTGTAAACACCATTAATGTTAGTAACCCGTAACAGTGTGGGTACGTACTATCATTTAACCACATAAATTACACGTAAAAGTTTGCATTCCCGTATCTCAGTACGTTGGCAAAGTTAACCGGTTTCATAATAAGTTCTAGTCTATTTTTTGCCATTCACCTGTTTGGCGTAATAATGGGTGCGAGCGGTGAGCACGCTGCTTCACGCCATCTCTAGCGATCTAGTGCCGCGGCGGCAAGCGGCCACCGGTGGCTACCTCCTCGGACGTCCACCTCGCTCACAACTCACTTTTCCGCTTTTACTTTCAGGTTGCTACCTTTTTTCTCGTGGCCCTCGCCGTGGGAGCCGAGAAAAAAATCGAGTTGCAAGACATCGAAGAAGATAACTTGAGGAGTGAGCTGCAGAGTGAACAAGATAACGGCCTCGAGAAATCTGATGATGAAAAAAATGTAGCCCCTGATACAGGGTTAGGATTCAATTCTTTAGACTTTATGAAAACTGGACTCCTGCGATTTATCGAGAATCCCAATACTCAGCCACTTCATCAACAACAGCGGTACGTGCACCAGTACGCTGTGACCGAGCAGCCAGAGAGATATGTGCCAGTACAAAACAAAGCACAATACGAACCACACGCGCCTCAGAAAGCCATGGTGGGATACTTGTCGAACATGCCGATGCAAATATATCTAGTACCACATTACACCCAACCAGCACCACAACAAACGTTCACCTCGCTTTCAGAGTTTAGTTCAAATGGTCGACAGGGACAGGGGTCGACAGCCAATAATTACGTAAAGGTGGATCCATATGCGCCACCACCTACTCCTCCCACAGTGACGTACGTTTACGCTCAGCCGACCGCCACCCCAGCTCTAGCGACGGCACAACCCTTGCTAGGCTTCCACTTACCTGTGATACACGACCACATTCAAAGATTAGAAGCACCATCAAATGCCCCTCAGTCTTATTTCGCGAATCCAGAATATAGAGATACAAACACAATCGATGAAGTAACTTCTCAAACTGAAATACCGCACTACTTGCCGCCGGAGCCGCAGTTCCCGCGTCACTATAATTCTCGCACGCCCATAAGAGGCCAGTACGAAACTCATGGGATTACTGACCTACCTCATCCTAATCCTTTACTATTGAAGGCTCCTCCCGCGCACCTTGCGCACATACCGAGAGCGTTGCCGTTCCATCTCCCTTATACAAAGCAGGTGTACCAAGATCGTGATATTACTTCAAGTTCGTTGGCTCCGCGACCGTATGGAGCTCATGGTCCATTCAAGAGACGTCCTACCTCCTTGCTTGACTCTTACATACCTTCCAGCGTTCAGATAGAATATCTGAAGAGAGGTTTGGCGAAGGATCCTTCGTCTTTGTACGATGCGTTAGCAAGTGGCCGGTTGCCCCATACGATCCCGCGACATCTCGAACGAGGTTTTCTTCCGAACCAGATGTACCCTACAGCTGCCGGTGGTGTAACTTATGGGCACTACAAAAGAAATCCAAAAATTGAAAGGTTTCCACATAAATGACCTAATGACTGAAAACTAACAGTATCTATATGTCACCGTATAATTTTACCCCATTTGGTCGGGGTGCCAGGCTTGTTAGTGTGACCGATTAGGTTACCGCCAAGACCGAAAAATCAGGGACGGTCCAGAATTTTACGGGCGATAAAATCAGACAGACCATAAACTGTCGACCGAACCAGCACCCTAATTGCGTAACTCACGATTAATCATAATCTGTTTCGTTTTGAAACTGATGGCTAAACCATTGCTTCCTATGTTCGAAAAATGTGTCTGCTCCACAACGTAAATAACGCAATGAATATTGTTGAACTGTCAAAATGAAACCGATTACGATTAATCGCGTGTTACGCAATTAGGGTGCCGGTCGGAGTGCAGGCTCTTTCACAATTTGCGAGTTTGCCATGGATAGATTAAGTATAAACTGTCAAGTAATTAACACAATTACTTTTCTATTGTTATCACACTCAATGAGTCTGCCTAACAGACGAGAGGAACTATCGAATATTAATACGTTATATTGTAAGCAGTCTGGTACAGTTCAGAATGTATCGACAGTTTACAATCTCGCGAGATAGATTATAAGCTATCGGTGTTCACAATTATACGGAGACATATACATTAATACTTTAAACATATAGGTAGGTACAAGTAATTATGGTGTTAGAAAAATATTAGGTTTATATTGCTGTAATTTAACATTGCGTGCATCTAGTTACGAAAGATACTGCTAATGTAATGTCAGGAAAACCAGACAATGGAAGATAAAATGAAAAATATGGCAGCAATGTACAAGGAATGAGTGTATAATAATAGCAATTAAGTGTTATAAACTAATATTGACAAAGTAGAAAAAGCTAATAAGGTTTATAGTATTTTGTTTATAAAGAAGTAATTTGAAAGGTCAGTATTTTAATAATTTCGAATATATTGTTATTTATATTAAAACTGTTGTTAATAAAAGTTTGTTTCATTGTCCATTTATCCCTTTGAACAAGAATGACACAGCAACTGAAGCTTTAATACCCACAGGGCCACTTCCTCGCACAAAAACTAGCTCAAAATTAGACCACGTTCGCGTGGACGTAAAAATATCGCAGTGAGGTTTTATCGTGCTCTGGATATTCAACTCTCAGTGTTGAACCGAGCATTGAGAATCCAACAGAGTGCATAGTGAAAAAACATCCTCTACGAGTTCCAACTCTCGGCGCTGCTCAGTGGATTCAAAATCCAGTGCCGAGATAATCCCGCCGTAGACTTAATGTGAGCAAATGCTAAGCGCGCGTAAATAGCTGCGATTCGCTGTTAATACATCCTATAATCAGCAAGCTTAGCACGAGCACCGATTTGTCGACGGAAGAATAGACATGATTATTAGGTAACTAAATGATGTACAATAGGAGAAGATAGCTATGTTTTACTACTAATTATCACAGTTATGCGTTCTAAACGAATCATGTTTTTTTAGATAATCGTATATACTTTGTGGCCGTTGAGTAGAAAGTTTGCTGTCAGCGTGATTTTGACAGTTTGGGAAGAAATATTCTTCTGAAATTGTCTACATTTATAAGGACCTAGACAAAGGTCGTTAGAAACGAAAGACTAAATGACAGATTGTAGAAGGATATCTACGGTGCGATGTCAAAAATGGAGAAACGAAATGTCACTTTGTATTTAAAAAGCACTGTCTATTCTTTGTAGCGTCATGCTAAGCCTGCAGTTGCAGCAGCGATAGACGTCTCTGGACCAATAATTTCAGAAATCAAAACCAAAGTTTAACTCAACTTCTTGTTCAACATAAAGAAAATCGATGGGTACCCACAATGTTGGCATTGGCACCGCACTGCATCTCAAGTAGAAAAGATATGTCAAACATAGTTCTAAATAGACTGGCTCGTTGGTCTAGTGGTCACAAGCGCATGAGGTCCTGGGTTTGATTCCCAGGTCGGGCAGTGTTTATTGAGTTTTTCTATCTGTAATTTCTTAGGGTGCGTCCAGACCTGGCGCATGCGCCGCTTGCGAGCCGCTTGCGAACTGCACGCTTGCTGTTCGCTTGCGGTTACAGCCTACGTTTGGTGCGTCGCCTTGGTAACTTCCCGGAGCCTGAATTTATTGATGGCAATGGGCTGGCCCCATAACACATGGGACTAAAAAGAAACATAACTGGCGTCATGTGGGTGTTCTATAGGTACAACTCTGCCCAACGCATAAGGGAAATATATTATGCGTTCCTAAATAGTATCACTACACTTGTTATGCAAGTCATCAAATAGAAAAATAGAGTAGTCAAATAATAGTTTAGATGAAACAAAAGAACTAAAAGTGAAATCAATAAAGGTTTAATCATGGCATCTCATATATGTAATTAAAAGAGTACACTTCAACTAATTACTGCCTATAATAATTATGAACATCAATGTTCAGTGCTGTCAAAATTTTTGATCATCTTTAGTCATGCTTGTCAAAATTTGCGTCAAGTTCGTTACATAATGACATAAAGAAAAGTTGAATAACGGTATAAAATCCTATTGAATAATATGTGGGCACTTTTGAAAGGCATAATAAGCTTTAATGGTCGACGACTCGACATCATTCTCTCGTCACTACGTTCATGTCATTTTTCAGGTAAGTATCTGACTCTTTCTTAAGTGCTAAGAAATCAAGGAAGAAGTAATGTTTTGATTCTGGTCATTACTTAAGAGAAACTATAAAGATAAGGTACCATAATAACTACGGGGGTCCCACTGAAAGTTTTTGGAATAGCCCAGTAAGAAAAGCAGAACTCTTAAGTCATTTGTTTTTTTTAATTAGCGGCAATTTCAAAAGTGTCTGTCGTACGTCGAAATGGATTTGACTAGAGAGAATTTTCGCTCATTGATTTATTACGACTTTCGTTGCGGTTTTTCTCAACAACAATATTACGATTAGCATTTCATCAAGAAGCCCCATCCCGTGCCATTATTTACAATGGTTTAATTAGTTTAAACGTGGTCGAAGCATACTCACTGATGATTCGCGAGAAGGACGTCCTTCTGAAGATAACGTGAGTGTTGTGCTGATTGAAGGGTGACATATCTAGAGATTCGGGCACCTTTAAGCATTGGTATGAGTCAAGTACAAAAAGTCTTACATGAACATTTAGGCGTCAGAAAGCTTTATTTATGCAAAGCCGTACAAAAAGCTCAAAAACGTTTAGATGTCATTGGTGCCGCTCAATATTTGAAAAGTATGACAGAGGTGACTCGAAAGCTGTATATGACATCGTCTTGGGTGATAAAAGCTGGATATATTGTTACGAACGCGATACCAAAAGACAATCTGCGCCATGGATGTTTCCATTCGAAGATTTGCAAAACAGATGATTACCTCATTCTTTGGTTGGACGGGTCATTCCGCAACAATTGTCCTAGAAGATAAAAGGACTGTTACTGCAGATTGGTATATCATCAGTTGTTTTGGAAAAAGTTGGCAGCGCCCAAGAAGTAGGACCTCTTCGACCACGACAACGCTCCAGCTCACTCCGCCAGACGGACTATCAAATATTTTTCTATCGAAGGTGTGGAGTTACTGAGTCATCCTCCTTACAGTCCCAACCTGGCACGTTATGATTTTATATAATTTCCAACTAATTATTTTCTGCATATTATGCTTTGAATGATTGGGACTGAACAAACTTGATTTTCATTCAATCATTTCCAATAGAAATGACAAGCATGAAGACAAAGTGTCAAGCACTAGTTAGTGGGTCAACTAGGCATTCTAAATGTACTAAGATTAATCGTAGGTAGTCTAGGTACAATATTCAAAGTCAAAGTCAAAGTCAAAGCATTTATTTCAAATAGGCACTTAAAAGGCACTTTTGAACGTCAACATTTACATTAAAATAGAATTGATTCTAGTCGCCCCTTCCAAAATGTAGTTTCGTATGGAGAAGAATGGGCAAGAAACTCCACCGTTACTCTTTTAAAATGTTGTAATGTTGAATTGTTGTTGCAACCTCTTTTGTAACATCGTTAGGCACAGACACATCATTTCTGAATGACTAATGTTAGTGCAAGCATGAAAGGGAATTTGAAAGCTAATTATTTGGTGTTTATGTAATTTTAGAGAACAAATCAAACTGTAATTTTGATTTTGATTTATTTTAATAATCATTTCTTGATTTGGCAGTAAACCTTAATATCAGTGCCAACTAGACGTCCATTTAAAAAAATGGCCCAGTCTGGTCAAATTGTTTGTGATTGCAGTAGTTAATTAACATCTTAGCAGTTCTTATTCACTGCAGAAAACTATATAACGACTCATCTTATTTGGCAGCGGCATCCTAGGTCTTACTATCATCTCCGTGTGTCAAATACCTATCTATAAACCATCATGATATTCATTATCCAACAGTTAGACACCTTCATAATATGTATCATAAACATATCTCCATGAATGAAGAGTCAATTCACCAGACATCGCGCTTGTACAAATGAAATTATCAATTAACACTTAAGCTGTTCTACTCAACCAATCAAGATTATATGCAAATCTGAATCTGCAAAGGTAGTTAATGAAGCTGTCATTAACGTCATGATCTGTCAGTCAGAAGCGATAACGACGTTTACATGTTTGTGTGCACTTAATTAAGCACGGACTTAAAAGTAGATATTTATTTATTGCAAACGGTTTGGTATGTGGCGATGAGACTAGACGGCATGACGTGGTTGCCTTACAAGGTGGGTAGGCCTCTGGTGTGGGACGCAATCTATGTCGACACCCTTGCGCCAACTCATGTTCCTAGCACGCTGGGCTGGCGCTGCTGATGCGGCTGCTGAGACCCTTGAGTGGCGCCTTTAGGCTAATCACAGTTTGGACCCATTTGGGGTGTCGGTTGTTTTTTTTTGGTGAACTTTTTCGTTTTTCACTTTTTAGTGGTTCACATGTGCTCACCCCTTCCCAGCGTACCGGCGTAATGTTATGTTATGAACTAGTGTAAACAATAGACAGACATGAGATTTCAGCAATCTCAGTCCATTTGCTATCATTTATTGAGGAGTTCCGTTGCCTATCTCGAAAGTTCTTCATCAGATCTTCACCAAATTGAAATGGGACCACTCCGAGAAAGTACTCTTTCAAAAAATACCCAAATCGCTTTAAGTGTGCCTATAAAATTTGAAGAGTTCTCTCTATTTCTCCAGGATCCCATAATCAGATCCTGACTTGATGATCATGGGACCACCTGGGAAGTATACCCTTTCAAACAAAAAAACAGAACCGTAATATATCTTGTATTGAATAAATAGTAAAGAGGAGTAGTTATACTAATAATCATTATAAAATTATTTATGGAAAGTTTCTCCTGTTTCGTTTGAGCTTGGGGCATTAACGAACATTTACATGCACGTCCTCTAAACCGAACTGACATAGGGTAAAATAAAAAAAATCATGAAACAACTAGGTACATGTACTAAAATATAAACACGCGTAAAAGGCCCAATTAATCGATACTAATATTACAAATGCGAAAATAAATTATGTCGCTCGGCCTGTCTGTCTGTTACCTTTTCACGCCTCCGTCCGAGTGCCTTTCATCCAAAACGACCGGCACCCTAATTGCGTAACTCACGATTCATCATAATTTGTTTCGTATTGAAACAAAAGGCTAAACCATTGCTTCATATGTTCGAAAAATGTGTCTGCTCAGCAACGTAAATAACTCAATGAATATTGTTGAACTGACAAAATGAAACCGATTTTGATTAATCGCGTGTTACGCAATTAGGGTGCTGGTTAGGTAGGACATAAATGATGCTTTTTGTCCCAGTAATGCGTCTCCGGGTGAAGATTGCCGACCTCCACATGGGCGAAAACAAGGGCGAAAAGCTAGCATTAAATATTCAGAATTAACTGTGTCTATAGCTTAGTTCATTACAAACTACCCTAGACCCGATGACAAACAGTTCAAGTTATCGGTCTAGAAAGTACGTTAACATTAATGCAAATAATGTAATTTATATCTTCTGTCTGTCCATTTAAAATGACTAATATTGTCTAGACGAAACTGCATTCCCACTTCTAAATAAACACCCACGGCAACTATAATCACAATGGAATGACGTGACAAGAGTTATGTAAAAGAAACATAATTTAAAACAATAGATATTCAGGTGATATGTTATAGGAACTGTTTTGAAAGTTGAATGCATAACTTTGTTTTTTTTTTTTTAATTAAGTCGGTTAAATGAGAAATTATTGTATTTCAGTAAGTAGGTTTGTACAAACACTTTTTCACGTCAATAATATTTTAAAACTAGATGAGTTCAGCGTTTCCTATCTGACTACTCTGAGAAGAAAGGCCGACACAAACTCTGAGGTCACAGTGTTTTTTAAAGTCCAGACATAATCTTGGTCAGATCATGTGAAGACCATGTATATTGGTATCTGAGATGGTATTTTGAGGAAAGAACCACATTGATTGAGTGGACCTGTGACAGCCAGAGCACGCTATTATAAGTAATCATCGGTTTGACGAACAATACCAAAGAAAGGACATTTGGGTAGGTTACATAAATTACTTAATCTGCAGACCATGATTAAAACTAAATGAGAAAAAAACAACCGACTTTCAAAAAACATTACAAAGTGAAAAATAACTTTAATTTCGGAAGTCGGTGTCTTTGGAGCTGTATTGAAATTTTTTGTCACCGCCTTCCGAAATTAAAGTTATTTTTCACTTTGTAGTGTTTTTTTGGAAGTCGGTTGTTTTTTTTGTTGGAAAAATGTTTTTATTTTTCACTTTTTAGTGGTTCACATGTAGTAAGTAACTTCACAGCGTACCGGCGTGATGTTATGTTATGAACTGGTGTAAACAATAGACAGACATGAGATTTCAGCAATCCCAGTCCATTTGCTATCATTTATTGAGGAGTTCCGTTGCCTATCTCCGAAGTTCTTCATCAGATCTTCACCAAATTGAAATGGGACCACTCCGAGAAAGTACTCTTCCAAAAAATACCCAAATCGCTTCAAGTGTGCCTATAAAATTTGAAGAGTTCTCTCTATTTCTCCAGGATCCCATCATCAGATCCTGACTTGATGATCATGGGACCACCTGGGAAGTATAACCTTTAAAAACAAAAAACCAAATTGGTCCAGCCATCTTCGTGTAATCGGGGAACATACATAAAAAAAAGGTTCCGACGAATTGAGAACCTCCTCCTTTTTGAAGTCGGTTAAAAAAGAAACCAAACAAAAAAATGTTGCTGCTGAAGTCAAGGATTCGAATCCTGGGTCAGGCAAAGTATTATTGGGATTTTCCATCTGGAAGTTTTAGTAGCAGCCCGGTATCTGGATTTGTGCCCGGCTGATGGCAATAGGCTCCCCCCTATTAAAATATTAGCGTGATGTTATTTTTTATGTTTGCTATTGAAATGGAACACAATTGCACTCCCTGGCAGCAGAAAAATTAACTTTATTTTCAAGACAGCATTCCAAATTCAAATAGCAGTACTTGGGTTCATATTCTGACACTTTTTATTCAGATTTACACTTTGACATACTATTTTTTTTTTGACATATTACTGTAGAAATGTCACTAATGATATTAATCTGGTTTTTATTTCTTCTTTTTTTTTTTTTTTTGGAATTCTAATGATTTCACATTTATATTTATTCAATAGAATTTCTGTATAGTTTTGGAAATGAATATTATTTGCATGCCCATGAGACGGTAGAATATGGGGGACTACTTTTTTAAGAAAACATCTATGTACCAATTACCCATGTTTGCAAAAATAAAGGATTTGATTGATTGATTGATTGATAGGTTTCAAAGCCCCAATAATTCCCCGAAGGGCTTCATTACAAAGAGCTCTTTACTACTGAACTTTGTATGAAAATGGCAATGAGTATCATCATAACATATTTTATGGAACTGCAACCATTTTGATTTAAATAACTTAATTTTGTATACAAAATTTACTTCTGCCTTGCAAATTACAATATTTTTGAAGATTTCACAGGTGATTTTTGGACTTTTCTGTTCAAAAGAGCATTCTAAATTCAAATAGCACTAGGCGAATAGGTACGGTGGTATTATCTCCCCGGACGAGCTTCATTACAAAGGCCTCTTCACCAGACTACTAAACTTTAAATCAAAATGGCAATACCATCTTCGAAATTGCAACCATTGTAATTTTAATAACTTAATTTTGGATAGAAAATTGACTTGAATTATATTCAACCTTGCAAATTACAATGTTTTTGAAGATTTCACAGGTGATTTATGGAATTTAAAAAGCGCCATTAAGTTCTATATTCCTTTTGTTACTTTTGTACGTTTGGTTGAAATTATAGTTCTAACATTTTCAATTGCTACATTTTTATTATACCTACTCCTCATTTGTAATTACGGTTGTGCGTGCCATGATGTTAAAGGCGTTCTGAGTTCATTTTATTTCGATGATGCTTCAACAGCCAGGTTAAGTCAGGTCGAAATTTTTAGAGCACAATGACTAGATTTTTGTTTTTTTCCATTGAGATGTTAATGCTTTTGATTTTATTTCTGTAAGTTATTATGAAATAGTTAATATCTAACTTTATACTACGATATACAAAATAAATACAAAAACAAAAGTACACTTAGGCGTCGAAGTATTCCTCCGCATCGCTGTCATCAGGGAACGTGCCCAGAAGACTGGCAGCATTGCCAGGTTGAATGGCAATGCTAATTCTTTGGCCAAAGAACGACCCAGCCCTCTGGTCACGTGAAGTGTCGACCAGCCGGCGTGAAATTTCCTTAAAGACGAGACGTGCATTCGGGCCCCATGAGCCGTGCGTTTCGACCCCAAACGGCTCAAAATGACTAGATTAGATAATCATACTAACACTGCTGGAAGGCGTAGCACTGGAAGGCATCCCACAAGGTGGACCGATGACCTGGTGAAGGCCGCAGGGATCCGCTAGATACGAGAATCACAGAACCGGTCGAAATGCCGGTGCTTTGGGGATAGTGAGCTCATGTCCAGCAGTCGACGTTTTACGTTAGAAATGATGCTGATGACATAGGAAGTACGGGATTTCTACAGTTTCATGTTTCCTGTGAGTAAAGGGAATTCCAAAATTCTTCCAAAACAAAATTCTCATGGAGAATCATAATTTATTTAAATTTATTTATTTTATTATTTATGTACACACAGTAAAATACATACAGATACAGCATAAACAAACAATTGAGTACAAAGGTACTGCTTATTTCTTTAGAAATTTCTTCCAGCAGACCTGCGAAAGGAGAAGTGAAAAAGAAATGTAGACAATAATAGTGTGTGAGAACAAGAAGAGAAAATATGAATATGTGACGTCTTAAACTAAAAGGAAATTAACATATACTTAAATAAATACATATTGATAAAATATATAAACAGTTAGGATTATAATACATAAACAATCAAGAGGAAAGGTAATTATGACAGCTTTCTGTTTTTTTTTTGCAGAATCTATTCTGAAAAAAAATAGAAAGCAGTCGGTAAAAATGAACTATTATAGAGTCTTAAAATATGAAAGCCTCAAGCTCAAATTCCACAGAAGAAGGTTTCTATGAAATATTTAAGACGCCATCTATTTAACATGCATAGAACTACTAACATTAGCAGTGATGGTCGGAGGTGCACCGCTAGCAAAATCACCTTTCACTTGGATGAAAACGTGGTAGGACTCACAAACTTCTTCGATAAACAGTGTTACCGGTGTACAGTAGATGGCACTAACGTTCTAACCATTCTAAAGTGGATATCTGTGGAACTCTGTGGCATTTGATAGTTTGAGTCGGTAGCCAAATAACTCTTGTGACGTTGTGAAGATATGATACAGTTCACAGGCTTTCGGCTTGATGGCGTTGTATATGATCGACATGCAGAAGTTAAAAGCGTCTTTTTGTCTTACATAAACTTAAAATTACATTTGGGCTAAACATGTGTTTTTTTGTCGAAGGGGTTTAGAACATCTATGCAGGAAAAGTTTTTATCCAGTGCGTAAAATGTAACCATGAATTCAGCATATCATTCTAGATCCCCCAGCGCAGAAATTTTTCGTCGGTGGTACAAAAAAAAAAACAGCTGCTCCATACATTTTGGCCGCGTAGGTATTGCACTTTTTTATGAAACAGCTGATTTTTTTTTTGTTAAACCGACGAAAAATTTCTTCACTGGGGGGTCTAGAAAGGTCGGTATGCTGAACTCATGGTTACAGTTTGCGCACTGAATAAAAAACTTTTCCTGTATTAGGTTTTTTTTTTGTTTTAGGTATACAATTATTGTAAAAAAAAATCCTTTATAAGCATTACTCTCAATTACGTAGGTATGTTCATTAAATCGTCATCACTCTCTTTACATTCGTAATAATAAGTAGACTCCGTATTGAGCCTATAAGCTATATTCCTATAAGTCTTATTCTTATACTTAACTTATTTTGTTATTATAATACAGGTTTTCGAAGAGCCTTTTGAAACTTCAGAAGGTCAATTCCCGTTAAAAGCATTCAAAATCTAGTCACAATCTCATTTCAGCAACAATCAGTGTCAAAATCTTGTCAAAAATTCATGAAATTCGTAAGTACTTTACATCCACATAATCATGGTCCTTTGGTTATAAAGTATTTTGACAGATTTCGACTAAGATTTAAATGTGAATGTTCTTACAGGAACTACACCTCCTCAGGTCTGTAATTAGTTGACGAACAACAAATTTTACAGTAAATCTGCCTACTCACACACTTACCAAAGAAAACTGTGTGTATACGATAAGTAAGCAATACAGTAACCACGATTTACACATTATCCACATTTGTGAACCAAGTATGTTTGATCAGATTACTAGACAATATTCATGTAGTTTGTCATCTTGTCAGTTTTGTAGTTACCGACATTATTACCTAAATATGTCAACGAGTTACTCAATTTTCTAACTTGCGAAAACTACAAAGCATCTTGTGTCCGGAAGTCGTAAACTGAGGCTATTAGAAAAGCGTCAAAGGGATTAACTCTTGAGCGGAGCGACATAGACACGGTGACAGTGTTTTTGTTCCTGAAGTTGAATCTAGGTGAATCTTAATACCTCTAGGTAAATAAGCTCCTATTTTCTATCAACTGATAAAAACTTTAAAAAGTCGACATATTATACTAAAAATAAATTCGGCAAATTCAAAGGTTATGTAGGTTAGAGATACATGTCTCTGATACTGTCATACACTTTTACTATACAAGACAGCATTTGCTAGCAAACTTTGTACATTTCTAATTAAAACATAATTTTCTCTTCTTTGTTTTACATTGCCAATAATTTTAGTTTGTAAGCATTAATTTACTGAACAGAACCAGTTTATAATTAATGAAATATACAAACAAGGCCTAGAATGTTTTGGCACACTATATATTGTGGTTTTAGGGTCAGATGATATTTATAAATATATTATAAAACACATCTAAGGCGTTACTCGGTCACAGTAACCTCTAGATCTTCTTAAATTAACGCTAGATTTGATGCTCATTAATCACTTTTGCACTTGCATACGGGTTTTGAATATTTAAGTACAATTAGAGTTGCCTAATATAGACTCTGTTATGAATTATCTGATAGCATAAATCATGGTCTAAACAACCTCATGCAAATAATTCCCATTTTGCTTTCCTAAATTTTTTATTGAACACTGTAATATAATAATTGTGCTTCTTTTTGTGAATCCTTACTTCCTTACTTTAATAATTAACATAAAATATAATATAATATTAATAAACGCGAAACTTTGTACGTATGGATGTTTGTTACTCTTTCACGCAAAAACTACTGAATGGATTTGGATGAAATTTGGCACATAGATAAATTAAAACGTAGGATACTTTTTTCACCCACGTACTTCCCGTTCCCGTGGGAATACGGGGATAAAATATAGTCTATGTCACCCGGGGATAGTGTAGCTTCCCAACAGTGAAATAATTTTTCAAATCGGTTCAGTAGTTTCGGAGCTTATTATGCAAATAAACATTCAAATCTTTCCTCTTTATAATATTAGTATAGATTTTATTATTATTATTAGTATAGACTAGCATTTGCCCGCGGCTCCGGTCGCGTGGATGTTGGTTTATAGCCTATGTCCTCTATATCCCAGGCTATATATCTGCTAAATCTCATCACGATCGGTTTAGCGGTTTAGGCGTGAAAGCGTAACAGACAGATAAACAGAGTTATTTTCGCATTTATAATATTAGCAGGGAATTGATAGGGATTTACTAAAATAGAAATTGTGAGGACATGTCTTTTCTTAACTTAAAAAAGCGTTTTGAACTCTTCGTTTTAGAGGCCACACATTTATAGCTCCGTGATTACTGCGTGTGACAGATTCAATTCACTTCAATTACTCGGAGATTCTCACTGGATAAGAGAACGGACTAACGAGTGTTACTGAAATCCACTTCCTAGATTAAGGGTAGTTAAAATACGTATAAAATACTGTAAAGATTACATAACTTAGAGTCTAAGTACATTTCTCTAGACTAAGCTGTAATTTAATTGAGCCATTAAAAAATAATGTTTGTATTACGGAAGTTTGCACCTGTCTATTCACAGCGATTAACATTCCTTTGACAAAGACCGACTGTTACAACTTTTCTCAGGTCGCTCGCTAGCATATATTAAAGTACCTACTATATAGTAAGTAAGTAAGTAATATTATTGTTATGTAAGAGATAGGTATGGCTAATACAGATAAGTAAGACCCCTGCCCTTCAAACTAGGAGAATCCTGTATCTTGAAGGACAGTGTACTTTAGAAGGATTGACAAATTTTACGAAATATTACATAATTGCGCAACAATACTGATGATCACATACATATTTATAGAATGTATCTATTGATATATAATATATTATTCTGTTCCATAGAGAGAAGTAGATCTACTACAGGTAATATAACTATGTAATCGACTGGGTGTAAGTACCCAGCTTACTATACTATGCCTCTTTGGAGAATAGGTAAAGACAGAACGGAGTAATTTGTAAATCCGCCTTCAATTTTATCGAATCAACAAAAATAAATTATAATTAGTAAGACAATCCGAATTACCACTGTAAATTAAAATATTACTGTATAAGTGGTGTCTAGCTATTTGTTTTAGTCAATCCATTCCTAGTTATTATTATTTTCCCGAATTAAATGAATGCTGTTAAAATTCATGCTACATCCGCCAACGTTTCAAACACATCTATCAAATTCTTGACACTCACTCGCGAATCACCATCTATAATTCGTAGACACGCGAATTTCCCATTATAAATCATGGCCCCTATGAATAAATACGCACTAACTCACTTTTAAAATAGAACAACATTACATAAGATAAGTTGTGTGACAATAAAGTGAGATCGGAGTCAACAAACATCTCATAAATATTTCATAGCCGACGTGCCGACGGTTATTACACCCGAATTCATGCATGCTAAGCCAAATGAGATGCCTCATCTGAGAAAAAGTGAAAACCTGGGACGATGAATGTGTGTAATGTTACTTGATTACATCAGTGCGAATCGCGATGTAGTATTTTTGGTACAATCAGATGCTAGAGGATTATTAATAGGTGTTTTATTTACATGTCAAGGCCTATGATGTTGACAAATTGAAAATTTAGCTAAGTTAGGTATAAGTTACATTGATTTTTTTATTGCGAAGGAATAAATTACTACAAAAGACGCATGCGCAGTCCACTGCTGACGTTAGGTTTGTCCTAGAAGGTAGGGCTGTTGCCAGTGGAAATTCGACTTCCTACATATGAAGTTAGGCATTTTGAAATCTCGAATTTTGTCACACTAGCATAAAGGCATATTTCCATGCAAATGAATTTGACATTGGATAACATGACGTCTTAATTTGGCATAGTTGTAACTGTTTTTATTTATATTTATAGAAAACTAGCGACCCGTTGCCACCCTCGCACGCTTTTGACGACTTGACGAAGCATAGAGATTTCTCTATTAGGTACACATGTGAGTTTAAAATCAATATGGCGACATGTAAAAAAAGAAATACATTTCTGTGCCATATTTAAGTTTAACCTTCCGGAAATAATTCCTAAAATGATTGTGAAAACATAATTAAAATCTGTTGAGCAGTTTAGAAGTACAGCGCAGTCACACAGACTGACAGTTCTAAAGAAGAAATGGGGTAAAAGGAAACTTTTACTTCTAAGCCGCTTTACGCAATATAAATAAATACATAATAATTTATTTATTTATTTATTTATTTATTTATTTATTTGCTCTCATGCACATTACACATTTTACAATTGTCGGTTTTTGTACATGAACCCTGTCAGGGCACTGCAAAGCACAATGTCGGTTTGCTGTTGAGTTTCAATTGAATTAACATAAATTTTAATTTGAATTAACATAAATAACACATAATTAACTAAACTAATATTAATACGAATTATTAACTAACACAATACAATACATGTCGGTAATCAAAATAAAATAAAATAAAAAGTCATTAAGATGTCCAATTAACAGTAATAAATAACATACAACAACACACGATTGTAGTACTACGAGTGGGTAGGTAGTAAAAACAGTACAATAAATAATTTATGGAAAAGGTAGTTACAATCATGTCATGTCAAGTTCTTGATTAAATTGAATTGAATTGAATTGAATTGAATTATGGCATATGATTTTACAATATTTTATATTTTACATCTATAAAGTTTTATCCATCATGTATTCGTCAACTGTGTAATAACATTTCTCTATTAAAAATAATCTTAGATTGCTATAGAATGAGTTTTTATTATCGTCATCTTTTAAGTAATTCGGTAGTTTATTATAAATTGTTGCGATTCTATAGTTGGGGCTATTTTTCATTATTTTTAATTTTGGTGTCGGTGTTATCAACTTGTTTTTGTTTCTACGGTTATAATTTTGGTTTGCTTCTATATTTGATTGAAAGTAATCTCTGTGTTTCTGCACGAACGTAATTATTTGCAATATGTACAGGGAGGGTAATGTTATTATTTGATTTTTTATGAAATGTGGTTTACAACTTTCCCATGGTTTAATGTTCATAAGGATGCGTATACATTTCTTTTGCATGATGAAAATATCATAAAAATCAGTGCTTTCACCCCACAATATTATGCCATAGTTAAACCATGCATAAGCATAGGCATAGTATGTTGAGAGCGCGGTCTCATAGTTTGTGTTGCTTTTTAATTTGCTTAATGCGTATATAAATTTTGATAACTTAGTCTTCAGACTTCCGATATGCTTTTTCCATGTTAGATTATTGTCCAATGTTAAACCAAGAAGCGTTAAATCGTCTCTTTCTGGGATATTTAATGTATTACTAAGGTTATTTATGCTAAGCGGCTTTCGTTGGTATGTCCTAAATTGTAGTAGATTACTTTTGTTAGCATTAATTTGTAGATTGTGCTTTTCTAGCCACGATTTAACTATTTCATATGTTTTTTCAATGTTTGTCAAAGTTTGAGTGTTTTCAGTGCTTCTAAACACTAGAGATACGTCGTCCGCGAATAGAACGCACTTCGTATCAATTATTTTAGGTAGGTCGTTTATATATATAATAAATAATATACACCCCAAAACAGTGCCTTGTGGAATGGA
The DNA here is from genome assembly GCA_947359405.1 of Antitype chi. Lineage (NCBI taxonomy): Eukaryota > Metazoa > Arthropoda > Insecta > Lepidoptera > Noctuidae > Antitype > Antitype chi. Next base: position 14,094,392 of record OX375819.1, on the reverse strand, counting down.
GTGGTTAAGAATATTTGTCTGCGATTTTACAATTTGTATTTCTTTTGCCTCTTTGTTGTAGTATTCTATTTCAACATATTGTTTTCTATTTTTTAGGTAAGATTTTAGCCATTTATAGCCCGTACCCCGAATTCCTATGCCATATAATTTTTGTAACAAAATGTCATGGGAAACCCTATCATATGCTTTAGCCATGTCTAGGAACAAGCCTATGGCATATTGTTTGTCATTGATGCAGTTATATATTTCTTGTACGTAATTATATACCGCGAGTGTGGTCGATCTTTCTTGCCTAAAGCCAAACTGGTTTATGTCCAAAAGGTTGAATTTTTCCAAAAACTTGCTAATTCTAGTGGCCATTGTTTTTTCGAAAATTTTGGATATAACTGGTAGAAGGGCTATTGGCCGGTAGGAACAGGGATATTGTGGCTTGCCGCCTTTTTTAAATATTGGTCGTAGTTTAGCTTCTTTTAATTTATCCGGAAAGATACCTTCGTCAAAGGATTTATTTATTAGTCTAGTTAAAGGTGGTGTCAATTCATTTATACATTCTTTAATTAGGAAAGCTGGTATTTCGTCAACTCCGGCACTGCGCTTGTTCTTCATTTTACGTATTATATTATAAATTTCACGCTCCGTGGCGGGTTGGACGAATAGGGAATTTATTGAGGGTGTAAGGACTGGGCATGTATTCGACATGCTGTTGGGTAGCGGTTCGCCGACCGAAGCAAAAAAGTCATTAAATATATTAGCAACCGTTGTTGGTGTACTTGTGGTTTTATTTTCATCATAACGCAAGGTAACATTTTTAATATGGCACTTGAAGTCTGGTTTAAGGTTGTTTTTAATAATGTTCCACATGGTTTTAGGTTTATTTTGTGAGCGCTTCATTTCCTCAATATAATTACATTTCTTCGATAGTTTTACACATTTCTTCAAGATTTTTTCATAGCTTTTATAGTGTGTTTTTAAAAGTTCGTTATTAGTCTTTTCTATAAAAATTTTTAGCAATCTTTTGTGCTCACATGATTTTTTTAAACCTACAGTTAAGTAAGGTTTCTTTTTATTATTTTTGATTTTTACTCGTTTTTTAGGTATAGTTTTATTTAGTAACACTTGCATCTTATTAGCAAATTCGGTGTAAATTTCATTAACATTTTTATTTTTGCATAGTGTTTCGTTCCAGTCCGTTTGGCTAAGGTTTAGTTTAAACTGTGATATTGATTTTTCATTAAATAGTCTTTTCGTCCTGAAGTAAGTAGAAATATGTTGTTCTATTCCTGGTGAGTGTTGCGAATAGTTGAGGCTTTTGTGGTCAGAAATTCCAGTATTTTCAATAGTTAATTTGTATTGTCTTTGATTGGTAAATATTAGGTCTATGCAGGATGAAGTAGTCAGTGTCTGTCTAGTTGGTTCGTTGACGATTTGGTGCAGGTTGTGTTCTAACATTATGTTTTGTAGTCGCTGGTAGTTTTTAGAAGATTTGTCAATATTAAAGTCGCCGGTCAAAATTATATGGTTTTTGTGAATTTTGGATTGTACTATTTTTAATATTTCTTTAATAACAGTAAAAAAAGATTCAATGTCGCGATCCGGTCTGTAAATATTAATAATAATTGTGTTTTGTGATGTGATTTCTACAGCGCAACATTCAATTACACATTCTATTGATAAGTTATTACAGTTTTCTAGGTTCTCGTATTCTATGCCGTTACGTAAGAGGATAGCTACTCCTCCTCCTCGATGTTCACGTCGGTGGTAGGCAGAAGCGAATGTGTACCCGTTTATGCTGACGCTATCCTTTTGGTCTTCACGTATCCATGTCTCTGTCAGACATACTGATTGGTAGCTCTTTCCCTCTATAAAATCCTCAAGTATGTGTGTTTTATTGTTTATACTTTGGATGTTTTGGATCAATATCTTAAACGCGAAAGGAATCCGGTCTGGCTTGGTCAATAGTGGATGATAGGGAGTGTCTCGTTATGTTTGGGTCATCATATTTCTGTGTTGGAGTTTTCTTTGTGCTATAGTCATAAGTAGTGTTCGTTTTATCGTTTTGTTGTGTTATAGACCGTCCCTCTCTTTGTTGTCTTCGTCTCTGTAATGATTCTTTATCAAGAAATCCTGATACACATAAGCCTAAACTTTTTAAATATCCCGCGTTTTCTAGGATATATTTAGTCATCTTTTTACTAATTAATTCCACTCGTAGTGGCCGTCTTAGTCCGTTTCGTCCTATCCGATTAAGCTCTTCGATGTAGCCAGTCAGGTCGACATTCAATGTATCTTGGAACGCAAATATTACCCTATCTTCAAGGTCTTTTTCTGTCTCTTTATAATATTCATTCAGGCCGTGGATAACAATGGTTTTACAGGTATCGTTTGTGGAGGTATCGTTCACGTTCAGATGCATGTTTTTGTTCTGTAGCTCGGCTATTTCTGTTTTAAGTTTTGCATTTTCTATCTCAAGTTTCTGTATTGCTTCGTTTATGTGAATAATATTGGTATTTATTTTTGTTTGTTCACAAGAAAGTTGCTCGGTTTTCTGGCTTATTTCTTGTTGCAGTTTTAGTACAGCTATATTAATTTCGGATTGAACTGTAATTTTGATTTTTGACAAGATAGATTGTTGTTGCAATTCTAATTTTCTATCTAATAATTGGCTAATATCCTCTAATGTAACCGGCTCTGTCTGTAGTATGATGGGTGATGTGATTGTAGCAGTGTCTTTATTTGTTGGTGGTGTGTCATATTTTTCTGTATCTCCCAGAATACTTTGGTCATCTTGTATTTGGTCGTCAATGGACATTATAGTGTCGTCAAGTTTCGGTGGAGATTGTCTCCTAACAGGTGTGTCGTCATTTCTAATCTGTCTTGTAGTAGTTTTGCACGATGGGCAGCCCCATGAGTTAATTAATTTACTTTTATTTTCTACATAATACGATGAGGTCATGTTAATGCATCTGTAGTGGTAAAGTTTTTGGCAAGTAGTACATCTTAGCAATTCTCCGCGAGCTATTGGGTGTTTACATCCAGCACAATTCATTTTTGTGGGTATATGATTAAAATGTTTCGTGCATTGATACTTGAGTTCGTCGCAAATTTTGTATTTTATAGGCTTTTTACGCGTCTAAGCAGAAATTATGCGCATTACATTGACGCTCATTGCCGGGTGTATAATTATATTGTCCATTAATATTATTATATAATGATATGAAAAATATCAGGAACTAAATGGACATTATATAAAGGTACCATGAACCCATAGTTATAAACAAATATTTATGTTAATTTTGGTGTCAAACCAGTGGAAAATTTGTGAAGTGATGTAAAATGTATAGGCACAGCAAAGTAAAATTAATCAATGAAATAATTTTGAATCGGTATATTTATCATTTATGGAATCTTAATTAAGAAATTCAAGTTAGTAAAATTTATCATTAAGTTTGGTTTTGGGTGAAAGCAGACCTTTTCTTTTATAATTAAATTAAATATTTTGGAAAATTCTCTTCCGGAAATAATTTTCACATCAATCTATTCTCAATATGTATTAGTAATCAACATAATTCAATTAACCATTAGTTTAAGTTAGTTACCTACTTATAATTATAAGACTTGTTACTTCTTGAAACCTTTATAGTTTTACTACATATCCAGATTACACTTGCTTGATTACTCGTTCTTAATCGCTCGAAGGAATAAAGCCACGGTACAAATAACGATCGACATTCGTGCGCAGAGGCAGTAACAAGGGTAATTTAATACAGATTGAAATATCAGGTTTTACCATTCACTTGACAATGACAATGAACAACGGATCAAATGGCCTATCACAACCGCCGTTTTACAAGTCAGATATTTTATCATGAATGAGACGTCAGAATTATTTATGTATTTTTAATAATTATCTATATTATGCTAGGTTTTTACTGATCGTAAAAATTATAGATGATTAGCATTATTTATCTTGATCGGCGTAATTAGCCTGGTAATGATATAATTTGATGTCTCTATTTTAGTACTGTGCTCGCCATCGCAGCCTGGCTTATTCAAAGCATCTTGGTTCCTTTTAAAATCTTTAGGAAAGTTGAAGTAACACATAACATCTCGCTTCCATGTTTTCCGAGTAGTTTTTTTTTGTTTTGGCCCAGACTGCCTCACTAGTGACGCAGTCTGGGCAGTGCCAGACTCTTACCGGCTTAAACCCACTTCTGCCATTGCTCAGTGTCCCTCTAACATGCTCAATATGCTCACCTTTTTAGACTGTGTTCTATTTGGTACGGTCTCTTTTGTTTTATGATTTTGTAGGCAGTCCCTTTGTAGGAGAGAGAGTTGAGAGTTCCTGGAAGCAGTTTTCGCCTCACTTCATACAGTTTTTCACTTCTCTGGTGTCTTTGGTTCTTAACAGCTATTACATACTACGTACCTATTTCTATATACTTATTTCTTAAATTATTTTTGTACTTTTTATGTTTTTATTGTTTTTCTATTTTAAAGTCTTCTATGCCTGTAGTACACACGCATTTCGCCAGTTAGGTATATACGTTTAGTTGTGTACTCAACTCAGCCTATCGCAGTCCACTGCTGGACATAGGCCTCTCCCAAGCTGCGCCACAGCACCCTGTCCTCCGCCTTCCCCATCCAATCTGTCCCAGCCACCAAGTCCCGCAGTTAGATGGACCGACGACCTAAGGAAAGTTGTGCAATACCTACATGTAGAAAATTGGGAGATATTTATAACTAACTACCCTTCAAAAGTTTTCGTGATATACAGGGTGATTGGAAGATGGGTGCAAAGCTTTAAGGTGAAGATAGTATAGACAATTTAGAACCATTTAAGCCATGGTTGTCTTAGACGAAGTCTTACCAAATTTTTTTTTAATAAGGTTTAAAAGACGTATTGTACAATTTTTTTATTTTTTCTGAGCTTTAAATGTCTGTAAAAAAAATGTCTAATGACACAGAAGCCTAAAACATGTTTTGCTTGATTGCTTACACATTACTTTAATTAAATAAATAAAAAATGAATTCATTTATCATTCAATTTGGCCATAATTATGCAGTTTACATTAAATTTTGAGAATTTCCGAAAAAAAACATAAAAATTTGGTTAAAAATATTTGGTAAGACTTCGTCTAAGACAACCATGGCTTAAATGGTTCTAAATTGTCTGTACTATCTTCGCCTTAAAGCTTTGCACCCATCTTCCAATCACCCTGTATATCGGTATTTACTTGATTTACAACAAAGATTAAATGCACGTTCAATTGCACCTAGCAAATAGCCAATTGCGTTTTTTGTTGGTCACCAGAGCAAGTGACCATTGTCCAGTAGCAAGGAAAGTAAGAAAGTGGTTCAGTTCAGATCACTTGTGTGGAACGTAGACCTGTTTTTATATGCACAATTATTTCTGTTTTGTACTATTTATTGTTGGTAGATCAATGTTAAGGTGAAGGAACTTGAACTTGTGTATTGTATCTATGATAGAATTGTGTATTGTTTAAAAAAATATGCGATTTCCATAATCTATTTAGATTATGGAAATCGCATATTTTTTTAAAGACCTAAGTTTTTGCTAACATACAAGATGTGAACTTGTATTTACAAGTAGTAAAGATGAGATTGTGATTCCAAAATTTATATCCAAACATACAAACAGTATCCGCTTCTATAACAAGTTGCCAAAGTCGGTAACAGAACTTAGCGATGGAAAGTTTAAAACTCACATCAAACGTGTCATTATCAAAATAGCATTTTTTAAGATAAAACACTACGTTGAAGACAGGGAGGTTTTGCATTAATTCCTTCTGTACATTTAGCTTCCCTAGTACCTCATTAACAGCATTACTATGTTAAAGTCTACTAACTGCTCCCAAATTACAATGTCAATTTTTATTATTTTTATTTTTTACAATTTATGACATATTCTCGCCATTATTTGACATTCTACATCAATTCTAATATCGACTATTTATACGTGATTGTCATGGAAATCATGTCACTTGGTTTAAATAGGTTAATTTTATTTATGTAGATTCTTTTACAAATTGTGAATGAGAGAACGTTGTAGGCCTTGCAGACTGTAGATTTGTAGACGATTTCTATTCTTTATTTTCATTCCTCTAAGTACCTGGTACTTATTGACAGGTCTGCAAAGTCCTCCCATACCTATTATCACTGTAATTTGAAAACATTGTAAAAGCCAATTATTTTTAAAAGAATAATCGTGGAGTTTATATTGCTGGCTCTTCTCCATAGGAAGCGACAAATGGTTTTTGGAAACTCGTAAAAAATATCTACTTTCCATGAAAAATAACAGCTGACCGATTATTATTACCTTCGCCCATCGAATGATGTTTTTTTTTTGTTTCATTAGTTATCGATATCAATTTACAACACGTGAGTATAGTATTGCCAGCTAATTTAATCCGACCCTGTATAAATCAATAGTGTTGCTATTTGTATAATTTTACAGCAAAAATCGTATACTAGTTTTTTTATGTGTTTAAATTAATTTCCTACTAAAGTTAACAGAATTTGAAACAATAGAAGATAAACAAGGGCTTTCAAAGGGCGTAATCAAATGGGATTGTTACTTGCTATTTTACTATGATTAGCTAAGATAAGTAAGCCACTTTCATTAAAACCAGTTCTGTTTCATTGTTTTAGTAATGTAGATCAAAATCAAATAATTACTCGAAGATCACAATGGAATTTGACTATTCATCCTGTAATAGTAAATATGGTTCACAGTCTGTAGGTACTTAGTTTCTCTTCTATGAGAAATGATGCAATTTTTAATTTATTTAATTAAATATTTACTTAAATTTTCTCTCAGTGACGAGATGGCTTGAAGTTTAATGTTCTTATTTAAATAATTTTCTGTAACATATACATCTTTATGAGTAGATTCTTTTAATATAGTGCGTACCGTTGGGGCCCGCACAAGGAGTACGTGTGCAATAAACTGCGGTCTATTCTAGGTAAGCTTAGCTTACTTAAATATAAACTGCCTTACAAAACGCTTAGAATGTTATACATGGCCCTAGCAGACTCGGTTATCAACTACGGACTCAGCAGCTATGGGAGGACATATCATACATACCTAACAGATATTTATAATTTACAACTTAGAATATTAAAAGTAATTACACCAAAACATATAAACAAGAAATTCAAAAACAGTGACGATGATCTCTTTAAGTACTGTAAAGTTATGAATGTATTCAATAAAGTTCATTTTTCAACTCTCGCGGAAGTCAATAGACCTGAGCTGCTAACAGAACAAACAAGACCTGACTTTCTGAGAACGATACCACTTAAAAATAAATACATCCTACCAAAATATAATAATGTGTACGGTATGAGGGTTGCAGAATATTTAGTACCATTTTTTCTAAATAAACTTCCAGAAGACTTGCAAACGCTTTACAAAACTAATTCGAAAAGTTATAAGTATAAATCCAAATGTTTCCTTACACAACATTTCTCAATGTAGTTATTATTGCTTGTTGTTGTTTTTTCTTCTTTTTTTTCCAATATTGTCTTATGTCTAGTGTTATACTGTTTTTTGTCAAACTATCGTGTACAATAGTTAATTTTTTTTTTTTTTGTGTTTTTATTGAAATGAGTGGCTCGCCATCAACAGATAAACCCTGAGAGGTTTTCGTTGTGTGGCTTAAATCACGATTGTAATACTCAAAGTGTTTTGGAAATAAAATAAATAAAATAAAATAAATAAAAACCTACATGTACAATGCGGAGAATAAAACAGACGTCAGTAAATGAAAACCCTGATAGTACTAAGATCGAAATTAATACTGGTTTTTCAAACAAACTAAATAGTAGTGGATCAACTATGGATTTCTCCGAAAAGTGAGTACCTACGCACATCAAAAAATGTTTGTGATCACTAGCATAAGCTGATATACTTTTTTAAATCGAACTTTATTAAGGAAAATTCTTAGTTGTGTGTTATCTTTAAATAGAAATACCCTGTTTGAAATTAAAAAATAAAACTATTTTTTATTTTTTATAAAACAATGAGTAGATCATAATGTTATTGTAACAGAAATTTGATAGAAAGAAAAAGACTGTTTAACGAAACTTAAGCAACAATTTATTAATAAAAGGTTTATTTTCAACATAATATAACTCCTCTAACTCGAACACATGCGGTGATCCTCCTGGGCATGCTGAGAATCAAGTTATCCAGCATTTCTTGGGGTAACCTGTCCCATTTTTGAATAGCAGCTTCCCTGAGCTCTGGCACTGTCTGAGGACGTGGCTGACGGTTCCAAACAGCTCGCTTAAGAGCATCCCACGCGTGCTCTATTGGGTTTAAGTCAGGCGAGCCGGCAGGCCAGTCATAAAATAATCTACCGTAACAAAAACGATTTCGATTTTTGAAAGTGATCGCAAACTTTTTTTGATGTGTGTATAGTCTCAGTATCATTATGGCTATAGTGACTAAACTATTGGATGTATTTATTATGTATAGGCATTAGATATAGGTACGCAGTTTAATTTATTATCGTACTAGCATTTGCTATCGGCTTCGCCCGCGTGGAGGTCGAAAATTATCCTACGGGAACGTACTACCGGGATAAAAAGTATCCTTTGTGTTAATCCAGGTCATAATCTATCTGTGTGCCAAATTTCATCTAAATCCGATCAACGGTTGTTGCGTGGTTAAGTTACAAACATCCAATCAGCTAAACATACAAACTTTCACATTTATAATAAAAAAGTAGGATACATATTTATAACAATATATAGGTAGTAGGATTGTCGTCTCCAGCTTGTACTGTTTTACTTATTTAGTATTTACTGTGATTTATAATTACCTAAGTAAGGTCTTGATTCAAAAGCCTATGACTGCTTGATATACCTACTTAACTTAGCTGATGAAAGCGATCGTTAGGAAGTCACTTAAGTTACGGGGTTAAAGATACCTGTCATCATCATTATATCATATAGGAAAAGTTTATTTCTAAAACGATGCCTGTCTAGTTGGAATGCCTGACTTGATCTTTGATCTTGCATAGGAGCAGCGCATGGGGTTATTTTCAGACGAAGAAAGTTATCGAACGATGATAAAAAGTTTACATTATTATGAATAATAAACGGGGAAAAAATGTGCTTCTAATGATGCATACTTTTTTTAAATAAATTGAGATTCTTTTTAACTTTTTTGGCCGTTGCTCACAGTTGGCCGTAGTTACCAACGTAGGGTACCCTGACCAAACTAATTAGGTTTTTTTTTTGAGGGTGGGAAATCATCAAATAACTTCTCCCGCTCTGGGTGGAGCAGGAGGGCGTGTCAGACTTTTACTGACTAAAACCCACCCGTGTTCCCTTAGTTGCCTGTGTGCCAGGGGCGACGGTATCTCTTTCGAACAACCCGCACCCCTGGCAAACATCGGCCCTTGCGGATCCCACCAGTCCGGCGCACCAGGACACATGGCACACCGTGACCACCCCAGGAACCAAGTAGCACAAGAGCCCCAGACTAACCTGGCACCCTTGGCACCCTTGGGCCCCAGCGACGGGTCAGCGCAGTGGCCCCGCTGCTTACCACTTCTCGGAATTAGGTTAGGTTGGAATTGTGTCCACGCGCGAGCTGAATTGGTCCCACTAGGGCACCCCAACTTGCAAAATGTAGGTATTAGTTCGTAGGTTCGAACCTACAGTCACTTTACTTTGTGTTAATTATTTCATCACCACTGCTCTCAAAACGGTGAAGGAAAACATCGTGAGGAAACCGGCATGTCCTAGAATCAAAATTCCGAAGACTAGTGATATTTACCAACCCAAACTGGGCCCGTGTGGTGGATCACTCACAGAAAGGAAGCCTGTGTCCCAGCAGTGGGAAAATTATAAGCTGATTATGTAAGTCGCAGGCAGAAGCTACTTGATTATATGTAGCCAGATTCCTTAGGTATCTTTGTACAGTCAGCGTCAAAAATATCGGAACGAACAGCCTATTCAAAATGATCTCAACAGCTATGAAAATTAAACTTTATCTCAATTGGATAAAGTTCTTGCCAGAATGACAGTTGTCGTGTACTGTTTTCATTCTGAAACATTCTTTGTGCCATTTAGTTAATATTTAATTTACATAGTTGTATAGATCATTTTGAACAATCAGTTCGTCCCGATATTTTTGACGCTGACTGTACCATACATAATATTTATTTGCAAGACATACAAATTTTCGGTTTGTCAGGAAAAAATGCAACGTTACGTAACGTTAGTGACAAGAATGAATGGGCAACAGACACATTCAGTCTTAAAGTCATTCATCGTCATCTTATAACCAAAAGCATGCACGACCACACATACATAAGCTTACACATGAAGTGCCATGCAATTATGACTTTTTTTCATTTCTGAATTAGGGATCACATTGCCAAATCTAATTTTTTTGCAAGCAGTTGAAACTGACTCAATGAAAGTGTCGATAAGATATAAAAAAAAATGGAAGATTTATATTATTTCTCAAGCGCCATATTTTAATGGATTAGTAAGATAAATTATATATTGTACCTACTCTCTCTTTTATTGCTATAAGAATGAAACTGAATGTGGTATTGTATAGAATTATGTCATCCATTTCGATAAAACACTTGCCAAAATGAACAAAATATTTTTTTTAAATTTTGCGCAGTTTTTAAAGCCTAATATTGAATGTTAAGCCTGTTCCGATTTAGTAAAATTTCACAATGGATGTTACGAATATTCTAAATATATCCACAAAATGAAAGATCTTCCTTCCATTTTACCTTACTATCCTACTACTTATCCTATGGACTTTTATCCTTCTATCCTCTTGCCAAGTCTTAAAGACTGCAAAGTATGAGGTTCTGCACAGCTAGTTGTTTGAACCCAAATTGGTTTTTTCTCGTCGAGCCTTTTGTGAACTATTGGTGACTATCCGACTAAAAGCTCTTATTATAGATACAATATATATTGCATGATCATTACAAGGCTAAATCATACAGACGTAGGTATAGATATTTACAGAATATTCCGTAATTTTTGCAGATTGAAAAGTGCTGATTTAAAACCAATTTGATTTGATTTTAATTTCTACATGATTTGAGTCATTTCGATTTCCAACCAGGTACGAGTAATAAACAACAAAAAAGCTGCTTTACATAAGTTGCATGCTGCATCTCGAAATACATATTTAATTTCTTCAGAAACAGCCGGTAGTCGTCATCATTAGCTAATTAGATGACTATGGAAATGAATTTTAAGTAAAAGTATCTAAACAATCTATGAAAAAAGTCGAGTTCGTCCCGCCATCTCCTTCTGGGCCTGCCGCTTTGCCGTTCGCTAAGAATTGACGACAAACAAGAAAAGATAGGAGACTTGGAAGGAGAGAGGGGAGCCCTTGCTGCAGTACTTAGGACACAATCGGTTAATTATAATAAGGGGCTATAGTGTATCCATATATATATGTTACCGGCCAAACCCGATTTCAGGCCAAACTAGTTTGTCCTAGGCTAAACTGGTTTATTAAGCCGGGGCACGCCGATTAAATGGGTTAGGTTAGGTTAGGTTAGAACTGTGACAAAAAGCGCGCGAGCTGAGCGAGCGAAGCGAGCGGCGGCGGCGCCGCGGCAGCGGCCGGCGAGCGTTACTTCCAAAGGCTGTTAACGAAATGGCTAATTAAGCTAGAAACCAGTTTGGCCTAGGACAAACTAGTTTGGCCTGAAATCGGGTTTGGCCGGTAACATATATTCTAAAAAAAAAAATGTTTTCAAATGACAGTGATAATACGTATGGGAGGACAATGCAGGCCTGTCAATAAGTACCAGGTACTTAGACGAATGAAAATAAACAGTAGAAAATCGCCTACAAATCTACAGTCTGCAAGGCCTACAACGTTCTATCATTCACAATATGTAAAAGAATCTACATAAATAAAATGAACCTATTTAAACCAAGTGACATGATTTCCATGACAATCCTATCATTCCGGAGCCAATCCCTCGCTGGACAGCAACTACCAGCCTTTCTTAAAACTAAAGCGACTGGTATTTTTTTTTATTGTTACATAGTTAACCATTTAACTTTTGCCACCCAAATCCATAATCGAATATCTTTGTTTCGATCCTGCAATACTCCTGCACCAACCCGCAGTTGTCCTTGGGTGCACTTGCATAGTGCGAACAGGGATGGATAGGGGAAGAAAAATATTTAATACACGCTTTAGATTAGCTTTACCTGTACGTTTGTTTGTAACCGACTCCTTTGGACTTGATTTTGACCCACTTCAAACGGTCAGATTTCATTTAAAATTTATTGGCTTATCGAGGACCGATGACAATTCAATCATTAAAAAAAAAATGAGAAATCACGCTTTTGTAGTTAACAGAACTAAAAATTTAAAATAAATCATAATTTAAAAAACTAAAACGCATTTTTTTAAATGTATGTTTCTAGAGGTACTGATTGTGTCAAATAAACCATCGTTTTTTATCTGCAGTAGGTAAGTATTTAGAATAGTAAATGATGTTATTCGTGGATTAAATTATCATTTAATCAAATTAGCACGCGCCGGTAGCAGTTTTTGATGATTAAATCAATTAATAAGTTTCTAAGGAGGAGTAAATAAATAATGCTAATGTCTATATTAGCCATTGTACCTACTTAATGTAAATAAAATGCTAATAGATTTCTGGGTTCATGGATAATTTGTCAATTGAGGCTCGTGTGTCGGTTATTATATTCAAACATTCCTTAGTAGGCACGAAAGTGATAAATTGAGTAATAGTTTTATAGAAAACTAGCTTTCGCCCACGGTTTCGCCCGCGTGGAAGTCGGAAATTATCCCGCGGGAACGTACTACCGGGATAAAAAGTATCCTCTGTGGAGCTCAGAACGGTATAGCGAATCACTCTTCGCCGATGGTACGGTTCGCCGAAATCACTCTTAGTCGACGGTTGGTTCCACGAATAAATCCATCGCCGATAGAACTATTCGCCGAAAACACCGTTCATCGATGGTCGCTTCAGCTACAACACCTTTTACCGATGGAACGGGTCGCCGACATACATAAGTAAATTTCTAATAAATTAAACACTATGGTTTTTACAAATATTTATTAGGATTGACCGTCAGATCGAAACGGTACAGATTAAAGAAAAAACAATTTCTCTTTTAATTATAATAATAAAACTTTGCTCTGAAGAGCTTTAATTAGAATATAACTATTTCTTAGCTGACAATTTTTATCTTATAATTATTTCTTATTTTTTAAGTACAAAATTTGGGCCATTCCATTTAAGAATGTTTTTAGGTCCATCTCACTCTTTAGAGCTAAGTGTTTCTGCAATCTAGCATTATATTCAACCTGTGCAGAACGTTGGCGTTTTAGCATGGGTTCAGAAGAATTTATTCGCTGGACCTCGCATTCAGTATGCTTTTGCTCTTTAGCAAACTCCATTATAGTTTTATATATGTTCCATTTTTTCGATTAAGGAGTGTGTTCCAGCGTTCGTGCCACGATTCTAAAGCATTCTGTGTTCTTGGGATGGAATATGTTCGATTAAAAACAGACCACATAGATGTTGGAAACATAGGAGGTTTCCTTTTTATAGAAAGTTGACTACAAACAGATGTTTGTGCTTCTCGTGATCCATCTACGTATTATTTGCTGAACCAATTAGCTACACTTTCAGCTTCTGATGGCAATACTTTGTTTCTGACAAATTTAAAAGCTTCTGTTATCTCATTTGGTTCAAGCAAAGCAAATAGGTGCCTCATTTTGTGTGCAAAAGTAAAATCATCACTGTATTTCTTCGCAAGTCCCTCATACTGAATATGACGCCAAATATTTTGGGCTAGATGGAATAGACACAGCTTGTGTGCACATTTTGGAAACTGCCGTTTGACGGCATTGATTGCCGCTACTTCAAAATCTGTTAAAATATTTTCCGGTGACAAATTGAATTTAAACTTATTGCGCGCATATGTTTTTAAGATTTCTAAGAAAATTAAATAACAGCTTTCAGTTTTGTGCGAGAGTAACGCCAATACTAAGGGAAGAAATTTGTTTGTACCTCCTTCCGTACCTACCAAAGCATGTATAGAATAAATTTGACAATATGGTGCCGGGCAGCTTGAAAATGTTCCATCTATTATCCAGCATGATGCTTGAACAAGTAACTTAAAATTTGCTTTTGTGCAAAATATTACAACACTTTCTTCATTGTGTATATAGTGTCCAAGTAAAAAAGGTTTTCCATCAACTTTACTAAGAAAATCAGGTACATTAAAATCTAAGATTGTTTGTGGAATTTTCGGAAAACCTTTATTTCTGGCCCGTTTAACGATCATTGCACAAGCCGTTTTATTAGGCAATGTAGGAGCACTTACACTTGGAACATCTTTTAAGCAGCGGTTTATTATTTGAGACGGAGAGTCCATCGAATTAACGGCTATGTCCTTTAATTTTGATTTGTAGTTCATCTCGAGAAGCTTTTCGGGTTCTGGCAGATGTAAATGATCGTGATTCTGACTGACAATTGTGTGACCATGAGGGTGCAACAAAGTTATTACACTTACACCACAACCACTGGAACTGTTTTTTGTACACCTCCAATAATATTTGTCATTATTTTTTTTATTTAGGTGGTAAGAAAATCCATCCACTATTAGCACATGTGCGCCGCGCTTAGATCTTACTAAATTGCATGCACTCATTTTTCTCAACAACGTTTATATGATAATTATATGCACGAAATGTTTTGTTTTGTCATATTATGTCAAACATACACCGCAAAATGACTAATAAATGGTCTTCATAGATATTATTAGTGGCCAGTACCTACCTAACGTATTGTTTGCATGTTATGCATATCCTAAAGAGGAAATCACTGTATGTTATGATAAGACCTACACCAGGAAGATATTCTAATTAAAGCTCTTCAGAGCAAAGTTTTATTATTATAATTAAAAGAGAAATTGTTTTTTCTTTAATCTGTACCGTTTCGATCTGACGGTCAATCCTAATAAATATTTGTAAAAACCATAGTGTTTAATTTATTAGAAATTTACTTATGTATGTCGGCGACCCGTTCCATCGGTAAAAGGTGTTGTAGCTGAAGCGACCATCGATGAACGGTGTTTTCGGCGAATAGTTCTATCGGCGATGGATTTATTCGTGGAACCAACCGTCGACTAAGAGTGATTTCGGCGAACCGTACCATCGGCGAAGAGTGATTCGCTATACCGTTCTGAGCTCTGAAAGAGTAACAAACATCCATCCATCCATCCATACTTACAAACTTTCGTGTTTATAATATTAGTAGGACTAGTGACCCGCCGTGTCTTCGCACGCGCTGATTTGGCGATATTTTGTAGAATTATCGAGATTTCTTTCTAAATCTAAGCATGCTATTGTCAGGGGTTTTACTCCAGCAGCCTGTGGACAGAATATACGCAAAGGACTGTCAATGCTCTGCGGGCCCAATACAATAACGCATTCAAGATGCTGCTGTGACTCCCTCTGTTTTGCAGCGCGTCTGCCGATTATGGGGGCACGCACAGATGGTGCTTTTTTTTTTTGGATGGGAAATCTTCAAATAACTTCTCCCGCTCTGGGTGGAGCAGTGTTAGACTTTTACTGACTAAAAAATAAAAATAAAACATGTTCGAAAGACAGTTTATTAAAACTTCTGCTCGCACGGATTAAAAATGAATTTTGCCTGTACAGGGACCTGGAATGAGGGACATGCAACAAGCTAGGTTTGCGAAACATTTTGCAGTGTGTGTTTTGTGTGTGTGTGTTTTAACTACAGATATATTACGAATTGTAAATTATGCATTAATTTATGATATAACAGTATATTGGACCCAGTTCAGAGGTCAAGCTACTAGAAAGAAACGCTTCGGCTGTCAAAGAAAATTATTATTATATTGAAATTATTTTTTGTGTTTTGTAATCTATCATTGCCACATAGAGTCGATTAGATCTAATTTTCAGACATAATTATCGAAAGAGATGACTGAGTTATTTCTTAGACCTATCATTAAAATTTACGTAAATCCATTTTTAGATGTATGCAAGAGTTGGTGGATGTCTCCTCCACTGCTTTGTGTCTGACACTGTAGGACTCATAACATCACGCCTGATTTCCCCGAAGGGTTAGGCAGCGGTGTACCTATATGCAAACGCATATTTCGCCAGTTATGTGTAATAGGGGGCCACTCTATTGCCATCAATCCGGCACAAATCCTGACTACGTTCTGCTCAAATACGGACAAATAAAATATTTTCTCTTTAGAATAAGTCCTTTTTGGTAACTTGTGTTTTTTCTATTAAGAATTAAATAAATAAATCTTTATTAGTTTAAATTACAGTAATTGGATGTCCCTTGGCAATTAACCCTACTACTTTTACTAAAGGCTTAAAATAATCCTGACTTTAAACAGCGAATAGAAATACTTAAGAAAATAAAATCGATGAAAAATCATAATATTTTATTAATAAGCTACCATAATAATCCTTATCAAACTAATTTAAAAAACGAAGAACTTAAATCAAGAACAAGACTAAACATTGTAAATCAATAAAATATTAAGTAGCTTGAACTAGTGGGTTGCTAATTTTGGACTACACAACACAAACAATCATATTTCGCATACTACCTGGAACAAAATGTAGTTAATACTTTCAAGGATTCTCTAATTCACACAAAAGTTATGAAACATCATGTAGGATTTAGACAAGATATCTAAAACATTTCTCATACATTCTTCATTGCAAAAACGGTAAAATGTATGATGTAGTATTTTTAATCGACTTCAAAAAGGAGGTTATCAATTCGACTGTACGAATTATATATATATATTTATAGCATAACTCCGTCATATATAGACGGATTCGAAAGGGATTTATTCCGAAATGGTCCCATTTAAATTTCATATAGATCTGGTAATGTGTTTTGGAGACAGACAACGGAACTCTTCAAAAAATTACAGCAAATCAACTGCGATTGCTGCTATCGCATAAATATGCATTGTTTTAACCCCAAGGATGATACAAATTCGAATTGGTGTGGTGTAGGTAGGTACTATAACTAAAAAGTGAAAATGAAAAAGTTTTTCCATAAAAAAAGCAACGGACTTCCGGAAAAACACTACAAATTGAAAAATTACTTTAATTTCGGAAGGGGGTGACAAAAAAAAATACATATCCAAAGTCACAGACTTCCGAAATTAAAGTTATTTTTCACTTTGTAGTGTTTTTCCGGAAGTCGGTTGTTTTTTTTTTGTATAAAAGACGATTCTTAGACTCCTAGACTGCAACCCCGACCGTCCCTTGCTCGTTGAAGCGCCAGCCCGGCGGCGTAGCTGAGCCAGTAGAGTTAAATTCCCCGTATAATAATAATATTGGCAATATTTTTTATCCAGTCTGTCCCCACTTGCTGTCCCCCTACCAGTGACGCCCTGAGCCGAAGCCCGTACACCGCAGGGGGTGCCCTCAGCGTGCAGTCGCCTAGTAATTTAAGTACTTTTTAAGCCGTGGCTTAAGTTTTTCTTAATGGCAGCCCCAGGAAAGCCTTTTGGTCAGTTTCCAATTGTACTCTGTATGACACTTTTTATATTTCAAAATTAATATTTTGAATTCAAAGGCCAGTAAGAAAAAAAAAACAGTGGCACTCCGGGAGTGCCGACAGAAGTGAAAACTAGAACAATTACGTGTGTATTTTTTTAATCGTCAATACAGGATTTCACATTGGGTCCTTGGGTCCTGATTGCTCTCGGTAAAAAATTATAAACGAGCGATCGACTGCAGCCATTACAGGTAACAGCACAGATTTTTACGAT
This sequence comes from Antitype chi, assembly GCA_947359405.1. NCBI lineage: Eukaryota > Metazoa > Arthropoda > Insecta > Lepidoptera > Noctuidae > Antitype > Antitype chi. Next base: position 14,076,548 of record OX375819.1, on the reverse strand, counting down.
AAAAATACAAAGGGAAAGAAAGGGATAAAAGAATTAGAATTTCCTAATGAAAGAAAGGGACTTTTCCAAAAGACATCAACGCGCGACACGTCTGTGTGCTCAAACGTTCGGTGTCGATGACGCAAGTTCCATGATTAGTGTTCACCCAAAAAGTACTCAACGCGCCTAAAGAAGTTTTGACTTAAAAAATTGCATACACTTTCCGGATAAAATTGTGTTTGAAAATTGCTTAGCGTGTTTGTACCTCAATGTAACCTCAACCTATACGGATGCAGGTACACTTGATGTCATGCTAAAACAAAACGTCTTTCACATCATTCTTTGTTCCAAATTATATCATGTTTTATGTCGAAACGGCATTCAATTATGATTTCGCCAAATAATCCACTAGTCACGTGTCGAGCAATAAGTTTCAATTCTCTTACTATGACCGACCATTCGTTATGCGTAGATCTCCTTTATTGAGCCAGAGAATATAGAACCATGTCCAACTGTGATAAGATTTGAAATTGAATAATCATTCCAATTCTCTTACTATAACTAACCATTCTTTATGCGTAGATCTCCTTTAATGAGCCAGAGAATTTAGAACTATGAGCAATTGTAATAAGATTTGATATTGAATAATTAGTTGCAGGTTAGGAGTTAGTTTTCTACGATCTATCATGTGATACTCTTTGTTACTTTGTTATAATAAATGTATGTCTAAGGTCATTGTAATTACTGCAAGTTTCGATAGTTAACGATTGCGTATAAGTTGATTAGAGAATCGAACGTAGATTGTTTTGATGATATAAAATGGGGCACACATTTGTAATAGATTTTAATTTATAGAGTTTTGAAAGATGTTCTCATGACGAAAGGGCCTTTAATTAGTGATTAGTGAAGGTATTAATCATCTGATTCTTGTATTAAACTGGCCAGTTGATTGCGTCACAGTGGTAATCATCGATCAAAATGTGTAACTCTGATATCAGGTGCAGTATACGATGACTGATAATGATGACTTTGAAAAACCGTATTCTGTAACTTATCTTCTTTAGTTGAGCAGGTACGATGTTTGTGTCATCTAAAAAATTACATGCTTACTATTGTGTAAGTAATGTTTTTCCATGTAATAAGGATTGCTTAGTGGCACTCCTTATACATAATGATTTGTGGAAAATAGAAGAAAATAATTTATCGTCAAGTAAAGACGTTTGTTTTTCAAAAACACCGGTCTTTTACTGCAACTAGAAAGTAAACCTTAAGTACATAATCATATAATTATGCTCCTTATGGTACATTTAATAAGCAAGTATGTAGTGTAGAAATAGTGAAGAAGTGTGTGCATTGAGCTTCAAATTTGACTAGTTTATACCTGTATACCTACCTATGTTAGAATTTACAAGCATCATTTTTCATTTACCCTTAGTGAATTTTATTTTTTTCCGTCTGTAGGATTCGGGTTTTTATTTATTAGGTTCGGAAGTAGGTACTATTTAATTTAATGATGCAACGTAAGTTTAATTATTTATTTTCTCTTTAACTAATATCGATAATCTATGAACGGTTATGTTTATAGTTAAGTTTCATTTATGAAACTGAACTATAAACTAAACTACAAACTTAACTAACTTACCTATCTTGCTATTTTTAGATTAATTTGTACTTCGAGGAATGTAGAACCAGATTGTACCTAAGCTTTAGCTGGCTCGAATGACATAACACGAAACGGCATGGCCAATTATTATTTGTGGGTCATAATAATCTTTTCGAAATTTTGTATTGGAATTTACGTAGAAATAGGCATTCTAGGTAGGATATCATTATAGTTCTAGGTCAAAAAAACCTCAGTAATGGAACGTTATGTAAAGAAAAATGTTGCAGAAACGCAAAGCATTAATATGGAAACAGATAAGGCACAGGCATCTGAGATCTTACCACTTAATTGCATATAAACTACGAGACTCAATAATTCTAAGCACAAGACACTTTAAGGTATGTTTAAATGTAGTAGCAATTAATTGGGAACGTGCCTGACGCTTCAGGTAAAATAAAAGTATTTTCCACGGTAAAGAATTTGGAAAAATTGTTGCCTCATTGAAATAAATAAATGAGGGTTGATTAGAATAAAATGTAGGAACGTAGCTACACAACATTGTAATGGAATATTATGGAAAATAAAATGTTGCAAAAATGCAAAGCACATCACTATCTCAAGATAGTAACGGATAAAACATTGACATCTTAGATGTTACCTCTCAGTTGCATACTAACTGTGGGACACCTACCTATAATAATTCTTAGCACAAGACACATTAAGGTGCGTTTAGATGCAGTAGCAATAAATTGAGTACATGCAATGAGCTTGAGCTCAAAAAGAAGTCACGTCGACGGTAACGTACCTATCTAAATAAAATTGACGGTGATTACTTACTTATACAGTGTGGTTGCCTTAACAAATTTATAAATTAATTCGTAGTAAATAAACACATAAATAAATGAGGTTTGATTAGAATACATGTAATATTGTAGCTACACATGATTGTAATTGAATATTACGTAAAGAAAAATGTTGCAAAAAGTAAGAGCACATCACTATCTCCAGATCGTAACGGATAAGACAGTGACATCTTAGATCTTACCTCTCACTTGCATACTAATTGCGGGGTACAATAATTCTTAGCACAAGACAAATTATGGTGCATTTAGATGGAATAAATTGAGAACATGCAATGAGCTTGAGCTCAAATAGAAGCCACGTCGACGGCGAAGAATTTCACAATAATTGACTGATTTACTTTAATCAAAAATATTTTTTCAGTGAAAAAAATATGAAATTAATTTGTATTTAATAAACAAAATAATAAATGAAGGTTGACTTAGAATAAAGTTAATATCGTAGCTACACAAGATTGTTGAGAATGAATTTAGTCTTCTTGAGTAATCTCCATTCAGTTTCACCCAAAACTATAGAATAGATTAACTTAATTACCTAATTGGCAAAAAAACTTAGCAACTATCTTTGTTGTAAACGCGCCTTAAAACTACAAATTCTCCAAATCGTGCATCACATTGTCTAAAGTAACAGCTTATTCACAATTTTATATAATTACAAACTCACTAACGAGCTAATTGTTATTATTACGTAACTATTTAATTTCTCGCGAACTGTCTCTTTTCTCCGTCTCATTATACACACGAGTACATTCACGCCATTGTTCCAAATTTAAATTAAGGCGGTTACGACGGAACTGTTGCGTGGTATAGACAAACGCGTTCGAGTACAACTTTTTTTAAACGTATTCTGTTACTTTTACGTTACGTTTAGTTATTAGATATGCAAATGAGGATTGATGCAAAAAGTGATTATTTCTTAAAGTATTGTTTGTTTGATGGGATGATTTGGGTATCTACTTCCTGCGCCAAACCTCAAGCTGTTATCTTTTAAATTTTCTTATTGTGTGGACATGTGAAAAACTTAACTTACGACAGATAGGTATACCTACGTATTTGTATAATGGCGTTTTGAAAGAGGTGCAAACAAATATTCTGCTCTATTTACGTTTGTGTAACACTCAGTTTTTTATTACAAAATGCATGAGATTTCTGAGATCCTGTTTATTTAATCATAGGTAACAGGTGAATGCTGCAGGCTGCAGCATATCTAACCTATACCACGACCTTCAATTGAACTCAACGCAAATGACATCATGACTCAATACATTGGCGGTTACAAAAAAATATTGTACTGGTTTTTATGCATGATCAGATAAGTTTAATGTATCGCAAATAACAAAATTCGATACACTTGATATCTATGTTAGGAAATTTTGAACATATAATAGCGTAGAGAGGATACATTATGAGGACACTGTGAACAGATATAGAACACGGAGAAGAAATCCACCAGAGACTTAGCTTAAAATTATTATTATGCTAAAAGTCTACACGATCTTGACGCTCATGTCCAGTTAGTGACGCACAATTCATGGAGAGTCAAAGTCAAAGTCAAAGCATTTATTTCAAATAGGCACTTAAAAGGCACTTTTGAACGTCAAGTAGATAGGATAGTAGCCTAAAATTAAAATTAAACTTTTTACTTGTTTGTTCATAACAAACTGTGAAGGCAATGATGCTCGTTATGGAGCGATAAATGTAAGTTAATAATACGGTTCCCCAAAAAAACTGAAAGACTAAAGAGGGCGCACCTGTCGTGTGTGCGTCGGTTGCGCAGACTTCTGAAATGGTTCACGCTGACATTTGCAGTTTGTATATGTGTATGATCTTACGGGGCGTTAACACAAAGATATCATAATTATTAATGGCAGTTTACCAGAGACTACGGTACGCTGAATGGATCGTAAGTGAAGGATATATCCATGAAAATTTCCATGTCCACTTCAGACCCTGCATTGTAGGATCGTCTGGAAACCCGTTCATGAGAAACTTACACACATATATTTTTACACCTAAGTATGTTTAACCAATAAAACCTACGTTTTTTGTGTCAGATTTCAGCTGTCAAAACAAATATACCCACACGATAACTTTCCAAAAACTTTGTGATAATATGAAGTTTGATCTCTGTTAGGTATCTATTCTGTGGTTCTTATACTTTCCTCCTGATACGTTACATTGCAGTGTATTGCAGAAAACATAAACCATCTTGCAAGCTTATGTACTGAGAAATACATTGCAAAATACGTGTTATGTATTAACGCATAAAACATAAATTACCTATTTTGAATAATTGCAGTAATCAACTAATAAAAGGTTACGAAAACCGAATTAAAACAATTAAATCGACTATTATGTTTACGGAAATTATGTGCGGAATGTTTATTGTCTATTACAAGCACTGAATACATAAATTTTGCAGTAATTTTAGAGGCAGGATAGGAAAAAATAGATACCTATATATGAGAAATGGCTTTCAAGCAATCATTGTTATAATTCGTAATAATTCACCGTCACGAGTTTATCGCCGTACGTTTAAAACTCATAGGAAAATAGCTTTATGCCTGAAAGTTCTCATAGTGGTATATTGTTGCAACTTTCTCAAGTTACACCAGTAAGTAGGTCTCTATGGCCAGCAATGGTCGAGATAATGTGAGCTGATCGATTGATTGATTACCTTCTCACACTATACGATAACTTTTTGCTATTCCCGTAAAGCTGGGCTTAATCATTATGGTCCATACTGACATTACGAGTAATAAATCGTATTAAACAACCTACATTTAGAAATTATTCAAGGCGTTCCGATGAAGCGATGATCCGAAATAACCAACAGTTAATTGGCGTAATGTTTGCATAAGATATAATAAAGTGCTCGTCAATTTCTTGAACCAGTTAAAGTTAAGATTTATTAAGATGTTCAACCAAGCCCAATCGACACTGCTCTGTTATGTTTCATCATCTAATTTACTGGGTAATAAACAAGAGATTACTTCATGAGCTGCCGACATTACGAACTAGAAAATGATAGTGAAGTAATGTTATAAAAAAGTTAGGCAGTAGCCTAGCTGTAGTAGCATAGCAGTCAAAACATAATTTATGTCATCGTGCGAAGGGTTACGCAAACACGTGTCTATATTACACCCATATTTTGCCAGTTAGGATAAATCCCATGAACCAGGGGCGACCCAATTTCCATCAGCCGGGCACTAATCCGGACTCCGGGCTGTTACCGAGCAATTCCAGATACAAAAGCCCAAAAACTCTTTGCCCGACTCTGAAATTGAATCCAGGACCTCTTGACGATGCTTAGCAGTAGCGCTTGTGTGGTCGCTAGACATACGAGGCAGTCTCAAAAGAAAATCCTCCAAATACACGTTTTCGATAGAGAATGTGTAGGTATTTTAAATAAATTTTGGTTTTTGTGTAGTTTTCAAAATTATACTTTATTCGAAAGTCTCATTCAAGATCATTTCAAAGACAAAACTGTTTTAAGTGTACACATCGCTGATACCTACATGTTTTATTTTCAATCCTTCTTGAAAAAAAAAATCATTAGTCTTCGCTATTTTACGTTATTTACTGCAACAGCTTGAGAAAATATGTATTCTTTAATACTTTATGTTCTTCCGAAACATACATTTTATGTAGGTAGACCGGACGGTACAATAATTAATTGTTAAGTTTTGGCAATATTACGACGGCCGTTCAGCCTACCTGTCCGCTGTATGCAAATAAATCGAAAGCGCTACCGACCACCTGTTATACGTTCGGCAAACATGGGTGCGCCGTTTAATTTCTTTGAAATTGTTATTTGTTTGTGTTATGGAAAAAAAACTTTAATTTAAATATTTGATACAAGTTAACGACTGCTGTGTCTATTACTTCTAATATGCTTTCATTTCCTTGAAGAGCTTTTCCGTCATGTTTATAACCTTTAGAGAAAATCTGTCATTTTCACCAGTATTTGACATAAGGGTGCTAAAACACGCTCTATATTTGAACATTATGGCCACATGTGGGGGTCAGCGCCGTAATTACCGAGGTTGGTCCGTGGATGGGTGACCATCTTTACATACCGAAACTGCTGCGTGCCTCGGGAAAGCACGTTAATCCGTTGATCTCGGCTGTCATTCGTTGATCTTTAACAGTCGTTACGGGTTGTCATAATTCGGAAAGACCGGCAACCAGTCTTACCAAAGGGTATCGTATTACCCAGACTCTGGGTTGTGGAGGTCAGATAGGCAGTCGCTCCATGTAAAATACTGGTATTCAGCAGCATCCAGTTACACTGGAAATCGACCGCAACATTGCTGGAAAAAGGCCTCGGTAGGTGGATTGATTGTGGCGGTCAGCACCCTTTTAGAGAACCGTAGACTTAGAAAGCATTACGAAGAAGAAGAAGAACGGTTTCACAATAACAGAATGTTTTTGACATCTTAAAATGTCAAATACTGGTAAAAATGCCGGATTTGCAAGACGTCGGTTATACTATGACGGAACTGCGTTCATAGCACGGATACCAAAGCTTTACTTAGCAATAGAGAGATGAACTCCAAACCACCTTTTGCTTAGTTACACTGGAAATCGACCGCAACATTGTTGGAAAAAGGCTAAGTAGATGGATTGATTGTGGCGGTCAGCACCCTTTTAGAGAACTGTAGACTTAGAAAGCATTACGAAGAAGAAGAACGGTTTCACAATAACAGAATGTTTTTGACATCTTAAAATGTCAAATACTGGTGAAAATGGCGGATTTGCAAGAAGTCGGTTATACTATGACGGAACTGCGTTCATAGCACGGATACCAAAGCTTAACTTAGCAATAGAGAGATGAACTCCAAACCACCTTTTACTTATTTATACTAAAACGGTCATGGTCAGTATTTTCATCGGTTTCCTGCATCAAAATTAAGTAGCTAGTAGATACTGTTTTTATTTACTTACTTTTTTTTATTTCCTGATCGTGCTGATTGTCCGCCATTGATTAGACTTAAAGGTAAAAATAATACATAACTATAATAAAATATCATCATCATCATCTACATTTCAGCCGGAAGACGTCCACTGCTGGACATAGGCCTCCCCCAATTTGGGGGGGCTTGCCATGATCGCCAAGCTTGGCAAGCAGGTTGGCGATCGCAGCATGGTGGTAAAATGCATAGAGAAGGCTGCTTCCCATTCTCTATTAAGTCTGTTAGTCGCCTGATACGACACTCACGGGAAGAGATGGGATGGTGCTTTTATTTACGCCCGGCACCACACGGAAAATTAATAAATTAATTAAAAAAATATAAAACAAGGTATTGATTGGAGCCTCCTTTTAAGCAAGAAATGTCTGTATTTAGGAGGCTCCGCTCATGCTTACCTAGTTAATTTTATGAATACCTAAGTCGTTGTTTAGTGGGAGCTTCTATTTCATAATAAGGGTGGTCACTGTTCTGGCAGGTGTCTTTATTCTTTTCTGCCTCATGTTGAAATAATAAAAACCTAAGTGACAAGTAACTTTTGCATGCGTAACGCAGGTCAGCTGTCAAAACCTTTGACCCCAGTGGGTATTCATATTGACGCGTTGATGAAATAGCCATTGTTAGAAGAACTACTGATTTTTATCGATGATGATTTGGCTAAGAAATGTCAACAGCCCGATCAAGCTTAGCAAACTGTTCATATTTCAAACTGAGCTTAATGTGACTAGAAATAAGAGTGAACAATAAAGTAGGTATATCGTGACTGGTTAAAATTCAGTTTAGAGAATATAGTTTTGTGGTTAAGAATGAATAAAAATAAAATTTCTGAAAAATTTAGCCTAGATCAGATACATAATAGCTTTTTACAATCACTCAAGAAATAATCGAAGCACAGGTGCAGCGTGAAAGTATTGCAAAAAGTCGATGCAAAAGAAATTTATAAATCTCGACGCACCCAGTGAAAGCACGCAATCAAGTTGGTCGCGCGGGCTTCACACACGGCGCTGTACCGGAGTGAGCGCTTTCGGTCAAGCGGAGACTCTTGCGCATCTCGTGGGAATGTTTCCGAGGTATAAAAGAACGTAACGTTGTGTTTCGCTGAACCATTGCTTTGCATGTACCCGTTCGCTCCATATACCCACTCCGGACAACACACAGGTATATACAGTGCTTGTGATAACGTGATAACAGTGTTGTGATGTGCTTTAGTGCTGTGCTCTGATAAGTCTGTTTTCTTTTGACAGAAAGTGCGGCGCTGTGACGTCAACATGCGGTTATATTTACTGGTATGTACTTTTAAGTTATATAAGAGTAATACCGCTATTGGCGTAAAGTTCAAGTTTGTTTCTCAATAGCGTTTGTAATCTTAAAAAACGATGCGATCAGTAAATTGCGTACTTACCTGTCTCTGAAAACGTTGACATCTGAACTTGTAACGACTAAGCTAATCAAGTTGCATAACTTAAGAGTTTGTGCTAAATTTAAACAATTGTTCTCTACTTAGTTTCATACATAAAAAAAAACCAATTAAAACATACGTATTGTGAAAGGAAAACACTGAAGATAAAATAAATCAATGTCAAATATCAATCAAAAATGAATGTGTATAACAGATTACTTCGTTAGTAATTAATTAACAAATTGCTCGTAGAAAGATGCATTGATCACAAACTTTTCATACGTAATCAGAACTTTCGATTTCTTGAACATGAGTGGGTATGTAAATAAACTATGTTTACGTCTCAATATTAACTAAAACTGTAGTAATATTTGCCTTATTTAAATGTGCTTTCGTCACCAGTGAAAACTAGTTTGTATTCATAAGTTTTAACGAAGACTTATTCCGTATCAGATTAAAACCAAAATTTTTATTATTACATATCTACTTGAAGAGTCTTGATATAATTTATATATTTATTTATATTCTATATATTTATTTATATAAAAAAAAAAAATATAAATAATAGAACATCGTTCTCGAAATGTCGAGTCGACTGTTCCGTAACTGATAAGGGAAGGTTACAATGGGATGCCTAAAAGTCTAGGATTCCAATGTAACCTTAGTCTAGTGTTCCATATGCTAATCAATAAATCGACTGCTGAAAGAATGTTATCGCCGATCCTACAAGGTGTAAAAAGACTCTTAACGCAGCCAAAAGTCACTTGTTCATTCCGCTCTTTTGAATTTAGTTTTTGGTACTAGATTAAACCTGGAAAACTTTTTTTTACGAAATCAATGTTTAATTGTATAACTTAACATTAAATACTCCCACGATCTCTGCAGCGACAAAAAGGAAGGCCTATAATCGCTTACAAAGTAGAACCTTTTCATTCAAATGTTTAGCTATAAAATATGTGATCAATAATACGTTTCTGATCCCAATTCTGAAAAGCTTTTCAAGCGGATCGATTGCATTCACTGCATATTTCTCGAGTGTAATGCATAAACATTATTACTGTGCTGCCAAATGATAATAAATATACCATTTGTAAAGCCTTATAGACACGCGGGAGAATAGTAATGTTATTGTAGCCTTGTAGGTTTTGACCTGAAAATTGGCCAATGACCAAAAGTCACCTTTTGACCGTTGATTCGAACATGCCACCGCTATTGCTTACATAACTAGGAAATTGAAATCTATATAATTATGAAATTGCTTCATTATTCGTTTGTAAGGTAATCTTGTTCGGTAAGTAAATTATAAACGGCTGCTGTTTGTGCTGCACGAATATTTTTTACTTTAAATGCTTGCAACGTGAGTTTGTTAACAAAAATAATCCAAAGAAACCAATTTGATCGTATCATTCTCTATAGTTTCATCGCTATCAATCAATAAAGATCAAAATCAAAGTCATTTATTCAAACTAGGCTGAGAGTCAGCTCTTTTTGAACGTCAAAATTACATAAGACAGTCCCCCCAAAACGCCCGCCCTTCACCACTTCCTAGTGCTTTAGCTGGGAAGAAGAAGTAGCGCATTAAATATAAGATTGACCTTATTTTTAAAAGCAAGTAAGTAGGTACGGCGATGGGCATAGGTTGCTACTCACTGAACGCCTGGCGGAAGACAATACCTATCGAGGTAGACCACGGCGAAGGTGTTGTGACGATTTCATAAGGTTTGCAGGGCCAACATAACGCACAATACAGGGAGGTTTGGATGAAAAAAATGCGATGCCTTTGCCTTGCACTGGGAAAATAATTAGGCTAGTATTATTTTCTTAAAGATTTTTGTACAAAAGTTCTATAATTAAGTACTTGGTTAAAACGACTTCCATTCTATGAAGGTAGACAAATTGGTAAAAGCTACAACATCAGGATACGGTACGTAACATGAACGATGTGTAATAATTTTTATATTGGCATTTATATCGTAATTGAATGTTATCTTGCACATAAAATGCATTCAGTAATTGTCAGTGTATTCAATACTTTTTCAATTTAAGATGTCACTACAAAGAAGGCACGAACATTGATCACCACTCGTGTTCAAGACGGGTTGGCGATTCTAGACCTATATTGATTATAAAGTCTAGATTCCTTCACCGATATCAATGATGTCCAAGATAAACTTAAGAAAGTAGATGTGAATTGAAACAGTCACATTGGTGAAAAACTTGCCCGGATTTAATCTCAAGAATGAGAGGCGGATTACTTCATTTAAATTATAATAGATTGGCCAATTCCTTAGAAGGTTCAATCTTATAATCATTTATGATTAACATAATGTGGAGCCTACTACACATTATGTTAATCTTTTACTTATATAATCATTACTGTTGACAGCATTGTCCAGTACAGAAAACGAGTTACATAAAGAGAGATACTATTTTCAGAATAATGTGTAGAAAATGATAAATTCTGCTATAAATAGGTGAAGCAACCAATACTTTTAATGCCATTAAACGATACACAACCTACCGTTGTCATCGTAATTAAAAGCAAAGATTGCTTAATACTTATCACATAACACATAAAAGGAGGTTCAGTCTTCGTCATTAAATGGATAATTACAGTAATTTAGACGATCAATATTATGATAGACGTGGTAGACGTGGTTGACCGTTGAACCTACTTAGAGCTATATAAAAAACTATCGTAATTTGTTGTGGAGCTTTCTATTATTGAGTTGTTTGGTTAGCAAGTCTATTAGGTACTGAAGAGAGCTATTAGTAATTTATTTGTTTATATGACACTTGAACGACTTGCTCACTAGAATACACACCTTACACTTTAGGTTTTAGGCATCTTCAAGCAGACGACATGCGACACTTATAGAACAATTTTCATGAAGTTTTCATAGAAATTGTTCTACGTGAGTCGCGTCGTGTCTGTTTGCAGGAGCCTATTGTGAGTACCGTACATCACGCATAGAAGTGTACGCATTAGCAGATGTACCTCAATGGTTAAAAGACGTTTTAGATATCGTTAGTTGGATTACGTACGATTTATTATGAGCTGATTACATGAGCTATGTTCACTAATACGATAAGAAATTAGTACATTATTATAATAATTCGTAATTAGTGATCTGTTCTCATTTTCTGATGTTTTGCAAGACACATTGTGTCACGTTATGTGCAATATATATTAACATTAGTTCACAATTATAAGTTGAAAGATGGTTTATCGATTTCATCGACTTTTTTTATCTGCAAGCTTTGCAAGAAAACAACGTAACGGGTGGTATGTTGTGCAAATTTAAACCAAACTAACTGCTGCCCGCGGCTTTGCCCGCACGGATGTCGGAAATTACCTTACGAGAACGTGCTACCGGCACAAAACCGTACCTATATTACTCCTTATAACATCAGCTATCTGCCAGTGAAAGTCCTGTCAAAATCAGACCAGCCGTTTTTGGGATTATCCGGAAAAAACAGACAGACCGACAGACAAAAAAACAAATAAATGTTCCTACTACATAAGCTACTTTTTGCTCCGGTATCACGTTCCTGTGGGATGCGGGCAGAAGGTCGTATTTACTATGTTCGTAACTCTCTAAAATATCTATCAATACCTTAGGAGAAAATCGCTTTTGAATCTTACATAAGTGTAATGTACTTATGGATAGGTATAGACCCTTCCTGAAAATTTAGTCATTGACCATGCCTATGCATGTACAAATAGATGCCATTTTCCTACCTACGGTGCACAAATGCGCTGAAACATAACATGCGGTAGACGCAAACGGACATACGTAATGATTTCAGATTTTTACGGAATGAGTGAGATTATGTGCATAATTATTATCTTATTAGTCGGTTGCGTAATTCAATGATAAATTCTGTCGACTTAGTAGTTAGATTATTGTATAATTTCAGCGTGTGCCGGTAATGCACTAGAAATTAAACTTAATTTTTGATTATGCAAAATTAATTGGTCATTTACAAAGTATTAATTGCAGAACCAATCGTGGGATTGATGCATATTATAGGAACTTTTATTTGCTAAGTTTATAGATAGATTGCAAGGTATACATAACTGCGGTTAACGATTTTTTTGCTCGGTTATGTTGCTTGATATGCTATGATAGCCGCACGGTTCGTTCGATCTGGATGGGTCACCATTTACCAAGATCCGTCCGTGCCTCGGAAAGCACGTTAAGCCGTTGGTCCCATCTATCATACGTGGATCTTTGACAGTCGTTACGGGTCGTAAGAAACCCAAAACCCGAAAAGTCTGACAGCCAGTCCTACCAAGGGTTATAGTATTACCCAATAACTGGGTTGTGGAGGTCAGATAGGCAGTCGCTCCATGTAAAATACTGGTATTCAGCTGCATCCGGTTAGACTCGAAGCCTAACATAGTTGGGGAAAAAAAAAATAGATTCATTTTATATAGGTAGATTCTTTTACATATTGTGAATGAGAGAACGTTGTAGGCCTTAGAGACTAGATTTGTAGACGTTTTTCTATTCTGTATTTTCATTCCTCTAAGTACCTGGTACTTATTGACTGGCCTGCACTGTCCTCCCATACCTATTATCACTGTAATTTGAAAACATTGTAAAAGCCAATTATTTTTAAAAGAGTAACCGTGGAGTTTCTTGCCGGCTCTTCTCCATAGGAAACGACAAATTGGAACCGTGCACCTAGCTTCTGACGTTTCATAAGTGCCCTTGCAGGCTTATGTGAAATAAAATATTTTGATTTTGATTTTGGGAAAAGGCAGGCAGATGATGATATTGCCCGATATGGGTCATCTTTTTGGACGCATTTGCACAGCAATTGGAGTTTTAGGTGAATCAACCCATGATACATTTGTACTCTTAGTCAATGAACCCAATCAGTCAGTGCGTTTCAAACCACTCAAGTGGAAGTAATGAAAGGGTCGGCATTTCCTCTTCACCACAAAATAATATGACTACCATTTATGAATGGTAGTCATATTATTTTGTGGTTTGCGCTGTTTAGAACTACATAACGATATGATAAGTGACCACAAAGAAGTGTTTGGATGTTTATGCTGCCTCACCGTGGATGCCATTTAACAGTGCCTACTTCAAAGTGCCAAATCCGTAGTTTCGGCCGAAATTACGGGCGTTCTAGTCATATTATTTTGTGGTGAAGAGGAAATGCCGACCCTTTCATTACTTCCACTTGAGTGGTTTGAAACGCACTGACTGATTGGGTTCATTGAGTACAGTTTATAACATCGCATTTTCAACTAAATACTTATATTTCTAAAATCTTTCGATTTTTGAACTATTGAATTGAATGAACTGTTAGATTTGTTTACCTAATTCGTTATTGAATGATTACTGTATACATATTTGTGAGAATTAGGTAGATAACCATGTTTTAGTCATAGAGCGTGTGGATGTTTTGGGACCACAATAATGTTTATTTAGTTTTGGTAAAATTAATTATGTACTATGTTTTGTACATCTAAGGTGGATATGAAAGAAAAGTTGTTGACAATAAAATCCTTCGGGATTGGCTGTACCTTTATTAGGCACTAGGCGGTATTATTCCTAAAAGCAGTATCAACCCAAATAAACGTTCGATTTTATAGATTTTAATAATATTCGAAATCAAAATTAGCCATATTCATGCCACCCAGCCCACCGGTTAGCTGACATAAATGCAAAAAACAAACAAAGCTATTTCATAAAAACCAGTTTCATTCATTTTCATTCATTCTACCTGTTCAGTAACTTTTACTGTCCATTTATAGTTTATACATATGTCAATTAAAAGAGATTAAAACTTGCGAAGGTAGCTATTACATAAGGAAAGCACTGCCGGGTCCGTCTGAACAAAATAACTGTAAATCACAGGTAAATGCAGATGCAGACTGTGTGCGACCTGAACGTATTCGTTGAATAGTAATGTAACTGTCTTCGTGATTGTGCACGTTTTCATCAATCTTGGAACGTGTGTAGTGTAGACTGCACTTTGCTTGTGAAGAAGTCGTATCTAAGTCACTTCAGGGCCTTGCAGTAGTAAAAATATTAGACATTTAGTAAAGTATCACATAATCATGACTGTTTCAATTGTCGGGAACCTTTTTTGAGAATAAGTCCCCCCCGTATGTTACATGTTTTAAATATATATCGGGAATTCACGTGGTAATAACGGTGAATCACACGGCATCTCATTATCAGACATCTTAGTTTTGGAATAAAAGTACAGTTGAACACTAAAGCTATGTATTTGCACTATTCAATCACAAGTTTACAAGAAGAATGCGAGATAGGGTAGATTAACACTGATTTGATGGTAACGCGGCGAGTTCTTCAGAATTAACGGGCTCACTCAAGATGGCTAACGCCTCTGCCTGTCCAAAAGATGACAGTTTACGTCACATCCATAGTGGCGACCTCACCCAAGCTAACTGCTTGATGTTGCCATACTAAAAAGACTTTATTTAATTTTAATTATTTTGTTGACACTTCGACATACCTATACTCCATTTGAAATAAGATTAGACATTTAACTAAACCTTATTTACAGTCCGATCAACCGATTTTGACTTCTATTGCGTTGGCGGCATAACAAATGGCAGCTGCAGTAAACAGTTGGTATTGTAACTAATTTTTTGCTTTTAATGCCATCTTTATGCCTACGGTATAGAAGTCAGAATCGGTTGAACTGACTGTAAAAAAGGTTTGTTTAAATGTCTAATCTTATTGCAAATGGAGTATATATAAATAAAAATAGTGGCTTTTGGCAGAAGCTGCGCCTGCGTGCAGGTCAGAAATGACCCCACGGAAACGTACGTACTACCGGGATGAAAAAGTATTCCATGTCCTAACACAGGTCATGACCTGTGTCTACCCATGTGCCAAATTTCATTTAAATTCGATCAGCTGTTGTAGCATGAAAGCGTAACAAATAAACAAGCTTACTTTCCCAGTTATAATGTTAGTTAGGATTTATATTATTGTTGTAGGTTATATGTTGCACTTTTTGCGTACTACGTAGGTAAATGGGTTAATTTCGGCCAAAACTTATTTTTCGTTTGCAACACTGACAGCCATCATAATCAACTTTTTGTACGAAACCAATTGCACGCCTCACTTTTATTGATATCTATATATTTAATTTATTTCCCTTGTAAATCTCGGAAACAAGCCAAGACAACAAAACAAAGCAGTCACGAGTTTAAAATACACTTTAAATTACAGTTATCTTTAGTTGGCAGGAGTCCGTAACTAGGAAACGTATTGTTATTCGGTGTTGCAATCCTTTAAGCTGGACGTTGGTCTGCAGACTTTCTCCAAACATTTATATCAGCTCCAAACGATTACTTTCATCTCATATTGCATCGCTAACTGCACGAACACATCAAGATCGTTGCTATTTAGCACCACTCGGTGATATATGTAATTATTTTACATTCAGATAAAACATAAAACGCATTCAGTATGCGGACATTGCGGCTATAAACATTAATAGCAATGCATCTTCAGTAGGAACACATTCATTTATTCGTCTAGAGACTTTGTAGCCAATTAGTCGACAATATTACGATCAACTGCGGACGCGTATATATTTCGCAGTGAAGTCACCGGTGAGCGTACAACTGTTACGTAAGTTCATAGTTACAACTTCCACATAATGCGAACATGTCGTTAATTAATCAGCGAGGTAACCATCGAGAACCTGAGGTCGTGGAAAGTCGCAGGCGCAACGGGTCGCGCGCTCTGCGAGAAAATCACTGTTGCGCAAGAGACAGATCATAAGGAACGATAGCGCGCATCCACACACATTAAGATAAAACAAAATGTAAAAATTATCATATCGTAGATTATTTTCAAAATAATAATTCTATCAATGGAAAGTTTGTGCATCATAAAATGGAGAAAATCCAATAAATCTAAACTGAGATATGTGCATCAATTTGTATGCGGATGTGTGAACTATATGAAGTGATCATCTGGCGTCATCGCCTCGTAACAGATGTTAAATTTCACAAGATTCACTCAGTGTTGGAATACTAAGAAATATAGATAATGTTATGTTACCTAATTGCAGTGCTCACTTAGAGAGTGAACGATGAGACAAACACGCAATCAGTTAATGGGACGTTGTACAGACGGACACTGCTAGTACACATGCTATTGAGAATAACTTCATTGTTTTATGACAGTTAAGAACACAGCCTTATATGGGACTAAGTAAAATGACGTAATCAGTTTTCAATTTGGTAGAAAATGTTAAAAGAAATAAGAGTATTTGGAAACTTAAAGAACATATCAGTAAACCTGGACAACATTTAGACAGTCACATTAGGAGTAGGTTTAAAAAAGCATTAAACACGATTCTATATTCTAAATTAGGTCGGTAGGTTAATAACTCTATTTATTATTGATGATGATGTTTACTTTATCGATATTCAAGAATCGATTTAAGTCTCGCTCGCTGGAAAGTTTTTTCATCAGTTGACCTTGATATGCTACTACACTTTACTGAATGAAATCGACCAACGTTCACAGCGTATTTGTTATTATTTCAAGGAACTTATTTTTCATATGGTTATTTTCGAAATATTATGAAATATTTATATTAATCCTGTTCCTTGTATCAATTTCAGATGCTGTTTTGTGTGGCGCTGACAACAACATGGGCCGATCCAGATCCTAAGAAATACAAATCAGAAGTAAAAGATAAAGAAAACAAGTCAAATACAACCCTAACAACAGACGAGAAGAAATTTCTAAGAGATGTTGAAGCAAAGTACGGGATAAAAAACGAATCTACAAAAGAAGAAAATAAAAATGTCAGTGAAACAAAACCTAAAGTGTCACCAGCAGGAAATTCGCATTTCCCAGCTGTTATCGCTATTGAGATTGTCAACGACACTGACACGAAATCCAAAGGAAAGCGAACAATTGACGCTAATCTCGGATATGGATACAAAACGAACCACGGATACACATACTCCTATTTCGGAAAACCTGCGCAGGAAAAGGGAAAATTCATGGTATATCCATACTCGCAGGAAGACATTCCCCCAGCGAATACTCATTCTATCCGCCATTATGACCATTCTGGAAAGCATGTAAAAACAAGCGTTGAAATTCAACCATCACAAGCCTTCGAATTAGTACCCGTGAAACAGGAGAAACCTGCTTATCACTACGAAAAACCAGCGATTGAGTTTACGACACCAGCACCGCAGCCTGCATCATACTCATCTGCCGAACATAGCAGTAACTCCTACTCATCACATCCATCAACTCTATACACCACCTACAATGGTGAACAATTTTCAGGATTAAGTGGACAGTTCCCAACCGTCATGCCTGATTATTTAGTCGATCCTACCCAGCTAATCAAAAACCCAGAATACCAAAACGTTGGTTTGACCCAGGATCATTTGCGTACTCCCGGTTCCCACTTAGAACAAAAGGTGGTTCCAGTTTTAGTATTAAGAATACCAAGCTCATCCCTCACAAATCCTACAGCTGAACTGTACGCTAATTTACCACAGAACTACCCATTGTCGAGTTACTTGAATCATTTGAACTTACAAGAGTTAGTGAACCAGTACTTTAAGAAAGCTGGATATAGGTTTGCCCCTCAGGTAATGGCATATCCTAGTTCTAGCCAAGAGAGCCATGGGCATGAAAGTTATAGTCAAGAAGGCCATGGTCATAGTCCTTCCTCTGTGTCTCAATACGAGCCTCAGCATTACGCTCATCCATATGTTCAACCATCGTACACGCAAGCTCACCTTTCAGCTGGAGTACAATACTCGGCAGTTCAACCTGTTATGGCCAAATATCCAGCAAGCTATGTTCGTCACCATTACATGACGATGCCTAAAGGTTATTCCCTTTACAAACAACCTGCACTGCCACAGAAATATGAGTACCAGTATCAATACGTACCACAATCGGCCGTGTCATCGCAGAAGTTTTACATGCCTACAACACATTACCAACAAGAAACGAGACATGTGTCATCACAGGAAATTCAACATGAACATCAATCATCTCAGGCGCAAGGAGGTGGTGGTCATGATGCCAGTCCTCAGTATCAGTATGAAGTTCCAGCGCAGGTCAGTGCTGGCTATGAGTCTGCGGTCACTCCTGGTGCTGAATACGGTACACCAGGTGCCGAATACGGTACTCCAGGCGTTGAATACGGTACTCCTCAGCCTGAGTATGGTACTCCGGCATCCCACGCAGAGGCAGAGTACGAACATACAAACACAGTAGCTCCTGAATACGGAGCTCCCCAGGAACAACATTCGCAATCGGTATCGGCAGGATACGAATCAGCGGGAACACCTGCACCTGACTATGGAGCAGCGAAGGAAGCTGCCGTTTCGCACGTTTCGCATGAATCCTATTACACTCAAACTCAACATGATCAACCAGATCATTCTGGCTATTCGTCTCAAAGCGCGCAATCAAGTCACGAATCACAATCAGATTCAGGTGAACAGCAAAACTATGTGTACCATCAGCAGCAGCAGCAGCCACAACAGGCCGATGCTCACGGTTTAGTCCTTTCAGAGAACTATCCAAGCATGGACCACACAATTGCAACTGTTTTACCCACACATTACAAGGCGGGCAAGCAGAACTCCGGAATGATCCAAACTGTAAGCTATGTCACTCCTATGCCTCATCCAAAGTATCCGATGCCATATAGAGTCATGGTGCCTCAGACCTTCCTTCACAACCCGTCTACAGAAAAAGTGACGTATGTAAACTCTCATCCAATGTCTGCATCTTACAGCCAAACGATATTCCATCAAGACTACAACCCTGAGGCTGAGTACACAGTAGGATACCGTCATGTGCCACCAATTGGTAAACAGAAGCCGCCATCTTACCCCAGAAATTACCACTCGCATCCCAAACGTATGGTCAAACCCGAAAATAAGCCAGATTCCAGTCCATCAATGTTCTTGAAGAACAAAAATGAAAGACACGAAAAGAAAAGGCTATCATAAGTAAATAATAATAGATCACAATATATGTGAATGGTTAAGAATGATTTAGGTGCTGTAAATATAGGAGCCTATTAACATTCTAAAATAAGTACATCGAGGATAGTACAAAATCAAGACTCAGTTTGATTGTTGATTTTAAAATAGTAGAAGAAAATGGGGTGTCACTTGAAAGAAGAAATGGTGTTCTTCGCCCAACATGGCTAAGATACTTCACAAGATCATTGTCTTAATAATACCTAAATAGGATGATAATCTGGATAAACATAGAGCTACGTATCGAGTCAGACAGTAAATCATATCTTCTAGCAGTAGATATAATGTGTGTAGTTAGACATGATGGCTTCATTTTATGTTCAAGAAACACTATAGTTTCAAATGTAAATACAAACAAAAACGAAGAGGTTGTAGATAAAGATGTTAACAGTATATTTTTAAGTGTGAATGCAATATTGTAAAACAATGCTTTGAATTATTTATTACAAAATTTATTGTTGTGTATTCTTCCTAATTTGATGTGCAATAATTTGGGATAGGCATATACTTAGTGTAATAAATTAAATAGTTTTAATAAACTTTGCGATGGCTTGTGTTTGAATTTAACATCCCCAAATTTAACTTACCTACATCACAATAATCGGTTGGACTGCAGCACCCTAACTGCGTAATACACTTTCAATTACCATCCGAGGGTTGTGAACGAAATTCCTAATCCATTGATTCAGGTACCGTATGAATAATTCGTCTGCTCAATAATATGAAGAACGCAATGACTGCAATGCAGCATTATCCGCCTATAAGGTTCCCACTGCTCGCTTCTTCTGACTGCACAGGGTTCCTCTCTGTGAGATAGTGTGCCGTAGTCCAACCGCGCGGGGCCAGTGCGGGTTGGTAAATGTGTGTAACATTTGAGACATGTCTTCGATTTTTGGTTCAAGGATATGCCGGTTTCCTCACGATGTTTTCCTTCACCGTTTTGAGAGCAGCGGTTAAATTATTTGCACAAAATAAAGCACCTGTCAGAGTTCGAACCTACGACTCACAACTCGTAAGTCGCGGCCATTACCACTAGGCCACCACTGCTCGCAAATGAAAGGCATTGCGATGAATTGTCATTTTGTGAATAATATGGCGTTGAAGCTTATTTAACATCATCAATTTCAATTCATACTAAACTGCTTTTATCCTGCTAATAATAAAATTTGGACACCAGCCTTGATTACTGTTCAGTGAGAGAATTTTAACTGTAAGAAAAATTGGGATGAAAATGATTATAAAAGATAATATATCAAATAAGGAAACATATTCGGGTTTATTTATCAACGTTACACAAACATAACTAGACGTTAAACATAACTCAACTTTAAGCAAAGTTTAGATCTAGATGCGTATACCGGAGATGGATCTGAGAAGTCAACACACAAACAACAATGGTAAGCTATAAGTAAGACTTTTGCCAGGAGTGGAAAAAACAGGATGAAAAAGAAAATTTAGATTGCTGGTAATAGAGATAAGCAACATAACATAATATAATATGATATTAAATCCTATACACACTGTCAACCGTTCTTACTTTTTCCCGTCCTTACACACATTAAAAGGTGCGAACCAAACCAGACAATCACTCACTCCCATATGCACACACATAACACACTTCCACCACATGCATATTTACACACATACACTCAACTAACACAATTTCACACACACATGCAAACACATAACTCTTTAGCTTTATACTTTCTGTAATTTTAATTCCTACATATTATGTGTGTTTTACCTTCTTTTTGTAATACCTAGATAAGTAATTTTTACCTAAACGTGTTACCAAATGGCAACAGCCTGGGCTGTCAACTCTGTAGATTATTAATGGAACCCATGGCTGAACGCTGACCCCTAAAATACAGGTCTAGGCCTAGTTTTAGGTTAGGATCATATTAGTGGCAATACATACGGGTGCTATTTTATTATGACTGGCTTGTAACATGTATTTTTAAGTGTCAAATAAATATTTTAATTTTAATTTAAAGCAGGAGGATAAAACATACAAGCTACAAGCAGAAACAGATGGTACTAGTACTTTGGAAGGAATTTTAGGAAGGATTTGACTTAACGGTAGATACGGTAAGTTAACGAACACGCATGGAAAATTATAGGTACACATCAAAATAACCCTCTTTAAAATTGTGTGACTGCAATGTGTATACATACGCAAGGTTATTAAAATAATGGTCGAAAGTAAAAGCCAAACTATGAAGACACGAAACTTAACAATTTAAAGTTAAATGAACCAGTAGCAAAGGCATCTGTAGAATGATAGTTATTAAAATTATTGATCATTATTCATGTCCTATTGAGTGCTCGTGCAAGATCGTCTGTGGTCTCACCGAGTAATGATACAATTATTAAATATCGCTTTATAACATACGCACTGTAATTTTCTTCATCACGAACATAAAGTCTTGTTTAAGATTAATTTATCTGTTTTTTTTGCTAAAACTGCTCTGTAATTTTCATACATCGTCTGAGAATGATTTGTAAGTATTTTTTTGTCGTAGATAGATCTGTTGTCAGCAGCCATTTCTAAAAGGCAATTGCCAGGACTTGCACTTTTAATATAAATGATCAAGAAACGAAACTACATAATGTAACTTGCGAATAAAATACACCACTGCGTAGGTATTTTATTCGAAAGTTACATTATACAGGGTGATTGGAAGATGGGTGCAAAGCTTTAAGGTGAAGATAGTATAGACAATTTAGAACCATTGAAGCCATGGTTGTCTTAGACGAAGTCTTACCATTTTTTTTTTTTTTTAATAAGGTTTAAAAGACGTATTGTACAAATTTTTTATTTTTTCTGAGCTTTAAATGTCTGTAAAAAAAATGTCTAATGACACAGAAGCCTAAAACATGTTTTGCTTAATTGCTTACACATTACTTTAATTAAATAAATAAAAAATGAATTCATTTATCATTCAATTTGGCCATAATTATGCAGTTTACATTAAATTTTGAGAATTTCCGAAAAAAAAACTTAAAAATTTGGTTAAAAATATTTGGTAAGACTTCGTCTAAGACAACCATGGCTTAAATGGTTCTAAATTGTCTGTACTATCTTCGCTTTAAAGCTTTGCACCCATCTTCCAATCACCCTGTATAGTTCCTATATCAAAAGTCACTACTTTTGATATAGGAAAAATAAGGGCATTGACATTATGGATACTCAATTACTATTTTATTACCCAATTTAACCAAATAAATAACTATTGTTTAAAAATCATTGCAACGCGAAAGGAAAATCTAACATTTGTGGACCTGCAGCGCGATTCTGTAAAAATCCATCCTTATCCTCTAAACTGAGACACTATCTTCATTGCTGTGAGGAGGTGAAAAGGTGAAATATTTATGTACGTATAGGATATCTGAATGCTATTGAAAATGATTTCGTCGCTTGAAAAATAAATAATGGCATGATACCCTGTGCATGATATATTTTCTGATCACGAATATACATATTTGCTAAAACTCCTAATGGTAGGTATTTCTGTTGCACTTTTCCGATTTAATTACATATGAAAGCTAACAGTTTCTCGGTATTATTTATCATGAATTTTACTTAATGAAATTATGAATTTTGTGAAATTTTACGTATCTTTTAGAAGTGCAAAATTGATTTTTTTATTGCAAACAATAAAAAAGCGTTTATATACATATAAAGGGGTAAGAATTTATAACTTCAGAAAACCAAAGTTGTTAACAGGCCCATATTCAAGGAGCCATCAACCAATGACGTAAGATTAAAATAATACTGTTATGAGAGGTGGATGGCTTCATCGTGATCTATGGCCGAGACTGCAACTATTTTCGACTATACTATGATCCTACTTTTCCTACGGTGACTGGACCTCGTGGATATTGCCAACGGGGCAATTATTATCGCATGCTGCTGTGCTGTGTCTTGGAGGGTACTCAGCCTTCCAAATGCCTGGTGCTTTCTGGAGCTACAAGAACTCATATTTAGAAAGTCATTCAAATCTCAGAGAACACAACTTCCTGTAATTAAATTAATAAAATCTTTAATAATTCCTTACACTGACTAGGATATAAAGCATCAACTGGATACTTTCTTGTTCGCCAACTTACATTCTATAATTGGATAAAGAAGCTTGACCAGGAAAACCTACTAATTGCCACTTGCATCTGGCAGGTTGGTAGAAAAACTGGTAGCACTTGTAATATTCTTGTCTCAGGGGTTGGGTGACTAGGTGTGCGCATTTCACTCTCGTTTCCCTTCCCACTTCCGCGTTTTCCGGTACTAGAGTACTAATACCTGCTATGAGGAATCAGGAAAAGCAAGGACGGTAAACTATCATTAGATTGTGTCGGTACGCCGTCGTAAAAACTAGCGGATGGAACCTTTGGTAAAGTATACCTTTTATTAGTTGCATTCTGGTGATATAAAAATCTAATCTCTACAAGATATAAACAACAATGTTCAGTAACAAGAATGTTTTCTTTATAAATATTGTTTAGTTAAGCATTCATAAGCGAAACTGGTTCAAAAATAGGTTCAATTTATCAGTGCGTGTGGCCTGTGTTAGCATATAGGTAATTATTGCACTTAAATTTGTAAATGTTTTGTATAAACAATCCCTAACCAACCTAAGTAAAGTAAAAGGGAATCGTATTGTTACGAAGGATAACACAAAATAAAATGAAAATACAGTATTGTTCTTCGTTATACAATGCAACAACTGTTTACTTCACTTATTTCATCTTAGACCAATTAACGTTACAATGAGATTACGTGAATATTAACTGCAAACTCTACTAAGATTAATGACAAAAATGCTTATCATTACTTATGGACAGTTGATTGACTAACGTATCGTGACAAGATACACTTAAATGAATATACGACATGAGTGATGTACTCATAAGTTTTCAGAATCGAGCACAATAATGAAAGACATCAATATCAATAAATGTTCAAGTTAATACCTAGAAATAATGCTATGTAGTCACCGTACCCTATGGACATCTGCCATACCAGAAGCAAACCAGGCGCGACGCGCGTCGTAGCTATCCCAGAAAAGAAACTGAAATATCTCATGTACCTGTAAACGCACCGAAACGCAAGCCCCTCACCCTTTAAACCGGAACACAGCAACAGCTGCTTGGCGTCATAAAGAGCTACGTGTTTACGCAGGCGCTCCAAACCAAACCAAGGCCTGGTCGTTATTGTAGGAAATGCGACGGAAATTAGTAATTTTCAATAACTCTAGTTGTTAGTACAAGTGATAATTGAGCCTTAGGATAATTTGCAGTGGCGTTGGTCTTGACGGTCAGTAACAACCATGTAAGGTAGGTAAATGTGCTGGTACCATAGTATGCGTAATTAAACCGTTATGGGTAGAATAAAGCAAGCTTTTGCGTGTTGAGGTGTGTTTGAAAAGATTTTGAATAGGCGCTTGATTTTGGTTTTTAAGACTGCTTGAATGGTCTAGTGGCCTCAAGAGTCCATCTTAGGTTCGATCGCCGGCGTGTTATTGTATTTTTCCTCGAATCGTTGATTGATTTTGAGCTCCTTAAGTTCTGAGTTGAGCAGCACGGTTAATGACAAGTACATGCACTGACTGGACAGGTCCACTCAATCTGTGTGGTTCTTCACACATCCATCTACATGGTCTTCACATGATCTGACCAAGATTATGTCTGTTCGTTAAAAGAGACTGTGAACTCTGAGTTTGTTTCGGCTTTTCTTCTCAGAGTAGTCAGATAGGACACACCTCATCTAGTTTTAAAAATATGATTGACCTGTAAAAGTGTTTGTATATAGCTACTTACAGAAGTAAAATAATTTATCATTTCGAATAGAATTTTGTCTGTAACGAGTCTGGCTATTTAATTGGGATTCTGATATTGGCTCGCTGAATATTATATGCGTCTTAAACATGACTGGAAAATAGGTACCAGTTATTTTTAAGGCCCAGATCCCAGGCTGTTACTGAGATATTCCATGGAAAACGCAATCAATTTTGCCCGACTTGGGGAACAAACCCAGGATTTCAAAGTCGTAGTCTCTAAACTAACTCTCTAACGCAAAACTAATAACACTATTAATGACAAGGCTCCAACAAACGTGACGAAAGAAAGGAAACAAGTCTAAAATACTTTTAACACTACAATGACATACTACGTGTGAATTATATCGGCAGATCGGACTAATAAACAATAGTTTCCCTTTCTAGATGCGCCGATAGCTTTGTTAACTTATACACTGGTAAGTTACGGAGCTCGATAGGAAACATGACGGGTGTCTTTAAACTGCACGACTTTTGAGGGAAGGTGAAGACTTTTATAGCGTAGTACGGTCAACCGATCAACCGCACATTGACTATGAAAAAAGCGTGTAGTACTGATCTACTCCTCCCGACCGATTTCAGCTACGATGGCCAATTTCAATGATTAACCAGGAGATATAATAGTGCACAAGTGAGCAAGGGCGGATCCAGGTTTTATTTCTGGAATGGGCACATGGGCCAGTTAAGAAGTATCTCCCACATCTAGCATTGCACTGTGCTGTTTTTGTAATTAATTGTTATTCAATAACATTTAAGAATAACAACAATAAAAAAAGTATATTCGAGGGACCCCGTCAGGAACGAAGTTCCTTACGCGGTACTAGCACACACACACACTCGTTTATAATAGAAAGAGACTCATTCACCCTTGCAAGTGAGTGCGCAAACACAGGTGCACTCGTTGTTCCTTTACCCTATAGTGAAATGGGACGGCAATCCGACACGACCGGAGAGAGATCAGGCGCAGGACTAACAACTGGTTGTGTTTTTTGAGGCACGTGGGTATCACACCACCAATATCCAAACTCCAGGCTACCGAAAAATTCATAATGGAAACACCCAATAACACTTTGGCCGACCTGCCTAACACTTTGTAGATGCGGCGTAGGTAGAGGTGCTACGTAAACTCTGCGTAGGCAATGCGTAGATGTTGCGTACACGCGGTACACGCTATGTAGTATCTGTTTATAGGCGTTGCGTTGAAGAGCTTACAGCTTGGTGAGAGTCGTGGAGTCTTTACTGTTTATAGACCAAGTTGACCAGATGAAATTCTATTAAATTATTGTTTAACTGGAAAAAAACAGTTTATAAATCAATGAGTCGTGTCTTTCACGGCCCGAAAGCAAGTTAGATGCTTTCAAAGGTCTTAAAATCCTTTGCAATCTTCCAAGCCTTATAATCTTTATCATCGTTATAATAGAGTAGTGATTTCTTAATTTTCGTGTTTTGTTATGAAAAGCGATTCCTACAAAATCTTCATCCTTTCAATTCAAAAACAGTTATTTAGGTATCTATTCTAAATTGGATGATGTAAAAGTCCTTATTACATAACGTATAAGTAAACGTTAAAGGTACCCTTTAAGACGATTAGTTGCGCCCTAGGCGTGGAAATGTTAACACTCCGTGAAGATACACAGTGTTACTCGAAGTTACTAAAATATTTGGATGAAAAAAAAAACTAACTAAACAAATACCTAAGACAACACAGACAACACAACAATAACAGATGAACGATGGGGCCAAAAAGTTCTGGAGTGGTGACCGCGTACCGGAAGACGTAAAGTTGGAAGTTGGACTTAATAAAATCCGTAGTTTTAGTAAACTAGGTTAAGTGATATGTAGATACCTACAACAGTTTACACAAATCTAATTTAAATATCGTGAGCGTTTGATAAACCCTTCAACAGCAACGGCAGGTTATTAATAATATAATATTTCGCCACGAATTCATTAATAATTAATATAATACGGTGATATCGCAACAACTTTTTTAAAATAGGCTGACAGTTGTGACATCTGTAACGAATGGATGAAATGGAATAACTTGTTTTCTTTTAGATTTTTCGTAATGGTTCACAGTTCTGTCACGCCAAGTATGGCTTTTGGGATCTTTATTATGTCATAAATTATTTTATTTCTGTTAGTAGGTTTGTATAAAAACTAGATTATCACAATGTCAAAATTATTTTTTTGAGTGAGTTCGACTTACCGACCGGATAGGGAACACGATACTGCGTTTTAATACACAAATAGCAGACGTCACCCAAAAAGCAGCCCAGCTCAAATGGGCCATGGCTGGACACGTTTGCCGCATATCGGATACATTGCGGGTTGAGACCACCACAGTATGGGCCCCTGAAAATGTCCAACGGCATCGCGGAAAATACAGGCATCGATGGCGGGTACATGAGGGTTTGGTCCAAATTGGCTCAGGATCGAGTTGAGTGACAAAAGGGAAGGGAGGCCTTTGATTATTATTATTATAATAAATTATTTAATATCTGGCGACATGCCCCTGCTTGGCATTGACAGAACATCGAGATTTCTTCAATAAAATTGTGTTTAAAATTAACGGATTAAACACGTAAACATTGCAAATTTAATTCTCTAAATGATGGTGATAAACGCATCAGAATCCATTGTGTAGTTTAGAAGAATAAGCGGCCACACTGACATGTATACATATAATATGTATATATTTATTTATTTATTACGATTGTTCTCATTTGAATGGTCACGTCGTCAGCAAGTCCTAAAACATTTATTTTACCTATTACAATAAAATAATAGTAAGAAGGTACATGTTTTGGGGGGATTTGCCATAATCGCCTCGCTTGGCAGGCGGATTGGCAATCGCAGTATATGGTGGTAAAATGCATAGAGAACGCTGCTGCCCATCCTCTAGTAAGTCCCTTAGTCGCCTCCTACGGCACCCACGGGAAGAAATGGCGGTGCTTGGGGGTGGCCTATGTTCAGCAGTGGACGTCTTTTGGCAGAAATGATGATGATGATGAAGTTGGTACATAGGTAGAATATTATGTGCTAAAAAAAGCGTTAGTTTTAGTTTAGTTTAGTTTTTTTAAAAAACGTTGCCCCACACTAGGAATTTCTCCTGTATCGTGGGTGCGTTTACAAACATTTAAACTCACATACACAAACAGCCAGACCCAGAACAACTACTTGCAGATCATACAAATATTTGTTCCGTGCGGGAATCGAACCCGCGACACGCAGCGCAGCAGTCCATCGCTGAACCACTGCGCCAACCGTGCCGTCAAAGCGTGTTTTCAGCACAAACATAACTAAGGCTCTAAGACTAAATCAAGATGTACTATGAACTCTCTGGGCACGCCACGATTGCGGCGGTAAGTCCCCTCTTTGAGGAGTGGCTTGAGAGGAGCAACGGCGTCCTCACTTTCTGCCTGACGCAGGTCCTCACCGGACACGGCTGTTTCGGGAGGTTCCTGTTTCACATAAGGCGGGAGGAAACGCCCGGGTGTTTCCACTGCGAAGATCGCCCTGAGGATACGGTGGAGCATAAGGGGTGGAGGTCTCCTCGGCTTGGGCGGGGCACCGCCATGTCCTTGTGGAGGTGATTGGCGGTGGCGATCTCTCGCGTCCGGCCCTGGTCCAGGCCATGGTTTGGAGCGAGAGTGCATGGGTAGCCGTCACCTCTTTCTGCGAAGCAGTAATGCTCGCGAAGAGGGAGGCGGCGCACGTGAGTGAGAGGCGTATATGCGCCCTCACGGCCCTAGCCTCCACAGGAGACACCTTGGGCATCGTGAATCCCAGGCGGATTCCCGGCCACCGTTGCCACGGTCTTGCAGATGGCGAGTAATGGGTAGCTCGCTGTCCGGTAAGGGCCAAGCCCGGGTCGACGGCGCGCGGTGTTCCACGCGCGCCTCAAAGAGATGTCAGCACCAACTGGTGAGGTCCACAAGAGCCGATGCCTGCCAGGGGTGCGAGGTGTTTGAAAGAGATACCGCGGCCCCTGGCAACAGGCAACTGGGTTGGTTTTCGTCAGTAAAAGTCTGACACGCCCTCCTGCTCCACCCAGAGCGGGAGAAGTTATTTGATGATTTCCCACCCAACAAAAAAATTAAACTATGAACTGTTAGTCTATTAGTTAATCAATCATCCCAGCCTCTCAGTGTCTTCTATTCTAGTTTACCAACTTAAATATTAAAATTTTAAGTTTATCTTGCCTGTCCAATAACTTCATATTATACCTAATAATATGTTGTTAAGAAATTATGCAAATGAAAAATTAATTCCAAAAATATTTTTTGTATCCATGGGTTATTTTATAAAGTCGACATAAGTAACATTATTAATTGTTCTATAATATTCACTATAAATTTTAATTGTTTACTAATAGATAAGTTACCAGTTATGAAAAATACATACCTACTTACATTAAAGAAGTTCCATAACCATTCACCGCCACAACCATAACCATATCTTATGTCATTACCTTTGTTTTCTTTTATATTAGACGTTCGTGTTATGTTTTTTTTTTTAATTCTTTTGAAATTTTTACATTGTCAAAGTTAGTGTACCTGGATTACAAGTAAATGATCTGGTTTCTTATAATTGGAAGCACATACTGTATTCGTCCCGGCTCTATGTATTCTTGCATGTAATTGTGTAGCCTCTATTGGAGAACCAATAAATAAATTAGAAAAACATTACTGAACAACAAACTTTTAGAAACAACTATATTCCAGATTGACCACCTCCAAAATACCATTATAACTGTCACATAAATCAAAGGGCGTACTTTGAGCACCAATGCATTACCCATGTGTGCGTCTAGCGTTAGTCCCGTCTATGCACCCACTGCACCGATGCACACGCACACGAACGCAACTCCACGCTCCGCTACCCCCGTATATAAACCTAGCTCAGCCTAGCCTTGAACTTCACTTCACCACGGCTACAACCGACACACGGCCGTACTTAACCCCGTTACAATAACCAACCCTTAACTGTTAGTTAGGGAAACACAGGAATTGGACTACGGTGTCAGTGAATAAACTATGTTGTGTTGAACAGAACTGTGTTGGTTGGTGTCTTCTGATACACGTGAAAATGATGACCGTACTGCAAACCGTAAGTTTCGATTTATTGTTGTTGATGAAATCTTAACTGCAGTAGGTACCTAATGTTAGAAGAGTGAAAACTTAAGCTGCCTAAAAAATCATAGCCATATTTTCTGAAACATTTTCTGAAAACTGTAAAATTATTTCAATTACAAGGCACAAACAACTTACCAAAATAATGATGATTTGGTGGTCATTGGCGTTTTTTATCTAACTGTTTCAATAATAGACCATTAAAGTTTCTATAACCCAAAAGTCGGCTAATTCGGTATAATTTATTCATATTTATTTTTGCGCAAAACGAAACATCTGGACAAAGGCAACTCAGAAATAAAAGTTATTCTTGGTGTTTTGTTTATGTATCAAATAGATGATGTATTTTTTTGATTTGCTATAGTAAAAAATGTGTGGTATGTTAGCGATGGTTTGTAAACTGGTGACTAGATAATATGGATATCTACTTATATCGACTTATATCTTAAATTAAAGTCTTACTCGACGTTTTCACCTATTTATTTCATAGATAGGCAAACTATTTAGTTATACTTAAAAAACCTACAGAGTTAATTTCAAGACAAGCATCTACGAGAATTCATAATTTGAAAAGTTAATTTGAATCATCATAAAAATGTTGGTGTTGTCGGTATATAAGGTAAATTAAGTATCTAAGCTGAATATTTCAATAAATAAGTACTTACGTAAGTATATATATTTCTCACAAATAACAATGCCTCCTACCAAAACTAATATTTTAATAGAACAATGGTGTGATGAAAGTCGATATAGGCAAAGAAATGGAGACAGTTAATGTTGTTAGTGACACATTGCGCTGCGCAAGAGTGTCGATCTTCTCATTATAATGATAATTTAGTGGTGGTATAATGGCTCAATTGAAAGATATATTCACATACAATGCGACTATAAGAAACATTGAAGGCTGCAGCAAGGAAAGTAAATCTTACTTTCTTTGGTTAATTTGATATCTATAATTAAGTACTACACCTTGACAGCTTTTGAAAGTTTTTGTAATGGCCACTAATAGCGTAAATATATAATTTGATTTGGTACTGCTACTACTACTTTTGGGTACTAAGTTTATTATGAAAAGTCAAATAAATATTACTCTAGACGAAAATCAATTTAGATACTCTACTTCTAAAATAAAACAAAATCATGGGTATCATTTTCTTGAAAAAAAATTTGGATAGAAAACTACATTTTAAAACCTTTAATTGTGTTATTAATTAAAAGAACTTGATGTCTTCATCCATCAATAAACACACCGCATTTGGTCTCAAAGTAGTTCAACTTTAAGGCAAGTTAAGTATATACCAAACTCCACATCATTATTACATAACCTCCTAATTTAGGAAAAACCCATAAAAAGACGCATTGCTAAGACATATTGGAGAGGTTAACGTAACGCTTTACTTCATAACTCATTGATTTCTACATTCGTTTCCAAGAAAATTAATCTTCTCTAAAGTATTGCACAACAGTAACTTTTAAAGGAAAACATACGCCATTTAGTCTACTTCTTATGTATTTTACCATGTTTTTAAGGAATTTGAAATGAATCTAGTTGTAATAGTATAATATATCTCTAGCTGCTTACAATACTATAACAAGTGAAGATCGTAGCTACTACAGATAAATATTCGCACATATTCGATTTGCTCTAATTCAATAATTCCTTGGATCATCTTTTTGGATTTTCCTTATATTATAGAAAATGTACTCTCTCACGAAGGATTTCTTTTTTGTGTAGCTGTCTGTATTGAGTCCCACTGCTGGGCAAAGGCGTCCCATTTCTTCTTCAAAACGTCTCTGTCTTGTGCGATCTCTGGCAAAGATTTTGTTATTGAAAATAAAAATGTCTCAATGTCATGTCACGCATTGTATATAATCGTTGGTATTTATTTATGCACGAAACATAATTAATAGCTTAGCAGCGTCATTACTAAATGATATCGCGCAATTAATAATAATTAGAAGCGATTCATCTTCACGTCACTTTACTACTTGAACAGTTTATTAATTAGGTACAGGCATGCATTTATTTTTCACTTAACTTATTTTTAAAATATATAAACGTAATCGGTATCGTGAAGAAAACAGCAGTGTGCTTAGATTTAAAGTGTTGTTAACATTACTGAATAGGTACCTCCATTAAGTAAAGTGGAGTTTATAAACGTTACACATCTTCATTAACTGATAGACAACTGCGCCTAAACCACCAGATTTGGACTTGCAGCATGAAATTTTGCACTCTTTCCCTCTCCCCCTTCCCCTCCCTTTTCTCTTTCTTCTTCTCTTTTTTCTCGCAAATGCACGCGTTAGCAAAAGTGAGCAATTTAAATAATTTAAAACAAACCCCTAAAGAGGTTGAATAGGGGATGGCAGTTTGTATGGAAGTGCTGCATTTTTGCCAATGAAATCCCACCGGGCACCGGGCTCGTATTACCATGCATAACTATTCTAACATAACTGAAAAGTGTAGAAACCAACATATTAGATTCAACAGTTTTGAAAACTGCAAAAAACACCGTTTCATAATAAAATACATAAAAAACAATCGCACAACAATCAATGCTCACACAGACTCTATCAATTACAAGAGTTCATCGGCCACATTATCATAGAATTATAGCCCTAAGCATCATAGCCGATGACGGATCGGTATGGATGGTCATTGAGCCTGCTCCGTTACGGTCTATGATCATTTTCCTGCAATCATACTATTGGCAACTGATCGATGCTTTATACTAGTGAAACTTGACACTTGATCACTGATCTGATCAGTGGTTAATTATTAGATATTTATTCGCAATTATTATGATGAGAAGTGTGAACGAGATTGATGTTAACGTGTTGGAATTACCATTGAAATTGTTGTTTAATTGTAGGCTGTAAATCAGTATTGGTCTTGTAAGGCAAGTGATTTTACATAATAATATATATTCGTGTATCGTAGCTGGCAATTCAGCGTTTATTTACTTAGCCAGAATACCTGTCCTATAGGAAAGGTGCCAGCTTGAACACAGTCATTTGCTCGTTCTAAGTTCGCTTTATATCTTTCAGGATTTATATCTTGATCTTTATATCTTATCTTTTGGAGCTGCTAAATTAATATTTTATTTTTATATTATGTTTAATTTTGTTTTAAGCCGTCTAAAACATTGTTAAGCTACCACATATAGGAAGAGCGAGATAGCTCCGACACAAGTACTTCTGTAACTTACTGGGGCTGCCTCAATTTATGTCTGATACAATTTTTACGGTGAAATAAATATTTTTATATTTTGTATTTTTTTTTGTATAGGTATGCCCAGTAATAATGGATGTATAGCATAATCAGCTTCTGATGTTTCCACTACTGGGATACTTGCCTCTTCTCTGTGGGAGGGCCGTAATCCACCACGCGGGTCCAGTGCAGATGGCAGATGTTATATGTCTTCGATTTGTTCGATTTGTCCATGGCAGATGTTATATGTCTTCGATTTGTTTGGTTCTAGGACATGTTGGTTTCCTCATGAAGTTTTCCTTCACCGTTTTGAGAGCATTGTAGTAAGGATAGCTGCTATTAACTTCCTTGTTTCATCACCAGAGATCGGATATTCGGATGCATATTTACCTAAAGATAATTTTTAGCTATGAAAGTATGGAAGCGGCTTTATAAATTATTTGTAATATTTTTTTTAAACCCCAGGATTCTTGGATTGCATAACTATTCAGATGTGTATTAATTTAAAATTAATGTTTAACCCGATACAAATATGTGTATGTGAGGGGTGAGGGGTGGTTTGTATTAGTTAAAACAAAAAATAAACAAATTACTTACCTAAATTAAGACTTTTTCGATACAAAAGCGCATTTCATGTTAGCCAACATTTCATCTTTAGGTGAATATGCATCCGAATATCCGATCTCTGTTCATCACCCATTGCTCGACGCAACGACACTTTTGGATCAAAATATTACCTGCAACTTATAGGGTCAATGCATGTTATTTTTTCACCCTTGTGACGGTGCAATACGCTCAGCGTTCTCTGCACCATACGTTTACTGGAGTTTGGGAACTTTCGGATTAACTTGTAAGTAATAGATACCCGCATAATGTATAATGTAATTCCATATTTATATTTTCATAATAATATGGAAATTAATTTCTTTCTGTTATTATGGATTCAATGGCATTCATTGATATTCATAGAAAAACCTACATTTAGTTGCAACATTGGAATTTAAAGGGTCTTTAAAAAAATAATTCTCCATAAAAGTTTTATGAACTTATATCAAAGAGAACTCGCAACGAACAATAAAAAGCGAAACTATCAAGAACGTTTAAATACAATTTAAAACGTATCATAATAGCTATGATTATGTTTCAAGGGGTAATTATGAAAGATTCCATCTGTATCAAGAGCCAAACAATCAACATGACGTAATAAATAGTGTTTTTTTTTTAAGGTGAATGCGCAGTGGTAGACCGCGAAATTCAAATTTTCTTACGTTTTTGCAATTTTCAGGTCAGTATCAGGTTGTATCCTGATCAAAATGTGATTTGCGAATATAACAGGTACGTGTTTACAGAACTAAGTCATTAGAATGTCTAATATATCTCTTATAAGTTAGATTTCTTCCACAAGCACTTTTCCATAAGAAATTTGTTCTTATGGAACAAATCTAACTTAGAAAGATGTATTATTGATTCTAATGATTATAAATCTGTAAATACGTACATGTTATAGTCGCAAATCATATTTTGATCAAGTAACAAGCTGACACTCACCTGAAAATTGCAAAAAACGTGAAAAAATTGGAATTTCGCGCTCTACCACTGCGCATTCACCTTAAATAAAACAACGAGGCCGTGGAATTGGTGAAGTTTTGGGCTAACAAGATCTGAAGTATAATCGGGCCAGCGAATACGCGAAGAAGAATAA
Source organism: Antitype chi (assembly GCA_947359405.1). Taxonomy (NCBI): domain Eukaryota; kingdom Metazoa; phylum Arthropoda; class Insecta; order Lepidoptera; family Noctuidae; genus Antitype; species Antitype chi. Next base: position 14,040,814 of record OX375819.1, on the reverse strand, counting down.
AACAATACCAATACAAGAATAAATAATAATGTTTACATTACAGTACCTATTTTATAACTGTGACCTAACTATATTGATTAGTCCTAACGTTGATAGTGACGACGCGTAATCGATGACAAGAATCACAACGTGTACAGAGTGTTTTGGTCTATAAATACAACAGATAAACCAATTTCAGAGGGATAATTTACTTATGTAATTCTTTGGATAATCTCCAAATAGATATTGAAAGACTGTTTCTACTGCCAGGGGTGCGGGTTGTTCGAAAGAGATACCGCGGCCCCTGGCACAAAGGCAACTGAGGGAACACGGGTGGGTTTTAGTCAGTAAAAGTCTGACACGCCCTCTCGCTCCACCCAGAGCGGGAGAAGTTATTTGATGATTTCCCACCCAAAAAAAAAAAAAAAAAATAAAAAAAAAAAAAAAAAAAAAATAAAAAAAAAAAAAAAAAAGACTGTTTCTACCCTATATCATTATGATCTGTCTAGCCTATCTTCGCCCCTATTCCGTCTTTCCCAATTATGTTGGAGTCAGCTTCCAGTCTAACCGGATGCAGCTGAATGAAAACTCCCTGTGTCCTCCACAACCCAGTTACTGGGTAATACGATACCCCTCGGTAAAACTGATTGTCAGACTTTCGGGTTTCTGACCAACCGTTACGACTGTCAAAGATCCACGAAAAATAATAGTCGGAACCAACGGCTAACGTGTTTTTTGATGCACGGAGGGGTAGTTTTGGAACGAAGTTCCTTATTTAATTTTTTTTGGGTGGGGAATCATCAAATAACTTCTCCCGCTCTGGGTGGAGCGGGAGGGCGTGTCAGACTTTTACTGACTAAAACCCACCCGTGTTCCCTCAGTTGCCTGTGTGCCAGGGGCCGCGGTATCTCTTTCGAACAACCCGCACCCCTGGCAGGCATCGGCCCTTGCGGACCCCCCCATTTGGTGCTAACATCTCTTTGAGGCGCGCGTGGAACACAACGCGCCGTCGACCCGGGCTTGGTCCTTACCGGACAGCGAGCTACCCATTACTCGCCGTCCGCAAGCCCGCGCCTACGGTGGCCGGGAATCAGCCTGGGATTCCCGACGCCCAGGGCGTCTCCCGCGGCGACTACGGCCGTGAGGGCGCATATACTGCCTCTCCCTCACGTGCGCCGCCTCCCACTTCGCGAGCATTACTGCTTCGCAGAAGGACGTGACGGCTAACCATTCACTCTCGCTCCGTACCATGGCCTGCACCAGGGCCGGACGCGAGAGATCGCCGCCGCCGATCGCATCCACGAGGACACGGCGGTGCTCCGCCCAAGCCGGGCAGACCGCCACCGTATGCTCCACCGTGTCCTCAGGGCGATCTTCGCAATGGAAACACCCGGGCGTTTCCTCCCGCCTTATGCGAAACAGGAACCTCCCGACACAACCGTGTCCGGTGAGGACCTGCGTCAGGCGGAAGGTGAGGACGCCATGCCGTCTCTCAAGCCATTCCTCAAAGAGGGGACTTACCGCCGCTATCGTGGCGTGCCCAGCACCGGGTTGCGACAATTGCGCTCTCCATGTCGCCATGAGATCCCGCCGGAGCTCTGTCCGCTGCACCTCGATTTCTCGCGGCAGCGGAGTAACGCCCCGGCGTTTGGCCTCCTCGCGCCACTCCCAGATATGCGCGAGGACCTTTGCCTCCAGACGGAGGGGTATTAGTTTGTAAAGTTGTTTCTGACATATTCTCGTCATTATTTGACATTATACATCAATTTTAATTTCGACTATTTATTATTAGCGATTGTCATCGAAATCATGTCACTTGGTTCAAATAGATTCATTTTATATAGGTAGATTCTTTTACATATTGTGAATGAGAGAACGTTGTAGGCCTTAGAGACTAGATTTGTAGACGTTTTTCTATTCTGTAATTTCATTCCTCTAAGTACCTGGTACTTATTGACAGGCCTGCACTGTCCTCCCATACCTATTATCACTGTAATTTGAAAACATTGTAGAAGCCAATTATTTTTAAAAGAGTAACCGTGGAGTTTCTTGCCGGCTCTTCTCCATAGGAAACGACAAATTGGAACCGTGCACCTAGCTTCTGACGTTTCATAAGTGCCCATGCAGGCTTATGTGAAATAAAATATTTTGATTTTGATTCTGAAAGATGTTTACCTATCCACGGACCAACCGCGGCAAACGTTGGTTTCCCTGATACCTTTACCTCCAAAAACATACGATTAATAGTTGAAATAAAATACCACTGTATTTCCACTAACAATTACATATTCAAAAATCACTCACACTATTCCAAAACGTTACTAAAATACTATAGTTGCATTACAACAATGATTTACACCGCCTGAAGGTGCAATTATGAAAGTCTCCATCAGTTTTACATCTTAACAATAAATTCCAAGCTCTTGCTCACTTTCTCTGATAATATCATAGCTGTTATATAACGCTTGGTCCCGTTTAGAGTGATGTCGTCCTACTTTAGAGCCATAAACCATAGAAAATGTTCCGAATGTTACGTCAGAAATGGCTATCGAAGACCCTTTATCGTGTTATTTAGTGGTATGGTAATTTTGTTGTTTTTTGTCCTACAAACACAGTTTCATACCATACATACTCAGTCTATAACGTTCCCACGGCTGGGACACAGGCCTCCTCTCCGTTAGAGGGAGTGGGCCGTAATCCACCACGCGGGCCCAGTGCGGGTTGGTAGATGTCACATGTCTTCGAATTTTTTGGTTCTAGGACATGCCGGTTTCCTCACGATATTTTCCTTCACCGTTTGAGAGCAGTGGTGATGAAATTATTTACACAAAGTAATGCGCCTGACTGGGTTCGAACGCACGACCTACAACTCGTAAGTCGCGGCCGTTACCACTGGGCCACCACTGCTCGTATTTTATGTTTGGGTTATTATAAAGCTCATCGATGTTCCTTTTAGCCGACATCAACAAAAACGTAAAAATATGGCGGTAAGATTTTTTCGCGCAATAGATTTTCGACTCTCCGTGTTGACACAAGCGTTGAGAATCCAACAGAGTGCATCTCAATTTCTCCAAAAAACACACTTCGATTTTAAATTCTCGACGCTAAGCAATGCGTTGAATGAAGATCCAGTTCGCGTAAAAATCCTGCTGCGATGTTATTACGTCCGTGTGAACGTCGATTTACAAGATAGTAATATGACCGCAAAGTTGTTCGGACGGCGAGTAATGGGTAGCTCGCTGTCCGGTAAGGACCAAGCCCGGGTCGACGGCGGATTGTGTTCTACGCGCGCCTCAAAGAGATGTCAGCACAACTGATGGGGCCCGCAACGGCCGATGTCTGTTAGGGGTGAGGGTTGTTCGAAAGAGATACCGCGGCCCCTGGCACACAGGCAACTGAAGGAACACGGGTGGGTTTTAGTCAGTAAAATTCTGACACGCCCTCCTACTCCATTCATAGCGGGAGAAGTTATTTGATGATTTCCCACCCAAAAAAAAACCGCCAAGTTGTTTTATGATGTGATTTATTTCTTTCTTTCAAAAAGGTACAATTTTGGTGCATGGTATCTAGGTTACAGGCAGATTCAAAGCCTTTGTGAGAGCTAGAGTCTATACCGGGTTCGGGACCTGTATGACAGAATTCCAGGCTCACACCCTTAAAATTATAATAGCTACATTCATATCTTGTAACATAGGTACCGTGCATGTTGCACAAAAGTAGACACCTTGTACAAACAATATAATAAATAGGTATTATGATAAAACAGCTTTTTATCATTTGATCATTACAATATTATGAGTTTATGTATTTAATCAGTTCGATTATCTTATAATTTTTTAACATTGTAATCGTTCGTGGGGGATCGTAGATGGACTTACTAAAAGAACCTAAAGACCGCACTAAAATAAAATTATCATTAGCGTTTTGTTTTCTAAAACCATTGGATGAATCTCATTTATCTGTTTCTTATGGATCACTTTTTAAACCAAAAAGAAAGTTTTTGGCATTTGCAAAACAAAAACCTTTCACATTTTGATGTTTTATTAAATCTACCGCTAAATCAATAAATAAAATGGTTAAATCGTGAAATGTCTACGGAGAATAAAATTACTATAAAGCGAATAAACATGTAGTCACCCAACTAACCTTACCCAATAAGGCGCGTAGCGGTGTGTACCGTAGCAAATTCTGTAGCCATGTCGCTCTGTAGTTTATAATTATGTGCGCAAGAAACGTACGTGAAGTTTCAATGTGTTGTATGTGGCTTCAGTACAAGACAGGTACATAAATAAAACATTAATAAATTCCGAATAGTTTGGTACAAGTGGTAAATTTTCTACGCTTAATTAGACTGACAAATAATTAGGAAAGAACGCGATCATTTAGATAACATTACACACCCTGATTATCACACGGTAATCAGGGTGTGTAATTTTTTAAATCCAGAAAAGTTTAATTCAAGATTTTACCGATGCCCCCCTATGACGTTGACATGGTCATACTGATCAAATCCTCTGTAAACTGTTCCTTTCAATAAATAATAAAAATAAACAAAAAGATATAAAAAAGATTATATTCAAATAGGTAACAACACGAATAGTACCCACTATTTGTGCATATTTTTATAGATAAATTTGTGTGGGCCACGAAATTTTGTCAAAACTATAATACTGTTGAGAAGCCTGACTAAACTCAAACACTATCTAATTCCCTATTCACCATAAAACCTCACCAATTCCACGCCACTCAAAACAATTACCATCTAAAACACAACCGTATCAAATCACAGTCTATCCGAACTTGCACTTTCATTGCACTAACATTTCACGCCAATCAATTTCCCTGTCGCTGTTCCCACACTACGTCAAAGACCTCGCAGCCTGTTTGAACAGGTAGTTAGTGCTAAAAGCGACATGCCATGTTCAGAAGCGCACTTTCCCTGGCCACACCGGGTGAAACGCGTGACCGGTAAGGGCAGAGAAACGGTGATCATTGAACATCCAAGTCGATGTCTTCGCGACCTTTGCCGTTCGTTTATCTGGCGAAGCCCTTAGTTATGGGGCTTTGAACGTTGTCTATGTTGGGTTTCGATTACTAATTGCTGGTGTTTTATTTTGTTGATTGGATAGTAAATTGGGGTGTATTTAGTACTACTGTAAAGAACACGGTGCTGAATAACAACAGAGTCACTATTACCAATAAACTGGTGAGAGTCGTAAGCGAGAATTGGAGCAGTCCAATCCATAGGCTTGAAATCCATCGGAGTGCCTACCAACGATAAAGTTTTTTTTTTTGTTAGTTATAAATTATCTTAATTTAAGGTTTTTTTTAAAGATTCTATTGAATTTAATTTTAATGATGTAATGAATTGAATGATTTATGTATTTGTGATTTGTATGTTGGGAATATATAAATCAATAAATAAATTACAAAAAATAAAACTTTTAACCAAGTACCTAGTACCTATCCCTTTTTACGTTTCAGAAAGTAAATTCAGATAAAAGGCCAATTCATGTTATTTTTAATCGTCAAATATTATTTAAAATTGAATAAATACTACTTCCAAAAACACTAAGGTCTCTAAAAATCTATTATAAACTACATCTAAAGCAAAGTTTGTAAACCTGTGGCAAGATACTTTTAACAACATTACCATTACTATTCACGTCACCGAAGAACAGTCTTTATTACACCATAAAACCTCCCATAAGACCACTTTATATACGCAAAGCAGACCATAAAAGTAAATGAGTTTGTTAAAAACATGCTAGACGAATATAAGCATGACTGCAAATCCCACAGTATCAGGATTGAAAGGCATTGGCATCACTTAGCTTTGACCTTAAGGTCACAACTTAAGAGGAGCTATCTTTTGCTTTGAGTTTTACATAAGGAATTATAGGGAATTAAGTTTGTCTAATGGTGTTTGAACATGAGACAGTTTATCTTTATGTAGATCTAGTCGATTAAATTATCATCTAGAGATACTGACTGATAAATATTTATGGAGTGATCTCACGGAATGTGGCATATCTAGGGACATAACTTTATTCAAACTGATAAAGTTAGACAGAGAATATTTTGTTATTATACGTGTATTGTACACCTGTCTTCGCGCTACATTATTGCCAATTTAAACAAGTGAACATCACCACATTTTCAGAAGTAAAAAAAATATGGTGTTGTTCATTTGTTTGTTTCAGTGGTTCACAGTTACAAATCAAAGCTTCTTCACCATAGCATAGCTTAATCAGCCATTAATGTGTCCACTGCTGGGACACAGGCCTTCGCTTCGAGAGGTAGATTACAGCACTACCTAGTGCCGTAATCTACCACACGGGGTCAGTGCTGGTTGGTAGATGTCACATGTCTCCGAATATTTGGTTCTATTACATACACTGGCATTTACTAGAACCAATAGTTCGAACACATGAATTCAGTGAAGAAAAACATCGTGAGGAAACCGCGTATCACGATGTTTTCCTTCACCGTGCACCGGTTTGAGAGCAGTAGTGATGAAATTATTACCACAAAGTAAAGCGTATGCCTGGGATCGAACTCACGACCTTCAACTTAGAAGTCGTAGCCGTTACTACAGGGTCACCACTGCTCACCTTCAGCGTTATTTTTCAGTGGCTTCAGCTTCGGTTTTGTTCAGTCAGTCAAGACTTGAGGACACATTGTTATTGTAAATGCTATGAATAATGAAGAAACTTTTTGCTTTTTACCGTCGTTACTACAGACATAAGGTTTTTGCATGTGTAAGTTCAGTAATATGTTTATTTCCTCTTTAGAATTTTATTGCAAACCATTAACTATTAATATTATCAATACCCACCTGCCATACACAAGAAGAGTGGGTAGCTGTTAACTTATACCATTGCCCTTTCGCCCCAGACGGGTATTATCCTGTCTTGCATGCATAATGGTCACGAATCGAAAGCTTCCTCGACTTTCTATTGTGTGAATCTGTTCACGACTCCTTTAATCGTAAATCAATGGCTTCGAGATACTAAGCCTCCAAGTTTATATTCTCTGCAGCATAAAACAAAGTCGCTTTTTGTTTCCGTCTATTTGTCCGCTAAGTTCTTCTAAGCTGCACAATGGGTTTTGATGCTTTTGTCACCATAATTTAGAGAATTTATACCGGAAGGTTTATGTATACTTACAAGGAAGATATGACAAAGCTGTATATTTCTAATGATGTTCCCAGTCCAATTCCCAAACCCGTAGTCCGCTCATCACTACTATTTAGTTTGTTTGAAAAAATCATTTTCGTTATTTTGGTGTTCGCACTAATATAAAAATATCGTGGTGGGGTTTTCAAATCTTGGTGTTGTGTCGAGTATTGAAAATCAAAAAGAACGCATCACAGTGCGTCAAAAAATACACATTATTGGATTTTCAGTTCTTGGCGCTAAGCAGAGCGTTGGAAATCCAATGCGCAAAACGAAATCCCGCATGGGCTTAGGATAAATTTAAAAGTTCCAAAATGCTACTATGCAATGGTATTGCCTATATTTTTCGTTATTGTCGTATTGTGGTGTCCACATTGTATAATACTGACGTCGACAAAGCTTTTTTTTTTGTTGGGCATCTCGCAGTTGGCCTTGAGAGGCCGTGACTGGTCAACCGGGCTTTCCTGGGGCTGCCATTAAGAAGTTAATCTTAACGCCTCCAGCCAGGGCTTACAAACTAAAATAAATTACAAGCTAAGCGACTGCACGCTGAGGGCACCCCCTGTGGGGTACGGGCCTCGGCTCAGGGCGTCACTGATAGGGGGACAGCTATCATTGGGGACAGGCTGGATCAAAATATTGGCATTATTATTATTGATCGGGGAATACGCCTATCACCACGTAGGTAGCACCCGTGCGAAGCAAAGGCAGGTGTCTAGTCTTGTATATAATAAATTTATTTATTATACAGTGATGTATGCATATAAAATAGTGATTTAGTATAATTTCTGGGTTTCCAAATCCGTGTTTCTCTGGTTTGGTTTCCTTTAGGCCTAGTTTTGTAATATAGAGGTATAAAAATTAATGATGATGTTTAAATGGAGGACGGCATTGATTAATTTAACGTGGAACAACAACCGATTGAAATAAGTTATAAACATAACATTCACGCTAGTAGTCCTCCAAGGGTTAGGCAGAGACACCAGCATGTAGCCAGTGTAATAGGGGCCGCGGCTGTAATACCAACCCGCGTGGTAGATTACGGCCCACTCCCTCTCACCGAGAGGAATAAGCCTGTGTCCCAGCAGTGGGAACGTTATAGACTGATTATGCTAATAGGGGCGAGCCTATTGACATCAACCGGGCACCCATCCAGACTACGGGCTGCAACTGAGAAATTTCTGATAAAAACCTATAACATTTTGCAGGACCTGGGATTCGAATCCAGAACCTCAAGTTCAGCACTTGGATGACACAGCGCAGTGGGACTGAAAAATAAAGAAAACCTACTTAATATTATAAATGTGAAAGTTTGTATGTTTCACGCAAAAACGGCTGAACAGATCTGGATGAAATTTGGTACACAGATAGTTTGTATAACACATAGGATACTTTTTAGCCCGATAGTACGTTCCCGTGGGATAATTTTCGACCTCCACGCGGGTGAACCCGCTGGCAAAAGCTCATCATCATCATCATTTCAGCCGAAAGACGTCCACTGCTGGACATAGGCCTCCTCCAATTTGGGGGGGTTTGCCATAATCGCCACGCTTGGCAAGCGGGTTGGCGATCGCAGTATGGTGGTAAAATGCATAGAGGATGCTGCTGCCCATTCTCTAGTAAGTCCGTTAGTCGCCTTCTATGACACCCACGGGAAGAAATGGGATGGTGCTATTCTTTACGTGCGGCACCACACGGACGAGCTTTTGCTCGTCCGTGTGGTGGTGTGGTTACGCTAGCTTTTGCTAGCGTAACATAAAACATAATGTAAACAATCCTCGTTGAGCCGTCATGTTAATTATTTTTTATCTAAACTAATACTATGAAGAAAAAACATTTTCATGTTTGTTTTTTACGCTTTCACGCTAAAACTGCTGAACGAATTTGGATGGAATTTGGCTCATGGATAGACCCTTTTTTGTTTTTTGATTGGGAAACCATCACTTAACTTCTCCCGCTCTGGGTGGAGCAGGGTGTCTGACTTTTACTGACTAACACCCACCCGTGTTCCCTCAGTTGCCTGTGTGCCGGGGGCCGCGGTATCTCTTTCGAACAACCCGCACCATGGGTTGACCATGGTCTGGAAAAGTGCTTATGAGTACTTTTCATCCTGACTTTTGATCCTGGCTTTTCAAGTCTTAGCTTATTATTCTTATTATATTCTTCTATTACATATTACAATATAGTTGCATTTTAAATTTATTTATAACTAGTTTTCGCCCACGGCTTCGCCCGCGTGGAGGTCGGAAATTATCCCGCGGGAACGTTCTACCGGGACAAAAAGTATCCTATGTGTTAATCTAGGTTTTAATCTATCTGTGTACCAAATTTAATCCAAATCCGTTCAGCCGTTTTTGCGTGAAAGAGTAACAAACATCCATCCATCCATCCATACTTACAAACTTTCGCGTTTATAATATTAAGTAAGGATGTTATAAATTACATATTTCTCTATCATGTTAGAATGCTCATGCTTTGTTTACAGATTCACTTTCAGTATTTTAATTTATAAAGAAAGTAATGAAATACCTGCATACATACCATATTCAATATTACTAAAACGCTAGGCAGGTTATTATATAATATCGGAAGGTAATAAATGTTTTAGCTTTGCACTGATTATATTATTAAAATCATTCATGTAAAAATATTTAAATCACTACCTCCTTTTGCATTAAAATATAAACAGCCTTACGTAATATTTATTTACAAAACTAGTTTTATATATTTTTAACGACATGCATGCAGTCAAAATCAGATATATTATGAAACTATGAACAGTGTAAGTTCACGTTCACACGGACATATAAATATCGCGGTGGTATTTGTTCGCGCACTATCATTCCGATCGAGTCTGTCCTTATTGCCCTCTACCTGCGATGCCCTAAGCCGAGGTCCTAACCCCACAGGGGGTGCCTTTAGCGAGCAGTCGCTTTTGGAGGACTTTATTTATTAAGGTTGCCACAGGCAAGTCCGGTTAAGCACCTGACAACCTCATAGGTTGACCTACGAGATGTCATTCCCAAAAGATTAAAGTTTGCGCACTACATTTTCAACGCACTGCACCCTAATTGCGTAAATCAAGATTAATCATAATCTGTTTCGTTTTGAAACAGATGGCTAAACCATTGCTTCATATGTTAGAAAAATGGGTCTGCTCAACAATGTAAATAACGCAATGAATATTGTTGAACTGTCATAATGAAACCGATTATGATTAATCGCGTGTTACGCAATTAGGGTGCTGGTCAGGGCCGAAGGTTGAAAATCGTTCAGTGAGTTTTTTCTACGCGCTAGAATGCACTTTGTTGGATTGTCAACGGTCGGTGAAACACCTAGAGTTGTAAATCGAATGCGCGATAAAATCACGCCGCAATACTTTTACGTCCCTGTGAACGTGGCTTTAGTGATTTAGGTAATTAAAAAAATATGCTCAAAAAATCATAATTTAAAAAATATGTAAGTACGCTAAATACGCGCTTTAACGTGAAGTTCTGTTGCTGTGTGGTATTTATAGTCTAGTATATTTTAATTTTCATAAAAAATTACGTGTTTAAATTACCAGAACGAATCGCTTACTGAAATGACAAAGAATTTAGATATTTATTGTTACTACACGCTTATTTAGTTCTAGAAGCTAATGATGAACAAAGATATATGGCCGCTTTAATATAATTATGAATCCAACGAATCAGCACGGATAGTAGGAAAGCGATTCACGGCTGAGGACACACGTAGTCACGTCTCACTATCGCCCGTGCATACCGCAGACGTTTACTTGTGCACGCATCACGCTAACTCAAATCCACTCTGTGTGACTCATCACGTGTCAATTATATACCCCACCAAGAAAATGGACTCGGAATATACGGTATGAAAGGTTAAACGAGGGACATACTTTAAGCGGGTGTGGTACTCATGAAGATATACGACTTTTAATATGGAGTGGACGCCAAAATATAAAGAAAATGTCAGCTGTTCCCTACGTTTTCTCTAGTAATGCGAACATAAATGAATAGAGCGGCTATTTTATTTTCGCGATTTCAATGTTGATTCCTTAGTAAAAGTTTTTTATTTTAATGTGTACTACACTCCCTTTTATCCGCCCCAACATGACCTAAGCGTAAACCCCACCTTCTCCATGGAATGTAAACCCTTCAAAATCGTTTCCTTTGATTCAAACTCAAACTCAAAGCATTTATTTCAAATAAACCAATTACTGGCACTTTTGAATTGTCAAGGTCGGTGAGATAGAAAGATGAAGCTAGTTGGTTGGCGATTGGTTACAGGAGACTTATTTATAGTAGTTTATTTTCACAAAACGGCACGGGAATGCATATTTTGAAGATAACATCCGAGGCGTCGCGTCGGTGCGCATCTTCGCTGGAGACACCATGGCTTGTCTGCGCGAAGTGGCGACTCTTATGAAATCTTACTCTTACTCTTTAAGACTCCTTTTATGTCCGCAATGAGAATCTTCATCTGGATCTCAGAATGCAGTAGTTCATGAACCGCCTTTCCAAGTTTTACTTTGAGTCTGCTATAAAGGACTTCAATGCCCTGAACGCCACAGCAAAAGAAAAATCTCATGTGCGTTTAATAATGAAGGAATCTTAGTGTGAGGACAAAGGGAATTGCTCAGTTTGTTAGAGTGATCTGGCTAAGCGTGGACAAGGTCTGTATTAATAAAATACTTGCATTTTAAAAACTACTTATACATAGGAAAGCAAATATTTTATTAAAGTTGTAGCAAGATGCAAGAATATGCTTCAACTGGCATGTGAAAAATTTATAACTTGCCGGGTAAAAATCTTTGTAATAAGCGTATTCTTTTCTATAATCTGATTATTTACGTATTGTAGGGTTGCATTAGGGTGATTAAAATAAAACTATTCGTTTTTATTTGTTGTTTTCACTTTATTCAGAGTCATAACCTGTTAAATTATTGTCTAAAAATCATGCAGGCGGTGCAACATTTTTTTCGTTCCCTAGGCCAGCTTAAATACCAAATAATAGTCATAACATGAGCACAGTAACCCACCGATCTTCGGCCGACAAGGCAATTGAGGAGCACTCCATTTCCGGTTTATTGATAATAATTCAATAAGCTGCACCGTGTGTGTTCTGCCATGCATTACATCAACGCCACAATTAACAGATCTTATTGGTTCCTCATTCTCACTCAAATTACCTACGTGTAGCTGAGGAATCTAAGTTCGTGCCGTGGCTTGTCATTTAAAGCCGGTCCAATGTCCATAATAGCACCAGGTTCAACGTGAGGTGCAGATTCAGTGTCCGAGTCGGGCCGGGTCTTCTTGAGGAACGGTATCAGAGTCCATGATAAGAAAAACAAACGTTCAAAGCAAAGCGAATAGTTTTTTCATTGTTGTCTATAGATAAAATACTCAATTGTTGTCAGATATCATTTCACTTAACGCTAGGCATGTTCAATACGTATCGCTACTCAAGTCGATACACCGGAATTTGATTGATTTTCACATTGATTCAACAATATACGATCCACTACTAAAAATTGATAAAGGCAGTGAGGATCGGATCAAAAAATCGTATTACTGTACAATCGTACTGTAAAATCATAGTGGTCAGTTATATACAGGATAAATTTTTATCCATTGCGCAAACTGTAACCATGAATTCAGCATATCATTCTAGACCCCCAGCGCAAAAATTTCTCAACAGTTATACAAAAAAAAATCAGCTGTTCCATACATTTTGACCGCGTAGGTATTGCACTTTTCTATGAAACATCTAATTTTTTTTTTGTATTACCGATGAAAAAATTCTGCGCTGGCGGGTCTAGAATGATATGCTGAATTCAGGGTTACACTTTGCGCACTGGATGAGTTAAATGTGAAAAAAATTAAATCTCAGGAAAAATACTATTAAGCTTGTTATTTTCCATAAACACGCTTCTCAATCACTACTGACAATGGCAGAATTGTTCGGGCAAACCCGGTACTCTTTTATAGTAAGAAATTGAATTGAATTAAAGGCAAACATATTAAAATTGATTAATTCAATTCAATTCAATTCAATTCAATTTATTCATTAACAATTTACATTGTGTTTGAAATATTAAAAAAGAATTAAAAGCGATTTTATATCGATACTCGGACCAAAATGATCCATTGCGAAACAGAATATCGTTACAAAGCAACCGGAATTATCATCTCTTTAAGCGATACAGTAGGAGTTTTTAGGAAAAAAAAAATTGAAACAATCGATTTACAGAACCGTTTTAATAATCTAAAAAAAAATGTTATAATACTAATAACGATTTGATTGTATTATTAAAAAACAATGTAAATGATTACTCGTCTTGCAGACAAACACTTTTTTTTGGTTCCCGTAATTGATTTATCAGACTGAAATTAATGTTTTATTTCCGTTCTGGTAACACTGCGTCAAACAAATGGCTATGCTTTTTAACTGGTGGATCCAGTTTATATACTCTTTATCTCGGCTTTTTATAAATGTACCTGGCTACTGATGTGCAAAAATATTTCTTTCAGAATGAATAATATTGTTTAGTATAAATAATTATTATCTTGTCCACGCTTGGTCGAATATTTTGGTGATTCCCTTTGTCAAGGCTCAGTTTATCGTTAAAAGGAATAAGGTAGATAAGGTTGTAGGTTTATATCGTAAGGAAATGCTCACAAAATCTGAAAAGATTAATAATTATCCTGAAGCTTTTCAATCAACCACCCATTTAAGGTGTTCGTTTATTTCAGGTATTTTTAAACTTTCGAGATGATCCTTCAATTGTTTCTTGAAGAAAATCATTACAGGTGTCCAGAAACAAGTTTTTTTTTAGCATCGAGCCTGTGTTTGAAATAAGAATCTAACCGAATTCGAAATACCTATTCCTTTTGCAAAACTAGCAATGTGGACTACGTTGCTAAGTTGTCATTTTGCATGAAGAACTTTACCCAAATCGAAATAAAGTTGGAAATACAAAAACGGGCTCAGAGCTTCCAGTACGAAGGTTAGATTACTTTTTGTAATAGGACGGAAACAGTTTAAAATTCTGTTCATTCAGCGGCTGATTACTGATGAGAGAGACATATCATGTATCATGTGAAAACTCTATGACAAAAAATATGCTCCGCATGTCTTGTTATGCCTTAAAGTACCTAGTTGTTAGATTCAACTCTTTGGAAACCGAATGAATTATTTCATTTTCTGTTGTTGTTTGTAACATGCAATCGATGTAAATATTGTTAGAGGTTTCTCTTCTAAGGCGTGTCATAATTACGGTTTAAGACAACTGCACGCTTTAAGATACATATTTTATACTTAACGATTAAACTCGGTATTAGCAACTTTGTGTAATTTACAGTTCTATAACACGACAGTAACGGGTTTGTGATAAGATATTAATTTCAAATTCAAAATACTAGTTTTGTGAAAGTACTAGCCGATGTTTTCTCAAATTAAAATCATTTATGGAGGTGGGTATGACCAGAACAAACCGTAGGCGGGCTGACCCCTGAAAAGTGGTAGTTGAAAGGGAAAATCTCGTACTTACAGTACAAGATAAAGGTAAAAATAACAACTGGATGGACAAGTTAGGAACCAGCAAAGATCGAGAGTGGATAGGTCAGACACAGTCATCAGTATGCAAGTCCTTTAACGAAAGTAACTGCCTTTCTAAAAATGCTGAACTAAGTATTAGAAGTAGCTGACAGTTTTCTAAATCTATAGTTAACTCATCAACATGGTAATTTCTAAACAGGTGCTTCGCGTGCCTTAATACTTGTTGGTGTTAGTTTTACCTTAACATCGTTTTAGTTTAATGGTTAATTAATTGATTTACATCCGTGTGGACATAAATGAATTACTTGCGTGATATACGCATAAACAAGTTTGTAGACTTGATGCACTTGCCAAAAACACAACCAGTTAACATGGCTGAATATAGCCTGAACTTTACGGTATATTAGAAATATTTTATATTATAGCCATGTGGTCACTCAAGTATTAGTTTATTAAAATGTTAATAATGTTGTTCTTTTTATTTCCAGATACGGCTACTAGTCATAATACAACTGATCAAATCCACCCGCTGTCAAAATGGATTCACCGAGCAAGACATTCTCCGCTACCAACAGATGGCTTCCAACGATGGCCAAAGTGAGGCCATCACGGCCTTCAACAACAACCTTCAGAGGGACCAAAACAGCCAGTCTTTAAGTTCACCCAGCATACAGTATAATATTAACGATGACACAAATAAGAACAATAACTACGGTCGAACATTTTATCCGCGGAGCCGAAAGATTTACAGAATCAAGAACCCGTTCCAGCAACAGATAGAAGAAACTGAGAAGCAACCAGAGAATACGGAATCGCAGGACAGCGGCGCAGGGGCTAGTAACCAGTATGCATCAGTGCAGTACTCCTTACCACCGGAGGAATTCCTCCAGCAATTGAGAGCAGAAAATCAGTACTACCAACAAACACAGATGTCTACCCCAGCTCCAAGCTTAGGGTATACAGTCACACCGCAGCCACAGTACCAGTACTCGACAGTCTCCCCATCTAATTACGATAACAACAACCAACAGAATAATCAAATACCGTTAGAGCCTAAAGCGTCACATGGTCAAACGTACTTGTCTAGTCCTAGTCCCTACCAGTACAGTACACTTAATTCGTTTTTAGATAGCGTACAAAGTACAGCATCCCCATTGTCGTCTTATTTATCTACACCTTTAAACAATGGGCAATATAGTGGAACACAGTCAAGTTCATATGTTTCCAGCTCTTCGCCAATATACCTCTCTAGTCCGTCGAATTTACAGTCACATGTATCGTCTCCACTATCAGTCATACAAACTGGTTCGCCTAACTACAACAATAGAATTACGACAACGATCGGTAATAACGTTGCGAGTTACGATACTAATGATCAAAATAAAAATATTCAAATAGACTATTATGATTACGCTGGCAATGGAGTGAGGTACCCGAACAATATACAACAACAATATCAAAACGACTACTCATCTTCAACGACAACCACAACTTCACCATATCAGGACCAGTTACGAGAATCATGGCAAAATGCTATGAATTCTAATATAAACGCAGCACCGAAATCGCTTCAAGAGAGTCAATATAACCAGTTTCAGAATTATCAGTACCAAAACTCTCAACAAGATTCAAGGTTAAACTCTAACCCGGATAACGCCAATAGTGATACAAATCGCGTTGGTAGCATGGCATCAGCAAATAACCTATTTGTTAATTACGTACAACCTGATAACCAAATGTTGAATAATCTGAAAATTCGCACGAGAGACCTTGAACATGAAACGGGTCAGGCAGATTTGTATTCCAACGGTGATTTCGGATGGAAACTAACAGGTAAAAAGCCTTTGATTGAATACAATTCTGGGTATTCCCCAAGATACTCCCAGTTAAGTATGCAATCCGATGGTCCGGCTGTAAGCCAGATGAATTTCCATATGGAAACTGGCAAGCCTTATAGTTACGATCAAGTCTCTAAGTCAGGCACAGAAGCTATTGAAGCGCAAGAATTTGCGAAAGCAGCTGCCAAAGCACACGAGAGATACAAACAGCAGCAGCAACAACAACAGCAACAGCTATATGGAAATAATAATAACTATGGATCTACAAATGTTGGAAACTCTGACATAAACAATGCAGGTGGATATTATGGCAATAACGATAAACAGAAAAATAAATACACTGATAATTCAAACAATCCTTACTTGTATAGTACTCAAAATGATCTTATAACAGCGTCCCCTTATTTCCTTTCAACACCGAGAGAAAATCTAGAGGGCAAGCCAAAACAACAGTTTGATCATGACAAAGCATTGAAAAATATCGTCCCAATAGATGTATCAAATGTAGTAGCTAATTCAGATCCCTCAAAGACAGGAACCAATTTGGACAGTAACGGCCGGTTTACATCAAACAACTATGGAAAAGATCAATTTGATCAAAATGTGAAGCAGTACATACGACCTGTAACAGATTCATTTTATAAAGACAAAAATGCTATGTACGGATTTAACGTAAAGACAAAGTCTGATGACAACCTAACACCTGAAAATGTTAAACAAATAGAGTCAACTTTTTATGGAAAACAGTCACAATCCCCATCTAGTTTTAATCAGGGAAGTTACTTTGGATCACAGGGACTCGGCAGTTATTTAACTCAACAGTCTAACAGCTACCAAGATATTATCCAGTCACAGAATGATCAACAATTGGGATACAATCGCAACCAAAACCAGTTACCATCAGATATAGCCAACATTCTGAAATTCAATGATATCCCATACAAATTGACTCAGAGTATGTCAAATGATGCCCTAAAGTTGCACAACATAAATTTTGATCAAGGAAGTATCCCTACACCATTGCCAATGAGAATCAACCAAAACGTTGGCAACCATCAGATCGACGTCTCGACCAGCTTACTCAACAAGCTATTATTAAATAAGCAACCGGCTATAAATATGAATAGACCGGAAATAGATAGCAGTATACTATCAACAATCAATGGCTTTAAAGTAGCGAACCCATTTAATGTAGACCTCAAATTGGTTGCAAATATATTGAAAGGCAATCCTACTGTAGACGACTCGCAAATTATGACAATGAGAGACCAGTACTCGAAACTGGCACCAATTAAGTTCGATCTTTCACAGTTACAGTACCTATTAAAAAATGAAAACACTGGAAGCTTAGCGCCAATCAATGATGGGCTCAGTGCGCTTGGTGGCTCTTACATGGATATGTATAACAATGGGAGATATCCTTATCAGGGAATGAAATACTCTCGCAGTCAAGAAGAAGAAGAAAGCATTGTACCCATTGCTGACGCATCAAGTACTCACCCTATAGGCGCTGTTATAGAACAAGATGATTCAGCAAGTGAAAGGGAAGTCAGTTCTGCATCAGAGCTAACAGGACAGGATGATGATGTTATTTCAAGTAGTTTTGAAGATATTAGAACTAAAAGCCGTCATATGTCAGGGTCTAGAACAATGAATGAGAGGCATAGGCACCAAAATTTATTGTTATCGGGACGTCATTCGTATCAGAGAAAGTATCCTAAGTCTGATGTCAATGAACCTTACCCTCTTTTGAAACCACCTCCACCACATTTACCTATAGGCAGGGGTAGCCATATGAAATTGGAAAAACATTCTCGCAGGCGGCGCGTTAACAAACCAAAACTCCTTAGGATTATGAAGACAGAGCCATTGTTTGAAGCTGGTGCTGAAACCGAAAGTTTAGAAACTTCTGTACCAATATTATTACGACCGCCACTACCGGTTGCGGAGTCAAAGTCTGATACCATCGTAGACGCTACAACGTAGAGTATTATAACTTATTTAAAATTTTAATGTAATTTCTGAACTGATGTACAATGTTCTATATTGTATTTAAATATTTTAAGTTAATATTATTTAACTTACTTACTGTTATTTTATAGACTAGAAGATACGATTTCATTGGACTGCTTAAAACGATGTATTATTAAAATTTGGCATTTATTTTTATGTGTAAGATTTTAAATATTGTTAAGACTTGCTACGTTTTTTTACATACATCTATGTATGTTCGCGTCTTTAGTATATAGACAAAAATGTATTGTAAATATTTTTCTTAAAATGATAATTTTGTGCTAATTTTATTGTTGTGATAAGATAAATGTATAGCTGTTGAGGTTGTTGTAAAATTATTCTCGAAGTTTTACAAAAATAAAATATAGAAATAAACTGCGTATTATTTGATTGATGTCGAGTCGGTTGCTATATATTCTGAAGTTTTTCAAGCACTTATCAGTAGTGCAAGTGATGCATGTTTGAGCAAAGTTAAAAAAATGCTACTGTGTCACGTAATATATCTACCTCTGTATAATTTTCTTCTGATTTCTCTCCAGCAATGTTAATGATTATGTTACGAATGTCACCGAGATAGAAAATTACGTAATTAAGAGCTAATTATTGCGAGTTGAGAATTAAAAAAACGAAATCGATTCAGTTTTCACGAACGTAATCCACGTAAACAGCATCACAATTCATAATGATAATCGTAATAGAGGTGATAATTAATTGAATGAAGTTATTATCTATGAATAGACATATTTTATCCATGAAAATTCATATCTAGACACCCACACAAACTGATTAACTGATTGATCCACATATTATTAGCATCTGTAGCATTGTACTTACTACACTCTCGAATGACTCAATCAGCTGTCAAACGAATTTCAGGCCTGTTTGCAACCGTCAACCGAGCTGATTTTTTACCACAACCCAAGAGCTATATTTATAAATCTTGTTATTAGTAATATTTAATTAAAAAACGCATTGAACAATGTAATGAAATATTGAGGATCTCGCGTGCGTCGCGCTTTCTGCCCGCATCGCCCGATGGGACTCGGCTCGCGTCGCGTTTGTGATCAATTCAAATGATGAAACGCATTGGTCATTATAATTGACTAACCGTTTTGAACATCTATCGCGATATGCGTAGTTTGTATACTAAGACCTACTCCTACTAAACCTATTCCACTTAATAGTGGAATAGGTTTACACGCGCGGCGCGTGGCGGTTTAGGGTACATAATTGTGAACATTTTTGAAGCGAAAAGCTGTTGCTGAAAATATTTTCAGTTATTTCAATTGCAACAGTAGCAAGCGTATGAAAATATACAAATACGATTAACGTTGCGTATCTTTATTTATGATATTTTGTTTGATAAATGATTTGTTTTGAATGCGAATTCCTTTACATTTAATATTATTATCGTAACTGAGAAAAATATCGAGTTTATTGCCACCAAAAAAAACTGAGTTATAAAATAATAGTTTAAAAAACTAAAAAACACGCTTTAAAACCAAATTAAAAAAGGAGAACATAATTTAATTCAATTAAAAATCGTGGGGTGCTTGACATTAATTGATTATAAAAATACCTCAAAAAGCACCCCACGCTTTTTAATTGAATTCAATTATTTTCTCCTTTTTTAGTTTGGTTTTTAAAGCGTGTTTTTTAGTTTTTTTAATACCCTGGTGATCCGTCACACATTTTATCCTGGTATGGACGCCAGTCTCACAAAGGATCATACTTTGCGCATTTTTATAAAAACGCTATCATTCTGGTCTCTATGTTTTTAACTTTGTCAACCTTTGTGAAGAGAGAAAAATATAGATATACTCGTATATGTTATTATATTATCGAGGTAAAAAGTTCGCATTGGATAAATCTTAACAATTTATTATCTATCTGGAATCCAAATGACAACTAGATTGACCTACCTAATAATAACAACTAGATTGGGTAGTTATTACGTTCGCAATTGTCCTAATATTTTGACATAACACAATGTTGTGTGACGATGACGTTATCTATCTAGGCATACGCATTACTTTATTATTTGAGAGAGACAAATAGAAGCTTAGTAGTCTGTAAAGACATGGCAAAGAATTCCGGAACTGGAAAAGCCCACTCGTTTATTGTAGAGGATATCAATTATTCAGCATTCCTGAGCACACAGCTAAGCAATCAGCTTTAACATCTTTAGTCACCCAAACAGCTGCACCGTCTGTTCTCAACGTCAAGTACGATGCAGCTCTGTTAACTCAGCCGGCGTGGCCACCCACTACAAGACAAATGCCTCTTCTCATACATAGAAGGTACGAGCATTAATCACCACGCTTTCCAAAGGCGGGTTGGCGATTGTAGACTTTTATCAACTATAAAGTCCAGGTTTCGTCAAGGTTTTTCCTTCACCGATTTCAGTAATGTCCAAGATAAACTTAGAAAGTACATATAAATTGTCATGTATGTGATTTATTAGCACTAAGTACTTAATTAAATTACTAACTAACTATACAAATAAATACAAAACAAAAGGACACTTGGGCGTTGAGGTATTCGTCCGCATCGATGTCAACAGGAAAGAGGAGACGTGCACTCGGGCGCTCGAAGTAAAAGTGTTACTTACCACCGACTTGCAGTCCTCCAACATATCTCAATGGGGACTACTTGCTCTACTAGAAAAATTGTACTATGTATTAGTACAGAGGAAAATGAGTATTGAAGGCAAGGAATTAACAAAGGTATGCTCAGAAAATGTAATGGTAACGACTGACGAGTTGTAGGCGTAGGTTCGAAGTTTCGAACTCTGACAAGCGATTTACTTTCTGTAAATTATTTCATCACCAAAACGGTGAAGGAAAAAAGTATCGTGAGCAAACCGGCATGTCCTAAAATCAAAAATTCGAAGACATGTGACACCTACCAACCCCCACTGCAGGGCCCGTATCGTGGATTATGGCCCACTCTCTCTCACAAAGAGGA
This sequence comes from Antitype chi, assembly GCA_947359405.1. Lineage (NCBI taxonomy): Eukaryota > Metazoa > Arthropoda > Insecta > Lepidoptera > Noctuidae > Antitype > Antitype chi. The sequence continues at coordinate 14,019,279 of OX375819.1, read as the reverse complement.
GGCCTTTGCTGTGGTCCCAGCAGTGGGAATTTATAGTCTGATTATGCAGAAAATGTTAATAACTGTGAACATGTGTAACTCAGTGAAAAATAGAGGCCTTGTGTTGACACTAATGGGGCTCGACTCAAAAATGAAAGTTTTTGATGCGACAAGATGAACGAGATACTATTTTCATCTGCATAGATTATATTAACGCGCAAGAGATTATAAACTTAGGTGGGTTAAAATTTGATCTTTTATGAAGTGTATGTATTTGGTCAGCATAAAAATAAGCAATCTTCAGTCGAAATGAGTGATCATGAAGTTACAAAATATTAGAAAAAGTTATACATTACTGAATTAAGGGCTGATTTTTCAATAGTTAGATAACTATAACAGTAAATCTGATAGTTTGGCATATTTTCTACACAAAAGCTGTCAAACCGACATATTTATTGCTCAATTATAAGTTATCTGTCCATTGATAATAATCAGCCCTAAGATAAGTACACATATGATCAATAAGTGCAATGAGAAATAAATTATATAACAGATCTAGACACTAAAATCAATTCTTACTTTAAACATAATTATGACTCTCTATGGGTACTTTGACATTTTAAGTCCTTTGTATAATAGTTTTAGCTAATATATATAAACTAGGATCCTGGATACTTTGAATTAATCTAATGGAGACATTTCTCAAATGTGTCTTAATTTATTTAAATAAAATACCTTGCCATCGTTTTTAAATTTCACACTAATGACCCTAATAAAATTTTAAAATTGAATATTTAACACTATTTCGATACTCAGACCTTCTCAATGTCACTTCAGTTAGAAATCGCCATAGTATAACATGCGCTCCTTCATCAGTGAAGCAGGCATTGAGTAACCGATGAGCATAATATATTCAATAACTCGAGTATACGCTGTTTCCGTTAGAAAAGGAAAGAATATTCAAGAACCTGTTCGTATACTCTCGTTTTCAACGCCAGTTGACCCACACGCGACACCGATATAAATAAGATGGAAGTATACGACTTCATCACAAACAAGCGTCGCTTGTTACAGTCGACACAAGTTCACCGTGTGGCCAGCGATTAGCTAATCATCATGGCTACCTATGTAAGTATTTGCATCCAAAAAAACACAAATGACAGCTACGGATGAATGATAAAAACATAAAAACTAAATCATCCTTATCTTTTCAGATGAAACTGACATGCTTAGCCATCCTATTGAGCAGCAGCTACGCCGGAATCCTTCATGGACATCATCATGATGACCATTCAAGCAGTTTGTCGTCGAGTGGATATTCGTCGCATTCGTCCAGCTTTTCGCCCAGCAGCTTCCCTGCTGGGTCTCTACCCTCCGCTACTTACTCCGGATCAGGATTGAGCAACGGTGGCTACTCTCACGGCAGTAGCATCCTGGACTCTTCACTGTCTGGATCTCATGGACACGGACACGGTGGTTCTGGATTCGGTGGCTCTGGATTCGGCGGCGGACATGGCATCAGTGGCGGACATGGCATCAGTGGTGGACATGGCATTGGAGGAGGGTCTGGATTTGGTGGATCTGGACAAGGTGGCTCTGGATTCGGTGGACCCAGTTTCGGTAGTGGTTCTTTAATCGGTGGACCTAGTATCGGTGGTGGTTCTGGGTTTGGCGGACCTTCCATCGGAGGTGGCTCCGGAATCGGTGGACCTTCCATCGGAGGTGGCCAGGGATTCGGCGGTCCTGGCTTCAATGGCGGCTCTGGATTTGGCGGACCTGGCTTCACTCTCCCCGGCGGTGATGCCCCACCCCCAGGCCAGAAAGCTCCCGTCATCGAAGAGATCCACGGTCTTGCTAACGGCAACGGCGCTCCCACTCAGTACCGCGTCCGTGAAGAGCCTTACCAGGTCCTGAGGGAGGTGACCCATAGAGTGCCCCAGCCTGTGCCCTACCCCGTGCCCCAGAGAGTCGAGATCCCCGTACCCCAACCTTACCCCGTCCAAGTACCAAACTACAGGAACGTTCCCGTACCCGTCGTCCAGATCCAGCAAGTCAAGGTTGACAAGCCAGTCCCCTACCCCGTCGAGAAGATCGTGAAAGTCCCGTACGAGAGGGTTGTAGAAGTGCAGGTTGACAACCCTGTACCAGTTGAGAGGATCGTCGAGGTGCCAGTTGTGAAAGTGATTAAGGTGCCCGTCCCCTATGAGAAGAAATACGCCGTACCGCATGTGAAGACGGTTCACCACCACGCTCACGAGAGCCACGGACACGGTCACAGCAGCCACAGCAGCCACGGCAGCCACGGTTGGTCCAGCTGGTAATTCTGGATGACCAAATAAATACATGTACATAGTAGAATCGTCACATACCTAGTCCGGTCTATTGTAAATATAAAATCGCTTCAGAGCTCATCGTGAGGCTGCAATCTAGGGTGATAACTAAGTCATTAATTTAAGTGAATATGTTAACAGTATGTTCTAATATGATGTTTGCTGTAAATAGTAACGTTATGCTTTCTAACTTTAATAAACAAATAAGTGTCCAAAGAATTTATGATTTTATTTTTTCCTTTATCTACATAACAAAAATAGAAAAGAGCAAAGCAAGATTCCATAGTCCCGTTCCTCCTTCGACTAAATAATGTATCCAAACTGAATAATCACCTACATGACAAATATATAATATATGATAGTCAGACACATCACTTAGTTCAATGTTCTGCTACAGATGACTGTACCTAATAATCATAAATAGACATGACACACAAAAGCATGCATACATCAAACATAGTATGTACATGCAACAATACACTGCTACATGGATATTTAAGGATATTTTGGGTTAGTATCGATTCCTCCCGTTTTTGTTTCCTTCCACCTCGATTTCGTTTGATAAAATGGAGGGATTATAAAGTACTAGATTTTCCCAGCGGCGTCACCCACACGGGGTTGAAAATTTCCCCCCGTGAACGTATTACCGGGATAAAAACTATCCTATGTGTTAATCCAGGTTACAAACTTTCACATTTATAATATTAGTATAGATATTCCTTTTCTGGTGGAAACAAGAATTGCGAGAATCAATACTAACCCGATAGTTTGTCAACATTTTTGCAAATGAATGAAGTTAAATGTATAAACCAACAAGGTAGTGGTGTTAGTTTCAATTTAAATTATCCTTGTACATACGGCTACACATCAAGCTAGACATTCCAGTTTATGCTGATCTCGATCTGTACGGAAATCATATACAATACGAGATCAGCTTATACTGGAAATGTATAGCTTGATGTGTAGCCTTGTGTACAACTATAAGTCAATAACACATCCTCATCCTCAGGCCGTCATCACCCACTGCTGGCCTTAGCCTTTCTTTTGTTGTGCTAATCCCCACGCTCCTGTGCTAGTAAACACATGCTGCTGTCTAATATGCTGCCAGTAACCAAGCAACATGGGTTGAGTGTTTTGGGTGCCCAGGATGTAATTAATCTTTATATTCTAATTATTCTTAATCTTGCTTTAAATTAGTTACATAGAATAAGCTTAGATACAAAACACTACTTGTAACCTGAAATAACTGCAGTAAGTTTAAAAATACAGACAGCCTTCATCTCACAAGTCATAACATAACATATGACACAAATGCTTTAATTTCAGTAATAGTTAATAAGTTTTGTTCAGATAGGATTTTAAACTTCAAAATAAGGTTTCTTATAAAATCACACAATAATATTCACTTACATTCGAATCAAAAACATACTTAAACATATAGGAGTTACAGAAAAGCTCTACAAAAAAATCAGTGTCGCTAAGTTAATTATTTTAATTTAGCGACACTGATTTTTTTTTAACATTTAAGTAAAATATTAAAACCTCAAATGGTTATTTATATAGTTATTTTGTAAACAAAGAGTAATAGAGAAAGACACAGAAAGTATTTCTAAATATCTTTCGCTTACTCAGTTTTACATAAAGATTGAGTTAAAGTGATTCTTGTTTACATTCTTGGAAAACCTGATTAATACATTTGTGTAACTTAAAACCAACATAAATCTCAGTAACATTTGAGATTGAATGAGGTTGAAATATGTGGGCGTGCTTTTCACTTGTTTTCAATGCGCGTGTGACCTTAGGAATTATAAATTGTCATTTGGTTTACGTAATACAGTGATTCATTGAGAGAAACTTGCACTCCAAATAACACGCTTTAAGTATTTGCCTTTTAGATCGTATCTCAACAGTTCAATATCTTTAATAGACCTTTTCCGAGGACAAAAAACCTTGAATTTTAACGCACAATATATAAATAAACGCACATACTTCTAAACACCCTGAAAAAATATCAGTAACTAACTCTTTGAACAGCCGTGGAAAATAAAATTGTTATGAAAAATATATAAATTGTGTCTTATTCTTGAATATGATCACAAAAAATTGCAAAAAGGGATTATCCTCTAGTTTTAGAAAGCCATTGGAATTGTGGTGTTGTCGAATGTCAACTTATGTGGTCTTGTCATTGATCGTTAGTTTAGCACCTAATTCATTAGTTCAGCATTAAGGACTACTAAATAAACTATGTTCTATCATAATCGTATGTATTGCTAATTAAAACAACAAAGTAGGTCAATAAGTTTTATATATTTACAATTATGTAAAAGATCCGACAAAGCGGAAATAGTCGGGTTTTTATTAACATAAAAATTCCCACGGACAGGTGAAATCGAAAACTTTACGCTGTACATATTAAAATGACAAATGTTTCTTGACATCATAGGGAACAATTTACGTAATCTTTACAATAACTTAACAAAATTGTCTTTTAAATTAGGCCATTTCATTTGATGTGACTGATTTATTGACCATACATTATAATAAAATATTACTTATAAATCTTGCCTAACATAATTGGCAAGGGCAGAAATGTAGTAAAAAGTTTCATATTCAAATGAGACATGGCGAAATATCCACCTGCTTTGCATTTCTAGGGCGATTTAAAGTGTGCCGGTAGTAGAATTTTGCCCATCCTTTTTCAATTTCTTTTTTAACTAAGAATTTTGCCTACCTACTGTCATGGTCTACATGGACGAGGTCGTTGAGTTCAGCAGTAGTATCCACCAATTACTTTGCATAACAGAGAAATGTGCTGCCATATCGACTTTGGAGCAACGAATTTTGTTCGCACTTCACTTTTATTATTATCATGAAACTGAATGAGAGCATTGGTGGCTCTGTGATATTGGTCCCAACTTACGAGCACTTTGTGTATTTAATTTCATCATCACTGCTCTCAAAAACTGTGAAGGAAAACATCGTGAGAAAACCGTCATTTCCTAACCAACAATTTGATGACATGTGACATCTACTAAACCGCACTGGGCACGCGTGGTGGATTATAGCCCACTCTCTCTCACAGAGAGGAGGCCTGTGTCCCAGCAGTGGGAACAATATGAACTGATTATTATCATGAAAATCTTTATCAATGAGTTCTACTTCTGAACTAAAAACTGTACAATGGATTTACTGTGTGTTTGGCTCTGTGGGTATCGAAATAATAATCATCATCGGTGGATGGGTGACCACCTTTACATACCAAGACCCCTCCGCCTCGGAAGTTGGTCCCGACTGCCATTAATGAATCTTTTACAGACGTTATAAGTCATCAGAAGCCCGAAAGTCTTAGAACGAATGTCACCAACACGTAGTGAATTATCCAGTAGGGGATGTGGAAGTCAGATAGGCAGTCGCTCGATGTAAAATAGTTGTTTTCAGCTCCATCCGGTTAGACTGGAAGCTGACCCGAACATATTTGGGAAAAGGTTAGGCAGTTGATGATTTAGTTGAACAACGTTTACTGCTGGACATAAGCCTAACTGGAGCAGTAAGGACCAAGCCCGGGTCGACGGCGCGTTGTGTTCCACGCGCGCCTCAACGAGTTGTCAGCACCAACTGGTGGGGTCCGCAAGGGCCGATGCCTACCCAGGAGTGCAGGTTGTTCGAAAGAGATACCATCGCCCCTGACACACAGGCAACTGAGGGAACACGGGCGGGTTTTAGTCAGTAAAAGTATGACACGCCCTCCTGCTCTACCCAGAGCGGGAGAAGTTATTTGACGATTTCCCACACTTAAAAAAAACATCGATATTGCTACGAGAAAAAAAATCTTGACATTGACAAAGTATGCCTCAATGTAAATACTCGGTGGTCATGCTCTGTATCGGTAGGTGAGACTGACGTAAGTACCTATACTATTGGTCTAGGTGTTATTAATAAAATTCCAGATATATTTAGTGCTTAGAAAGCAGTAAATTATATTAACAATGAGCCAGTTAGCTTATTTGTATACATGTATAGATAGGAGACGCTACCTTTATGCCGTAAGGTGTGTTCACGTGTTCGTGTTTGGTTTTTAAAGCGTGTTTTTTAGTTTTTTAAACTATTATTTATTTTCAATTTTTTAGTTCTGCTAACTACAAAAACGCGTTTTTTTATTTATTTTTTCCTTTTTTTTTCATGTTTCTAATTTTTTTTTTAAATTATTGAATTGTCATCGATCTTCGATAAGTTTACAAAGTTTCAATGAAATCTGACCGTTTAAAGTGGGTCAAAATCGCGCTCTAAGGTGTCGGTTACATACAAACATACAAGTGCAGCTAATATAAAGCGTGTAAATATGTATGTTAAATTGGCCAAATTACCATTATAATACTTATTAACAGTAGTTCATAGTAGTGCCCGGTATCACGTCATTACAAGCTGCGTATGATTATAACCAGGTGATAATAATTGCTCTAGTTTTCTTTAATCTTCTTACCAGAACAGAGGCAAAATAATAATAAACATATAAGGCCATCCATCACCTACATTCTTATGGTATATTTAGACAGGTTTTGGCGTAATAATGGTAGCTTTCTAGTTATAAAAAATGTTAGGCTCATACTTGTACTATTAAGTAACTTTTATGAATAGAACAAGTGGACTACTATTCCGTAATCTCTTTCTTGGAGGTGAACTGTTCTTGTTTTTAGTCAAAAATGCAAGAAAGTTATTATCCTGAATAAGTAAGTTTCATATCGAGCCGTCTTTATAGTCATCTGTGGGCTTAGCACGACCCTGCGAAGAAGCCGCGAACGATTTTGGAATTGAAAATACTCGTTTTGTATCAAACATTTATTAAGTTTGAAAGCTTTATTCAAATCACATCATCATCTGCCTAGCCTTTTCCCAACTATGTTGGGGTTGGCTTCCAGTCTAACCGGATGCAGCTGAGTACCAATATTTTACATGGAGCGACTGCCTATCTGACCTCCACAACCCAGTTACTGGGTAACACGATACCCTTTAGTAAGACTGGTTTGTCAGACTTTTGGGCTTCTGACGACTCTAAACGACTGTCAAAGATCCACGGATAACATACGGGACCGACGGCTTAACGTGCTTTCCAAGGCACGGAGGGATATTGGTATGTAAAAATGGTCACCAATCCATGGAACAACCGCGGCGAGCGTAGCTTAACCTCATCGATCGACCCATGCGGCTGTTATTATTTAGCTATAAGCCCCCCATTATTCAAATCTTTGAGCTGAGCTCATTTTTCTTATCACGTAAAATGCTTTGGGTTTGTTGTATTTTCGGTCATAATTCGATCTTATTTACGTTACGTTTCCTTCACGTGTTCGTGCTAGGCCCACAGAGATCACTGGATATAAATTATTTGCCTTGCAGTTCTGAAAGCCATGACAGAAATTTTTTTCTAATGCCGTTTCAGTCATGTAGATTATTTTATTCTGACATAGGTTTTAGATTGGAATTGATCTCAGGTGAGGCTTTGTAACCAGCGATTGTAACAATGTAGTCTGCCCCTCTTGGATGAAATCCGGATGAGGCTGACACAGGAGTATGGAGATTAGCACTAGCAAAGAGGTTTGTATGCAACAGTGTTTTTTTTTTAGTATGGGAAATCATCAAATAACTTCTACCGCTCTGGGTGGAGCTGGAGGGCGCATCAGAATTTTACTGACTAAAACCCACCCGTATTCCTTCAGTTGCCTGTGTGCCAGGGGCCACGGTATCTCTGTCGAACAACCCGCACCCCTGGCAGGTATCGGCCTTTGCGGACCCCACCAGTTGGTGCTAACATATCTTTGTGTACCCAGCAGTATTTTGATGACAATGACAATTTGTAAAGATATGATAGATCGGAAATACGTTTTAAGATTTTTTATTTCCCAACATGATTTGCTTACATCAGTCATCAAATCATATCATATCATCAGTTGACAAGTTTTTACACATCTTACAGGAATAATCGTAAATGAATTACTGTAACGCAAAGATCTGGGTATATTTAATGAGGCTTTATATGATACATTGAATAACTATTACACATTTCAAAACAATGGTTAGAAATTGTCACACATCATCACGAACGTGTTATAGTAAATCAACATAATTAATTAATTTATGGTGTATTGAGACATGAAAAATCCAAATATAAACCCAATATTAGGTAAACTAATTTATGTATAACTTTAAACGTTAGCAACTCCTATAAACGATTGCCTTGGATTACATTTTCATATTCATTTTTATGTGAAGCAACAGTACCGCGGCAGATGGTTCCCTGGGCCTTTGATACACAGTTTCCCTTGCATAATCATAGAAAACGATGTTAACGAGATCAGTACAGAAATTAACATAAAATATTTTAGCATCGGTGACGTATAGGATACAGCGATATCCGTTCGAGTTTGGATCTAATGAATTCATAGGCGTTGTTGGAAAGAGCGACTTGTATAAATAAGTGGGGCCGTCCGATGTCACGGCACAAGCTACCGACACTCGGAAGGGAAAACAACAAGCTCCTCTTTTTTTGGCTGGCTTCAAAGCGTTTAGCTAAAAGCCATGGCATTTGTTGTAAGTTCATGAATATAGTACAATAACACAAAAATCACAACTTCAGCCAACTCATTCACATACTTAACATACAATTTTCTTTTTTCAGGTCAAACTACTCTTCCTGTCAGCGCTAGTGTACAGCACTAATGGCGGTTATTTAAATGGTCAGCACCATAGCCCGGACTCATTCCTGTCGTCAGCCTTAAGTTCTCCATCAGCTTCGTTCGGGACACCCTCGACGTCGTATGGACCCCCACAACATGGCGGTGGACAGGGACACCAAAGTGTAACCATTGAGGAGCATGTTGTGGATGATCATCCAGTGCTCAATGGGGCATCTCTTCCCGGTATCGGCTCTATCGCCACTGCTGCATCTTACGGCGGTGACTCCCTCGCCGGCGGCCATGGACACTATTCTGGCGATCACGGTCACGGCAACAGTGGTCACGGACATGGCAACGGTGGTCACGGACACGGCAACGGTGGTCACGGACACGACAACGGTGGTCATGGATACGGCAACGGTGGTCATGGAGACAATGGTGGACATGGAGGATACAGTCTAGGACCCGCAAACCAAGGATCTTTTATAAGCGGTCCTGCCTCTGGACCTGGTTTGTCCGGATCTGGTTCTGGATCTGGCTACGGCTCTCTTTTATCGGACCTGTCCGCTTCCGCCCCATCAGGCAACGGATACTCTGAGGGCAGCCTACTTCTGGACTCTAGCCTACCTGGCCCCGGAAATGGTGGTAACGGTATTGGCCCAGGTACACTCGGGGCCCCACGTGTGATCGGTACTACTGTGTCTGTTGGCCGCCCTGATGTTGCTGCTACAAGATACGAGCTTCAATCTGTCGTACAGAACGTGATCCGTCGCGTCCCTGTTGAGGTGACCCGTCACATCCAGGTCGCTGTGCCCCAACCCGTCCCAGTACCTGTCCGCCAGGAGGTAAAAGTACCAGTTCCGCAGCCCTACCCCGTCAAAGTTGATGTCGTGAAGCACGTCCCCTACCCAGTATACAAGACCGAGCACGTGCATGTGGAGAGGCCAGTCCCCTATGAAGTTGTCCGAGAGGTCCCGTTCGAGGTCATCAAGAAGGTGCACATCCCTGTCGACAGGCCTTACGAAGTAATCAAGAAGATCCATGTGCCCATTGAGAAGCACGTGGAGGTCCCAGTCGCTGTGTGGAAGCCCTACCCACTCCACATCATCAAGCACGTCACCCACTACAAGAAGAAGAGCTGCTGCTGGTAAGGCACTGCCTTGCTCTTCATCCAGCTGGTGAGCCTACCAGCAACAGTCGTGATCATACCAAATAGTCAATAGAATTGTAAATACTTTGATAGTCATTAGTTTGTACATGTAAATAGATGAAGATAAAACGTATCGTTTTACAAATTATTTTGTTGTTTGATTTTTGTCTTTGTTTGATTTGCACTCACGGAAACTAATATCTAAACACCTATCTCCGAATTACTAGTACTATATTCACTTTACTTAATGTTCACCTGCATTACATTTCACACACATACAGTCACTATTCATGTTAAATTTTTCATCTTTATGAAATAGAACAGAAATCCCTTTTAAATCTGAATCAACATTAATTCATGAATAGAATTGAATGAAACTACGGGAACCCACATGAGCACACAACACTGTAGATTCAAGTGTAGACAATATTGTGCTTTAAAATCACAATGGTTAAGTTGTTTGTCCATTGCTGGTGATTGGTAACAGATTTCCGTCAGCTGTTTGGTTTACTTAATCTTAGATACCGGTTAACTTGATTAAATAATCATTACACTAATTTCAATAAGAAAGTTTAAGTTTTGTAAGAATTTCGAAGCTGATTTACATTAATTTAAATATCCGCCACTATTTTGTGAACCAGGACATTTTAGCTAATGACTTATTGATGGTTATAATAGGAATATTTTAATGTGATTCAATGGTCTGTACACTGTGCAGTTTTTATAACAGCTAATCTACGCCAAGGAACACAAAAATATAGGTAAGTATGTATGACTATTGAGACTATTTTAACTGCTGATTTTATTAATTCCGTAGCAATTATTATTATATTTGGTAAGTAGGTACTCGGTACTGTAGTGCGTTCTTAGAACTTTTAATTATTTTCTGAGATTTTAGTTGACATACCTACTTATTTATTTATTGGGTCTCCAACAGAGGCTACACAATTACCTACATGCAAGACACCCATCACGTCTGCAGTTTTGCAAGCTATTTTAATGGGTCCCTGTTTAGATCTTCCGTAGTTAAATAAATGATGTAGTTTTCTATAATTGGAAGCGCACTCTGTTTTTGGCCCTGCTCTATGTGTCCTTGCATGTAATTGTGTAGTCTCTGTTGGAGGTCCGATAAATAAATAAATAAATACTCAGAAATAATTAAAGGTTCTAAGGGCGCCTACCACAGTACCTAGTACCTGCCTACCTAATATAATCATAATTGTTATAGAACGAATAAAACCCGCAGCTAAAACAGTCTCAATAGTCCTACCTAGTTTATATTTAATTTTAATAAATTCAAAAGAAATGGAAATGATGTAATCCTATAGAAAAACCAATAAACATAGGTGAGAGTGAAATTAAATGACCTAATATCACAATCGACTTTATTATGCTAATCCGATGCCCAGATGTGAAAATAATCATGCGAGTTGTGATGTAATCGTAGCCCACATATAGATGGAATGTTGTGATAAAATTATTTATAGTTTTATTAGGTGTTGTTTACACCCTACCAAAATTGTGTTACGTATTGTGGTGTGGCTTAGTAAGGCATGCATTAAAGTTATGATCGATACTTAGGTACTCAGCTGCTTGCAAAAGCCCATGTTGCGATGCATATGCAGACTATACGGTTCCCACTGTTGGGACACAGGTCTTCTCTCTTTTGGAGGGAGCAGACCATAATCCATCACTTGGATGTAACTTGTTTTTGAATTTTTTGGTTCTAGAACATGCCAGTTTTCTTCCGATGTTTTTCTTCACTGTTTTGAGAGCAGTGGTGATGGATTTAAATTCACAAAGTAAAGTGCCTGCTTGGGTTCGTACTCACGACCTACAACTTGCAAGTCGGGCCGATACCACTGGGCTACCACTGGTTATGTGGCGATGGCAGTTGTTTATTAATTAGGTTTCGTAAATGAAGTATAATTGGATTGTGCTCTAAAGTATTCCATGGTATAAGCTCGGTTTTTAACCCACCTACCATCTGGTACCAACGACGGTCTAACAAAAGTACGGTTAATCTGAATGACCAAAAGGAAATCAGCGGGAGAGCATCATGGCTATTTATGCATCGGGTGAAATACCTATCTATATATAATCAGTGTTAGAACTTAGGTTCAACAATTTATTTCTCTATTTGGTTAGTCAAATAGAGAAATAAATTGTTGGTAGACTGTGGGTGATCACGGAGATTGATTAATAGTATTTAACAGAACTACTAAATTTAAGGTTTTTTTTTTTTTGGTGGAAAATCATCAAATAACTTCTCCCGCTCTGGATGGGGCAGGAGGGCGTGTCAGACTTTTACTGACTAAAACCCACCCGTGTTCCATCAGTTGCCTGTGTGGCATGGGCCGCGGTATCTCTTTCGAACAACCCGCACACTAATTTTGAAGTAAGGCCAGATGTTGAACCTTAAAAGAGATTTATGAAAGACATAAACCACGTCTGATTAGGTACTTTAAGTTCACAATCATTGGATAGTAAGACCAGCAATAATGATTTAAGAAATACCATCTCAATTATTTACATGTACGTAGAAAGTGCATCTTGAGGTTCTAAGTTCAAGACCTGTGTCTAAGCAAAGAGAAAATATTTTAAGTATCAGATAATTCTCAGTTATACTACTTAGCTCATGGTTGCAAGTGTGTCAAGTTAACTTATGATATATGTTAACTGCCTATCACACGATATTTAATCAACATAACTCAACAGCCAAATGTGCCCTAAGCTGGGATATATCGTAAACTCAAACTCAAAGCATTTATCTATACTAATATTATAAAGAGGAAAGATTAGATTGTTTGTTTGCATTCAATAGGCTCCGAAACTGATGAACCGATTTAAAAAATTCTTTCACTGTGCCCGGCTACACTATCCCCGGGTGACATAGGCTATATTTTATCCCCGTATTCCCACGGGAACGGGAACTACGTGGGTAAAACCGCGGAGCGCTGCTAGTTTCAAATAAACCAATTACAAGCACTTTTGATTTGTCAAAGAGTAGGAAAGATGAAGCTAGTTGCCCATTCCAAAGCGTAATAGGTACCTATCGAAAAGAACGGGTAAGAAACTCATGGACACTCTTTTTAAATCATGATATTGTTACAGAAAGTTGATTACATCATTTATATTCAAATTATTCAATGTGGAAACGATGCAAAAAGAGGTCCACATTGAACGCGCAGTAATATAAAAAAAAACAACAATTTAGAAATTAAAACAGGCCGTGGCAACTAAGAGATGACCAGGCCATAATGAAACGGTTACCTTTGCCTGCTCCATCGAAATTTAAAATGACTTTCCCTGAGTTAAGTTATTCTTGTTCCTATCAGCACGACTGTTACAAAATAAGCTTATGCCATGTGGCCAGTCAGTAACTGATAGCTGGGCTAATTGTACTTTGGTGTAGGCTTTTTTTTTGGTGTAAGTGGCAGAGCTTGGGGGAGGCGTATGTCCAGCAGTGGACTTCTTTCGGCTGAAATGATGATGTACGCTCTTTCAATTCAACCTAGTGGGCTAGGCAAAAATTGCCGAAATAGAAGTTATTTTATTAAATAAATTCTTATTATTAAGGAAACATAAGATAACATGATATCAACAAATCGGGTCATAGTACGGACACACAAATTAACATGGATATTAATCGGAATCTATGTTACGGTTACGGTTATAAAGGGGTGTGGCAATGAAAACCGCTTCACACACCAGCTGTGTGGCTCTATGACTCAACTGACTCAGTTAGAACCTGTCTTTATGCAACGGTTTGTTGAAGAAGATTTGGTTCAAGGAATGTTTCTATATGTCCGGTAATCACTTCCGACCACATGATCACATAGACGCATATGAGCACTGGGTTGCGCCATTGCATAAATAAATAAATATATAAAAAAAACTACCTAGTCACCCACATTTTTATACATGACTTTACGAAAAGATTCAATGGATAGATGTTTATCTACAGGGCGACATGTAATTTGACGTAGTCGTTCTAGGACCTGATGGCGTGAACCATTTGCAATAAAGCATTTCCATTGGAAAGTATTCATGAAATTTGAGAAAATTTTCTTGGAAGTATTGTTGAAAATTTCCCAGAATTCATTACTAAATATCGCTTTTCTCTAAGCTCTCTAATTGAATGGCCTTCAATCCTTCATTGCTATACCATTGGGTACCTAATTTTAGAAAACATCGAAATCTTAAAATAAAGAAGTTAAATAGTGCACATGTGGCTTCCCTGGTACTTCATTAACAGCAAAACTGTATGAAAGTCTATTAACTGCTCCCAAATTGCAATGTTAAATTTTACTCTTTTTATTTTTTACAATGTCTGTCATATACTCGTCATTATTTGACATTATACATCAATTTTAATTTCGACTATTTATTATTAGTGATTGTCATGGAAATCATGTTACTTGGTTCAAATAGGTTCATTTTATATAGGGCGATTCTTTTACATATTGTGAATGAAAGAACGTTGTAGGCAGTCTACAAATCTAGTCTGTAAGCAGACTAGATTCGTAGACGATTTTCTATTCTGTTTTTTCATTCCTCTAAGTAGGTACCTGGTACTTATTGACAGGCCTGCACTGTCCTCCCATACCTATTATCACAGTAATTTGAAAACATTATAAAAGTCAATTATTTTTAAAAGAGTAACCGTGGAGTTTCTTGCCGGCTCTTCTCCATAGGAAGCGACCAATTGGAACCGTGCACCTAGCTTCTGACGTTTCATAAGTGCCCATGCAGGTTTATGTGAAATAAAATATTTTGATTTTGATTAATTAACCATTTCCAAAAATAAGCTATATCCATGAAGTTCGATACCACTTATCACAAAATTGTAATATGGCTTACTTAAGCGTCCAAATAACGGGTGCATAAAATTTTAATTTATTCAATACATGAAAATGGGTTTTCTCCAAGTCCTTGAATATTTATCTAGGTTTTATGGGGTGCTTAATTATGAAAATAGGTCCCACTTGATAGTGGGACCTATTTGCGACCTATTTGCGTAAACCTACCAGGACCTGATGGTCCTGATGGTCCTGGTAGGTTTACGTCAAATCACAAGTCACCCTGTATGTATGGAGTAGGTAAATATTAATAAGATAAAGCACATGTCCCTAACAAGTTAACATATTGCCTGAGAAAATAATTCAGCTGAGTAACAGCACTTTACTATTCATATTTGCGTAGGCGCTTATAGTTATTAGAGTACCTACATAAATTATACATACAAGAGCAATATCTACGACATTATGCTGATTCTGGGACCATAATGTGTAGGCGCTTGGCAATCCTTTTGATATAAGAGATAAGTACTTTTCAACAGATGAGACTGGTCCTGCGTACCAACATAACCTTATCTATAAACAGAACTAAATTCACAAAGAAGTTCCAGTACATTGCCTCCCGTAAAGCAACTGAGCGTTTGTTTTAAAGGCATTAAAGCTCCATTTCCTCGTCAAGCAACTGAGCAGTTGTGTTATTGTATTAGAGCTCCCGATTAAAGCTCCCGCAGACAGGCCGACGACGCGACTTCTACAACAATTAGGTACAATGAAAACTTAATGGAAATTGATCTACTTGAGTCGCGTCGCGCCGGTCTACGGGAGATTTTCTGCCTTTATTATTTTAATTTTTCAGCCTGCCAGTTTCGTTTGGATGTTTGGTGTTTGGGTCACACAACAACATTTGCTTCTCTTCAAATTCAATTATTTTTCTTATATTCTAAACTAATATTTTAAATAGAAGAGATTTGTTTGTTTACACTTTCACGCTAAACCGGCTAAGCGGTTTTCCATGAGATTTGGCTCCTGGGTATATCATGATCTGGTTTAGGACTCTTTTTATTCCGATGTCTCCACGGGATCGAGATTTTTGCGGGCGAAAACATGGAGCACAGATAGTATTTAATATAAAACGTTAAAACATGTAAAAAAGCGAATTAATAACTTGGTTTTGTTGCACTATTTAAGTTGAAACGAGATAGTTCCGAATAGACGGAAATTGGATAAGAGGATGTTCTAAACCAGTTTGAAACATTATTACTTAACAGATTAATGACATATGAATAAATTGCAAACATTTTTGATAGTCTCCTAATTAAAAATGTATAGCAAGACCCGGACGGTCGCCTCTCGTGGGGTCGCGAACGAAGTTTATATAAAAGCGAGGAAATAAAAATGATAATGAATCATTAGATTAGGTAAGCTGCAGTTGGGTGCACCTCTATTAGAAAAAAAATAGATTATAAAATAAAAAATATGAAAATATAAATGCTGAACTGGTTTTAGATCTATCATAGTTAACATGTCATAAAGATATAATTTAGAAGGAGAAGTTTCTAATTTTAGACACAAAGCTAGTCTTTTTGGAGGAGTGTGGAATGTGCTGACGAAGTAAAATTGGGTATGTGGACCTACTAATGATTTGTAACGAGATGGCAAATGGATTTCATACTATTGTTAATGATTATTGCTCTGCACATCTAGGATAACAAATATTTCCCCTCTCTGCCTAGGCTTAGGTACTTTATATTTGATTTATGTTCGGCTCTATTCGTCATTCTTCGGGTTTCTTTCGGGTCGTTAAGACTATCTACTTGATAATTTGCTGACATTAGCTGTGCTGCCGTTTGCCTTTGCTGGCGACAGACCTCTATGTTTAGGAACTCTTCTTCCTCGCTCCCGAAGGAGATTTTTTGCGTCACCTTAAGTGTCAACTTTTTTTCTTTTACTTTGTGAAACTCGTGTTTATGTTAATTAAAGACATTTCTGGTCTGGTCCAGCTACTCGATCTATTAAAGAAATCTTAATTATCTTTTATTACAAAACAAAACTAGATATCCAGCATCTCATTTGTAGGAATCATTTGCCTAAAGATCATATAATTTCTCTCTAATTACCATCACAACTTTCACCAAAATACTAATACGATTGCGACAATGTTGAATATTGATATAATACACTGTTTGATTTCATAAGCGTAATGATTACGGAAGTCTCTGATCGTCATAGTTACGAATCGATTGAATTTATGTATGTGTAAGATACTTATATAAAATGTTGTTCATCTTTATTTCAGAGCAAACGACCAACCGCATCTATACAGGTCACAGGCTGGTCACCGTACATTTACAACCATGGGGATACCCGTAAGTAAAACAATTAAATATATTGAACCTAAAAAATCTATTTTTAGATCCTTTATTAATTAACAATAAAATTATACTCATTTTCAGATATGGTATTTGATAGCAGCGATGTTACTGGTCTCAGTGAGAGCAGGTCTGCACGATGTCGTCGCACAATCTTTCTATGAGGAACCACAGTTTTCATCACCAGCGCCAACACCCACGCAATCCCCACTACCTGAATTGATAGGAATGAAAGAAATTGTATTGTTTCTAACACCAGAGCAAGTGGAAACTTTACAATCAGCTGGCGCAGTAGTACAGCCATACCCACAATATGAAAATGATTTCTCTGTACTACAGGAACAGTTCAGACAAAGCAATGAACAACAAAACATACAACAATATCAAACCTGGCTGAATCCAGTCGAAGATCAAAAAGAAAGCAGTGACGCACAAAATTACTATAAGCTTTTAAACATACAAGAAATCAATGATGACTTGACACAGGAAACGCAGGTTACTGAAGGTACCACAGAAAAGACAACAACAACTCCTCGTTACAAATATACTAAAGCACGACAACAATATAAGGAGAAAGAATATTCCACTCCATACGTTCCTAAAAAACCACGAACAAAGATCTCTAACCAAAGCAATACTGCGGAGTACGTTCGTTTCCTACCGAATTATGAACAAGAGGTTCTACAAATGATCCCCTATCAGCCTTTACCGCTATTTCCGTACCGGTTTGAAGAGATTCAATCAAACGCATACATTCAAGCAAATGTAGAGACCCAACGAAATGCATATTCTCAAGCAAATACAGCGGCTCAACAAGCTGCACTTAATGTGGCAAATGAAATGGCTCAGCATGTTGTATTTAATGTAGCAAATGTAGAGGCTCAACAAAACCTATACTCCCAAGCAAATGCAGTGACTCAAGAAACTGCATTTACTGAAGTAAATACAGAGGCTCAAAGAAATGAATTTATTCAAGTAAACACGGATACATATCGGAATGCATTTCTTCAACCAAGTACAGTGGCTCCACAAAATACATATTATAAAGAAACCGCAGAAGTTCATCGAAATGCATATGCTCAAGCAACTACAGAGACTCAAAAGAATACATATTCTCAAGGAAATACGGATGCCCACCGAAATGCATATTCTCAAGCAAACGTAGTGGCTCAACAAAATGAATTTAGTAAAGTTAATACCAAAGTACATCCAAATTCAAATTCTCATGCAAATTCATATGGCCAACAGAATGCATATTCTCAAGGAGATACAGTGGTTCAGCAAAATGCATATGCTGAAGCAACTACAGAAAGTCAAAAGAATGCTTATTCTCAAGAAAATACGGAGGTTCACCGAAATGCATATTCTCAAGCTAACGTAGTGGCTCAACAAAATGAATTATCTAAAGTTAAGACCAAAGTACAGTTAAACTCAAACTCTCATGCAAATGCAGATGGTAATCAGAATGCATATTCTCAAGGAGATGCAGTGGTTCAACAAAATGCATATGCTCAAGCAACTACAGAAAGTCAAAAGAATGCTTATTCTCAAGAAAATACGGAGGCTCACCGACATGCATATTCTCAAGCTAACGTAGTGGCTCAACAAAATGAATTATCTAAAGTTAAGACCAAAGTACAGTTAAACTCAAACTCTCATGCAAATGCAGATGGTAATCAGAATGCATATTCTCAAGGAGATGCAGAGGCTCAACAAAATGCTTATTCCCAAAAAACTACCGAGGAACAAAGGAGTGCATATTCTCAAACAAATGCAGTAACAAAACAACATGCTTTTACTGAAGTTAATAATGAGCCACGTAGAAATACACATTTTCAAGAAACTACAGAGAGTCATAGGAACGCATATTCTCAACCAAAAACAGGGGCTAAACAAACTGCCTTCACTCAAGTTAATTCCGAGGTGCAGCGAAACGAATATTCTCAAGAAAATACTCAGGCTAAACATAATACACATTTTCATACAAATATAGTTGCTCAACAAATTGCAAATTCTAAAGCAAATACGGTGGCTCAAAAGACTGCATATAGAGTATCTAAACCACAAGCTTCACAAAATGCATTTTCTCAAGCTAATACAGTGACTCAACGAAATTCCTTTTCTCAAACCAACACAGTGGCTCAAAAAACTGCAAATACTGTAATAAATACAGAAGCTCAATTAAATGAATTTGCTCAAGTAACTACAGAAGCAAGCAATAATGCATATTCTAAAGACAATAAACAGGTATACCAGAATACAAATTCTCAAGCAAATCCACTGGTGCAAGAAACTGCAACGACTGTAGCAAATACAGAAGCTCAACGAAATGTATACGCACAAGCAAATGCAGTGTCTCAACAAACTGCAAATACTGTAGCAAATACAGAGGCTCAACAAATTGCATATTCTGAAGCGAGTACAAAAGCTCAACAAAATGCATATTCTCAAATAAACAAGGAGAACCAAAGAAACTTGTTTAAGCCAACAAGACCATCCAGAGTTCAATTATTAAAAGGATCTAAAAAACTACAAGGACTTGAAAAAGCTCCAGCGCCTGGTGGAACCACACCAAAACCTACGGGTAAAACATATGTTATATCTCAAGGTACGAAAGAGTTTAAAGAAACTCTCAGTTCAATTGAAGGCCTACCACCACTACCTCCACTACATCCAATAACACCACTGGAGGATCAACAAGAAAAGCCGGAAACACCTGCGAAACCCGCACCTACAGTACAAACTCCTATTTTACACCAAGATAGACTTTCCGCTCTCTTGGCTCCACTCTATCAACATCAGACAATCACCGACACGATAACTCGACAGAAAGAAGAACTGTTGAAAAACGAGTTAAATATTCGAGCTAAATTACAGAAGATGAAAGAGTCGCCTCAATATTATGATCAGCGAGAATACACCGCTGAGTTGGAAAATTTGACTAGAAACTTTGGACAGCAGAACGCTTTAGCAAGGATTGGAACTTCGACTGTTGCCAATACGCTAAAAGTTTTTGTAAATCAAGGATCAGAAACTACGGAGAGTCATCCTGTAGAATTGTTGAAAAGCACCGAGGTTCCGATGTTAGTGCGTATTCCGAAACCTCATGACGGTAAAATACCTGCATCATATCCTGCGCCTGTAGAATTTTTGCAGCCATTTAGAATACCAAAACCAGTTGCAGGAGGAAAACGTCCCGTTGAAGGTGTAAGGAATGTTTATGTTAAAGTAGAAAAGCCTTACACGATACAAAAGTTTGCTCCATTTATTGAAAAACAAAAGATTCCTGCTATGGTTCCTTTTAATCCGGAGCAATTTACAATAATTCGTCACATTTGGGAACATTAATTTTGGAACGAAAACGACGTTGTTTGAACTGAGATAAAGAGTTGTTGTTATTTTTTTTAATAAAACTAAAATTATTGATAAAATTAAAGGTATGTTTATTTCGAGTGCAATATTGGTGCCATTGAATGAGTGATATTATTTTTATTTAAGAAATGTAATTATGAAAAATTGTTATTTGTATTTTGTACTTATTTAATTATTAAAGAAGTTGAACGTTCAAGCTGTTTGATTAACAGCAAGAAAACAATGCTGACAAAGATCGTGATCTTGTATTGCAACGCCTGTGAAGATCTTATTTATTTCATTGTAGGTTTAAGTAGTTCAATGCTTGCAAGACCAAACTCATAGGCGTTATAAAACATAGACTTTAGGTTTATAACATGTGTGGTTGGTTGCAGGAACGTTTAGATGAGACGATGATATATTTTTAGCGAGGGTTCTACCATGATGTCTGATAATTATAATATATGTTCAATACAAACGTTTGTATTCGCATTCAGAACTGTTTGCAAAACAAATAAACATCTATCTCATTACATAACGTGTGTATTAATAAAGTCATATGTAAAAACCATAACTTTTGGATTAAAATCAAAAACACTTCCTAATTTTCGAAACTATCCTCAAAAATAAATATTTATCAACCGGACATTAAAGCATAAATTACCACGAATCAGTGAAAAATCAACTTTTTATATGAGGAAATGTTTTATTTTGCATTTCCATCGCGATCTTCCGCGGTAGAATTGCAAAATACATTCGGAATATCTGATTCTGTAAATCATCGCGTAGAAAGCGACATCGACACCACCTACCAGTATGAATACGAAATCGTCGACTCAACCAGGAAGCTGCGATGTCGCGTTTTAAAATCACCAGATTTGTATTCGCCGCTATTGCATAAGTCGGCCGAGTTGTAACATCGCCCCACATAAGTGTTTTATGGTTCGGTTTTAGGTAATTTATTCATAAAAATTTGAATGTTTTTATGGCAATCAAAATGATATCTGACACCAAAAACAACACCTTTAAAGATGTGTTTATTTTTAAATAATATGGTTTTTGATTAATTCATTTATAATTGCAGTCTTGTTAAGCTTTGTGATTCCTTCCACCATCCATTACTACATACATGAATCCAAATTTTACATAATCAACGGTTGGTAACGAACATGTTCATATTGTATTCAAACAGGAAGCTCCATAGACAATTCATCAAGTATTATACTGCACAGTAACCAGTCTTGACCTATTGCAAAATATCACACCATACGTAAACACAATTATTGAAAGAACCACACGCATTATCAAAAGGAAGTTATGAAATTCACTTATTTCTATAAGTACATAATAAAGAGTGTAAACTAGGCCACACTCGGCCACAGTAGTGTGACAGAAGTATGCTGTGGTGTGAACAACATTAGCTTTTATTACGTCATCATAGCTATGCCGTTGACAGTCGGAACTGGAGCGAACTTAATTGGTATGTACTTAGAATATAATTGTGCATAGGCGTAAGAACATAGCGAAGTATGGTGGGGTGAATAGATACATGGTGAAAGATGATTATCTTAATAGGAATTTGATCACTTTCCTTCATATTTTGTCATTAATTCGCCATAGACCAATCTGAAAGCTTCCGACTAAACTTTTTCTTGGAATCTGTTTGTTTATTTGTAGTCTTTAGATTTGGGATATTTTTTATTCAATAGAGCTTTATTTAAGTATAACTAACCCCTGGATTATACCAAGCCCGGGTCGACGGACCAAGCCCGGGTCGACGGCGCGTTGTGTTCCACGCGCGCCTCAAAGAGATGTCAGCACCAAATGGTGGGGTCCGCAAGGGCCGATGCCTGCCAGGGGTGCGGGTTGTTTGAAAGAGATGCCGCGGCCCCTGGCACACAGGCAACTGAGGGAACACGGGTGGGTTTTAGTCAGTAAAAGTCTGACACGCCCTCCCGCTCCACCCAGAGCGGGAGAGGTTATTTGATGATTTCCCACCCAAAAAAAAAAACCCTGGATTATACAAAAGCCTTTTGAAGTAGTAACGAAAATGGAACTTAGAGAAGTTGGCTGTCCATCTAGAGGATCCCTGTTACAGAGTTAAGTTGCCGTTAATGAGGATAGGGAAGTATATGACAGTTTTAGATTTAGGTGCAATAGCAGTAAAACTGGTTAAGTTAACGATAAATCATTTGATAAGGTAGTAGGAACTTACTGCATAAAATGTGTTTCAAGATTTAAGGCCTATAAAATCGTGACTCAAACAATTTTCTCACGCGTATTACATCAAGTATCTAGGTAGATAAGTAATAGTTATCGTTTACTATTATTTCCTTACATAAGGAATATACATACACTCGATATCGTGACTTACAAGTAACTACGAGACGGCAATTTGAATGAAATAAGAGAGCACTGTCGACAGCGCCTTTCACAATTTCTTTGGCTCTACGTTAGTTAGTAAAGCTATATGTTTTGATTGCTATACCGTGATTAGATTCTGTGCTACTATTGCTATTTATTTAGACTGTGTTGTCATGTGAATTACGTAAAGCAATTGCTGAAATTTAATTACAGCAGTTATTACAGTTTTTTTTTTCAGTTCGGTCTCCCAATTATTACCGTCAAATATAGTTATTTATGCCTAGTCTAACTAGTTCAGTATTAAAAAAACAAGCATGTTAACCAGGTTCCCAATAATGATACACGTGTTGTAACTCTGGTAAATCATAGTTATGTGAACGCTATGATCGATCCTTTTTGCGAACTGTGGAGCGATAATCAGCCGGTAACACTTGCATGAGCCGTCACTGTACATAATTACCAATTAACACATTGTTGTCGATATCTATGCATGGTCTATTGGAGCAGAAGAATACCGTTAATAACATAAGGTAATGTAGATACAGCAGAATTTGATGTTTCAAATACAAAGACCAATGTTTATGTAAAACAAACATTTTATTAATATCACAATTTCTCTGGGACTCAATCAACAATCGCCTAGTCACAATAATTACTAATACGAGAATCAAGCGAGAGAACAATTACAAAGAAAACAATCACACGAACAAGCAGTCGATCAACTCAAAATAGCACCACGCGGTAGCTTTCTAATACCTAACGGAACTGTTTCAACATTTCATAATTTAATTTGCCGCGCAGTGCCGAGAATCTATAACGATAAAAATTCAAGACCTACATACAAATTTTCTAAATACGATTTTAGAATTAATCCTAGATCAGGTACATTTTGAATCTACAAGAAACATTTCAACTGCATAACGTAAGCTGAATACATATTAGTCTCGAGCTCCGATCTAACCTTATGTGTACTAATATCAACAGGCAAGAGATAGACCTATAGTTATTGTAGACGATGGAGTGGACTCCACGCTAGTATGCCCGTGGTAAAGTCTATGTTAAATGCAGTTAGTAGCTCTCGTATTTGTAGCCCTCGCCGGAGTCGGCGGCGACGGCGTGCGGAGCCTCCGCGTAGTAATGTCCCTCGGCTTCGGGTTGGGCAAGCTCTGCGTAAGCTTTTAGGCCCTCACCGCCGCCGTAGCCTTCGAATCCACCATGGCCACCTTCGAAGCCTTCGTGACCGCCTTCGTAGCCGCCGGAGAGCTGCTCGTAACCTCCTTGCTCAAAACCACCGTGCTCGTAGCCTCCGTGTTCGAGAGCAGCGGCGTGGTCGATGTTGTGTCTGTCGTCTTCTAGCACGAGACCGCCGCCATGCTTGTGCTCGGTCTCGGGGTGGATCAGCTTCAGGTTCTGCTCAGACTTGCCCTTCTCGAGCGGGTGCTTGAGCAGATGGCTGTGCTCTTTCTTCACGTACACGGGGACTGGGTGGAAGTGCTCGAATTTGATCGACTGGTGTGACTTAGCATGTTCATGCTCTACTTGATGATGGTGTCCCGTTTCGCCGATAAGGGCGTGTTCGTATTTGGCCTCGAGTTGTGGAGCCTCCTCGTGGACGAGTCCAGGGTAGGCGGCCACCACGGCCAGGAATCCCAGGAAATACTGTGCAAATAACAAAAATAAAATTTTAATGCAAAGTTGTTTGGATATTGCAAATTACGGATATTGCAAGCCGAGTTGGAAGACAGATAAATTAGGTAATTAGAGCTTGCAAATTATCTAAGCTCGCATAACAACAACGTGCTTGGATAATTGCAAAACTTGCTCCCCAAAATAATATGCTCAACTATAATCTTGCAGCAATATCGGATGTCATGCTGCCAATTAATAACTGAAGAATCGACGGTAGAATGTCGTGCTAAGGATCTGTTATTAACCAGTTTCGCTGCGGGCACTAGCTTGAGGAACAGAGCTAATCTGATTTATGTAACGCGCAAGACTTCCTATGAAGCCAAACGACGTGTTAGCAGGAAGAATTGCTCTTATGAATTTATGATGAATTGATGCTTCACTGAATTCGTTCATCAGTGCGTTCAATCAATGAGGTAAATTTTCCTTGTTTTAGTACTAATTTGGTGTAATAAGCTAATTAACATTTTCAGCACAGTCCAATTAGCACGATCACGACTTAGTTTACGATTGGCGCACTGGGTGGACGATTTCAGCAATAGCACTTGGATATCACAAAGTATTAAAACACAGTTACGCACATGGTAGTACATTTCGGCGGTGGATTACTGTGGAACACCTTACTCCACGAGAGGGTGGTGGGTAATGCTAGCATTTGTAATTTGCATCGTATTTATACTCGGTTTCACTTAGCGGTCGGCGTATGCTAGTGCTCTGGCTGCAGTTACGTGTGCGCAGTGCGCCGCATTGTCAGTCTATCGGCGTCTCAATTAGAACAATAGATAGAAATTTGTTGGGAGATTTGTAGAAAAAGCACTCGATAGCGACTGTATTAACATATTTTGCCATTATTATCATGTAACATCTTCTATGCACTCGTTATTGCTCGGTTATATCGACAGAAGCGCGAATAGTTGATCGAATTTGAATATTTTATGTAAGTCTCTTTTTACATTTATTATGAATTAATGAATTAGTCGAGTGACTTTTAATATCTCCATTTGTTTTGTTTAAGAATTGGGTACTTTTTGGTCATACATTTGATTTGATTCGAAGATGTAAAAACCCGTATTGGGTCCGCATGGTGGAGATTACGGCCCACTCCCTCTCACCGACAGGAGGCCTAGTTCCCAACAGTGGGAACATTATAGGCCGATTATGATGATTATTATTATTACTATTTGATACATACTAGCAGCTAATTATCTGATTCGTATGCATCAAAATTATGAGGATTATTATAATTTGGATCCGGTTATAAACAACCATGGACACTCTTTTAATTGAGTCCAATTTTATGATCATACATCTGGATAGTTTTTTGATACACTTGGATTTGACGGTAAACTGTGATTTTATCCATGGACTGTCGTTGGGACCCCATCTGTTACAATGCGTAAAGGTTCTTGTAAATTCTACAAGAAACATTAAACATTACGAGAACCCCCTGGGTTCCATAATACATATGTTTACTCACATGACGCTCAGATTCGCTAATGACACTTGAGCTCGGATTTATCAATGCAACCAAATGTTTTTAGAGATATATCTATACATAAAATAAATCTTAATTAATGTTGATTAGTAATTTATAAGCTTTTATGTAATACATTATTATTATCAGACTTAATCATCGATTATAATATTAGATGCGGTTATTCTTGTGCTTAAGATGACATAACTTCCTTACATCCATTTTTTAAGTTTTTATTTTGTCTCGTATTGCAAACAATGATTTCCAAAAGGATCTTTTGAACTTTACCACAATAATTCGTGTCAGTAAGCACTTTTTTATGTGCAAATTAGATAAATCATAATCACAAGCATAATCAGCCTAAGTACAGTGTTTCCTCTGGTGGGACACAGACCTCCTCTCGTCGAGAGGGTGGGGGCAGGCGGGTTGGTAGATGTCTTAATTTTTTTTTACTTTTAGGAAATGCCAGTTTTCTCATGTTTTTTTCCTGCACCGGTTTGAGAGCAGTGGTGATGAAATAATTTACACAAAGTAAGCAAGTTTTAATTGACATTGACTTGCTTATTTTTATTTCACATTGTATTTATGTTTTCATGACATTGTATTTATTTTTATATTGTGATTTGCATTTATTTCGTGTTTCGTAACTTAGTGATTGTAATATGGGAGAACCTGAAATAAATGTTTTTTTTTTAAAAGCTCCTGCCTGGGTTTGATCCCACGCCCTATAACTTGTAAGACCCATTACCACAGGGCCAGCACTGCTCTTCAAAATTTTATCATGAATTGTTTAAAATTCCAAAACGACCCACTTATTAGTACAACTCCTGCCCGACCTTCACTTTCTGAAATAATTTGAAATAAAAACCAGAAGCAGATAAGCAAGTATGAAACATAATTACGTTTGTACATTACAAGAATATTCACAAACATCATATCCGGGGCAAGGACGATCAATTTTTATATTTTCTGTATTCTTTGCATAATAATGTTAAAAGCTAAGAAATAAAATGAAAGTTGGTTTCGCAATCGTATAATAAAATTAAACGATTAACTTAACATTGTATAATTGAAGTTGAAGTCCGCATTGACATAGATTATGTATGTTTGTTATAGCTTATATCGAAAGTAGGTAATATAACGCACACGTAATAAGTTATAAATGCTAAAACAATTGATATAATGTTTGACGGAAATGATTTAATAGCACTCACTCAGCCAGTCTTATTTTTCTGTAAGCTGCGTAATGTTTAGAATTATATTATTGCTGTAAAGCTGAGAAGAAAACTTTTATAAAATGACGGAGTGACAATAAGTTAGCGTATGAAAACTGAATTGTTTTCCTCTTACAGTTATTCAGAAAACCTGCGCATTTTTCCTTACAATTGTTTTTAACCAGGCCTGTATTTGAACCCAGAACTTGAGGCTCATTATACTCAAACCCAAAGGTGATTTTTTCCAGCGATGTTTTTTTATCGGGCAATAAATTTTCAACTCTAGGTGTTGAGACGAGAATTGAGAATTCTATAGAGTGCATCCCAGCGCGTCTTAAAATACACTAATGGATTTTGCACTCTCGTTGGTAGGCAGTGTGCTGAAAATCCAGTACGGGTTAAAAAATGGCCGCGAGAAAATATCACTGGTGGGTCTTAAGACCTTTTATCGCATTCATGTTGGCATAGGTTATGATCACATGAGCTAACAGAAGCTCTAATTTGTCATGTGTATCTTTACGATTAATCTGAAAAACAACCGATTCATCTCCAAATAAAACTGAAAGTGAAGCCAACGATATAAACTAACATTATAACTACAACGAAAACCAAGTAAAGCAAGACTGTCTGTTTAAAATGCAAGTAACAATTAGTTGATTGCCGTACGTAAGAGTCTGATCAAACCACCGCTTAATCGCCTCGGGGTTTCGCAAACACTGCGTTTGATACAGATTTCGTTTCAAAATGGCGTCTTTCGCAACGTTACGCATTGAAAACAATGCATCCTTTGTTTTTTTTTGTGAGTGTGTGTCGATGATTTTAAATTGGTAATGTTGTAGTGACGGGTTTTATGATCATTGTTTTAGAGTTCTGAAATTGTGCGTGGAAATTGACCGGTACGCAGGCTTTTGTTAACGAATTAGTAAGTAGTGTGTGTGTTTTTTGTTTTTACTTATAGAAGATTTTAAGGGCAGATTTACTTTGAAATGATCGTATCACAATCAGCCTATTAAAGTGCCCACTGCTGGAACACAGGCCTCCTCTCTGTAAGAGGGAGTGGGCCATAATCCACCACGCAGGCCCTGTGCGGGTTGGTGGTTACCGTATACCGTTTCATAATTTTATTTTACCTCATCACTGTACAATGCTTTATAAATATTATCATGATTGAAGTCCTCACGTACGAAATACAAGTTTTTGACCCAAAAAACAAAACAAAATGAATAATTGCGTACTTACTTACTTTAGTATTTTTCCCAAAACATTGTTTGTAATCATGCCACGATTGAACTGAATCACAGGCAATTTGCCTACTGATATAATTAATAACTGTGTCAGTGTAAGATTCATATTCTTAACATTACGAAAAACTCACCCTTTTATTAACACGCTTTTATTAGTTTCACCTGTATGTTTGTTTGTTTGTAACCGACTCCTTTGGACTTGATTTTGACCCACTTCAAACGGTCAGATTTCATTTAAACTTTGTAGACTAATCGAGGACCGATGACAATAAAAAAAAAAAAAAACATGCTTTAAAAACCAAACTAAAAAAAACCGGTCAAGTGCGAGTCGAAGTCGTGCGCCGAGGGTTCCGTACCTACCCATTATACCGCCATAATAAAAAAGATATGGGCAAATTTAGATTTTCGCAAAAACTTGTAAGTACCAAAATTTACCTTGATTTTCAAGTTTTCTCGAGAATCTAAATTTGCCCATATCTTTTTATCATGTTGACTCAGGACCTTGATTATTATACACCTATTAAGGAATATAAACCCACAGTATCTGGTATAAATTTCAACTTGCTAGGCCAACCCGTTCCTGAGAAAATCGGTGGTGACACAAGGACAGACAGACAGACAGACAGACAAGAGAGTGATCTTATAAGGGTTCCTTTTTTACCTTTTGAGGTACGGAACCCTAAAAAGTAGAAAATAATTGTAATCTTTCAAATTATTAATGCATCTTTAATTGACTTACCTTTTAATATTTCAATTTGATGACTTTTAGCTTTATGCTTAATTATTAAAATTTTAACAGCGTAGTATAGGTATTGTGATAACATTGTTACAGAGATCGTTGTAAGGACGAAGTGAAGGGGCACTCTCCAAACGTTGGCATTTACCATAAGCATGCGGCTACAGTCGGCAACAAAATAATAAACAGATATGGCCCTTTTCTACGGTATGTATTTAGGCATCAGCAGGCTTAACATGACGCTTTCTATTTCTACGAAGAATAGACAGTGCTTTTTTTCTCCATTTTTGACATCGCACCGTAGATACCCTTCTACAATCTGTCAGTTTGTCTTTCGTTTCTAACGATCTTTGTCTAGGTCCTTTTATATGTAGACTATTTCAGCAGAATATTTCTTCCCAAACTGTCAAAATCACACTGACAACAAACTTTCTACTTGACGGCCACAAAGTTAAAACGATTATCTACAAAATCATTCAATTCGTTTAGAACGCATACCTCTGATAATTAATAGAAGAACATAGCTATCTACTCCTATTGCACGTCATTTAGTCAATAGTCATGTCTATTCTTCCGTCGACAAATCGGTGCTCGTGCTAAGCCTGCAGGTGAGGCATTTAATCAGCATATAATGTTTTTCTCTGTGAGAGGGAGTGGGCCATAATACACCACGCGGGTCTAATGCGGTTTGATGGAGGTACATATTAACATACTCTAATCTGTCTATACTTCTATCATACCTTTCTATCATTAAGCCATGGATATTGTCTAATTTACAATTCTTTTGTGCTTGAGTGTGCCTTCACACAAACCTTATAACCACTAGAGAGTACGTAATAAGGCTGCTACCACAACGTAACACACTTCCAATCAGTTTTCATTGTTTCGTAATTTAATAAACATAAGATTAGGGCGTATATACATAACATCTCGCTTGTATACCCAGAAGGGTTAGGCAAAACTGCAGCTATCTATACTCCATTTGAAATAAGATTAGACATTTAACTAAACCATTTTTACAGTCCGATCAACCGATTTTGACTTCAACTTTGAGCTTCAACTTTCCAACTGGTCGACTTTTTGACAATTCAATAGTGCCTGTAAATGGTTTAATTGAAGTAAATGCTTTGAGTTGAGTTTGAGTTTAGATCATGGCGTTTATATTGTACTAACTTTTGCCAGCGGTTTCGCCCGCGCGGAACTTTCATCCCCTATTTAACTCCCTTAGGGGTTGAATTTTGACAAATCCTTCGTTATTCCTTGTCTACATCATAAAGGAAACCTCTGTGCAAAATTTCAACTTTCTAGGTCCAAGGGTTTGGGCTGGGCGTTGATGAGTCAGTCAGTCAGGACCTTTCTTTTTATTAATATAGATTTTGGCCTGAAATCGATTGTCAACTCGGGCAGTCTTATTGGATTTTAAATAAAAAATTGTCATTATTAGCCCGAAATCTGGATTTGGGACCGGTAGCAATAGACTCGCCCACAGGACTACCCCTACATAGGACTTGAACATAACTAGCGAGTACGGTATTATGAGTACGCCCTACCCTTCGAGGATTACAGGTGTAAAGTGGCATAATCATGCATAATCAACCTATAATGTTCCCACAGCTGGGACACAGGCCTCCTCTCGGTGAGAGGGACTAGGGCGTAATTCACCACGCAGGCCCAGTGCGTTATAGTGGATAAGTGTGATGTTATGTTATATTATTACGTAGAGAAGTAATTGCGTCCTATCCAAAGTAATTCGTGACGGTAAGTCGTGTCTGTTTCCGTGTGTCCCAAAATGGAGGCAAACGTACGGCATAACGTAAACGTTTATGACATGACTTTCATTTTTTTATTCTTATTGTAATAATTACCTTCATGTGAGCACATTTATTTAACAATTAAATGTTTATATGCGTCAGTAAACTTTTTGCTCTTAATTTCTGAGAAGGACTTCAATGTTGGAAGGTTTTTAATCACAACAAATAACTGATGAACAGCAAAAATATAGTTTTCTGACATATCTTTTCTATGTGAACTAATAGAAGGAATACGTTATATTTTGCCTATAAATTGTTGCGAAACTGTCATGACGTTCATGATCTTCATTAATAAACGATACTCACATAAAAATAAAACTAGAAATAAATTCAACCTTATTCAACGCTTAAACCACAGCTACCCATTTAAAACCTAACAAATCATGTTTTAAATTAATAGCTGTTAAACATGACGCATCCTATTTATAAGATAAATTGCAACCAAGATGATGAATGGTCGCTGATCTTGAACTGAGCGATGCAATGCGCCTTGAATCTTGCATCCATCTTGCATCACTTGGGAACATTGTAGCTGTATTACTAGTCATTAATTTAAATAATGTGCATGCAATTTGTGTGTAATTAAAACAAATGCTTGATACGCGTGGTGGAGCGCGTTGATGTCTTTTGTTCTGCGTTTGCGCTAATCATGAGTATTGGATTTGTGTCGTTCTCACAACATAACACCTATATTTTCCATAGGGTAAGACAGAGGTGTTTCATACTACACCCACATTTTGCCAGTTATGTTTAAGTCCTATTGCCAACAACCGGACGATGCTACTGACAAATTCCAAAAAGAAAATCACTATAACACTTTTCCCGACCTGTGAATGGAATACTATTGCCAAAATGATAATGTACACTACCTAACGTTGTCATCATAATTAAAAGCAAATATTGCTTAGTACTTATTAAGTACTAAGCAATCTATAGAACGAGTCTATAGCCTTACCAGTGCACAAATCTAGATACCGCCGAAAATCTTGCCACACTTGGCTCGACTGGAGCATCAAACCCAGGCTTCATTCTCCTAGCGTGGAGTTCTTAAGCAAAATGTTTCCTTTGCGTCTTATTCCTTTTTTTACACGCTTTATATAAGCTTCACTTGTTTGTTTGTTGTTTGTATGTAACCGAATCCTTAGAGCGCGATTTTGACCCACTTTAAACGGTCAGATTTAATTGAAACTTTGTAAACATAGCCGAGGACTGATGACAATTCGATATTTTTTTAAAAAATTGAGAAAAATGAAAAAAAGGAAACAGAAAACACGTTTTTGTAGTTAGCAGAACTAAAAAATAGAAAATAAATAATAGTTTAAAAAACTAAAAAACACTTTTAATTGAATTAAATTATTTTCTCCTTTTTTGGTTTGGTTTTTAAAGCGTATTTTTTAGTTTTTTAAACTATTATTTATGTTCCTTGTTAACGTAGGTACTAATGTAGACTTCAAGGAATTGTAAAATACTGTTTTTTCGGTACAATAAACTTTACGTTATCTTATCTTATTCTCAGTAGTGGCACATCTGACCACTAGACCAACGAGGCTGTCTTATGTGTCGATCTCGTTAGTAGACAATCATGAAAGCAAAGCTTTCTTTGATATACTATACCTATATATACGTAAACTTCATAATATACCTGTACATAATTATACATATATATATAGATAATTATACACCCAATTATACATCTAATAACTTTATAATAATAATGAATTGAATTGCTTGAATTTGTACGTCTCTTCCTCTCTCCTTATTTTGCTATGCCCGACAGGGCCCATATTGATCTCACTGTTTATACCATCTATTTAATACATATGGAATGCAATAAAGAATAAAAAAAACAAAAGAAAGAAAGGAAAAATAAAGTTGTTTTGTAACGTAATTACAATATACGAAAGTTAAAGATTATTTCGTTTCTAATAGATCCAAAATTCATTAGAAACATCAAGGTCGCTGTGCTCTAGTAATAGAGCAATGGACGGACGTTGATTATTTAATTTTCTGTTATGTAATAATGTAATGTAATATGTTATGTGGCCTTTATTTATTTATTTTTAACACTATCTGACAACGAGTCAGAAGGAGTATGTCAGGATCGTAGCAGGTGGCGCTTTGTTTTGCCCACCCCCATGGGTTTATATTTTTTTGATTTAAAGATTTCATTCCTGATACTGCTGTTGGCAAAATTACAAAACTAATGTTAGCAAAATATTTCATAAAACAGAAATCAAGATATAAATGCCTTGTAAATAAAATAAACTAGCTAATTATTTCAATTACAACCTAAGCATCCTCAGTGTAAGCCATTTCTCAAGAATTAGAATCAATTTTAATTTTATCTAGCTTGTAGTTTTAATACTTCAACCATTCCTCGGAAAATAACTCATAATGATCCGATCAAACGTTCTATAACTACTTACAATGATTGGCAAAAGATACGAAAAGCAAATAAATGACTTATAAATTCATATTGATGCCAAAAAAATACTTGACTTTTCAATAGTCAGATAACTTTTAACTGAGGACAAAATATTGCGGTTTGACAACTTTTGTATAGAAAATATGTCACACCGTCAGATTTATTCTTCAGAAAAAAATGTATCACTTTATTGCAGTACCTAGTTCTTTCCTCACGTTTAAAATCTAGCAATAAATCGTTTGTAGTTGCAGCTCATTGGTTAGATAGAGTTATTAATGATCATCACGTAAATATCGGAAAACAGTGTGTGTATCGATCTGAAAAGTCGGAAGAACACGATTCATTGCAGTGTGCGTAGAGTAAGTTATATATAATTGAGTGTTTGTTTTACAATGGTTTTGAAAACGTGCGAGGTTGGATTTAGATTTGTAAAACCTATGTGCCTTATAATATGGTAAACACTTACCTAGGGTAAGGTCATTATTCTATCCCTATCATATTATCAACCAATGGATAAACTAAACTGATATTATAACAATGTATTTGTTTGTTTGTAAGAGATATAATCTCTAGAAGTACTGATACAATTACAAAAAATTAAAACTTTTATTGATTTCCACATAATAGGCATAACGGATAGTCCTCTATGCAGGGCTTGCCTGGAGGTTGAGGAAACCGTTACGCATGTGCTATTTAAATGCACAGGCCTCACCCAGATTAGGACAGAAACCCTCGGGGCACCCAGATCTTACACAGGTGTTCTTAACAGACCAGGAGACATAATCAACTTCTGAAGGGTGGTGGTCCACCAGAAGGACCAAGTGCGGAAACCAAACCCTGTAACATAGAACAAAGATCTTTTACTGATAGAAAGATACACTATTGCTGAGTGCCCTATGATGTTTTATGGTATAATTCCACCTCTGCAAAGTCATAGTTTAGCACAATCTGCCTGTAATATCCCCAATCCTGGAACTGTGAGAGGGAGTGGGCCGTAATTCACCACGCGGGCCCAGTATGGGCTGGTAGATGTCACATGTCTTCAACGACAAAGGTGGTGGACTAATTCTGTTATGTTTATTTACTCTACCTGTAAGTAGATAAGTATGAGAAATAGAAAGTAATGCTTTACTGGCAAAAGTCAAGAAGTACCTGTTTACGAGTTCTGCATCGAAAAACAATCGATGAAACTACCAAGTTTTTATAAGCAACACCACCAGCCGTCTTTTCTAATTTATATAGGTCCAACCTTTTAGGGGAAGTTTAGTGACATACACATATACAGAAGAATACGTGATATATATGTAAATATATATAGATTACAAGAAAACCCTATCACTCAGTATTTTCAAACCACAAACATCCTAACAATATCGTCTTCCATTCATATAAGAGCTAAAAACACTCTTTAGTTGCCTTGCAGTCAACCAATCTGACCTCGCATACATATTGAGCAATCTAATTCACATTATGCGAGCATAGATAGTGATTCCTGACGTATCATCAATAGACCGAGATATAATTGATAGCAAGTATCTCAGGCATACTTTATCGTATTCATGGATACAAAAGTTATTGAACAGGCATTGAAAGATTCGTAGAAAAGAAAAAAGTACGCAATAAGTAAAATAGGTGCCTACCCACAAAGCTGTCTGTATTTTTGTACTGAACCCTACATAAGACTATACTGTAGTCTTAGATTGGCTAGGCTTTAGTAGTTACCAGCATTCAAAATTTCGGATTGTGTTATCATTGTCCTAACATAGCGAATAGTATTTGAAAATTGAGGAGAGTCTGCTAGAATTTTCAGGATAATTTCACACAAAAAGATACCGTATTTTCCAGCAAGACATTTTCACAGCTTGTTGACTTTTGGTATAGAGAATTATATAGACGTTATGTTTGTCATCTACACATCAATACACACAACCTTTTATAATACAGATACGCTGCGTTCGAACAAAAATCTCGTTGATCTCGTACCTAAGTACAGGTAGCGATTGAGCAACCCAATTCACATTGTACAACACGTAACCCAGGTTGCGGGCTATTAAAATCTAAGCCCGGTTGCTGTAATGCGTTAGCAACCGCTAATTGATAAGTAGTAGTAAAGTGGTGAGTTGAGTAGGTAGTGTAGGTACTTACTTATGAGTTTGTGGGTTGTGGGGCTTGTGGTTCAATAGTGGGGTGGTTTGTGTACTGACTGTTTGAGTTTGAATGTATCTGTGGTTGTCAGAAGTAATGCTGGCTAGGTATGGAAAAAAATTGTAGAATGTTACAACAAGTTAGTTTATTTTATTCGGGAAACTTACAGCTAACATAAACAGTGTTATGAAACAATATGAAACTGAAGGCGATATAGTTTCCACTGATAAACAGTTAACTTGGAAAAAAATTATACACAATCAACTAATACAAATAAAAAATCATTTATGTAGGTACCTAGAACAAACAATTACTTTTCCGTGAAGAAGCCTTCCACTAACAAATGCTTATAGGACAACTACAGTCTAGGAAGAAATTAGCTTTATGCTTACGTCATACCACTCATAATCTAAAGTATTTTTAATTGAGCTAAACTACAAAAGCATTTTTTTTATTAAGCTGTGTCTACTTTTGGGCAATGTCTCTTTTCAATGTCCGTTTCTTCCGATTTGTCGATGGTGTTCTGTCAGACGTTCAGTGAGTGACAATATTTGCCCATTTGGCTGTAACATTCGCGTGTCGTGATGTGGCAGGTAGCAGCGGCGAGGTATCAATTTTTCTAAGAGAAAAGCCGGCGCGAAGCTGGCTTTAACTTACTGACTTATCAAAAAATAATACTTTATCATTCTAAAATTAGTATAAAGAATTAAACACAATAAAATTGAACAGCTTAAAACCAAATAAATGTGCAATATTCCTGCATCTCGTTCTCGCAGTCGCATTTTTTCTATATCCGTCTCTATCGTAACCGGTTGTACAGCGGCTTGCTCTCGTGCATATCAAGGGGTGCCAAATAAAGTGACATCATTACGGGATCGCTTTGTATGAATTGTTAGTTCCTTTTATGACGTTTTGGCGTCGGGTTAATTTAGAACATTTTTTTGTTGTTGTAGTAATACAAACCTAAAAATAAGCGATTGTGTAACTATATTTTTTGGCAATAGTAAACACTATTGACGTGCCATTTTTCAAAGAGAACGGGAAGCCGGTAGGAATCGTGTTATATGGTGCTTTCGCCACTGGTAGGTAGCCAATACTACTAAACGTAATAGATATGGTAAAAACCAGTCATAAACTTTTTATTCATTCATTTCATTACCATCAACCAATGCATTCATCATAACTAGATACACATCATCATCATCTGCCTAGCCTTTTCCCAACTATCTTGGGGTCAACCGGCTTTCAGTTTAACCGGATGCAGCTGAATACCAGTATTTTGCATGGAGCAACTGCCTATGTAACCTCTACAACCCAGTTACTGGGTATAACCCCTTGATAAGACTAGTTGTCAGACTTTAGGGCTTCTGAGGACCCTTAGCGACTGCCAAAGATCTACGATTTAATGTTTATAACTACAAATATCTAACTTAAAATCGTAGATCTTTGGCAGTCGCTGAGGACCCTTAGCGACTGCCAAAGATCTACGATTTAATGTTTATAACTACAAATATCTAACTTAAAATCACAACAATAATTAATAACGCTTTGTCATCACAATTTTACAATTACCAGACTAAAAACCAACCTCGATCAATCTTTCAACGACTAACAATAGTCTTCATCTACACAATTATGTAAACCCAATAGACTTCTTACTGCGTCCCATAAAAAGGCCACTTTCATTGTTCATCCGTATCCGACACATGTTTCTTATGTGTTACGTTTTATTATGAAGTGAGAAGAATAACTAATGCTGAGCTAAGTATGCAAACAAAGCTATCGCATTCAGTGTTAGGCAAAAACGAAGAGTCACGCTTGTGTTAAGTGAAGGGAGGTGGTAGAAGTTAAGTTGTGTTTGGTATCAAGTGTATAAAATGTATTCTGAAATATGCCAGGGGATTTTTATTATCTTGTGTTTTCTTTTACATAATTTAGAATGAAGGAAAGAAAACATGAAGAATGAAGGTGGGTAGCCTCAATAATATAACGGCAACGATGCAGCCGATGAACTAGCCAGAAGGGGATCGAGCATGTCACAAGTGGAACCTGAATCGATCGCGCCACTCCACTTCGGGCACCGACGCTTTCTGGTAAGGAAACGAACCAGGGATTAACACCACTAGTTATAGTTGGACCAAGGTGAGTGCAGGCAGGCTAAGAAGGCACTTCCTACTTGACGAAACAGGTTCTCCATCTAACTAAACAACAGCAGCGTACAGTTACAGCAGCTATAATTGGCTATGGGTCATTCAATAAACACCTCTTTGTGATAGATAGTCCGCTGTGTAGATGACGAGACAGTAGCGCATTTGCTGCTAAACTGCCCGGTGGTCACCATGTACAGGATAAATTACTTCGGTAACCCAAGTATCCTACGTGAGATTGTCAAAGAAGTTGCTGGCCTTCCGCGAGGAGCCGGTATGGATCGAATAACCGATTTACTCACCCGTACGCAAAATACGCGCTTTGACGTGGAGTTGCAGACACCAGCCCGTATTTACCTATTACCTACATGACGAATGAAAACTATGATTAGTATTCCTCCGGAAATCCAATGACTCGTGAGGGCTGATTAGAAGCCTGACTTACACCTCGCACCTTCGCATGAGATGGATAGGTATTAACATAATATACTTACACATCACACATCTCTGCGTTCATCTACGATTAACTCTCATTCTTATATAGCAAGGAGTAGACCCTAAACTCGAGAAGCCCACAGAACAGTCAACTTAGGGGAGTTGGTCTACGCCTACTAAACTGCGTATGAAATCTTGCAACACGGATCGGTAAGTTGGTAGGTAGGAATTCTGCGTACGCTTTGCTCGCAAATTGAAACAGACAGTGCAAGTCGGGCACTAAAATATGAAGCGCATTTCTCATATCAACCAAGAGGCAATAATACCCAGAGCCCAGAGGTTTTTTGCGTAAGCAAAAATGCTCGGCTAAAAGTTTGATGGTGTGGCATGATGAAAAAACACCGAAAATATATTTAAAAGTTTTGGATAGAAGCCGCGTCGGTAGTGACCACCTCAGGAATCTCCACTTTCAGATTTCGGAAATGGACCAACAATCTGTGTGCCATATTACATCCAAATTCGTTCAGCCGTTTTAGCGTGAAAGCGTAAACAAACAAACTCACTTCCGCGTTTATAATAATAATTATGATTCCTGGCAGTAAATATGTGTATTAGGTGCGTAGCGCGTGCCAATGTTTTATGATGAATGCAGCGTAGGGCGTAAATCGAGCTATTTCTTCAAAACCGTTGCACATTATGATGCACAAACTGGCTTCGCTTTATAAAGTTTACATAATGAAAGTGTGACCTCTATGACCTTGACACTGATGATCTTGGCTCGGGAAATGGTACCTAGAGAATTAGTATTTAGGTTGGTTCTGTAAGATATGTAGGTACACATATACTGGAAATGTATAGCTTGATGTGTAGCCGTGTGTACATAAGAAATTCGGTACAATGAATCCGTACTTTTACGCAACATGAAATCCAAAGATGTCCGGCATACGGATTTTCGTTCTAGAAAGGTATCTATTCTAATTTGGCTTCAGAGGATAACTAAACATTAAAAATTTAGTTAGTTGTCTGAATCAGATTGCTTATTACAGTAATTACACACTTTATAACGTGTAATCTTCACACAAAGCCCTCGGTGCGTAGAGATATTTCCTCTTACAACAGCGACCGGCGCAGGCGCCCGCGGGGTCTTCCCTAGATGTCATCAACGGAAGTAACGGCTTTAGCAACATCCACATCGTTTAATAGACGCGTGATAATTTGTACCAATGTTAAAGTTAAAGTATTTGTTAACTTGTTAGTGAAAATTTATCTAGAAGCACTCACGACAATTCAACTTTATGCATTTCCATGCATACCTAAGTAAGTACCTACGGTAGAGAACGCACGTCAGGTCTGGTAACAAAACCAGTATACCTTAGCCGTGACCTTAGCTAGGTTACTTTGTTTTTCTTAACACATCGATGGAAAAAATAACAGGAAAAAAAGTTTTTTGTTCTTTGCCCAAAATTCAGCAACGCGATTACCGTTCACTGACGCAGCCATTAGGTCCTCACCTGTGCAGGTAACAGGTATTCTATTGAAACTCCATAATATTTTAGGCCAGCACAACGTCAAAGTTTTATTACTGAGGTGCTGCATGTAAAAGGGCTAGTCACAGAACAGAGGAAAGAGCTCTGTTCTGTGGGGCTAGTAGAGTAGTATTTTCCAATCATACTTTACCTGCTTACAAAACATGATCAATTTGGGATACCTAATACAGTAAAACAGGCACAGGCTGGCGAATACTTTAATCACATTCAAACAGTCAACCAAATTTAGACATGGAATAGCAGAAAAAGCAATAGGGTGAGATTTAGCTAATAAGCGAAAGGTGGAAAATTAAAATATACTCTCAAAGTTTCACAACAAATGTGTTGTATTACTAGATCCAGGACAGAGAGCCCCTAAAGCTTCTATAGCGCCTACCTAGATTCTAAGATACCTACCTACTTTTATTGTTAGTACATAAACCAGAACGTACGGTTGATCGTCTAACAAGCAGTTAGCAAGTGATCAGTGCATTCCAATCGGTTACAGCATTTCTGCCAAGTTAATGACAAAGTTGCGCTGTAACGGTACCTACTTCGGAAGATAACTACGTATTAACAACTTACTTAGGTTTACGCATAAAGATAGAGATTATACGTAAATTTAATGGAAATAAAGCCATATAGATTGGTAAAAAGCAAGTAAGTATAAAATTAACTTTATTAATGTTTAACTTCAGCCTTCTGGGTCTGCACAGATATAAATAGGTATGTACTAAACTTTAGTACATAAACTTTAGTAAAATACTTTTAGATTACCGCACACACTTTAGTAACTAAAGTGTGTGCGGTAATCTAAAAGTATTTTACTATTTAATAAGATATTATATTCTAACGGCCTTATTCATAAAAAGTTATCGAGCAACACATTAAACATCTAAACAGTTACTAAAGTCTGGTTTTCAAAGAGAAACCAGACTTTAGCAACTGTTTAGATGTTCGATAACTTTTTATGAATAACACCGTTAGGCGGGTGTTAAATGTTAATGATGGTGCCTAAAATACACTCCAGGTAAGTAAGCAGGATCTGTACTGTAAAACCTTATTGCTTCAAGTATGGGGACGAAGAAAAAGTGTTGCCATTACGCCAAGTAAAGGTAGATGTTGGAATAGGTAACACAGCCACAAATTAACAGCCTAAATGCAGCTTCTCGGCGTGTTTTCCTTGGCATGAATTTTGACAAGATGAAAGTCATGTAGGTACAGACGCCAGCACGAATCAAGCTACCCCAATCTGTCAAATTTCTTTGATAGAATTTCAAATTTATTACAAATAGATAAGGTTCATATTCAATTGGGAAAATTTGACAGTTTGGGGTAGCTTGATGTGCTGGCGTCTGTACATTTTACACGTTTTGACTGCCCAATTCACATCGAAGTTGTGTGTGAAGGAGTGTTTCTACGTAGGGCAAGTCATCCAGTTAGGTGAACACAAATTTGAGAAAGAATTCGACGGATGGATCCAGAACCCCCGATTCATCCATAGGATGCAGACCCTCCAGAACCGATTCCTCCGGCAAGCCACAGGCGCCCCATGGTTCGTTCTGAACGAGATCCTCCATCTCGATCTGAAAATCCCCACGGTCAGTCAGTTCTTGAAACGCAACACGAAGCGTTTCTTCGATAAAGCCGACAAACACCGCAATCCCTTGATTGTGAAAGCCGCCACTTATGTCCCCAGTAGGATTAGCTCTGTCCGACGGCCAAAACATGTCCTCACCGACCCAGACGACTCAATTACGCTCCTTCAGGAAAGCAATAGGGCCACCAGTACAGTTCGCACACACCGCACACAACCGTCATTCCGACCTCGCCACCGAGGTCCTCGCGCCCCGCGAAGACCCCGAGTAACGGCGCATAACGCCGTGACCCCCGACCGACCCTTGCTCGTTAAAGCGCCAGCCCGCGCCGCTGCTGAGCCAGTAGCTTTAAATTCCCCGTCTAATAATAATAATGCCAATATTTAGATCCAGCCTGTCCCCACTAGCTGTCCCCCTAACAGTGACGCCCTCAGCCGAGGTTCGTACCCCACAGGGGGTGCCCTCAGCGTGCAGTCGCTTAGTATGTAAGTTTTTAGTTTTTAAGCCCTGGCTGGAGGCGTTAAATTAACTCTTAATGGCAGCCCCAGGAAAGCCCGGTTAAGCAGTCACGGCCTCTCAAGGTCAATTGCGAGATGCCCGACAAAAAAAAAAGATGGATCCAGTTAGTTGGGTTTGGTTGCAACGAATCTCTACCCGCGTTCGATCCGTAAACGTCGATTCCGTACGATAACGATTGCATATCGACCAATATCCATCTTATTCAACAGGTTTACTTAATACAGCCGGTCTTTTAATTATATTGATCAGTATCAGAGGAAGTTTGTTAGCTTTGTAATTAATTTAATTAATTAACAATGGCGTGCATACGTAATAGAGCAATACACCGCACCGCGGGGCCACAATGCAATAGTAAGTAGGTACACTATCCCATTTGCCAATCAAAATTCTACTACCTATTAAAGTTCAGTTCAATTCTGTTGAGTACTATTTTTATTTTATTTTAGACTAGCATTTGCACGCGTTTTCGCCCGCGTGGATTGGAAATTATCTCACAGGAACGTACTACCGGAATAAAAAGTATCCTTTGTCCTAACCTGGCTTAAACTGGTCATGGTCTTTGCCGTTAAGGCGTGAAAAGGTAACAGCCAAAGTTGATTCCGCATTTTATGAAATAAGGTTTTGCCCGCGACTTCGTCTGCGTGGACTTCAGAAATTGATAGACGACAGTTTACGATTTTTCTTCCCTGCCAGTACATGTAGGCTACATGTACTGGCAGGGAAGAAAAATCGTAAACTGTCGTCTATGAACTAACCTACATGATGTAGGTTAGTTTTGGGCATTTGATACCTAGCTCAGCCGTTGTTGAGTGATTGATTAATAAACATCCAAACATTTTATCATTAAAAAAATCACATTAAGGATAGATACTAGACAGGATCAAAAACATCATTTGAAATTTCCATCACTAACATGCTAGGTTTGCATATAAAAACTTTCATCCCGTATCGTCATCATCATTTCAGCCGAAAGACGTTCACTGGTGCCCATAAGCCTCCTCCAAGCTCCGCTACTTCGACCGGTTCTGTGCTTTCCGCATCCAGAGGGAAGCATCTATCCCGTATCCCCTTTAGGATTATTTTAGAGACAAAAAGTAGCCTGTTGCCTTACCCAGGATGCGATCTATCTCCTTGCAAAATTTTATCGAAATCCGAATTATTGAAATATTGAATTTATATTAATAGTATGGATCATATATGCTAATACATATACTTGTTCAGTCAGGGAACGAAATTGTTTATCAAATTGACTACGAACTTAAATTATCCGTTTTATTACCATTGGTATTGACAGCTGTACGAAATAGCTATGACACTGACATACCTAATTAACATAGATGTCTGTAAAAACAACTAATTTCCATGACCGTATACGCTACATTATGAGTTAGGTAGTAATTTAAAAAAAAACTTTAACTTTATAATGTCAATTCTAATGAGTATTTGGGGGCGTAGGTGAAAGGTATTCTACCTGTGTCCTCTTAAGTTGTTTGGGGGTGAGGTTGTGGTCGAAGAACGGAAGTGAAACTCCAACTTGATGTTGGTCTTTTTTTTTGCGGGTTGGGAATCATCAAATAACTTCTCCCGCTCCGGGTGGAGCAGGAGGGCTTGTCAGACTTTTACTGACTAAAACCCGCCCGTGTTCCCTCAGTTGCCAGGGGCCACGGTATCTCTTTCTAACATCCCGCACCCCTGGCAGACCTATGATTATATATTGTCACATACGTCTTATAGTTTAGAATTAGAGACGTACGCACGTTAGCACAGTTATAAAACTAATTAATCTAGTCCGTGTCCCGTGACGGTTGACAACCAAGCTCGGCTCTGAGCCTCGGACGCTAAGGGTAGCGTCCCGGATCGTAGCTTAGTGTTGCCACTTAACAAACTAACTCAAAAACTCATACAAACTAAACATAGTACAGGCGACGCCGACGCCACGTAATAGGGTGCAATCACAAATGCACAATACGTGACGCCACACCACTCCCCCACGGAGAAGGATGAACCGATTTATTAGAAATCGTAGAAATCCTTGAACTTAACTGGTCTACCGGACCAAGTGGTATATGGCAGTATATTTTTTCTTTATTTGGAGGAACAAACAATTACACATTACAAACACACATTTTTTTTTTTTTTTTCTCTTTTTGGCTTTGCACTATTCGTGCTTATTGCCACTAACAATAATTTATTTGATAACAAAACGTAAGAATCAAGTACTCTCGAAATTATAAAATATTACAACGGGAAATTTGGAAATGGAAAGGAGATTAGTTGATAATACATAAAAATAAAAAATTATAATAAGTTAGCAGTAGGGAATTATAATACAACAGAAAATAATTGTAACCAATTAACGACACCAAGAGGCCTAACAAAAAGGCCGACTCGGAGCGATAACTAAGAACTACATGGTAAAAGTACTTATATACAGTTTATAAATAATAAATGTTTAAATAGCTATATCATTATTTACAAGGAAAAGAGCTATGGTTTTATAAATATCTACATTAAAATTAAATAAAATACATGAGATAGAAGTGGGCAAAGGGACTCCGAGGGAAACAAGACTTTGGAAAAGTGAGGAGTGGTCATAAAGGGGGCAGGAAAAAATAACGTGGTTCAGATCTCCCACTTCAGCGCCACATTCACACGTAGGGTTTTGCACAATGCCAAGCCGGGCAAGATGAGCAGGAGTGCACACGTGACCCAATCGCATACGTATTGGGCACGCCACGATAGCGGC
Organism: Antitype chi; assembly: GCA_947359405.1. Classification (NCBI taxonomy): domain Eukaryota; kingdom Metazoa; phylum Arthropoda; class Insecta; order Lepidoptera; family Noctuidae; genus Antitype; species Antitype chi. The sequence continues at coordinate 13,974,563 of OX375819.1, read as the reverse complement.
GGTAAGTCCCCTCTTTGAGGAGTGGCTTGAGAGGCGGCATGGCGTCCTCACCTTCCGCCTGACGCAGGTCCTCACCGGACACGGTTGTTTCGGGAGGTTCCTGTTTCGCATAAGGCGGGAGGAAACGCCCGGGTGTTTCCATTGCGAAGATCGCCCTGAGGACACGGTGGAGCATACGGTGGCGGTCTGCCCGGCTTGGGCGGAGCACCGCCGTGTCCTCGAGGAGGCGATCGGCGGCGGCGATCTCTCGCGTCCGGCCCTGGTTCAGGCCATGGTACGGAGCGAGAGTGAATGGTTAGCCGTCACCTCCTTCTGCGAAGCAGTAATGCTCGCGAAGAGGGAGGCGGCGCACGTGAGGGAGAGGCAGTATATGCGCCCTCACGGCCGTAGTCGCCGCGGGAGACGCCCTGGGCGTCGGGAATCCCAGGCTGATTCCCGGCCACCGTAGGCGCGGGCTTGCGGACGGCGAGTAATGGGTAGCTCGCTGTCCGGTAAGGACCAAGCCCGGGTCGACGGCGCGTTGTGTTCCACGCGCGCCTCAAAGAGATGTCAGCACCAAATGGGGGGGTCCGCAAGGGCCGATGCCTGCTAGGGGTGCGGGTTGTTCGAAAGAGATACCGCGGCCCCTAGCACACAGGCAACTGAGGGAACACAGGTGGGTTTTAGTCAGTAAAAGTCTGACACGCCCTCCCGCTCCACCCAGTGCGGGAGAAGTTATTTGATGATTTCCCACCCAAAAAAAAAAAAAAAAAAAAAATCGCATACGTATGAATATTGTAGTAATCTTTTTGCTTAGCTTGTACTTGCTAAACCAAGGTTTAACAAAAATAGATGGCTGAATATTACGATAAAATTTCCCTTTCACTGATTGCCCGGACCAAAGCTGACCCCAGGATTCCTGTAGATAAACTTTGGGCAGAGCTGCCAGATCTTGGGTGTTATTTTTATACGGAAAAACATCTCCACACAATACGGCATCATTAGCTAACTGGTCAGCTCTCTCATTACCTAAAATGCCACAATGAGAGGGTATCCACGCAAAATGCACTGAATACCCCTTAATAGAACACCTATAAAGGAGTTCACGTGTTTGAAATGTAATATAAGAGTTATGAGAATAGAAAGGGAATCTGGCCAAAGATTGTAAAGCACTCCTTGCATCAGTTAATATGAGTGAATTCCGTAAGCCCATCATAAGTATATATTCGACAGCTTTGAATAGACCGTAACATTCTCCCGTAAATACAGATGATTCGGGCGGGAGCTTTATTTTTTGGACGATATTATATTGGGAGTGGTATACACCTACTCCCACCACAGACATATAAAATAGTAGCAGACCAAACATTAATCCATAGTCGATGGATTTGATTCTCTATCCTTTTTTTGCTAAGCGACAAGTCGTAAGCTGTATCTCGTTCTGTCACCTGTTGTCACACTGACTCACACATAGACAAAATTTGAAGCGTAGCCCGTCTGTCCCGCGCCGCCATATTGATAAGCAGATTTATCCTCAATCGCGTTCTATGTTTCAACCGCGAAATATTACTTAAAAAATTAATTGTTTGGGACAATTACACAAAAATAAAATGGTAAAGTGCTGTGCGTACCAGTGTGACAGTGCTAGCTACCACAAAACACCTGGATTGACCTTTCATCGGTAAGTTTTTGTATTATGCTGTGAAGTCAGGGACGGATTTGGCAACAAAGACGATTTTTTTTATTGTATGGAAAATATTTACCTATCATGGAATTATCAAATAGAGACTCGGTTTACTCTACGATATTTAAAATTTTTTTGGTGACATAGTTTGAAAATACTGCAGAGTCCAGATTGACAGTGTATATAGAATCGCTCCGGCCCGGCGCGTACACATGTGATACGTTACAATAGAAAATCAATTGTGTCTCATTAGCCGGTTATGTTACCCTGTCTGTGTGATGGATAACATGAACGATGGTGGACATAAATCGATATAGGCTACTCACATAATTTTAACATTTCATTCAGCAGGTAATAATTGAGCTTACTAATATTTTTCCAGGTTTCCAAAGGATGTAAGTTTACGGAATGCATGGATTTAAAAACATGAAACTCCAGGATTGAAACTGAACCTCAAATGGCGCAAATATTCCAATCTTATTGGAACCTATAATATGTTCGAGCTGTTTGGGGTTGAAACTCTAGGACCATGGGGTCCGAGTGGCAACTTAGTTTTCCGAGACATTTCCAAGCGGTTGATCGACTCTTCACGTGACCAAAGGGCTGGCCTATTTTTCAGCCAAAGAATCAGCATTGCCATACCACGTGGCAATGCTGCCAGCCTTTGTTGGTCACTTTTCCCATCGACAACGATGCGGCCGTATTATTTGATGCCCTATGATTATTTTTTTTTTATACCTGTACATATTATTATTTTAGGACCAGTAGTTTTTAAATTATGAAAATAAAGAACATTACTTGTCGTTGTGATCTTGTTCTCGTACCAAACTGTAATAATCTCTGTATAGGCTTTTACTTTCGTTCGTTTTAAATTTTGTATGTACATATGTATTTATGTATCTATTATTTAGGATATGTATATATCTATGTATCTATTTTAGAATATTGTAAACACATTATTTGCACCAACAACGTCACCATTTTATGTCCAGGCTAATCACTGTCCATTCCATGGTTGCCTGGATGAGATCGCGGAAAGCGATAAGGCCGCCTATGTGTATTTTTTTGTTTATTGTATTTTTGTAGTGTACAATAAAGAATATATAAATAAATAAAGTTTAAAAAAAGTAAAAAATAAATTATGTAAATATTAATTAAATTCATTGTTTTATTTCAAAATTCCTGATATATTTATAAGCTAGCTTTCAGGCATACCAACACCTTAGCTCTAGGTCCCACCAAGCTGGGCATGCGGGTTAATGACTGCAGGGAGAGTTCTTTTATCCGATACTGATGCCCGTCAACGGTCTGTGTATAAATATACAGTTAAAAGGAGGTGAAAGGACTGCCGCCCACCGTCCTCTTAAAATATTACCTTAGTCGCCTTTTACAGTGACCACGGGAACAGATGGGTGGTTATATTCGTTAAGACTTTATTGATAAGTAATCTACACTTCATTTACCCAGAGAATATTGATTTTCGCAGATTTTCGGTAAGATTTATCGGTCGTTTCAATATCGCTATATAATACCGGCAACCGGCCCTAGTCCGGCCCTGTATCGACATATTTTCTATGTGTGCGTAATGGGTACGCAATTTTTACCGAATGTTTGGTCTGCTACTGTTTTATATGTCTGTGACTCCCACACATGAGTCTCTTCCATGCTTCGAGGCATCTGTAAACAAGAGCTGATAGCCCTTCCAGTCTCTATCCATGGTGAAGTTGAAGTTATGGTTATGACATACGTCATCTCTGTAAATGCTAAGGTTATAATGTATATTTGGTAACATAATTAATGAACTATAATTACAGTGAAATATAGGAAGAAATTCAGATTGGTGACAAGGAGCTTCAATTAAATTGTATTTTCTAAAGCTTTTAACTAAACACGGAGTAGCTTTGTGCCTCCAGTAAGTGGATGAAATTACTTCTTCAGAGAGAGTGGAAAGTTTATTTCGCAAAGGATGATATGTAAATTGAAGACACCGAGCCATAAATCTATTAGCTAAAAATTGACGTCGCAAATGAAGTGGAGGGTCTCCACATTCCACCTGAAGACAATTAATAGGACTGCTTTTCATTGCGCCAGAAACCACTCTAAGTGCCTTGGACTGAACACTGTCCAGTTTTTAAGACCAGCAACATTAGCAGGTTCCAGCAAAAAAGTCCCATAATCTAATAAGCTTCTAATCAAGGTGTTGTACAGTAATTTTAATGAAAAGGGATGTGCTCCCCACCAAACACCAGCAAGACACCTAATTATGTTGATATTTCGTTCGCATTTAGCAGCTATATAATCACAGTGTGGTAAACCAGTAAGATGTGTATCCAAAATAAGGCCTAAAAATGTAACCTGGTTTTTAACAGGCATAGGGATATTATTATACTTTACTGTAACTATAGGAGGCATACGCATTCTAGTAAACAAGACAATGTTACTTTTATCAATTGACAGGTGTAGACCATTGGTTTCTAGCCAAGTCTTCAGTAAGCATAAAGAAGAGGTTAAGGAAGTACAAATATTTGCAACAGAATGACCAGATAAATAAAGAAGTAAATCATCTGCATATTGAAGGACTTGTACTGACTCATTTAGAGAGGATTCCAAATCATAAGTGTAAATATTGTAGAGAATTGGACTAATTACAGAACCTTGAGGGAGACCTTTCCAAACTAAACGGGTAAATGTATACCCTTCAATATGAAGATTTAAAGATCTCTCTGAAAGCATGTTAATTATTAACTTAGACAACATTGTTGGAACTTGTAATGAGTTCAGCTTTTGTTCTAGGATTGATATCAGGACATTATCGTAAGCTGAGCTAATATCAAGGAAAGCAGCAATTACAGAGTTATTAGAAGAGAAGGCTAAACGAATATCAGTTGTGAACACACTAAGGCTGTCTACCCCCCCAGTGGGTTCCCGCATTGTCGTTGCGGGGGGGCTCAGTAGCCGTGGTCCGCTCCCACGGTGAAGCGAAGAGGAACCCCAAGGTGGGGCCGCTCGTCAGGGCTTTTGTCTCCAAGCCGACGACGTAGCGGCCAGAATGTAGGTTGCGGTGAGGTGCACCGCAACTGAGGCGGGCCGCGGTGTCGAATGGGAGGCATCGCGGCTGAGGATTACAGGCTGCGGAAGAGGAGGAGTGCCGGTACTTCTGAGTAGCGCTCTTCCCTTCCGTGGCCTGGACGGGGCCGCCACCGTTTGATGGCGGACGCGGTGGGGCCGCAGGGGAAGAGGAGTGTCGGTATAGCGTTGGCCGCTCTCCCTATCCCCTGCGGCCGAAAAGTGGTAGGCGGCGGGGCCACTGTGCTGACCCGTCGCAGGGGGACCAAGGGCGCCAGACACGGGTTCGTCTGGGGCCCTTTTGTTACTTGGTTCCTGGGGTGGTCACGGCGTGCCACGTGTCCTGGTGCGCCGAACTGGTGGGGTCCGCAAGGGCCGATGCCTGCCAGGGTTGCGGGTTGTTCGAAAGAGATACCGCGGCCCCTGGCACACAGGCAACTGAGGGAACACGGGTGGGTTTTAGTCAGTAAAAGTCTGACACGCCCTCCTGCTCCACCCAGAGCAGGAGAAGTTATTTGATGATTTCCCACCCTCGCTGTCTATCGTACTTTTACCCTTCCTAAAACCAAACTGTGATGTAGCTAGTAAGTTTTTGCTTTCCAAAAACCACTCCAAACGATTCTTAATGAGATGTTCAGCAATTTTAGCAAGAACTGTAGAAAGTGCAATTGGTCGATAAGAAGTAACATTAGAAGAAGGTTTGTTTGGTTTCAGAATAGGAATAATTGTTTGAGACTTCCAACTTGATGGAATGTTGCCAGATATCATAGCTGTATTGATGAGATTTAAATATATTAAGAGAACAGCGTCAGACAGATTAACTATAAATGAATATGGTATACCATCTTCACCAGGAGCTGAATCCTTAACATGTGAAAGGACTCCTTTCAACTCACTTAGTGTGAACAGGGAATTCAACTCAGAATTAGGAATAGGAACAAAGGGAAAGTGCATTAAAGATCTCTGTTCTGGGACAGAAGGAGGAGCTAAATGATCCATAAATTCATTGGCTAATTTTAATGGGAGTTTTGAGGCTGTTGTGTCACTGAATGCTGACCTGAATCTCCTAATATTTTGCCATACTAGAGATGCATTAACTTCTGGCGAGATAGATGCACAGAATCTTTGCCAACCTTCAAATTTCTTTTTCCTAAGGAGCTTACGAGTTGTACGAGCAGCATCTAGGTATATTTCAAAATTGTGACGAGTCATAGTATGACTATAATTTTTTTCTGCTTCTTTTCTTTTTTTAATGGCCTGAGTGCACTCAGCATCCCACCAAGGTGGTGAAGGAATTTTGCCTGTAGCACCATTCTTAATAGGGAAAGTATTATCTGCCACCTCTATTAAAATTCTTGTTATTTGATCAGATAATAGCTGGGGATCATGTAGTTGTAAGGAGTTAGTTAAAGCAAGAATTCTTTCTTCTACACAATTTTTGTATGTATCCCAATCTGCATTTTGAAGTCTATACTTTAATCGTGGTGTTGGATTGCAAGCAGTTTGTTTTTTATGCGGAAAAGAAATGATTAAAGGGTAATGATCACTACCATAAGAAGACGGTAAAGGAGACCAGGATAATGTCGATGCTAACTCAGGTGTGCAGATTGAGAGGTCAGGGGCACTTATTCCCTCATCTGGATTCGATTGGCGTGTTGGGAGACACGTATTTAAAATACACAAATTATTAGAGTCTAGAATTTCTAATAACTTTTCCCCATAGTAATTGGAACTAGAACTACCCCAGGACTGATGTTGTGTATTAAAGTCGCCCATTACCAAAAATGGTTTAGGTAAAACTGAAAGAAGATTACTTATTTCAGAAAGAATATTTACAGTGGGACGAGAATAATATATACATACTAAACAGATTTTATTTACAATAGCAGCGACAGCAGATATTTCGTCACTGAGACTTGGAAGAGGAAAAGATTGAAAAGACAAGCTATTTTTAATAAGTATGGCGACCCCGCCATACCCATCGCTTCTGTCTGTTCTTAGACACGCATAGCCAGGAATTCTAAAAGAGAACCCTGGTTTAAGCCATGTCTCACAGAGAGCGACTGCAAAGGGATCATATTTGTTCAATAAGTAGGACAGATCAGATTTTTTATTCACAATGCTGCGACTGTTCCACTGGACAATCTTGGATAGATTTGGATCCATTATGATGGTTAAATAAGTTAGACAGAGTATCAATTACAGTGGCAACGTTGGACGGTTCAATATTATTATTTTTAGATAAGGTATTAATTAGCATGATTATTAAATTTAAAATTTGATTCTCATTATTATTTGTTGTTTTATTTTGGAATGCAACACCATTCCCTGACACAGAAACTTCATTACTGATTAATGCTTGATGAGCTGCCCGGTCATACCCCTTAGCTGTTTTTGGGGGATCCCGAGGTTTCAGGAATACCGTTTTTTTATGTGAGGAGACAATTGGTGTGTTACGTGATTGGGGTGAAGTTTGGGAAAAGAAAGAATTGTTAGTGGTATGTAATGGGGCAGATGTTACCACATCTGCATACAATTTTGAGATTGGTGGATGTAGTTGCGACGCTTCAGCATACGACACGCAGCTATGGGCCATATAATGCTTAATTGATTTTTGTCTCTCAAATTCTGGGCATTTTTTATTGATGGCGTAATGAATGCCACCGCAATGACAGCATTTACTATTACTCTCGTCTTCAATACTGCAAGTGTCAGCAGAATGTTTCTCCCCACACTTGAAGCACTGAGGGTTCGACCTGCATTGTACCTTTGTATGGCCAAAACGACAACAATTAAAACATTGAATCGTTGGGAATGTATACAATTCCACTGGCATGGAATTGTAACAACAAAACACACGTTTTGGTAAAATTTGTCCGTCAAAGGTGAGCACGACTGTTTGGGATGGTTTCCACACAGGGGTCGGTTCGTGTATTTTATAATTGAGACGCCTTGCTTTGATGACTTTCCCGCATCCAGCGGGGACAGATATATTTTCCATTATTTCCTCCGGAGACCATTCGGTAGGTACGCCTTTAATAAGTCCAATACGACACACATTAAAAGATGGAACAAATGCCTTTAATTTCTCTTTGGCCAAATTTGGGTCATTTAAAAAAGAGTTTGCATCTACGTAACGGGAGAAGCTTAGTGATATTCTATTTCGACCAATGCGTTTTAGTGAACCGTTAATTATGTTGTTGAACCTGCGTTTTTTAAGAAAATGTCCTAAAGTTATTGGGTGTAATGTTTGAGCCGAGTTTTGTGTATCAAAAATTTTTTGGATGTGTACAACGTATGGCGACAGGTCTGTGGCTTCGTACAAAGCCCTAGCAACCTGTGGCGCCTTCTGGGGAAGATCTGATTTTATGAGGTTTTCAATCTGGGGACCATCCACAGAACGTGGAGTGGCTTCTTGGTGAACTAAAATTGGATGTACCGGTACGTCTGTTGTTATTTTTGGATTGATTACTGAGTCATTATCACAATGGCAATTTGTTTCTGAATTATTATTTGTTCCAGTTGAGTGACCATTTCGCCTTCTTTTATTACAATTTTTACATATTTTGCGTGGAGCTCTAGTCCTTTTCCGCTCCGATCTGGTTATGGACGAGTCTGTATCCATACTGGATTCAAAAATTGTAACATTATAACCGACCGAGGGGACTGTGCCCCCCGGATCGGGTGGTTCATTGTCCATTGTGGACAGAAAAGATAAAATATAAAAAACTTACCCTAAATATGAAGAATTTTATCTACAAACAATTACAATAACTAATCTAATGAATATTTACATAAATCTACACAACTTATCTCCAATCGTAAACGTTTTTTATTATTTTTATGAAAACGAAAGAAAAATCACGCCCGCCAAATTCGATGATTCCCGCGCTTTTTCCAAACACACATTATATTTTACTAGTAAATAGTACATACTAATCGAAATCTGTTTTGTTAAGGTGGATTATATTATGATTTCTTCTTCTTTTTAGATTATTTATTTAAAAATATAGATTTACAATATAAAACAATAAAACAGTTCAATTGATTTTCCATATAAAAAGGCTTTCAGTCCTAGCTTAAGCTCATTCAGAAATAAGTAAGAAAAAAGTAGTTTTTGAGTTATGAGGGGGTCAAAAGTGGCTCCAAATAGTCGGTGTAAAACACACGGTGCTGCTCGCCAGTTCTTTTGGCTCGAACTTGGCAAAAAAGTACTCTGTGAACTTGGCTTGACACCACAGAGTACTTCTTGACACGCTACGTGTCTAGATTGAGCAGTGCACAGACATATGAGCAGTGGCGGCACAGTGGCGCCACCCCATGCGCACTTATGGAAGTTTATGACTTCGTTATCGATATTTTTCTATTCAATATTCATTTAAAATATTCGTATTACGGATGGGGATATAGTAAGCAATAGTAGTAATATTTTAATAAATATGAAGTTTGCATTATTGTATATTTATAGGATTCAAACAAATCGTTTCCAGATACGAGAAAAGCTTTACACCGTTTCTGAACGAAAATTTAACCGACCAATCACATTGCCGTAAAAGACACTTTCATTTGTAACGTATTGAATTTTGAAAACAAACGTTCCAGGCTCGTTGGATTTCGAATTCGTGTTGGTGGTATTTTAGAATTATTAAGTTTTATTAGTGAGTTATAATACAACCACTATTTAGACATTTTATTGTGAACTTATGTGAGTTTTATTGGAAGAACAGTGAATAAATATACAAAATGATTATGTTATCCGAAGATGTCAACAAGCTATTGTAAGTATCCGGGATTTTATACCACGATTAAATTCCAATAATCCAGTGTTGATGTCTCGAGGCAAATATTATTCATAACCTCTTGAAAATGAATTAAAACTGGTAAAATTTAACCTTCGCAGGTAATTCTGCACGACTCTAAGCGTCACATAATTCCCACCGTTACGGATTTGTTTCAAATCACCGTGCTTCAAACAAACTCACGATCTATAAATACAACCTATCAACAATTATTACGACTTTAGCCTTAATTAACTTGCGTAGATCGCCTCCGTCCGATCATTTTACTTGACATATTGTTGTTCCATTTAGACTCTGAACTTCCTTCTTATATTGTAGACCTTGATAACTGAACCATAAAATATTTGAAATTGCTTCTACTTAGCTCCCTTTAAAACCAATTGCATTCAATGACAGAAGAGTATTATGTATCGAGAGATTTACTTCATAATTGGTATTAAAACGACAGAAGACACTTCCTGTTAGACATAGTGTTGGGCTAAGATCATACACAGGAAAGTAACTAGCAGTGTCAAGTGGTCACCAAACTTACTGTGTTGGCAGCAATGTAGTAAAAGTTGGGTCAGTGGTCGCCTCCTAATTATATACTTATTAAATCCAATTTAATGTTGTGTATACATAAACCTACTTTAAATTGCATAGTTCAACTAACTCACTGACCTATTTGACAATTCTTATAGTTTTAAAAATATATGTCTTTGATCACCTTTTTAAAGTACATGTTTTTCTGCATAAGCAAGATATCCCAATTCCCTCATTTTGACTCAAAACTTGAAAGCTTTTGGTCCATATAAGAAAAATATTCCAAAATGTTCCGTGTCATGAACAACATACAAATCTTACAACATTGTCATATTTTACCATTTTCCTTAACAAAATATCCTGTTCTTACAGCAATGAGGTCCTCATGGAGATATCCCAGAACGTCCGCTCAATGATGGAGGAGCTATGGCTAAACTGGTCACACCTCGGGGTAGATGATGCCACCAAGGTGAACAACATAACCAAACTGGCGCAGATTGAGAAGGAACTGCATAGAGATGTCATCTCTGAGACCAGGCAGAAGCTCAAGACTATGCAGGGACAAGTTGACAGTGAGTTTAGGAACTTGTTATGCTAATTAAACTGGTTTTTGGAGCAATATTTTTATTCTACATGAAGATTTTCCCTCTGTTTATGATACTTGCAATATTCGCAATAAATAATAATTTGGGGAGGCCCATGTCCATCAGTAGACATCTTTCGGCTGAAATGATGAATAATATTCTCAATAATGTGTGCAGCTAACACATGATTGACTTTAAAATAACAGGAATACAATATTGTAAACTGTTCATTGTGATACAATTCCTGTAAATGATTCATCTAGAATAATGAGCATGTGAACAACCTTGTAATGAACTCTGAAGTTTTTTTCCTTGAAATAGGGTAAGCTAATCCTAGGTCTACTAAAAAAATTGTGAAAAAAAAGTGTTGTCATACTAAAGTTTTTGAACGGAACTGCTTGCATACATTTCAACAAAGACGCTTTTTAGTACTGTTTTATTATATGGATACCTAAAATATAACTAAATTCCAGAATTAAAGGAGGAAACAGAAGAATTGAGCCGATGTCTGTCTGTCGATATCACCATCCTAGACTTCAAGGAGGAAATGATGCTGGTTGAGTACAAGAGAGAATTGGAAGAACAGATTGCTGGGTAAGCAAGCGTACATAACATACTTTGTTTGTAACATATTATTATAATGGTATATTAGACAGAAAATGCAGCATATTCAAGGGAAGTATGGAAGGCTGCTGGAGACCTTAGCTTAGCCATGGGACAATATAGGTTAGAAATAATAACAACAACATTTTCACCTCTCTAAAGTAGCCTACCATTTATTAGAGGTTTAGCAAGAGCTAAACACTGAATAACCATAGTAATTTGTAAAACATATTAATTGTAAACTTGCTTTTTTTTATAAGTACAAAGCCATGTTTTAATACAATAGGGTATTTTACTCTATACGAGAAAAAATCTAAAAATATATTATTGAGATAGCTTAGGCAAAATGCAGTCGGAAAATGTTAGTTTTAGTTCATGAAACAACAAAATAAATTTTAAAATACAATTTAAAGATTTCAGTTTTTTTATCTGGTTTTGAACACCATGAAATAGTAGCCGCCATGTTATTTCGTCATACGGCATGTCAACTGAGCAACTTTGTACTTTTATTATTTTCGTAACCAAAGTAATTTTTATTTACATAATATTTTGCATTAGGAACAGCAAAACAACAATAAGTAGAAAAATAACTCATTTTTTTTAATTATAAACAATTGTCATACAAAATATATTTTTTTTAAATTAGTTTGCTAAAAACAATTTTTTTTTAAATTTGTTTTTAGCAAACTGACGTCATACCGACAGAACAACATGGCGTCTACTGCGTCCAGCGTTTTCGTCAAATTACGCGCGAAATTTGAAAATGCAAAATTTAAATGGATTTTTATGGCATTAATCGATTAAATAAAAATGTGGTATTTTTTTTTGTGGTTTATTAGGACTCTAGAATCTAAATAAGAAACTTTTCAAAAATTCGTTTAATACCCTATTCTAACAGAAGCAAAAAATAATGATCTAAATCGGATTACTCTGTAAAGAGTTATGCATGGTCATATATAAAACAAAAAAATACGCGTCGACTTGAGAACCTCCTCCGTTTTTGCGTCAGTTAAAAAATAAGTTATGTTTATGTTTTGGAATGTTAATATTATCTTTACTTTTCGCAGCTAATTTTGTCACTTAATACCAACAGTCATACACATTACATTATTTTCACACTTTTCGAAGCAGGTAAATAGACAATTGCATTAGTTAGGTGGTAGGTCAATTTTGTAACAGCCTGATGACATGAGAAAGATCTTAGGTCATCTTTTATTGTGCATCTTTCTTTGTTAATGAACTAATGTTAGCAGTGCAGTCTTCTCATGGGGTGATGAGAACTGTAATTGCATGTATGATGTATTATGACATTCTAATACCATCTTATAACTAATTGCTGCCAACAAATGGTAGTGATAAGGTAGCTCGCGAAATTCAAGGTTGTAAGTTTAATAGAATATGATTTGCGATTGTCGCAAATATGGCTTTACTGAATTTAGCTGGGATTAAATGAACATCAGGGTTGGATGGATGATTCTAATGATTATAATTCTGTAAATACATACGTGTCACAGTTCTTTTTTTGACCCAATAGAGAAATACATTGTTTGTAGACTGTGGGTGATCACGGAGATTGATATTAATCAATAAAACCCCTAAAAAAAACCTTTAAATTAGTAGTTCTGTTTAATACTATTAAGTATTAAACAGAACTACTAATTTAAAGGTTTATTTTTTGGGTGGGAAATCATCAAACAACTTCTCCCGCTCTGGGTGGAGCAGGAGGGCGTGTCAGACTTTTACTGACTAAAACCCACCCGTGTTCCTTCAGTTGCCTGTGTGTCAGGGGCTACGGTACCTCTTTCGAACAACCCGCACCCCTGGCAGGCATCGTCCCTTGTGAACCCCACCAGTTGGTGCTGACGGTCGCGAATCATATTTTGTTCAACATACAGCCTGGCACTGACCTGCAAATTCGAAAAACCGTCGAAAATGACTTGCGGGCAACCCTGGCACTATTTTAATTGATACTTGGTAAATAAGTATAGGTAAATTGATTGACTTGTCCGAGTGCAGTCACTGCAATGGATTATACCTAATGTTATGGATACATGCTGTGGATCTAGAATCAACAAAGCATAAGCCAACTTGTGATTGGTCAAGTTGGATCTTTTCATAAATTTTATACCTATGTTCAATAATTTAACAGCAACACAAAGTATGCTTCAAATTGTTTGACTGAAATAACACTTATTTGCCACTTATGTAGTAATAACGCAGTAAACATAACCTCCTAAATAAACTCAAATTCTTTTCAACATCTTATACATAATCTCTTAAACCAACAGATACAGAGAGCAAATGGAACAGCGGCGCATGAAGATGGAAAGACTCCTAGAATGGCAGCGAGATCTTGCTGACAAGCTTGGTGTCACCATCCATGAACTGCAGGAGGTTCCTCTACCGGCAGAGGAAGAACTAGACAAGTTGAAGGAACACCTGGAAACGCTGCAAGCAGAGAGGGATAAGAGAGCCGAAATCTTCCTGAACATTCAAGTTGAAATTAAGGATATTATGGGTATCTACATAATTTTTTTTTACTTGTACTAGATGACAAACACCACACAGGTGGTGTTTGTCATCTAGTTGACATTGACAATTGACTGTCAGTTGATTAGTATTACAAGTGAGGGTACCCCACAGTATAGTTTAAAGCAACCTGCAACGGCCGGCAGAAAACAATATGGACGACAAGTAAGTGTGGCGACTGAGGAAAAACGTGAAATATAGTGAAATAACAAGAGAAAACATTGTGAAAACTGTTTTAGTACAATGTCGGATATAAGATTCGAGACATTTTATGTTAAAAGTGGGGATTGTGAATCGTATAAAGAACGATTTGGTTATTTCCTATTAACACATGGCATATCAGAATCAAATAAGAAAAAAACAATATTTTTTGCATCTTGTGGTAGTGATCTGTATCATTAGTGTTTACGCATAATGTGAGCCAGGTTACATTAGGCCAAATAGATACAAAACTATGAATATTATGGGTATCTATATACATTTTTTTTTACTTGTACCTGGCACTTCCTAAAGTTCGTTTCAACAGTATCAACCTTTGGCCTTTTTAATTTTATTTAACTATTTTCTTGATGACACATGACACACTTGTTTATAATACATGGTGGCAAAAACATCAATGAGCAACCTGTTATCATGGATACAGCACATTATTCCACACCTCCTAGCATATCAATTTTTAATGTAGAAAAGTGCGAAAAGCAACTATTTTATCAATAGCTGCTGAATTTTGGTTGCGTCGATGTCCATGCCACCCTCTATTTTGCATTATATCAATCAGTTATTCACTTCTATGTTGCAAAAAAAAAAAATGTTAACAAGATTTTTCCATGTTATTTTAAAACATTTACAAGGAATACCAGCTCATTATAATCTCATACTTTCAGACAAACTCCGCATCAAGCCTCAGAACAAGTTCGAACACATTGTGACATCATCTCTATCTGTGGACTTCAAAGTTACTGATCTCAACATGGACCGTCTCTCTAAGCTTCAACAAGACCTGCAAGAAAAGTTTGAACAGACTAACAACAGGGTAAGTATCAGTTTTTCTGCTTAGGATAATGGTTTATTAATAATTATAATTATACTTAATTTTGTGTGTGAATGTGGATGGCTATAAGAGTAGGGTAAACTCTTATATTATAAGAATGTAGGTACTTACTTGGTTTTTCATGACATACATATGTAAATACTAGATATTCTGCAAGGGCCATTAGGTCAGGCACAATACTTTGTAGTTATTGTCTGTACTTATAATGGTAGGTATTTTGATTATTTATTTCGTCTAAGAGTTGACTAATCAAATAGGGAACTTGATAAATGATTACAAATTTCAGTGAATGAATTCAAGGTGTCCAGTTGTCCACATTAGTCTAGACTCCTAACCTCTTACTAATAAACACGGAATAAAGTTATACCAGGAATAACAAAGGAATGACCATATATTTTCGTAACAAAAAAAAAATTGAGTACATTTTGTTTCTAGGTGCTTGAACTTCGCGAACGCCTTACCAAATTGTGGGACTGTTTGGACGAGGACCAGATCTATCGCGATAACTTCTTGCACGCACATCCTGGGTGTCACCCGCAGACTGAGGTCGCCATCAAAGAGGAGATCAAGCGCTGCGATCAGATCAAACGGCAGAAAATTCAGGTATGAGATTCAACAAAATATACTCAAAAATGCTTTTTGCATTTGTATTACGAAAACAACTTATTTTTACGTAACAAACAATACATGAAACGAAAATAAAGTACAAAGGTAACATCTTTTTTTCATTAAGTATTGCAATCTTGCTTTACGAGATATTATGTAGAGTAAAAATTTATCACCCTTTACTGCTTAGACTGCGCGTTGTAACTCGCCGAATGAATGAGAAGATAAATTGATTACTTAACTCGACATAATTATGAGCGTTAAAGATAGGTATTTTCACTAATCTGAGATAGAAAGGATTTTATGATTGGATTATTAAATATTGATATAGCAGTTACACAGAAAGTGGTCCAGCCACACAGGATCGGTTTCAACACCATCAGGGCTCGTTTCTTTCAACACTAATTATGGCTGTTATAAATGGTTCACTTAGCTTTTACGAAATGAAATTATGAATCAACTAGCTTTTGTCCGCGGCTTCGCCTGCATCGATGTCGGAAAAATATCCCACGGGAACGAACTACCGGGATTGAAAGTACCCTTTGTGTTAATCCAGGTTATAAACTATCTGTGTGCAAAATTTCATCCAAGTCCGTTTAGTGTTTATGCGAATCCGGAACATACATCCAAATTCTTTGTTACTTTTTGATTTTATGTATAGATTTAGTAGGGATTGCCATTTAGCATGGGATTTCGCAAAATATGGGCAAGATCTCAAAGGCCCACACGAGATTTGGGGTTCTGCAAAGACTAAAACATGGCAAAAAAAAAATACCGTTGTCCAGTATAAAGTGCCAATACTGGGATGAATAACGATACTTGATTTATTGATTCAAACTTCGCCTACGATGGTAGGTAAATTGTTCTTAGTTACAAACATCAAACATAAACTCGAGCCTTTTTCCCACGGGTAGGCAGTAACCACAAGACACCACTTGCCACGATCTACATAACCCATCTGATTCGTTTTCGTTCATACATCTGCACCCTAATTGCGTAACTCACGATTCATCATAATTTCTTTCGTTTTGAAACAGATGGCTAAACTATTGCTTCATAAGTTCGAAAAATGTGTCTGCTCAACAACGTAAATAACGCAATGAATATCGTTAACTGTCAAACTGAAACCGATTATGATTAATCGTGAGTTACGCAATTAGGGTGCTGGTCACACGGTTGCGAGTTTTTCTGAAGTAAGCAATAACTTGTACCCCTTTTTACGAAAATTGCGCACAGGGAGGAGTGTGAATTTTTGACACAGTTAAAGTTTATATGGAGAAGCAAGTGCAGGAAGCTAATATTTTTTCACATTATTGCATTAGAAATATAGTTTTAAATTAATCATGGTCGAATTTCGACCACTGGGCGACCACTCACTAGTATGATTAAAATAATATAGGTACATCACATTATTATTACAATATACATTACATTATTACATTATGACTCGCGCTGTGAATTGGAATACCGAAGCAATCATTCTAGCTGTTGCAACGAAATTGTGTTTGAATAATTGGGGAAGTGTTAGAAAGTATGATTAAAATAATATACATCTCATTATTATTACAATATACATTACATTACATTATGACTCGCGCTGTGAATTGGAATACCGAAGCAATCATTCTAGCTGTTGCAACGAAATTGTGTTTGAATAATTGGGGAAGTGTTAGAAAGTTAAACTGTAATGTAGGGCGGGTTTGCAATCCCTTGATCATTTAAAACCCAGTTTTAAATCTATCTGTAATTAACATTGATATTACGTACTATGCAAAATCGTAATCTAACTAGTCGTTTTGCATGGCTGGATTATAAATCGGTTTACTTTCTCGAAACTAGTATCGATAGCCATCAGTGGCGTTATCTAGATGTCATGTATTTTAATTGTTACATTAATGATTTATTGTAATTACGACTATTTTGCGTTTACAACGTCTAGAAAGGACTTATAAGTAGTAGATGATATTGTTATTTGCTTGCTTAGCAACAATGTAGTTTAACTTATATTTTAGTATAAGATGTAATAGACATAGTAGTATTGTTGTTATAATAATATCAGCCATGATGACAAATGATCTGCCAAAGATTATGTCTCGACTTTAAAAGAGACTGACCTCTGAGTTTGTTTCGACCTTTCTTCTCAGAGTAGTCAGATAGGAAACCTCTAGTTTTTAAAATATGAGTGACGTATAAAAGTGTTTGTACACACGGCTACACATCAAGCTATACATTTCCAGTTTACGCTGATCTCGCGCTGTACGGAAATCTTTTACAGTGCGAGATCAGCTTATACTGGAAATGTATAGCTTGATGTGTAGCCGTGTGTACAAACCCTCTTAAAGCAGTAAAATAATTTATCATTGCTGGGTAAACGCCTCTCATCATTCTTTGCACTTCTCACGGCAGTGTGTTGAATATGTAGTCCAATCTTTCATGAAGCATTATAGTTCATCTCGCCATCTTCGCTTGGGGAGTGATAGTAAATTTGCCAAGATTAAAGTACATACTCATAATAATGACTACTTAAAATTTTCAGGAAATTAATGACACCTGTACGCCTATGGCTGACTGTTATCAGGTGACCATAATCATAATTTTGAGTATGTGTCGTGTAGGCAGCACCATTTAATTTTGTCGTACTATCGTCATACTATAAATTGTGTCATATATATTGCGCGGTCATTTTAGTACCAGTACTGTAGTCTTCAGTATATTTCAGTAGCAGGACATGGCCCCCATAAGTAATTGTCCCTAACCAATAAAATTTATGATACGCACTTTTAAGGCAAGCGCATCGTATTTCAATAAAAAAATTGCCCAATTGAATGTTAACCTACACGCATTGAAGGGTTCCGTAGTTGGGATGAATATTTACTTACTCATGCACAGTATTGATTTTATCGACCTTAAAAAATTATATGTAAGCAATAATGTATTTCATAGTATTTTTAGAAAAAACTATATAGTGCTTAAAGTGAACCTAGTCCACATTTTTTGCATACAAACTTCGGGAGTGTTTTACTCCACTGTCTGACATGGCACATCCAAAGTAAAATATGATATCGTTTTTTCTCATTATGAATATTGTCTGTACGGAAACAGAATACTAAAATATAAATCCATAAAAAAGTTAGGAGCCAACAAAGATTTGTTTTTCTTGCTAATTTTACTTAACTTTGGGCGTGTTTAAGTAATAAAAGAAGTGTAAAATCTCCAAAACCAAGTCGGTAGCGACAAAGTTCAATGATCGAAAAGTTCAATAAACTTTATTGGCCATTGATTTATGCTTTGACTTTTCTTATTTTTTTCGCGAATTTTTTACTATAAATGATCCTGTATCTCACTCAATAACGTTCTGCGTGTAGACTAGCGTCTAACTGCTCATCACTGATACTATCTCTGTCGGACACGAAGCCTGGTGAGACAGCGTGAGTTTTAGTCAGGCCCACCAGTGAGTTCGAGCCCGCGACTAGGTTCCCCTTAAGGGTAGCAATAGGGTTTCTGTTACACTCTGTATAAACGATAGTCGTATTATACAGATTAACTTTCCGGAATAAATTACTTCAATAATGGTGAAAACTTCATTGAAATCCTTATTTTAGAAGAACAACGCAGTCGGTCATGCATACAGACATGATTTTTTTTTTTTTTTTAAACGTTGCCCCACACTAGGAATTTCTCCTGTATTGTGGGTGCGTTTACAAACATTTAAACTCACATACACAAATAGCCAGACCCGGAACAACTACTTGTAGGTCATACAAACATTTGTTCCGTGCGGGGATCGAACCCGCGACACGCAGCGCACCAGTCAATCGCTTAACCACTGCGCCAACCGTGCTGTCAATTGATGTGGCTGTCACAGATTGTTCCCTACTTTATACGCGCACGCATAAACAGCTTTAGGTAACAGTACACTGTATTCTAATTACCATTTTCTTTCAACCAGGTGTTCGTAGCGAACGTCCGTACTAAGATAAAGCTGATGTGGGACAATATCATGTATTCGACGCGCGAACGTGAGGAGTTCGTGCATTACTTCCAAGACATCTTCACTGAGGACACGCTGACCTTGCATGAGCTGTATCTGGAGAAGATCACCAAGTATTATAACGAGCACAAGTAAGTGTTACCTCATCATAACCCTTTCACTTCATATTAGAACTATTTAGAACCGTTCTAAGCAAAGCAAACTTTTGTGTTTGTATTGGCTAGTTATGTGATTCCTTTTACCAAATTATTAAAACGAATTTTAGGTTCCACCGAGACTTGGGCTGACTTTTCATGTTGTAGGTTTCTTTTTGTAAAGCGGTGGGTAGGTAGGAAAAGGAACGCAAAGTAAAGAAAGGTTGTTTTGAGATGTCTGGAACTTACGATTCTTAAAGTATGTTTCAGGAAGGCAATAGTTTAAGATACATCTCGAAACTTTTCTTTCAAATTACATAACTGGAGTGACATCGTCCATCTTCCCTCAGGCACATTTTCGAGATGGTGGTGACACGCAAGAATCTTTGGCTGAAGATGACGGAGCTCGAGGCTCGGGCTACGGAGCCGGGTCGTTATCACAACCGGGGCGGGCAGCTGCTGCGCGAAGAAAGGGAGAGGAAGGCTATCGCTAGTAACGTAAGTTTTATTACCGATTTGTTGGAACTTCAACACCCTAATTGCATAAAACTCTATCAATCAGAATCTGAATTATTTTGAATGAGGCTAATACATTGCTTCATATGTCCGAAAGATTTTTCTGCTAATCGACGTACTTAACCTTTTGACCGCCTCCGTCGGGTATAGCCGAGAAATGAAAACGTGCCCAACACGCCACCGTCGGCTAATGCCATCAAGAAAACACCATTTTAGAGTCAAATTAAATAAAAGAATGATGTTACGAGTAATATTTTATAAAAAAAATAGGGGACGTAAAGCAATGATCAATTAGTTATCGATTTTTTTTTTTTTGTAGGGCATCTCGCAGTTGGCCTTGAGAGGCCGTGACTGCTCAACCGGTCATTCCTGGGGCTGCCATTAAGATTTTACACTTAATGCCTCCAGCCAGGGCTTACAAACTAAATTTATATGCTAAGCGACTGCACGCTGAGGGCACCCTGAGGGGTACGGACCTCGGCTCAGGGCGTCACTGATAGGGGGACAGCTATCGCTATTGGGGACAGGCTGGATCGAATTGGCATCATTATTATTATAGGGGGAATTTAAAGCTACTGGCTCAGCTGCGGCGCGGGCTGGCGCTTCAACGAGCAAGGGTCGGTCGGGGATAAAATGTTGGAATCCCTATTCTGTTTTGTAGGTATTTGCGCCGAATTTGTGGCGTGGGAGAGACGCCGCGCGATGCGTTTACGCTCTGCCGGTCAAAAGGTTAAATAACGCAATGAATGTTGTTGAACTGTCAGAATGAAGGCCATTTCTACTGTTAGTCTACGAACACATGAAAATACATCGCGTCGGTATTTTAGCGCACTGGATTTTCAAATCTTGGTGTTGAACCGAGCTTTGAGAATCCATTAGAGTGCATCTCAGCATGTAGAAAAAACACACTTCGACACTTATGGAGTCTCGGCGCTAAGCAATGTGTTGAAGATCCAATTCGCCAAAAAAATGCCGACCCGATATTATTACGTCCGTGTGAACGTCGACTTAGTGTGTTACAACATTCCCCCACATAAATATTTTAGATATATTTGCTCTTGTATACAGTAAACACTGCTACAAGGATCTTTTGGCACTCCAATGACGTTGACATGGGGGCGCTGTTGGTAAACATTTGTGTATTGAAAAAACAAGATGACGGCATTAGTTCCGATTTTGGTCACGCGCCAAAAGATATCTGAACAGCTATAACTATTATACTGGCGGCTTTCGAACAGTGTTGTCAGCCGTCGGCTGTGATGCACTCACAAACAATATGTTGTTTCGAGGTTGCCAACATAAGTAGAGAAGGTTCACTAAATGTGCTCTATATTATTATGTTATTTAAATATGCGGCGGTTAACAAAGCACATCGTGTTCAAGCACACGTCGTGGCCGCGACTCATTAGTATGTTCGAACTCAGACAGGTGCATTACTTTGCGTAAACTGTTTCATCACCACTGCCTTCAAAAGTGTTAGAAAGAATTAGTGCCCACCCCCAAAGAGCCTGCCAGGGGTGCGGGTTGTTCGAAAGAGATACCGCGGCCCCTGGCACACAAGCAAGCAACTGAGGGAGCACGGGTGGGTTTTAGTCAGTAAAAGTCTGACATGCCCTCCTGCTCCACCCAGAGCGGGAGTAGTTATTTGATGATTTCCCACCCGAAAAAAAAAACCCAAAGAGAGAGAGAGGAGACCAGCAGTGGGAACATTATGGACTGATTATACTTATTATGCACATTGGAATGAGTGACAAATGACGCTCTCGACAAGTCAAAACTTTCGAGGCAAAGCATTTGTGTAATATGAGTAAATGTTAATCCAATAAATTTTTTACAGCTACCGAAGATTGAGTCACAAATCCGTGATCTAGTGTCAGAATATGAAGCCAAGACTGAAAACACGTTCACTATTGATGGCAAGCCTCTCCTTCAACTTATGGAAGACGAATGGGAGACCAGGAAGACTGTAAGTATCTAAGGTCTGCGAACGATTGTAATGCCAAAAATATTTTTTTTTGGATATTTGTCTGTTTGTCTGAATTTATGTTCAGCGAGGTCATAATAAAAATCCATGATGGCGGCTGTGAAAGCTTTCAAATTTTTTCATCAAGGGTGTCGTTTTCTTAGTTTTCGAAGGAGCTTATAGTGAAATCAAAATGAAAATGAAAGATGGCGACGACTTTATGAGAGCTTCCAAAACATATACTGGATGGATGTATTAAAAACGCTCATTAAATTCACAGTTTCTTTCCTTCTGTCTTCCTGATATATAAGATTGTGTGTGTGTGCAAGTATTGCTTAAGGAATTCATAATTCCAGTTTATGCGTCGATGTTCACGGGCTGGCACACTGTATGTCGCCGAGCCATAAGAGCGCACGCACACACGCGCATGCTCGAACTTCTATTAGCTACTTGATTCTATTAGTTCAGATCGTTTCATCGTAATGCATGACCTTATGTATGACCAGTCAATCTCGTAATTTCTTAACCACCTTAAAGTTGGACTTGCTCGTCATAAAATGTGAAGGTTATTTCTGATTTTAGACCAATGTGACAATTAGATAGTTTCAATTTCAACCTTAGTGAATTTTAAAAATGTGGGAATACAATTACGAGGTCGACAATATGTCGATCGACCACAGATCGTGTTTTGAATTGACTGGTCGACGTCGATCGAATTCAATCTAGTTACACCTTAATGTATCCAGTAATTGAAATTAGAATTCTATTTCAGTGGATTGAAGTTAACTTACACTTGATGAGAAAAAATAGAACTATGACATGGTAAAGTTTTGCGAGTCGAGGCGACACGAGGGAGTAGCGATAACGTTTTGTCAATTGGTATGTCTCACCTCGTCTCCTTTGACTCGTCTCCGTAACATAAGGTCGAGGTGAGGCGAGATGTAGCTGAGGCATAATTTCTGTGATTATATTATTTCGCGTATTCATAAAGTTCAATTTCCTTGATCAAGGTTTATCCTGAATCTACCCCATTGTGTCACAGTCATTATGTAATTATATTTATCATTATATTCGCCTGTATTTTACCGTGCACATATTTTTACGCGACTGAAATCGTTACAAAAAATTACTAGTCAACTTTTTCGGGGTTAATATTTTTATCGTTCTTGTCACCTCGTCTTGCCTCGGCGAGCGTGAAGATTCATTGGTCGTTTTCTAACATGACATTTGACACAGGAGCGACACAACAAGCTGTCGGCCCGCAAGCAGGCGCTGACGCCGACGACGCAGCTGTTCCGGTCGCTTGCGACGTCACCGCTCGGCAAGCGGAACAGGACTGCTGCGGGCTTGGCCGCTACTGCTGAGAGGAATAGGTAACGTCGAATGTTTGATTGGGTGATGGTGTATTGTTTTTTTTTCATAGATATTTTATTCAGTAATATTCTGTTATTGTTGGAAAGAGAATGGCATGTATATAATTTGAGCCGTGAATTTTATGAAAGCCTACGAATAAATTGGGTTCAGAAATATCTTACTAACGCAGTCTTTCGATTATGTGACTCTAAATACTCATTTCATTATGTAAGCATTCATTTAGATGAACAGTAAATGAAAATGGGGCTAATAAAACTTGGATCAATGCTTGTAACTTCTCTGTATGAGAAGAGGTCTTGAACTTGCAGTGGGACACTAAAACGCTGGTATTATTATTATGTCTGCCTCATTGGTCTAGTGGTTGCAAGCGATACTGCTGAGCATGAGGTCCTAGATTCGATTGCCAGGTCAGCCTTATTGGGTTTTTCTGTCTGGAATTTCTCGGAAGCAGCCCAGAGTCTGGATTTGTTCCCGGTTGTTGGCGATGTTCTCGCCTCCTATTACATAGGACTTAAAAATAAATGGCGAAATGTGGGTGTACTATAGTTAAACCTCTGTCCTATACTTCGGGGAAACGAGGCGTGATGTTACATTATTTTATTATTACATAATGACAGCAGCTTGGAAACTATGTAAGAATATGGTGATGCCGCACCCAACATAATTCCTTTGGACATATCGTCAACAGATCTGCTATGTAAACGCTAAAGCGACGAACGTAACAATCCCTAATATTATAAATGCGAAAGTGACTATGTCTGACATTTACGCTTTCAAGCATAAACCGCTGAACCAATCGTCATGAAATTTGGCAAAATAGTATAGCCTGGGATATGGAGAAGGACATAGGCTACTTTTTACACGATAACCGCCAAACACGCGGGGGCAGCTACGAGCAAAAGTTAGTTACAAATAATAAAAATAACCTGTGGCGTCCCCGTGCCTTCTGTTAGATGATAAGCATAGTCGCATTGACTGTAAGCAGGTCTTTTAACTCGTAGGCTGCCGTCGAAGCGCCAGCTGATAACGGGCAGCGCGACCAAGGCTGTCACTACCTTCACTAACAACCTGTCTGCGGTCAAGAGATCTGCTATCACTACTGTTAAGAGGTAAGCAAGTACTTTTACTAATAGATTGTGCAGTCAGCAAGATAGTTGATTAAATTTTGTTCTCGGTTTGAATGAGTGAAAACTATTATAGTTACAGATTTATTTTCGTTGAACGTTATTGGTATACTTAATTCATTTAGAGATACCAGTTTTAATCAACTTATGGTGCTGACTATTATTGATTATTGTGGTTTTGGTCGTTTTTTATTTGATTATTAAATGGTGTGTAATGAACAGTGATCGGATAATCGGGCGCTAATATACCTTCCCACGAAATAATAAAACGGACATGCTTTTCAGATCTCGGATCCTAGTATTTTTTAGTCTTCTGTTCGCATAAAATACAATAAATTAGTCGATTCGATCACTAATCTGTTAGATAAATAAATCAATTTCCACTACTTTACCACAAGCAATGTACACTTAATAATTTTTTGTTGATATTCCATTTGTTTTTAATAAAATAAAGATACTAAATCAAAATAACCACTGCTATAATTCTATTAAGTTTGTTATAGAGGTTTTTAGAAAATTGTTCAATCCCGGGATCCCGGGATTACTTATTTATTTAGAAAGGAATGTCCATATTATTCTTTCGTGGGAAGATATATATAAGCGCCCGATTATCCGATCACTGGTAATGAATTAATGATTGAGTATGTCGTTGTTGCAGTCGGATTTATTCGTTAATTCATTGTGTTATTATTGTATAAAAAACTAATTACGTCTAATGTAGAAAACTTACTTCATAAGATCCATAAAATGGATGAATTATGTGATTATTTATTGGTTAGTGTGAGATAACAATCAGTTTTCTGTAACAAGCATAAATAATTTCCATTCTAAAAAGATTTTAATCTTTGTTTCATAAACTAGTACTTTATTTTATATGCATTGTAAATAATTACCGGTGCAGAAAAAAAATGTTATTGGCATCACTCGCTTTTTATTCAGCATAAAAAAAAACATTCATTAGTTAACTCACGCACATTCAAACACACTTGTTATTTAGATAATATTTTTCATTCCTTTACTATTTCAGTGCTCGCTTGTGAATTTATTGATGTGAAAACACCATTACGTCATATTTATTGAGGCAAGTTGCGTTTGATTGATTATAAGTAGCGATCGAACCAAAATATTTTACTTTGACGTATTGCGTAAGTAGAGGGAATGAGAAATATTGCACTAGCGTTATATAATGTATTAATTATACATGTAGAGCAAACTGTGTGTAGTCATTACGCTTCATTGTTCAGAAAAGCATGAAGTAATTAGAATATTGGAATTACTTATTAGATTGTAGGAGTAGATTGATACTTGCGTCAGATATCGGTGCTATTATGTTTTGATAAAATTGAATATTCGGCTCTTGTGTGTAAATACAGGGTGGCAGAGATATCGGCGCGCACTCTAAAACCATGAACACAGCACATTATTCTAGAATTTTGCGTCGGTTATCAAAAGAAAAATCGGTTGTTTCATAGAATAGTGCAATACCTGCGAGCTGCGCGGGCAAAATGTATGGAACAACAAATTTTTAAACCGGTTTCATGCGCTGAATCATGGTAACAGGTTGCACGTCGATATCCCTGCCAGCCTGTCAGTTTTTTCCAGGATAGTCATAGCGTCCAAATTAACATTTCTTTCTTGTGCTAGGCGCATCAGTGGACGTTTGGCTGCTCGGGTAGTTGCGGAGGGCAAAGATGCTAAGAGGAAGCTCGACTATGGTGGCGAACTGAGGAAGACGCCCAAAGTCAATGGCAGCATTCTCAAACATAAGCGTACGGTAAGTTGTTGGCAGTAAAGTTATCGTCAATTGTTCGTATTGGCTCGTGTGGCAACTCAAGCGGACAATAGGTGATAGATAATTATATACCGTAAAACCGGGTGAATTGGGCTGCAGGGGTGAATGGGGCGAAATTTTAAAAGGGACTTTAACGTTGATATGACATTGGCTTCGTTACCAAAAAGGACTTGTAATTTGTTTACTGTCTTATAATTTCATTAACGGTTACGTGTCCTTGTTGCTAACAAACTATATTATTTCAACGTTAAAATCCATTTCACATTTCACCCCCTGTTTTATTACTTGAATGTTCGATTCGTTTGTTTATCAAGCAAGAATGATACTTTTGGTCAGCATTAACCTAGCACATAAAAAAATTTTGCCAATATGTGTACATAGCAGAAGACTTTTCGGCTGCTCTTTATACAGGGAGGCAGATACATCGACGCGCAAATTCAGTACATGATTTTAGAGCGCTCACTAAACTGTTAGATACCTGTGTCTCGGAAAGCACGGTAACCCGGTACCAACGTCTTGGGTT
This sequence comes from Antitype chi, assembly GCA_947359405.1. Lineage (NCBI taxonomy): Eukaryota > Metazoa > Arthropoda > Insecta > Lepidoptera > Noctuidae > Antitype > Antitype chi. Next base: position 13,947,723 of record OX375819.1, on the reverse strand, counting down.
CATTCGTAGATCTTTAACAATCGTTACGGGAAATCAGAAGCTCAAAAGTGTGACAACCAGTCTCACCAAGGTTTACCGTGTTACCCAGTAACTGGGTTGTGGAGATCAGATAGGCAGGCTCTATGTAAAATAATGGTATTCAGCTGCTTCCAGTTAGACTGGATGCCGACCCCTAACATAGTTGCGAAAAGACCCCTTAGTGTATAAATTGTCGATGTCCTTATGATCTTAAATATTTATATTAGGACTTTTTAAAAGGCAAGACTTATCATATTCCTGCCAGGGGTGCGGGTTGTTCGAAAGAGATACCGTCGCCCCTGGCACACAGGCAACTGAGAGAACACGGGTGGGTTTTAGTCAGTAAAAGTCTGACACGCCCTCCTGCTCCACCCAGAGCGGGAGAAGTTATTTGATAATTTCCCATCCTCAAAAAAAAAAAAAAAACTTATCATATTTATGTCGGGTCATACCTAAACGAACAGGTAATTGAAAAGATAAAATCAAATATTGTAACATTATTTTACTTATCCTCAGTCTCACGGCAAGCGCCGCAGTACCAGTCGTCGTTCCACCAACGCGACGTGCTCCACCGGCTCGCAGGATGAAGAACGAGTGGCACACAAGGATCCTCTCATGGAGACTACGCTTCTTACCACCTATACTGACTTCAAGGTGCGGGACCCACGGATTTCTTTGCGTGTATCTGCTGAACTATGTATTTTTAGCTGTTTAAATTGACTGGCTAAACATAGTAGGTGAAGCGTGGGTGTACTGTTGGTTAGGTACACCTCTGCACTACCCTTCGGGTAAACGAAGCGTGATGCTATATCATCTGTAAATTGATTGGCATTAATAACTAATCTCAATGTCATACCTATTTAAGGCATGACGTTTCATAGGGTTATTTTTTATTCTTCTACTTCTTTTTGAATCAATGATATGTATGTTCTTTTTAATTTTTGGGCCCATTCCGTGGTTTCGTGAATCGCAGATTAGCAGCGGAGCACAAAACATAATTTTTCATTCTCATCAGTTTTATGTAAACTACTTTTATGGAAGATTAAAACGGTGTCATATTATCAGCAATTGATTGAAACTATCTCTTTCCAGGATGGCATCAACGAAAAGCAGATCAGCCGCAGCTCCATGGCGAACCAGAGACCGAACGAAGCAGTCCTCCCCACAATCGTATACCATACAATAGAAGAGGGAAACGGTACCCCAAAAAAAACTCCGAGGGCCAAAACACCTCTGACGCCTAAAGTCGGCAAAGAGAACATACAACACGTCAACCAGCCAATGACGCCCAAGAGTAATCTGATGTACACACCGACTAGGCTTACACGATCTGCCCTCAAGCTTAATAACGACGGCTTCGCAACTCCCCGAGCTCCTCTCAGCGCAAACAAAGTCAACCTACAGAGACAAAACACAGTCGCCACTTTTTCTGTCAAAACCCCCAATAACGTTAGCAGGTCTAAATCTCACTCGCATTTAGTGCGAAAAAACCTCCCGCCTCTAATCTAAGAACTTGACTGAGTTCAGTACCTACGTCTTGATATGAACCCTTGGTTTTGTTTTTTTATTGATAATAGTTTTGCACGGAAATATCAAGATATATGCACTGCACCTTACAATATTATTGGCCATGATTTTCAGACGAGAATCAATTTGTAATTATAAAATATTATTCAGATTTTTTTTAATACAATTTATTTTTGTGTTTGTCGATGGTTTGACTTAAGTTTTGTGACGTATTGAATGGTTGTTTTCTCGTTGATAAAATAATGTTTTGCTTTATATCCTTGTATATTTGAATCTCTATAATTATGTGCTGCATTGAATTTAAGGCATTGGTTGATTTTTGTTTATAGGATGTGATTGATAGTATTTTAATTGATAGATAGTTTTATAAGTTACTTTCAGTTCTTACAAGAATAATTATTTTAGTTTGTCTTCAATTGGAATAATGTTGTTTTAGAGTAGTTTTTAGTCACGTCTTTTACTAACATATTGACACTCAACTTTTAGCTTAGGACAGATTGTTTATTTCAATTACCCACCAAATTGTTATGTGTAACATCTTATGAAAAAGATTTCTCCAGCATTGAAAATACTTTGATATAATTAAGTAATTTTATGAGCATTGAAAATTTTCGCGTGGTTAATGTTAACATGACAGGCAGCTTACCATAGACTATAAGTCATCTGAAAAAAGTTCTAACATTCCAAGAGACAATGTACTTAATGTTTATCAGTATTTCAAGAACGAGAAAGGATTCACAAAATGGGCAAATCTCATGCTAACATTAAAATAATATTAAAATTAATTGATATTCGTTGCTTTATTTAACTAATGTATAATTTTAGTAATTTTAAAATGTAAATTATGGTTGTAATATATTTGCATAGTTTAAAAACAGCTGATGTTTTATTTTCATGACCAACGAGAGTTCCTGTAATATTTATTTAGGATTGATAAAATTGCCTTATTCTCTTTGTAAGAGATAAAGAAAATATTAGGTGTTCTTATCGATAAATAATTAGAAAAGCAAATGTCGATTTATTTTGATTATGAAATTGGCCCAAAGGGTCGAATGTTTAGAAGGGCCGTAGAAGGTGATAAGTATGATATCGAGTTGATTTGGAATCGTGAGCATACAAAACTACTTTTCCATGATGTGGATATTGGCTCATTGATGTAAGTTTTATTCCTTTGTACTGTTGCATTTCGGTTATTCTGTTTATACACCACAAAAATCCGCCCTAAGCTGAGGAAAAAAAAAGCTGGACACGCGAAAACGCATATCCAAAAACCCTTTATATTGTGTTTATTCAACTAGGCCTAGGGTGGATTATTGTGACCTTAGGCCGTTACACATTGCGCCGCAGTGGCGATGATGGCGAGTCTTGAGGCCGGCGCGGCGCCTTGTGCAACGTCCTTAGGGTGTAAAAACGGAATATCCCTTGCATTTTTTTTAGCGCTACGTGACTGTGTACCGGACAGAAATGAAATAGCAGAAAGTCCGGTTGTCTATTTGTCATACATATGCGTTATTGCATAGACTTCCATACGTTCTATTGCCGCGGATTCTTTTCTATCGCACGGCCACGGAGATCTTTAAAACTAAGCGTTGCAGAGACCTGAAATTTAGGTAATTAATAGAGTGAATTAGTAAAAATATAGAAAAAAATCCTAGGATGGTCCCCTATCGAAACATTTAAAACGTATTGCCGTGGCCGCGCCATTGAAACGGACACAAGATAATGATACCAGCCTGTTCAAATCCTAGGACGGTCACCCTATCGAAACATTTAAAACGTATTGCCGTGGCCGCGCCTTTGAAACGGACACAATGATACCAGCCTGTTATAAGGTCAGGGCCCTATACCCCAGAACAAACCCCCTTGTTACAAAACAAGGTGTTTTATTTTGATCCGGTTTGAACTATCAAGCCAGTTTTTGAGTTAAGAATCCAATATTACAGTAAGGGCTGACTTTTCAATAGTCAGGTAACTTTTATCTCGGGAATAAATGTGACGGTGTGACAGATTTTGTATAGAAAATATACCAAACTGTCAGATTTATTCTTTAGATATAAGTTATCTGACTATTGACAAAACAGCCCTAAAACTGATAACTTAGTCGGGTGTTAACTTGTCATTTTGTATTAAGAACTTTACCCAAATCGAAATAAAGTTGCAAATGCAAAAATTGGCTGACCGGTTTAGGCTGGAACTAAAGTCCGATTGCGTTTTGTAATAAGACTGTAAAAGTCTATAATTCTACAAAATGGTTAAATTGTAGAAGAAGCGTTACACAGAAATTACAAATATAATCTATATTTTTAAGGGTTTTCCGTTACAGATTTGTGGTAAAGGGCCCAGCTTTCCTCCCCGTGTTTCTCTTTACTAATGTAAAATGTACAAGATGAACTTAAAAAAAGTACTTCATAAAACAGAGGTAATTTGTTACCTATGTTGTTTCAGTGAGCTCTCAGCCCTGTCAATATGTATGTTAAACGAGAACAAGGAGGTAATCGGATTCATGGCTCTCTCAGATCATCCCCACGTACTTGGCCTTGATCCGGCTGATTGGGAAAACTGGATAAGGAATTTATATCAGTAAGTAAATGTTCAAATCAACTATAATAATATCAGCGATTGTTTTGAATAATACATCAACTGGCAGTCAAAAGCACGGTAGTCTGCAAATCGGGCTATCTTCATTTTTGGGACAGCATCAACGCATTTTTTTTCGACTATTCCAACATCAATAATGTTGAAATCGGTTTGTCAGTTAAAACTGCTCTGCGCTACATTTTGCCAGGTCTGCGCTGGGCCACTTTACTTTAAACATTTTGAATGAATTAATTAATTCACTGTCAGACATTAACCGGTCAGTACGGTTTGGTACGATCGAATCAAATCAAACGTAAAAACGTGAAGTTTCAATACTCCTGGGAGTTCGTTATATAACAAAATTGGGCACAATAATCAAGGGTTTAATTTTGCCTGTTCTACATTTCAGAAGATACTACCTGTCTCGCAACACGTTGTTCATACATTTCATGTGCTGCATCGATTCGGTGACAGACTTCTTTGTTGAAGAGGCATTGGTATCTGTGTTCTTAAACGACTGCTATTTGCTTTATATTGTGATGACTGTACCTCTGTTTTGTCCAGATGGTAAGACTACTGATCAATTATATTTCTATTTAGTTATGAAATAGATTGGATAAGGAAGAAAAAACCTTTGAAACTCTGCGTCTGTTTGATCAAAATATCTATCCAGTATTGATGAACAAATTGGACTTAAAAGTTTATTTCATCACACACCAAAACATTTTACATACTTTGGTACTTGATAAATAAAACTTACAAACATACATACATAAATTCACGCGTTCTTCCTATGGCGATAAACAGAAACTATAGATCGCCACCTGCCACGATCCTTAAATACCTAATCCTTTTGTTTCGATTACTTTGATATCTCTAGAAACAAACTTGTCCACGATAAAATCAATTTCAGCTGTAGGTATAGCTGTTGTCTGCTTTTATTTAAATATTTCACTGACCTATTTTATTAAATACAGGCGCAACTACGTGACCACGTAGGTGCTCATATACACGAGCGGCACGGTGTTAATGGCAGTGGTTACTGCAGCCGCATCGAGGCGTCGGCGGTTGACGTCAACGCGTGTACGTCTGCCGCAGACAAGTTTTGACGGCTGTCCCTCTGCCGTTGGCAACGTGCTCCTAGTGTATATTCGCACTAACAGAGTTCTAACTTGTTACAGAATTAATAACAAGGTTCCAAACGTTCAAGAAACGAAATATATACAAATACCTACCGAAGTCTAGGGATGGAATGGGTAATTATTTGTATACGGCTTTGAGAGCGGACTTTTGTCCAAGATTGAAGATGAGACGAGCAGTGTACGTACCCGATATTTATGTAAAACATCATAGATAGTATTATCTAAAACATAAATTTAAGTTGATTGTTATTTAATATTTATAAGAAATTGGTGTTTAACTTATCTGGAGAGCACTGGTGGCCCAGTGGGAACGGCCGCAACTTACAAGTTGTGAGTTCGAACCCAAGCAGGCAATTTTGTGTAAATTATTTCATCACCACTGCTCTCAAAACGGTGAAGGAAAACATCGTGAGGAAACCGGCATGTCCTAGAATCAAAAATTCGAAGACATATGTGGCATCTACCAACCTGCACTGGGCCTGCGTGGTGGATTATGGCCCACTCTCTCTCACAGAGAGGAGGCCTGTGTCCCAGCAATGGGAACATTATAGGCTGATTCTGCTGTGTGCTTATGCTGGTGTTTATCTTCAGATCTAATTTCTCACACAAAGTTTAACGACAGGAGACGGCTTACAATTTACCCCTTTTTTTTTTGAGGATCCGAAATCAAATAACTTCTGCTCTGGGTTTCCGACTTTTACGGACTAAAACCCATCCGTGTTGCTTGAGTTGCCTGTGTGCCAGGGGCCCCGGTGTCTCTTTCGAACAACCCGCACCCCTGGCAGGCATCGGCCCTTGCGGACACCACCAATTGATGCTAAAATCTCTTTGAGGCGCGCGTGGAACGCAGCGCGCCGTCGACCCGGGCTTGGTCCGTACCGGACGGCGACCTACCCATTACTCGCCATCCCAAGCCCGCGCCTACGGTGGCCGGGAATCGGCCTGGGATTCCCGACTCCGAGGGCGTCTCCTGCGACTAGGTGACTAGGGCCGTGAGGGCGCATAGATTGCCTCTCTCTCACTGACTCTCACGTGCGCCGCCTCCCTCTTCGCGAGCATTACTGCTTCGCAGAAGGAGGTGACGGCTTCCGATGCACTCTTGCTCGGTACCATGGCCTGGACCAGGGCCAGACGCGAGAGATTGCCGCACAATTTACCGCTTACTTTCTGATATCGTGGCCCTTTCAGTACATCATAATTATTTCATTTGTATTTTTATGAATAGAGAAGAAGATAACGATGATATAGTTGACATACTACACCAGAAATGTCCCCGACTGAAGGAGCTATACGGCGAATATTACATAAGTGAGATTGTTGGGCGGCATCCTGAAAGTAACAGAAAGATCATAGTTGCCGATGTAAGTATGGGGTTTATATAAACGTTAATCAAAGGTAAGAGATGTTTAAACGTCAAAAATGTATGGGTCAACAGTCGCTAATCATTAATCAACTTTAATAAGCGTTTATAAATATAGGGGCAAGTGTTAAATTTTTTATAATATATTTAAATAGGTATATGTCAAATTTATTTATTAGTATGTAATCAGATTGTACAAAAAGATTGGACGGTGACCCCCAAATTGGCCTTTTGCCTGTACCGATTTGTGGGGTCGGAAAAAAGTTTATAGTTTGAATTTGGATGGTTATAAGTGTACGGGAAGGGGAACACTAAAAAGCGATGGTTGGACTGTGTGAAGGATGGATGATATGGCTAGAAAGAGCGTGACAACTGGGAAAGCTAATAGAGAACTAGGCAACATATACTGGGTAAGTTGGACACGAGCGTAAAGAAATGTATTTCTTCGTGGCGATGGGGCGACAGTGTATACAATTTCTAAGACGAAATCGAACTGTTCTTTAATTTCAGGTGCACGGCCGTGCCGTTGCGGTCATGTGTTTGAACACAGATATCAACTATAAGAAACTACAGAGGCTGTATGAGTTGCGTCCCTTCCACGGACTAAAGACTGCTACAGCTCTTGAGAAAGAGCAGAAGAAGCGTACTAACTCTCTATTAGCCAATTTTGGGTATGGAAATAATTAATTATTAGTTAGTAATGTTGATTTTTATTTTAGAATTTACTGTGATCGGTTTAGGACAACATAGGTAAAAGCCGAATAGTTGCCACACTTTTTGAAATCACTATTAAGTCTCAGTAAAAAAAAAAAAAAAAAATTGTGAAACCAGCCCATAGTAGGTAACGGCCGGTTTCAGATTGTATATTAAAGTATTTGGCTTTTTATCTACAAATTTATAAAAAGTAAAAAAAGTGATCATTAATATTTCCCGAGTATTAGCGATTTTTGGGGACCTCTATTTTTTTGGACATCTATCCCACACAGGGAATAGTTGCCCAATCCATATAAATTACGTTTAAGATAGATGCCTCACCGCGAAACCGGACATCTAAGCCGCAAAAACTTTGATCGCATTTTGCCTTCCCTTGCAATCGCACAGAGATATGGGACACGGTCGCGTATTCGGCACCTCCCTACAGACAATGGCTTACCCTCTATCCTGCGCATGCCCTGTTAGTTGTGCATTTGACGATCTTATGACTGAGTCACTGAGCAGAGTTCGCGCACCTGAATTTTGGTCCAACGATGTGTGAATTTTTTGCCATCGATCCGCTAACAAGAAGAGCAGTCATGTGTGTGTGTGTTATGTCAATATAATTATGGATTTAAGATCTTAATTGATGGTAAAAAGCTAACCTGTTCACACTTTGTCATTGATAAGGAAATCATTATAGATTAACTGTTCATTTGTAGGGAGCCGATAATGCTTGGTAAGTGGAGTCCCTTCGATCGTCCTACGGAGATTAAACATAACTACACGGCAACAGTAAGTTACCCTTTAGTTTTAAACCGCATCATCTATCATACAGGAAAAGTTTTTATTCAGTGCGCAAACTGTAACCATGAATTCAGCATATAATTCTAGACCCGCCAGCGCAGAAATTTTTCGTCGGTTATACAAAAAAAAAAACAGCTATTCCATACATTTTGACCGCGTAGGTATTGCACTTTTCTATGAAACAGCTGATTTTTTTTAAACAACTAAAAAAGTAGCGCGTAACGCTTTTTGCGGTATTTTTATAATCAATTAATGTCAAGCACCCCACGCTTTTTAATTGAATTAAATTATTTTCTACTTTTTTACTTTGGTTTTTAAAGCGTGTTTTTTAATTTTTGAAACTATTATTTATTTTCAATTGTTTAGTTCTGCTAACTACAAAAGCGTGTCTTTTTCAGTTCTTTTTTAAATGATTGAATTGCCATCGGTCCTCGATAAGTTTACAAAGTTTAAATTAAATCTGACCGTTTAAAGTGGGTCAAAATCGCGCCCTATGGAGTCGGTTACAAACATACAAACAAATATACAAGTGAAGCTAATATAAAGCGTGTAAAAAGGATGTCTGCTATCCCGTAATTAACATCACGCTTTTATTCCATGTAATAAAGGACGAGCCTATTGACAACCGGGCACAAAACCAGACTCCGGGCTGCTACCTAGATTTTATTAATGGAAAACGACAATAACACTGCCTGACCTGTGAATCGAACTCTGCACCTCATATTCAGCAATAGCGCTTGCGACCACTAGACCATCGAGGCAGTCCCAAAATTCATTTTACACGCTTTATATTAGCTTCACTTGTATGTTTGTTGGTTTGTTTGTTTGTTTCTATGTAACCGACTCCTTTGATAGCGATTTTGACCCACTTTAAACGGACAGATTTCATTGAAACTTTGTAATCTTGTCGAAGACAGATGACAATTCAATAATTTAAAAAAAAAAAACGAGAAAAAAAAGAGAACACGTTTTTGTAGTTAGCAGAACTAAAAAATAGAAAATAAATAATAGTTTAAAAAACTAAAAAACACGCTTTAAAAACCAAACTAAAAAAGGAGAAAATAATTTAATTCAATTAAAAAGCGTGGGGTGCTTGACATTAATTGATTATAAAAATACCTCAAAAAGCACCCCACGCTTTTTAATTAAATTAAATTATTTTCTCCTTTTTTAGTTTGGTTTTTAAAGCGTGTTTTTTAGTTTTTTAAACTACATATTATTTTTATTTATATTTGCCAATCAGACCTGCCGCACTAAACATCCTCGGGCTACAAAGAAAAGCAGCCGAGTAAACTTTACCCAAGACGAAAACAGCGCCGAGCATATTCTAGTCAAGGCGCACTCAGAAGACTTAAGTGACCAAGTGTACTTACGCTCTCCTTCGTTGTCCGCTTCTATATACTCTGTGGTTAACTTGCTAGATGAAGATCCGTTTGATTACGATATTCTGAACATTGATACTACACTGTTGAATGTTGCGGAGGGCCGGTCTTATGAGATTCTGTGAGTATTTATTTTGACGTCAGTTTGATAGCGTATTTATATTTACTACTGGTCGCTCAGTGGTCGAAATTAGATCATAATAAAAAAAAAATGCTTTCTGCGCTTCTTCTTCATAAAATCTTAAACTGTGCCAAATTTCATACTCCTTCGTCTGCGTAAGTTTCGTATTAAGGGGTACAAAGTTTTTGCTTCATGTATTAATATAGTTATAGACAGTGGCGTGCACAGAGTTTTTAGACAGGGCAGGCAGTTTTTTTTAAAGGCAAAAAATAAACAATAACCGGTTGCTGTAGGTACCTACACAGCATGCAACTTGTGAGGCAATTAAATTTACCATATTGTTTTGCATTGAATTTACAATTGACTTTACCTTTAGTTTGTATTATTGCAAATCCGGTGTACAGCTACTTTTCACGATCGCTTGTTTGTTTTTTTTTTTCACTGCAAGGTAGTTTTGCAAACGCATAATTTTTTCTTTTCTCTATACACACACCACCTGAACAACGTTCACAGTGAATGTTATCTATTTATAACACGATTACTAACGTTAAAATCTTAAATACATGCTATCCTAGCTCACAACCAAAATAAATTAATCAAAACAAAGAATGGCGTCGGAATATAAAATAATACGATAAATAAGTAATGGTTGTTTATATAGCGATTATTCAAAGAAACAGTGCTACTTTTTAAAATATAATAAATATTTTCATTCAGGGCACACCCATCTTTAAACGTGAAGTCGTCGTTCCTAGGGAACCCGTCTTTACACCCCCAACAGAAGCGATTAACATCTTGTACTTCATCATATTTTAAGAAAGGTAAACTACTTTGACACTTGCACACAGTTCTAGGTCATCTGGTATTATCTTCGGGTCCGGTGGTCTCTGTGTCCGTGTACCTACAGGTCCAACAGACTAAGATTGATCGACGTCAACCTTTGCCACAAAATATCTCAAACTAGCTATTTCCCGCGGCTTCGCCCGAGCATAATAAGCCTATAATGTTCCCATTGCTGGGATACAGGCCTCCTCTCTGTGAGAGGGAGCGGGCCATAAACCACCTCGCAGGCCCAGTGCGGATTGGTAGCCCCGCCGTTCGCCCGTGCGGAGGTCAGAAATTTATTCCACGGGGACGTACTACCGAGATTCAAATTAATAGCCTTTGTCCTAATTCAGGTCATAGTCTTTAATCTTTTGACCGCCACCGTCGGCTAACGCCGAAAAGAAAACAACATTTTAGGGTCAAATTAAATAACAGAATGATGTTACGAGTAATATTTTATTTAAAAAATAGGGGACGAACAGCAATGATTAATTGCTTATCGTTAATTTTTTTGAATCCCTATTCTTTTTTGTAGGAAATATCTATAAAAAATAATAGCGCCGAAATTGTGGGTTGGCGTGGGGGGGGGGGGGGGGGGGCGATGCGTTTACGCTCTGGCGGTCAAAAGGTTAATTTGTGCGCCAAATTTCATCGCAATCCGTAAAGGTGATCGAAAGATGGGCTGAGTTACTTTTGCATTTCGAGTGTTTTCATAATGTCTTGGCCCTCATTTACATAATGTGGATGTTACTTGCGGATTTAACTCTTAGAATCATTCGATATCCCGTACACGTTAGGTTCTTATTAATGGGCTTACTCAGATTCAATGGATCATGCTGACTAGACAGAATAGGAATAACGGGAACCTGTATCATAAGTAAAAAGATCCTAACCGTGATACTAACCCACTAGTGTTATTTCAAAATACACACGCTTTCTTATTTCTTTCTTCACGCCTACTACAGTAGCTTAATACAGTCATCATCATCATCATCATCATTTCAGCCGAAAGACGTCCACATTGGCCTCCCCCAGGCACCTCCACTTCGTCCGGTCTTGTGCTTCCCACATCCAGCGGATTCTCGCGGCCTTCACAAGGTCATCGGTCCAGTAGGTAGTTGAAATTCCATTGCACTGCCACATGGTTCTCACACATATATCTATTAAAAATTACAGATAGAAATCCACAAAAAATAATTCAAAAACTAGACGACAGGGATTCTGAGGTGTACCATGGAGCCAAAAACGCTTTCATGATAGAGTTGTTTGCGTTCCGCGAAGATATGGATGAGAGGTATCTAAGCATTGACAATAAAATAAAACAGATTAGGTACTCATTTTTGCAAACAAATATTCAGGTACGGGAAAAGGGGCGGGGGCATCATTTTGCATTTCTCTATGGAAAACTTGTAACCGGGTATTAAAATCTTCAACCCGCCTTGTACCGCATCTCCTTATACCGTAATTTGAGAATTTGGAACAACCTTCATCTTCGTTCTATGGTAGACATTGTCTAGTTTAAAACTGCACACCCATCCCCTGATGGTTGCAATACACATTTCAAATATTTGTACATAAATTTGCAGTTTTAACTAAGACGATCTCTACATACGCATAGGTGATGATTATAAGATGATGAAAACGATTGTTATTTTTTAAATTACAGGCATTCCTACGACTTATTGGAAGCAGCATTTGAACTAACGAAAGATTATGATTATTGCATCATTCGTGTGCCCGCAGCTGACAAGAGTTTTCCTTTGTTGCAACATTTCACTGTAAGTACCTTTCCTTTTTTCCATATTCGCAACACCTTTTTTTATGGGAAATCATCAAATGACTTCTCCCGCTCTGGGCGGAGCGGGAGGGCGTGTCCAGCAACGCAAGCCCGCGCCTACGTCCGCTATGTACTCCCGGCGCCCAGAGCGTCTCCTGCGGCGATATTCGCATGACCTTGCTTAAACATTGTGAACGTATTTGCTTTGTTAAAAGCTATCAGTTATGTTTTATTTCTCTTTCCTGATGGTCGATGATAATTATGTACCTAATGATTAAACTAGTATTGTTTTAATTAAAAATATATTTTTTACAGTTTATACCAACTAAGCACAAAGTTTGCTGCGACTATTCGCTGTATATTGCCCACAGAAGCTCAGTTTTGGGGTAAAACTATTTTCAGATCAATAGTTAGTCAGTTGATTCAGTATAATCGTGACGGAAAAGATAACCCGCAGATCATATGCATTTACAATCCTTCATTGTAGTTGCCTAAGATTACTTACCTCAGCAGACTTTTTCTTCATACCATTGCAGCCTTTTTCAAACATTAACACGAGCTATATTCATAAGATTCATCCCTCTCACATTTTTGTTATATCCCTCTCACATTTTTGTTCTATTGCAACCAGAAAATTGCGAGTTCGTGAAGCGGAAATAATCGACATTCCTGAAATTGCGCGTCTCATGATAAATCTGAATGGAAAGGAGACCATAACCACAGTAGAGAATACAATCAATAAGAAAGAGAATCGAGCGTATGTGTTCACCAGCGGAATGCATGTCGTCGGCTTAGGAATACTTGAGTACGTAAGTTTACTACACAATGTAACATCACACCCACATTTCCTGAAGAGTTGGGCAGAGGTGTACCGCTATGGAGAAATTCCTAATGGGAAAACCCAATAATACTTTGCTCGACTTGGAAATCCAACCCAGGGCCTAAAACTTGATAATAAAACCACAGTTACGGACATCATTTGAAAGAAATAATCTTAAAAAAAAAAAAATGTAAAGGGTGGTTCTTTTGTATGATACTAAGAATAACCCGGTAAATTCGTATTTTTATTAAAAAAAAATGTTTTGAAAAAATCTAATTCAAAAGTCATTTATTCAAACTAGGCTGAGAGTCAGCTCTTTTTGAACGTCAAAATTACATAAGACAGTCCCCTCAAAACGCCCGCCCTTCACCATTTCCTAGTGCTTTAGCTGGGAAGAAGAAGTGGCGCAACAAACTCCCCAGCAGCATAGATGTCTGTTAAGTTAGAAGAACTTGATTCTGTACAATTGTAGGTAATTAACTTTACGAAACACAAAAAAAAACATTAAATTTTCCACATGTCAGCTAGTAGCACACGCCAAAAATTACCTCTAAATGAAATGCCCGTAAGTTTTGTGTATGTCTTTGTACCTAACACCTAGCTGTAATACTGGAGACAATACACGTTTATTAATAATCCTATCCTATTCTATTCTAATTCCACTCACTTAACAAAGACAGCCCACGTCTACAATTTACTTCCGTCTCATCACATCGTAAAATACTTCTCTCTTTTCCAGAGCCCCAGAACAAGTCGAATTCTTACGAGGAAGGTTCAACCTAGGCTCGTATCAGATCCACAAGTACCACTTTGCAGGCTATGGCATGGATGCTGGGTTCACTACCCTCAAAGTGGCTGTAGCGTACCCAGTGTTTGAACAACATTTTAGATTTTTTGCGAGAGAAATGTTGAGACTATCTGGATATAGTACTCTGTTGTGGATGACCGCTTATAGGAATAAATGGGTAAGATCTTTTATTGATATGAATGACTAGCTTTAGCCAACGGCTTCGCCCACGTGGTTGTCGAAAATTATCCCACGGGACCCGGATAAAAGTATCCTATGTGTTCATCCAGGTTACAAGCTATCTGTGTGCCAAATTTCATCCAAATTCGTTCAGCCGTTTTAGCGTGATTGATTGACTTTCAAATTTATAATATTAGTAGGATAGGATTAGTAGGATAGTAGGATAGGATTAGTAGCATAGTAGGATAGGATTAGTAGGATAGGATTAGTGGGATAGTAGGATAGGATTAGTAGGATAGGATTAGTGGGATAGGATTAGTAGGTTAGGATTAGTAGGATAGGATTAGTAGGATAAGGTTGATAGTGACTGCCTCGTTGCTGTAGTGGTCGCAGGCGCTTCTGCTGAGCAGGAGATCCTGGGCTCGATTCCCAGGTCGGGCAAAGTGTTATTGAGTTTTTACATCTGGAATTTCATAGTAACAGCCCAGAGTGTGGATTGCTGCCCGGTTGATAACAATGGGCTCGCCCCTTATTACATGGGAATTGAACATAGCTGGCGAAATGTGGGTGTATACTTTAAGTATTTACTCGATCTCCCGTAATTCTGCTCAACCCTTCGGGGTAACAAGGCGTGTTGTTATGTTATGTTTAAGTTGATAGTCACGAAGTTATGGCTCTTACGCTTGAATACTTAATGCAAATCAACTTTAATCGCCAAGTCACCGCTTAAGACAAGTCTTAATGTTAATTTAAGTGCAAAAACATTTCAGGACGTCTTTTTTTAAGGGGGGAAATCATCAAATAACTACTGGCGCTCTGGGTGGAACGGAAGGGCGTGTCAAACTATTACTGGCTAAAACCCACCCGTGTTCCTTCAGTTGCCTGTGTGCCAGGGGCCACGGTATCTCTTCCAAACAACCCGAACCCCTGGCAGGCATCGGTCCTTTTGGACCCCACCACTTGGTGCTGACATCTCTTTGAGGCGCGCGTGGAATACAACGCGCCGTCGACCCGGCTTGGTCCTTACCGGGCAGCGAGCTACCCATTACTCACCGTCCGCAAGCCCGCGCCTACGGTGCCCGGGAATCAGCCTGGGATTCCCAACGCCCAGGGCGTCTCCTGCGGCAGCTAGGGCCGTGAGGGCGCATATAAGACTAATACAATTTATGACCATGAAGCAGAAATTAACAATACAATTGACAAATTAATTGAATGGCTTGACATGAATAACTTAAAAATTAATTTAGATAAATCCGTGTACATACAATTTAACAAATCGAATAATAATAAATACAATCTAAAACTTGACATACCAAAACTGAACGCGGTTACGCAAACAAAATTTCTTGGAGTAATAATAGACCAGGACATAAATTGGAAAGCACAAGTAGATGACATATCTAAAAGAATAAATAAATTCGTATACGCACTCAGAAAGGTAAAAAATATAACAAACATTAAAACTGCTATTACTACCTACCATGCTTATGTCGAATCTTTAATACGATATGGGTTCATCATGTGGGGTAACAGTACCGATAGAAATAGGGTATTTGTTGCGCAAAAAAAGTGTATTCGTGCAATATATGGGCTTCACCCTGATGAATCTTGCAAGCCAATATTTAAAGAACTTGGTTTGTTACCGCTACCCGCTCTCTATATTTATGAAGTAAGCATGTTTGTTAAAAAGCATAAAGACCTATTTAAAAAGGCAGAGGATGTATATCCTCGAAACCGGCGAGATCCTCACAGGCTTATATTAAGTGACTTACCGAGACTGGCTAAATACAATAAAAGCTGTTTAGCCATGTGTGTTCGGGTGTACAATAAAATTCCAAATGACTTAAAAACTTTAGATCTTAGATTGTTCAAAAAAAAACTATATGAATGGTTAAAAACGAATAACTTTTACAGCATTAAAGAATTTACTGACGGGAAACATTTTTAAATGTAACCAACAATATTTGCATGCTATTATTTAAGCTAAACATGTATGCTCTATAATGTACTTAAACCAACTTTATATACCATGTTTTATGCAAATAAATATTATTTCTATTTCTATTTCTATTTCTATACTGCCTCTCCCTCACGTGCGCCGCCTCCCTCTTCGCGAGCATTGCTGCTTCGCAGAAGGAGGTGACGGCTACCCACGCACTCTCGCTCCGTACCATGGCCTGGACCAGGGCCGGACGCGAAGGATTGCCGCCGCCGATCGCCTCCACGGGGACACGGCGGTGCTCCGCCCAAGCCGGGCAGGCCTCCACCGAATGATCCACCGCCGTGTCCAACGTTTCAGGACTTCTTAAATGTCGATTGAGAGTTCGGGGCAGTTTACATATTCTCGATAGAAACTACCCAAACTCATGCGATTCCATGAATAATCCTTATTAATCCAATTTCTATGTAATTTGACAGACAATACATAAAGCCAACTCTATAGTGGCTTCCATGGTCCCATTGATACCGAGGAATGTTGAGATAGATAGCGCTGCTGTACCTGAACTCAAGAGAATACGTGTGTTGACGGAGAGCATGTAGGTGTTTCTTATTTTACTATTTCTGAGTGTGAGTCACGGCTTTCTAATATCCCTTGTTGAAAAAATAATTCTGTTTTTTTTATAGTTTTAAGATTTTTTATGATGCCAATAAACGCATTTTTCTTTATTTCTTTTTTTTTTCTATCCATATCATCTTTCACACAATCAATTCATCGCTTCTTTAGTCATTTTCATAATTTAACTTACGTTGTTATTCACAGCATTCCATTCAGTTCTTGGTTCATTGGCAAGAAACTGACGACTATGCCCAAAATGGACGTGAACACTCGAATTGTCATCGTAGGCGGATCTAGAACAGCTTTAGGATTCCTGAACGCTTTACTTTTTGGGTATGTTTCTTAGATTTACTATGCCATCGCTATATTTTACTGTCCACTACAGAACAGAGCCCCGTCTTCATACATAGAAGTAGATGGATACCATTTTCCGATCATTAGCTTGCTTGTTTTGACTCATAAAAATTTTGGAATGGCATTGAGTGCAGCCGTGAAAGGTAAGCAGGTAAGAATGCATATTTCTGTAAAATCCATTGCCGAAAATAAACATCTATGTACAGACGCCAGCACATCTATCCCAAACTGTCAAATTTTCCAAATTGAATATGGACCTTATTCTTGGGGAATAAAGTTGAAAATCTATCAATGAAATTTGACAGATTGGGGTAGCTTGACGTGCTGGCGTCTACTTCTGTAAAAATCACTCTGGATAAACGCTTCGAAGTCCTAAGGGTTAGCAGTTCATAACCGACAAACTGTCACGCAGTTTGGCAGGTTTATAAAATTTGTACGTAAGTTTTGGTCCAAATATATGTACTTTTTTCTTTTTTTTTCTTAAAAAACAAAATATATTTTGTAACTTTTCTCACGTTTTTACCCATTTCAGTCAGACGTCGACCTACTTAACTTTCAACAATGTTACCTTAGTATCACCGAATGGACTGCCCTACACGAGGCATTCCAAACCAGCAGCTGAGTCCATGTTCTTGAAATATTTTAATGGCAGCGACAAGTACTTGAAAAGTGTTCCGTATACTTATTACGTGAATATCGTCCACGCGACTATGATGGAGATCGATCTGTGAGACTTCCTAAATTATTATTTTGAACTAGGTATTAAAACAAATAAATTGGGATGTCAAGAAAATGTTGATGATGTTGAATGAAAATGAACCTCCCACGACATACTCGTAGGACGTGCGAAAAACCGCTGGACTTTCTTTGACAACGCCTTAATTTCATAGCAGTAAGAGCGTTTTCCGTTCTTGAAATGTGTACTATGTACTAATGATGCTGTGGTAAACTGTACTATGATCGCCATACTTCACAAAAGCAACAAATAATCTCTACATAGTATAAAACAAAGTCGCTTTTCGTTTCTGTACGCTTAGATCTTTTAAACAACGCAACGGATTTTAATGCGGTTTTCATCAATAGACAGAGTGATTCATTTATATGTATAAATACATCGACCCCACGCGGGCGAAGCCACTGGCAAAAGCTAGTGTTACCATACAACATTGTTCCACGCGTTTCCATACTCCGTAACTTGATTTATCTCATGAAGCGACGCTCGCTTCACTTGTGGTTACCAAGTTTACAAACACCCTGTAAATGTGTGTGTAAGCAGGAGGTCTTAGTACCGTCCGAGACAATGGTGAAGTCGGAAGTAGGTGCGTGTGAGTGTTATATGCTGACGCTACTCGTGTTCACGCATACACTCACAGCTTTGTACACTTGGGTACCACATGCAAAGCGCGCGTCGCTTCGTGAGATAAAAATACTATACAGAAGTATGTTTCACATTTCAGTATAAACTTTCTTTTGTTTTTGTATGTTTTTCAGACAGAAAAAGTTCATAACTTTAACTAGTGGAAACAGATATCACTACGATCTTCTCTTTTTGTTATTTGGAAAGCAATATCAGCACCCAGATCATATGGTTCAACTGATTCAACGAGATAATGATATTAGGTAAGCGAATTATCAAATCTAGGCATTCATGTACAAAATACCCAAGATGCACAGTCTCGAACAAACGTAACACTCAAAAATGTCCCCAATTATACGTCATTGGTTATAGTTATGGTAAAACACATTTTTTTGCAAATTGAACCTTACACGCATGACTTAAAGTGGTTTTTACAAAGCAGTGTTCAAAAAGACTGCCTGAAAGATGACTGGTGATACTATTTGACACCTGCGCACATTGCGCCCTATTTAAGCGTACGTTTTTGAGACGCTGATTATGCATCTTGGGCTTTTTGTATATTAATGATTCTAGTAGGTAAAGGCTGAATGCACCGTTGAGTCTATAGTCTGTCTCTGTCACTTTTATGGAGTATTCTCAACATGAACTAAATAATAAACAAACGTCCCCGACCCGACCCGTTTCGTCGCCTTAGAGTGAAACCTCGGGAATGCATTTTTGTCCAAATTTATTTTATTGCGTTTCTAGGAAGAAAACTTCGCAACGCACATCCTGATCTCACTAATATGTTCATTTGATACTCATAATGCCATCTATGAAAGTAAACGAGAACCTTCTAAACACTCGCATCTGTCAGCATAATCGGCATATTTTTCTTCCTCCTGAAAAGTTACTTCTTTTACGCTTACGAGGTTTTCACTCTAAGGCGTCGGTTTGTCGTTGGTTGATTTTTTTGGGTTTATGCTTTGCAACCGGTCGAACATTAACAATAGATGTCAATATTGCTACAAACAATTATGGAATTTAAGAACAATCGGGAATCGCTTGTTTTCATATGGACCGACGTCGTCGGCTCATAGGCTATTCGATGGGCTCAGATTTTTTTTATGTCGTTGGTGTAGATTTTTGAGTAGGTTTAGAACATAATAGAATATTGGTTATTGTTGCTGCAGGTGGTTAAAAAATAAAGTTGTTCAAAATAATATAGCATAATCTGCCTATAATGTTTCCACAGCTTGGGCACAGGCCGGGCCATAACCCACTACGCGGGCCAAGTGCGGGTTGGTAGATGTCACATGTCTTAGAATTTTAAAAAAAACTTATTTTTATTTTTCACTTCAGGAGTAACACCTCAGCGCCCCAATATACGCGTCTGGATCAGCCCAGGTTCAGTGACACGGAGATACAGATCACTAATGACGAAACTCCGGAGAATGTATTCATTGTCAACAATATAGCTGAAGCGAACAAGGCTTTGGACTACATCAAACATTTCATTTACGATGATCACAGTAAGAGTAGTTTATCACTACATATTATGTGTTATCAAGGAGTACCGCTTTCTGAATCAAACCCTTGATCCGGCGGACTAACGAAAGCCCCCTAAGGAGTTGGTCGAGATGGCTAGGTACTGTATTTGGTTCAAACTGTTTTCTCTTCCTTATAGAGAAGATTATAGTGTACGGCGCAACGATAAATGCCTACTTATGCATCAATGCACTTTTGGAGACCAAAATACGTCCTGAGAACATAATATTTATAGAGCCGTTCCCACTAGAGGATCCTACTAAAACGAGAATACCTGTGTTTGATAATGTTAATGTAAGTGTAACAGTCAACTATCTTTGATTTCTTACATTATTCCATGTATCAGTTTCACTTTACTCTTTAATTTAAAATTGCTAAATATTTGACGTCACACCGCGGGGGTTCATACAAATATGAGCACTGTCGACAAGGCGGGGGGGGGGGGGGGGGGGGTTGTTTTGAGTGATGAGATGTGAGCATCTTCCACAGGATGGATCGAGTCATTATTTCAGTGATAATAGAATAACGTAGTGACCTTGAACTCATCATCATCTGGAATTTACAGAATACCATGTCCCTCACGGACTACAACAGAATAATCGTGTTTGAGCTCATTGGAAAATTCTCAATGAATAGGTTATAGATAGATGTTAATCAGGGTCTGATGATGTAGCAAAGAGAAATGAGGATAAATTAGTAATCAGCTTCACTGTGGGAAACATACGTACCTACCTACAGCTGATTTAAGGTGAATGCGCAGTGGTAGACCGCGAAATTCAAATTTTCTTACGTTTTTGCAATTTTCAGGTCAGTATCAGGTTGTATCCTGATCAAAATGTGATTTGCGAATATGACAGGTACGTGTTTACAGAATTTAGTCATTAGAATGTCTAATATATCTCTTATAAGTTAGATTTCTTCCACAAGCACTTTTCCATAAGAAATTTGTTCTTATGGAACAAATCTAACTTAGAAAGATGTATTATTGATTCTAATGATTATAAATCTGTAAATACGTACATATTATAGTCGCAAATCATATTTGAAAAACAACAACAACAAGCTGACACTCACCTGAAAATTGCAAAAAACGTAACAAAATTTGAATTTCGCGCTCTACCACTGCGCATTCACCTTAAGTGAGGCACACGTCGATCGTAGCGTTTATTTTTAGTTTATTATTAATCTTCTTTTTGCCATTCCAGGTGGACCAAACGGTAATAGATATCTTGAATACTCTAAAAATAAAGGTGTACAGATCGTTCTACTTCAAATCTTGGTCTGTGACTGTCGACAATATTATAACACATGCGGACTTCTTGTCTTATGCCGAGTACTTGAACCTTGAGTGTAATGCTCTGTTCTATTACGGAAGAGTTGGTGTTAATATGAGAGCTTTCATAGGTACGTACCTCGACAATTGTAGTTCTAACGTAGTACTTCTATACAGAGTGGCAAGGACATCAAAACGCAACTTTACCCACAGTGCAAGTTACCTAATTGAAATTTATTTAGCTTCATCCAGATAGATGTTCCGTGTAGCTATTCTTTTACGTCCGGCAACGTAAAAGAATAGCTCCATCCTATTTCTTCCCGTGTGTGTCGTAGAAGGCGACTAACGGACTTACTAGAGAATGGGCAGCAGTATTCTCTATGCATTTTACCACCATACTGCGATCGCCAACCCGCCTACCAAGCGTGGCGATTATAGCAAAACCCCCCTTTTGGGGGAGACCTATGTCCAGCAGTGGACGTCTTTCGGCTGAAATGATGATGATGATGATCCAGATAGACTGAGAAACCGACGCCTACATAGTTGGGTAAAGGCTAGGAAAATGATGGATTACTTGAACTTGTTTTTTTTTATCATTAGTAGATATAGATACATGGGTATCGATATGTGATTATCGATATATGGGTATCGATATATGGGTACCGACATATGGGTATTGATATAATGGATACCGATAAAACCACGTGTATGAAGTTTTGCCAGTTAATTTAATTTGAACTTGTATAACCACAGCGATCCACAAGAGCGGGCTAGCGTACGACGGTGGCGTGATAATAGACCATGAATGTCGCACACTGGACCCGTATGTGTATGCCGCGGGTCCATGCACACGGTACCACAAACGATACTATGGCGATGCGCGGAGTCATAAGTATTATGACAGTTATGAGCTTGGGGAGAAGGTCGGTGAAATAATATTTATGTTGTTTTTAGTAATAATACCTTTTATAGAATAACTGCGAAATTATCTCAAAAGGGTGTCTGAATTATCATCAATTCAAACATTCAGCATTCGACTTTTGACCGTAAGTCGTGAATGTTTGAATTGGTGATTAAGTTTGAAATTTTCAACACTCAAAATATTTTACCAACACAGACCACGTTCGGATGAACGTAAAAATATCGCGGTGGGTTTGTACGCCCACTGGATTTTCAACTCTCGGTGTTAAACTGAGCATTCAGAATCCAATAGAGTGTATCCCAGAAGCGCGTCAAAAAAACACACTGTTGGATTTTAAATTCTATGCGCTGAGTAGTATGTTTCAGATCCAGTGCACAAAAAAATCTCACCGCGATATTTTTACGTCCTTGCGAACGTGGACTGGATTTGCGTGATTCTTGGTCATTGTCATTCAGCCGAAAGTTGTCCACTGCTGGTCATAACCCTGTCGCAAGCATCGCCCAATCGACCGGTTCTGTGCTTTTTTTTTGCATCCAATGGATTCTCGCGACCTCTACTTGGTCATCGATACATTATTATATCAGTATAAAGATAAATTAAAGTAATGTATTTTTTTTTACAGTTGGGTGCTCAAATAAGGAAGCAACTAGACCCACTGTTCGTTGAAGCGAAACCAGCTTTCAGATATAGATGGGCCCAAGATTGTATGAAAGTTGACAAAAATCCCTTCAAGTCAAGTACTTCGTGAGTAGATATTATTGATATTTAGAAAAACAAATAATGTTATTATTTTACAAAGAATTCCCACCCGGATGACACTATTATCCAATAACTATTACTCAATCGCTTGCACCCTTCATTCAGCATAGCTATTCACAAGCATTTTAAGATAGGCAGTCGCTCGCTGTAAAAACCTGGTATTTAGCTGCATCCGGTTAGACTGGAAGCTGACTCCAATGTACTTGGGAACAGGCTAGGCAGATATAGCTTACTAATTTTGTACGCATTATAACTGTCATGGTCATATTTTTGGTGTCAGTAAATTAATTTAATACTTTTTGTATTATGTAAATGAGGATCGCTGTAGGTAGCATTCTGTAGTTTCTGCCTAATTCACTCGAAAAAGGCGTGAGTTTACCTATTTTGCCGTCCACAAGCTATAATGCCGTTAACCAGCAAAATCATATTTCGAGATATGGACAAAAAAGCGCAGAGAAATATGAAATGCATGCGATTTAGAAAAGCAACGGATGGTTAAAATTCTAGTAAAAATTAAAATATTAAGCCCTTAGTAAATTTTTAGTTTAGTAATGTTGCTTACCTGCGTTTTAGCGTAGTAAACATATCAAACAAGGCAAGTTAACGGCGTTTTTACACGCTTTATATTAGCTTCACTTGTATGTTTGTTTGTATGTTTGTTTGTTTGTATGTAACCGACTCCTTTGAGCGCGATTTTGACCCACTTTAAACGGTCAGATTTCATTGAAACTTTGTAAACTTGTCGAGGACCGATGACAATTCAATAATTAAAAAAAAAAATGAGAAAAAAAAATCACGTTTTTGTAGTTAGCAGAACTAAAAAATAGAAAATAAATAATAGTTTAAAAAACTAAAAAACACGCTTTAAAAATCAAACTAAAAAAGGAGAAAATAATTTAATTCAATTAAAAAGCGTGGGGTGCTTGACATTAATTGATTATAAAAATACCTCAAAAAGCACCCCACGCTTTTTAATTGAATTAAATTATTTTCTCCTTTTTTAGTTTGGTTTTTAAAGCGTGTTTTTTAGTTTTTTAAACTATTATTTATTTCTGATTATTGTGGAATCAAAAAGCGAAAATCGACCATATGCGAATTAACGGCATTATAGCTTGTGGACGGCAGAATGTATTTAGATAATTAATTTCAGAGTAAACAAAGAGGGTACCCTTCATAGCAGTGATTACGCAAGACCTGAGATGGCATTGATAGCGCTAACGAAACCTAAAGTCATGTACTGCATACTGCCCGGAGGCCTGAAGTACTTAGAAGTACGCTCGCCCGGACTGAAGACACCTCATAATTATGTGCAATCATTGGGATATAATGTTAGTTGTTATAATAAAGTGTAATTACTAAAATCATCTTGAGGCGATTGATTGGATTTATGTAGTAATGAATTGTTGTTTTGTTTACGTAAGGCAGAAGTTATTCATTGGTGTATCTTCACAATCTAAAAATTCCCATTGATAAAGTGGATTATTTAAAATGGAGATGCTACAGACCTCTTAAGAGTCCAATATTAGATTTATTCACTACATCCCAGCTAAAGCACTAGGAAGTGGTGAAGGACGGGCGTGTCTGAGGGACTGTCTTGTGTAATTTTGACGTTCAAAAATTACTGAATCTTCAGCCTTGTATGAATAAAAGACTTGATTCAGATTTTTAAAATCAGTGTAAAATTTGCTCTCCTAGATGTTTCAGAATGGGATTTTGCTAGATCTGATTTACTATTATTTTTTTCGAAGGAAGAAAATGGAAAATTACTTGACTTTGAAAATAAAATTGAGGCCTTAGTTAACTTACGTAATTTGTGTATTATGAATCTTTTTCCTCAGGGATTTGTGTTCGAAACATTCAAAGGTGGCTACTTCAAGATCCATCTGACTAAAGAATTTATTGTTGACGGCATCACGTGTATAAGTCAGGGCAAGTTTTCTCTGGAAAACTTTAAGCACATCTACGGCCGACCAGCTTCAGAACTCAATCATATGCACTTGAGATATATGGTACGTAAAAACATTTTGAAATAAATTTTCTTTCAGAAAAATAAATTATGAACTTTAGTTCATATTTTTTTTTTTGCTCTTAAGAGCGTTTTTTTTTTGACGTTTTATCACAATGTTATTACAGCCGCGGTCTTTGATCTTAAATTAGGGATTACTAAATGCCTTCATCTATATCTATGTATATTATACTAATAATAAAGCTGAAGGGGCTAATGTCTGAAACTACCAATCGGATTTGAAAATATTTTTCGCATTTGGTAGCCCAATTCTTGAGGATCGCTATAGGCTATTTAACATCACGCTAGGACCTTTAGAAACTAGGCAAAATGAAAAAAAAGAACGTTAAGCGAAAACGAAAAAAAGCGTGGGCAGGCGAGGCGATGCCACGCGACGGGTTGGGTCAAGAAATTTCACGCACTCAAAGTTTTGGACGAGTACGTTTACCTAGGACAAACTGTCCAGTTAGGTAGGTCCAACTTCGAGAAAGAGGTCAATCGTCGAATCCGACTCGGCTGGGCAGCGTTCGGGAAGCTTCGCAATATCTTCTCGTCCCGAATATCACAGTGTCTCATGACGAAAGTCTTCGACCAGTGCGTGTTGCCTGTGATGACATATGGAGCCGAAACGTGGTCGCTCACAATGGGCCTTATAAGAAGGCTTAAAGTCACCCAAAGGGCAATGGAGAGGGCTATGCTCGGAGTCTCCCTGCGTGATCGAATCAGGAATGAAGAGATCCGTAGGCGAACCAAGGTAACCGACATAGCTCGAAGAATTGCCAAACTTAAGTGGCAGTGGGCAGAGCACATTGCTCGCAGAACAGATGGCCGATGGGGCCGGAAGGTTCTGGAGTGGGGACTGCGTATCGGAAGACGTAAAGTTGTAAGGCCTCCCACAAGGTGGAGCGATGATCTTGTGAGGGCCGCAGGAGTTCGCTGGATGCAGGAAGCACAGAACCGGTCGAAGTGGCGGAGCTTGGGGGAGGCCTATATCCAGCAGTTGACGTCTTTCGGCAGAAATTATGAATGATGATGATGAAATTTGTGAAGAGAGAGAGAGATCCGATTCCGAAAATTCTTTCACTAATGGGAAGCTACAGTACCTACTGCCAAATCTCACATGATATATTTTACATTTAAATAAAACAAGACATTTCAAGTAGACGAAGTCGCGGTCAGGAGCTAGTATCTTACGAAGGAGACGTTTTATTTGATTGATAAACCGTGTGTGTTACAAAACATATTCAATTACAATTCGAGACATCCAGTTTTGCTCTCCTAAAAAAGTTATTAAGTGTGATGAAACGAATAATGTTTTTACACCTCTCATAACTTTAGATGATACATATTATATTCTCCATGACTTGAATTTAAATCACAATGACTTTTATTATTACTTGTATTATAATATTAATATTTTCCATCAGGCACACAAATTGGATGACTTCTTTGAATTCTTCCGATCGCCGTGGGCGTTCTTTTTGTACCACGACCATGCAGACGATCTGTTTGCTATGATCAAGCAATTGTTCCCCAAGGTAAAATATTTGGACCTCTTACGAAATCAACTTTTTCACGGCACAGCACGGTTGGCGCAGTGGTTAAGCGATTGACCGCTGCGCTGCGTGTCGTGGGTTCGATTCCCGCACGGCACAAATATTTGTATGACCTAGCTGCAAGTAGTTGATCCGGGTCTGGCTGTTAGTGTATGTGAGTTTTAAATGTTTGTAAACGCTCCACAATACAGGAGCAATTCCTAGTTTGTGGGTTAACGTTAAAAAAAAAAAAAACTAGCCTGACTAATATGATGCATAAAGGCTCCCACAAACAGGCGCGACGCGACACTTTTAGAATAATTTCCATTAAGTTTTCGTAGAAATTGTTCTTTAAGTGTCACGTTGCGCTTTTCTGAAGAAGCGTCTGGTTGCAACCATTTAATGGGCAAAAAAAGTACTATGACAAGGAGAAAAATCTACCTATTATTTTCAACACTGTGTAGATAAAGGCATAAATAGCCATTTTAACAGTTTTTTTGTTCAATATTTCAGGGACAAAGCAAAGGACTAACGCTCAAAGAAGCACTACGTGAAGTTGGTATGAAGCTCACATTCGGGTGTCCGGTGATTATTATTTTTACCTATACTAGTTATTTATCTAGGATTTATCTATCCTCTTAGGGGGACCCGCTTGAGTGTTGACGACAGTTGCATTTTATTATTATGTTTATTTGTAAGCTTGCATCAGTAATTTATTTGCTATTCTAGTAAAACTGTGCCTGGTATTTGATTTAGTTTTTGCTGTAGTAGCAAACACCGCTTAGGCTAGAAAAACAATTTCCGAGGCCATTTTACCAGGATCTCTTCAAGGGTTGATTGGTCCCGGCTGTCATTCCTGGATCTTTGACAATCGTTATGGGTAGTCAGAAGCCCAAAAAGGGAAAAGGGATCAGGTTTTTTAATAAATAATTCCCACCAGGCAAATTGCCGATCGATGGCACTAGACTTACCCCAAGTCTATAAAAGAATAGTTTTAAAATTTTGCCGTGTCAGAGACGTTGCTGAAATGTCTCATGTGTCTGAAATTACTCAGGCGATGTACCTTTCAGATCGGACCTCAGTAACACTGCTTGACGATAGAAATAACAACTAGTACCTACCTACTTCCTTGAACGATATTCTTAACAAAGAGCTCCATTACTAATAAAATGATCATGTATTTCATATTATTTCTTTACGTATAGCATACTAATTGCTAAGTAATAATAGCTGCACGGGTTGATCGATCAGGTTAAGCTACTCTTGCCACGGTTGGTCCGTGGATGTGTGACCATCTTTACATACCAAGACCCGTCCGTGCCTCGAAAAGCAAGTTAAGCCGTTGGTTCCGGCTGTCATTCATGGGTCTTTGACAGTCCTTACGAGTCCTTATTTATTATTATTTATTTAACCATTTATGCACACACATATAAACAGACAAGAAGAAAGGAACAGAAAAAACTCACTTACATTCGTTTAAGAACTTAGTTATTAAGGTTATACAAAAAAGGTTTATTATTTTTTGCTTTTCAGTTTTTTCAGCGGTTATTTTTTTTTGTTTTGTTAAAAAGTTTGAATTTTTTGTGTTTATAATCTACTAATTATTGTAATACATCACCCAACATTAAAATCTGTGAGTGAACAATGAATCACCTCTATTTACTCACCTATAGGGTAGGTTTCTTTTTCCAAATTTATATGGGACCAACTACCGCCTTGCAACAACACTTTCCAATACAAAAATAATTATCAAAATCAGACTACTTAGTAAAAAGTTATGCGCGGTCATACATTACAATCAGTGAGTGAACTATCATCCCCTGTTTTCCTACCCTTAGGGTTGGATTTTTTTTGTAATTTTATATGGGACCATCTTCGGGGTATGTTTTTTGAGGTATTTTTATAATCACTTAATGTCAAGCACCCCACGCTTTTTAATTGAATTAAATTATTTTCTCCTTTTTTAGTTTGGTTTATAAAGCGTGTTTTTTAGTTTTTAAACTATTATTTATTTTCTATTTTTTAGTTCTGCTAACTACAAAAACGTGTTCTTTTTTTCCTTTTTTGTAATTTTTCTCAATTCTTTTTTAATTATTGAATTGTCATCGGTCCTCGATAAGTTTACAAAGTTTAAATGAAATCTGACCGTTTAAAGTGGGTCAAAATCGCGCTCTAAGGAGTCGGTTACAAACAAACAAACAAGTGAAGCTAATATAAAGCGTGTAAAAAATACGCGTCGACTTGAGAACTTCCTCCGGTTTTTCGTCGGTTTAAAAGTTTAAAAAACTGACAACCTGTATTACCAAGAGGTATCTTGTTACCCAGCAACTTGGTTATGGAGGTCAGATGGGCAGTTGCTCCATGTAAAATACTGGTATTCAGCTGCATCCGTCTCGACTGGAAGCCGACCCCAACTTAGTTGAGAAAAAACAACCGACTTCCAAAAAAACACTACAAAGTGAAAAATAACTTTAATTTCGGAAGTCGGTGTCTTTGGAGCTGTATTTAATGTTTTTGTCACCGCCTTCCGAAATTAAAGTTATTTTTCACTTTGTAGTGTTTTTTGGAAGTCGGTTGTTTTTTTTTGGAAAAAGTTTTTTTTTTCACTTTTTAGTGGTTCACATGTGCTTACCCCTTCACAGCATACCGGCGTTATGTTATGTTATGAATTGGTGTAAGCAATAGACAGACATGAGATTTTAGCAATCCCGGTCCATTTGCTGTCATTTATTGAGGAGTTCCGTTGCCTATCTCCAAAGTTCTTCATCAGATCTTCACCAAATTGAAATGAGACCACTCCGAGAAAGTACTCTTCAAAAAAATACCTAAATCGCGTCGTCTGCCTATAAAATTTGAAGAGTTCTCTCTATTTCTCCAGGATCCCACCATCAGATCCTGACTTGATGATCATGGGACCACCTGGGAAGTATACCCTTTCAAACAAAAAAATATAATCCAAATCGGTCCAGCCATCTTCGAGTAATCGGGGAACATACATAAAAAAAGGGTTCCGACGAATTGAGAACCTCCTCCTTCTTGAAGTCGGTTAAAAAGGCACAGCAGATTGACATAACTAACTAGCTCACGCCTCCCATGGAGGTAGGCAGAAACTAAGAACGCCATGTGCTGCGATCCTTTTAT
The DNA here is from genome assembly GCA_947359405.1 of Antitype chi. Taxonomy (NCBI): domain Eukaryota; kingdom Metazoa; phylum Arthropoda; class Insecta; order Lepidoptera; family Noctuidae; genus Antitype; species Antitype chi. The sequence goes on along the minus strand of OX375819.1, from coordinate 13,918,277 downwards.
AACATACGTTTATAAAATATACTATTCACATTACAGGCATTCACAATGGATACAAAACTGGGCATACAAGCGAATTTCGAGAAATCTCCACACATTGAGGCAGTGATAGACTTCGTGATCGACTGGCTATCCCAGAATGACGTACTTCTACCTATGTACTTGCAAGCAGGCCAGACTGCTCTCTATGAATACGATCTTGATAATAACCCCCTGATTATAAAGAAGGCCAAGAGGCAGTTGGTCGATATGCTTGTGTAAATGTTTTCATGTTCGAATTAGTATGCGTTTAAAAATAAATCATTTTCAAAATGATGGTTTTGATTTTGTAAAGACTGAAGATTTTGTAGTTAACCAACATATCAATAAGACAACAATGCCTTATTGTATTATCAGTATTTTGACGGATACCTTAACTGAGAATGATAAGCTTTTTTGTGTGATCCAACAGGGTTTTATCCAGCAGTCTGTTAGTGATCTAAAGTCAGCCTATAAATGATTATTAATCATTTCACTATTTAGTCTCTAACTTAATTGTCTCACCAAAAAGTTTCAATTACCTTTCGTAAAAAAATCAAAGCACTGCTTTTAGTATTTAAAAAACTAATGACAACTTCAACTGATATGACTTTGTCAACTGTTGTCAACCGATTAACTTCCTTAATTTTTGTATGTAAATATTTCTGTTAACTATTTTATTGTGATCATTGTCTTACCATGACGCAACCCAAGGGCAGCAAGCCGCTCGTTTTAAATGACCTCTTGGTTCAGAATGTTAATACTTGGGGTAACGTGCAGTACAATATACCTCTGAGGCTGTCCAGCAATGAGACTAGAACAGGCACAAGTATCGCCCTGCGGCATATACCTGCTATACCTCATGCTTTGGACTGTGTAAGTCAGATATCTTATATTTAGTAGGCTATCAATACCAAGGTAAAGTGGAGGGAACTAGACCACGAGGGCGCTCACCCATGAGAGGGACTGACCATTTAAATTCGCATTGGGCGATTCCTTATATGAGTGAACATTCAATTCCAAAAATCTGAGTAGATGGCGAGAAATTGTGAGCCGAATCACATTAGTCCCTAGACAAGAAACTTTTTATGGACTTAACGAAGAAGAAGATCAATACTAGTCTTGTTGAAATTGTTCGTCAGGTCATGAAGGGTACCATAATCTTTCATTGGAGTGGTGAATGCAATAATACGTTTCTGCATCCCCGGCGTAAGGCAGTTGGAGTATCAATGTAAGGGGATTTAATGAGAACAAGTTCGCCCTATTCGTTTTCCCACCGGCAAAAATAACGCAACTTCTATACCATTTTTCACCCTGGATCACTCCTTCAGGCGATGAATTTCCAAAAATTCTGCCATTGTGCTCACTTTAATTAGATGGGGAAAATTTTAAGCTACTATACCTAGTGGTTTAGGCTGTGTGTTGTCTGTTAGTGAATTTAAGTTTTAGATTGCGGAATAGTCCGTAAAAAAAAGACTATCAAGGAATTTCAAGGAAGGAAGTTTCAAGAAACTTAATATTGCTTGTTTAGTAATAACGCAAACTTAAAATTAATTCATTAATTTGTGACTTTTTAGAAAATAGATGAGCCACTACCAAAGCGAGTCACCGGCCGCGATATGGTGGTGGAGAAAGAGTCCTACAAAACCACCACTGGCGAATATTGTGTCAAGCCAAACCCTAACAAGGCGATGGAGCGATCAGATTGTGCCATCAACTGTAGACGAGTGAGCTTCATGACTGGAGTCGAAAAACAGGTGAGTTGGGTATTTTATTTTCATTCTAAAGGAAAAGGCAATGGAAAACAAGTATTCATAATAGTTCGACTATTGAACTAGTTAATTTTCATTAAAATTATTATAAAGTACTCTGTGTAATCGAACCACCGGTATAAACCAAATGAACTACGGGTAATAAGCCGATTCTTCTAGTTTATGACTTGCCTGTTCGGATGAGAACAGTGGTGGGCCAGTGGTAACGACCGCTTTTTACCGAGTAATAGGTTCGAAACCCAGACAGGCGCTTAACTGCGTGTAAAATATTTTATTACCACTGTCCTCAAAACGGTGAAACAAAACATCGTGAGGAAACCGGCATGTCCTACTTAGAACCAAAAATTGGGCTCGCGTGGTGGATTATTACGGCCGACTACCTCACCGAGAGGAGGCCTATGTCCCAGCAGTGCATTATATGCTGATTATGCTATGCTTAGGCATCTTGCAGCTTATGCATTATGTTCGGGTTTCGGCAGTAGGTAGTTTAAAGATTAAAGCTCACGATGTGATAAAATATAGCTAAGCAATGATGTTGACGGTTGACTTCCCAGGCTTAGTTATATTAGAGGTTCATTGCAAGTGTGCGAGTGTGGTGTTAGTTGGTAGACCGTTTATAACATCGCGTCAGATCGGAGACTGTTCCTACATTCATTTCAAAAGCTTGTTTGTCTGATATCTACGAATATTATAAATGTGAAAGTTTGTATGTTTGTTACTTGAGTCACGCAAAAACTGCTGATTTCGAAGAAATTTACTACAGAGGTAGACCAAGACCTGGGTTAGGACAAAGGATATTTTATATTTCTGTAGCACGTTCTCGTGGGATAACTTGCGATATAAAGGCCGGTAAAAGCTAGTCATTAAATAGAAGCAAGCAAAAGCAGTTATTTAAAAACATACATTTTATTGTGTGTGAAACAACATAGTAGATTTAAAAAAAATACCATAACTGCGGTGCATTGACTTCTAACTCATAATCAGAGATCGGAAATTCGGATGCATATTCACCTAAAGTTGAGATGTTGGCTAACATGGAATGTGCTTTTGTATCGAAAAAGTCTTAATTAATGTAAGTAATTTGTTTATTTTTTGTTTTATCTAATACAAACCACCCTTCCTCCAGTACATAAACATATTTGTATCGGGTTAAACATTAATTTTAAATTAATACACATCTGAATAGTTATGCAATCCAAGAATCCCGGGGTTTTTAATAAATGTCACAAATAATTTATAAAGCTGCTTCCATACTTTCATAGCCAAAAATTATCTTTAGGTAAATATGCATCCGAATATCCGATCTCTGCTCATAATTCAATGTTCTCTAATTTTATCCACGTATTTGCAGTTAAATAATATATACTTTACCAATATGATTCCAGTTACAAGGAGTCAGCATCAGCAACCCGGTAATGATATCAGAAATGAAAGATAACTACAGAGGCTTAACAAAGTCACCCTTGGCTCCACCAGACATTGAGATCAAAGCTCCCGACCCCGAATATATTTTCGATGTGAGTATTACACACTATTAATACCTACAGCATAGCATAGTACCTTCAGATGTCCACTGCCTGGAAGTGACTAGGCAAATGCATAGCCACAATGAACGGTCATGCCTTCCGCTTTCAGAAAATTCCCGAGTACTTCACCAGACATATTGATTCAAAGTCAAAGACAAATTATTTATTTCATATAGGCACAAGGCACTTTTGAACGTCAAAATGTACAAAAAATGGAATTGACTCAGCTGCCCCTTTGCATAAGGTAGTTTCGTATGGAGAAGAATGGGCAAGAAACTCCACCGTTACTGTTTTAAAATGTTTCACAATATTTTGCATACAATATCTCTTGGTCACGGCATCACACGTGAACGGCTGGACCAATTTTGCTACTTCTTTATTTCGTTGTGTTTGTTATTATTAGGAGAAGGTTATCATTACAAAATTTAAGAAAACTTAACGACCATATTAACTTTTCTAATATTATACCAATGCGAATTCAGTTTTCATAAATCCTTGTGTTCTTGTAAATAAAACGTATATTATTATCATAGGTCGTGGCCGCCGGAAGGAATGAAGCACCAGTTATATTCGACCATGTTCCAAGAGGAATCAAGAAACAGCTCGATCCTTACTTGTCAACTTATAGGTCGTACCACAGACCTTTCACTCCTGATGATCAGTATGGCATTGGAGCTAAAGATCATATCACTTTCTACTCTGAATCCAAAACACCAAGGGTAAGTTACATTCTTATTTATACTATAATCGTGTTAAGGGTAACCTAGTCGCGGGCTCGAACTCACTGGTAGGCCTGGCTAAAAATCACGCTGTCTCACCAGGCTTCGTGTTCGACAGAGATAGTATCAGTGATGAGCAGTTAAACGCTAGTCTACACGTACAACGTTATTGAGTGAGATGCAGGATCATTTATTCAATTCGCGAAAAAATTAAGAAAAGTCCTTTGGAAGATCGGGTTTTATTAAAAAACCAATGCATATATCAATGACCAAGAAAGTTTATTGAATTTTTCGATAATTTAACTTTGCCGGTACCGACTTGGTTTTGGAGATTTTACACTTCCTTTATTACTTACGCCCAAAGTAAAGTAAAATTAGCAAGAAAAACGAATCTTCGTTGGCTCCAAACTTTTTAATGGGTTTTTATTTTAGTATTCTGTTTCCGTACAGACAATATTGATAATGAGACAAAACGATATCATATTTTACTTTGGATGTGCCATTTCAGACAGTGGAGTAAAACACTCCCGAAGTTTGTATGCAAACAATGTGGACTAGGTTCACCTTAAGTGATTAGACAGTTGAAGAAAAACCATGTTACTATGCTACAAGTGTTTAGGTAGTTAACGAATTTACAAGAAGTGTGAAAGTTAGTTCGTATTTCAATATATCATTTGAAAAAATAACAGTATATATTTTTTCACTTTTTAGTTCAGTACATGACTCTAGATCCCCCTCGAATATACAAAAGTGCAATCCTAAAAACCCTACAAACCTGCGCGTTCAAAATGTATAGAACAGCAAATGTTTTTTTTTTTTAATAACCGACGCACAATTTCAACGCAGCGCAGGTAGTAGCATCAAGATCATGTGTTAAATTAATGATAGCAGATTCGTCGATAACCTGCCACCCTATATAAATAAAAAAAAACAAAGTCCTGTACGAGGCCACAAGTAGGTTATAGTACAATCAGCTTGCAAGAACCTATCTTAAAGCTTGGCTTTCCTAAGCAAGCGGCACCGTCATATTGCGGTCGTAATTGACTGCCATCCATTTTGACACATGCTCTGTAATTTTTATGACAGTTGTCATCTTATGTCATGTCGTTAAATGGCACAGCTTTCACAGGACACTCAAGCTTAACTTTACAACGCTAAGTACAAAAATAATATGTAATATTAATTGAATAATGTTTGTGTCCGTTCCGTGTGATGCCGGACGTAAAAGAATAGCACCATCCCATTTCTTCCCGTGGGTGTCGTAGAAGGCGACTAAGGGACTTACTAGAGAATGGGCAGCAGCGTTGTCTGTGCATGCGCTCGTCAACCCGCTTGCCAAGCGTCGCGATTATGGCAAATCCCCCCCTTTTGGGGAGGCTTATATCCAGCAGTGGACGTCTTTCAGCAGTTTCAGCTCATATGATGATGATGAATGTTTGTTCGCAGGTAAAAGGCTTCGGACCGAGGCACAAGGAAATATGGATGCCTTTGACAGGTACAATTCGCAGAGGCGTATATGACAGGATTCATGTCAAGAAAGAATTTAAAGAAGTAGCTGCTTGCCATAACCCTGTCAACAATTTGAAGGGGTAAGTAGTCAGCTTGTCTTTTGTAATCTCATTTTTAGACGGTTTATGCAGAGTTGCAGATATAACCACAAGTAAAGGAGTTTTCCGACAAGCTCTAAACAAAGTCTGCATCCTACCAGTTCACGATCCAAAGCTTCTTAAAAGCACGGCTTCCAAGGGGGCGGAGGATGTTAACGACACAAACGCGGTGAAGTGAGCTACGGAGCGCGCAGACCGCGCCAACGTCACGCAGTGGGTATGGCCGGCGCACGCGACCTCTAGTGAAAATACTGCGAAATAACAGACCACTCTACACTTGAGTGAAGACGACTGTGGGCTAACTCTCTTTCTGAATACATACATAAGAGAGAGAGAAAACATATCACTGTCTCTCGTTTACTCTCTCGTTTATAAGCTTCTTGGTTCATACCATATTCTTCGCTTAGAACATATCTTGTGTATTAGTAGTGTGGGTGAATAATGAAGTGGGCTTCATTATTCATTCCCAAATTATCATCCATCTGTTTATCTGTCACAGGGCTGTATATTTTTAATGGTAATAGGTAGCCAGTAATCCCTCATCAAGCTCACCTCCCCATCCACCTTGCTAAGATGAAATCTTTCTTGCACAGAACTTTCATCACGGAAACAAAACAGAAGTATAAAATTCCGTATGCGTCATCGTCACTCGCATCCTGGAACCACGGCGAGACGTTTGACCTGGCTCCATTCCCGCCGAATCCTTTCCAAACAAACATAGCGCCGTTTATGTACTGTAGTGACTACTGCCACATTGCCCAAGGAACTCCCCCTTATACCGTCATAGACCAAATCAGCCACAAAATGCCAGCTCACAAGCCTTGTGTAGAAAAATACGTGGTATCGAGAGACTATGTACTGTAATAAATAAAACATATGTAATGAGTTTTGACTTTCCGTTTATTTACTTTTTACTGCATCTTGGATTGTTTTAACAGTAAAGGAAACTAATGAGTTTTGAATCTTTTTTCTTGCATTTCGGATCTATCGTGGCAGCATAAAACTCTGCTTGCCGCTGAGTGTAGGAGTTGTATTTCCGAGCCTGAAATGCATACCCGTCTTCATTTAAGCTGCACAATTGCAGACTTTTAATAAAACTGTTAGCGACGAATATCGATTCAATCTTAGGTAGTAATTGGAACTTATGTTAAGGTGCGTATTTAGAGCGCGCGGTAGATGGCAGGTTCATGTTGATGAGAGGTTAAATTAAAATACAAACTCTGTTATTGTATAAAATGCTAAAAAGTAGTGTTTTGAATTAGGTTGTGTCCATTTCGACGTATAAAAGTAACAGTTTTAGGGATGATTCTCATTAGACCGGCCCGTGCCGTGTCCGTGGCGCGGACGGGGCAATTTTGTGTGAAGCAATTTACAGGGATGATTCTCATTAGACTGGGCCGTGCCGTGTCCGTGGCCACACGGCACTGTGTATTATAAACTGCTACATACAAAATGTATGTAACGTTTCACATCCGTGCCCCATCCGGGCCACGGACACGGCATAGCCCGGGCACGACCCGGTCTAATGTGAATCATCCCTCAATCTAATTCAAATATTCAAATTTAATTCGTGTAAGTACCTAAGTGTAATTCTTCTGTAAAACGGTCCGGAGTTCAATGACATACACACACATGTCATCGAACTTTGGACCATTTCATTGGGTCCCAATCCAACGCACAAAAAATAAATCCATAGAGTACCCACTCTAATCGATAGTATACTTATAATGTAGGTGGTCACTTTTACCTCACTCATTTTCTCGGTGAGCCAAATCGCCCAATGAGTGATCTTGACGCTTGGTATTTCTGATACAATTTTCAAATATAATCTGCTAGTGGTATCATTACCTAAGGCCTTTTTTCACGTTACCATACTCTTCTTTTTGCTGCAAATTTAAAATATTAATGTAATTAATAAGTAAAAACTACATAAAGTACGTATGATGAAATCGTCAAAGTCGCGAGAAACACCTGAATGATAGACACACGGAACTAGGAAGTATGGCAGAACCAAGAGGACGCCCATCACCCGCCAGTGGGTGATTTCGGGCTGAAATGATGATGACATAAAACACGCGATTGTGTCGATGTCCAAAAAGGATCGACTGGCTGTTCAAAATGGTGTGCTGGTGCCTACATTCTTGTATAGAAGTAAATGTCGTGGCAAAAAAAGAATGAAAGCAAAATAAATGATGTGGAAAAATAATAAAAATAAATGCGTTCCCTGTGGTGCTATGAATGATAGGCTGAATAATGATGTCATAAGGTAACGTTGCGGTTATAAAGAAGACGGAGTATTAAAAATTAAAAAAAAAGTGTGCTTTGATGTTTTGGTAATGTTGAGAGGACGAGAGGCGACTAACAAAATATATTTACAAAGCAGATGTGAGTATAAACGCCGGGAGGCATGGCCTAGAATAACATAAGAGTTGTTGGCGACGTTCTTCAGAACGGGTAGGTGCGTAGTACTCACAACCTGCGTTCATGTATGACCAGTCAAGTGGCCCTAGTGTGAGTTTGATTTAACCATCTCGATCCAGCGCATCGAGCGCGTTCTGCGCTCCGATTGGTCCATCACCAATCCAGGGCCAATCGGAGCGCCAAATGCGCTCGAAAATGAAACTCACACTAAGGCCTCAGATGTATGAACGTAAACGACGCAAAAGGAGTGTGTAAGGATCTTAGCAGGTAGCGTTCAATAGTTTCTGCCTAACTCCATAGGATGAAGGCCTGTTTTTATTGTTCGGTGGAAAATCATCAAATAACTTCTCCCACTCTAGGGTGGAGCAGGAGGGCGTGTCAGACTTTACTGACTAAAACCCACCCGTGTTCCTTCAGTTGCCTGTGTGTCAGGGGCCACGGTATCTCTTTCGAGCAACCCGCAACCCTGGCAGGCATCGGCCTTTGCGGACCCCACCGGTTAATGCTGACATCTCTTTGAGGCGCGCGTGGAACACAACGCGCCGTCGACTCGGGCTTGGTCTGTAGTAGCCGTTACCGGGCAGAGAGCTACCCATTACTCGCCATCCGAAAGCCCGCGCCTACGGTGGCCGGGAATCAACCTGGGATTCCCGACGCCCAGGGCGTCTCCTGCGGCGACTAGGGCCGTTAGGGCGCATATACTGCCTCTCCCTCACGTGCGCCGCCTCCCTCTTCGCGAGCATTACTGCTTCGCAGAAGGAGGTGACGGCTACCCATGCACTCGCGCCCTGAACCATGGCCTGGACCAGGGCCGGACGCAAGAGATCGCCACCGCCGATCGCCTCCACAAGAACACGGCGTTGCTCTGCCCAAGCCGGGCAGACCTCCACCGTGTCCTCAAGGATGGAGGGGGTGAGTTCATGTATTGATGTATTCATACTATCTTTGATTTAGGCTATCTACTTGTTTTTTTACTTCACCTGTGGTCTGAAAACGAAGCAGCTAGCGCACCCAGGTAGGAAACACTCGCAACAAACAGTACGCTGCTGAAACATCACAAATATGATCTGAAATAATCTATGGGCAGTCGTTGTGATAGGCTGGCTGAAGAATATTATAACAAACTCTGTAATAATCTGAGTGTTGGACATAAGGTGGTAACCTTATGTCCAGCACCCCAAACATATGAGTAAAGGGTTTCCAAAAAAAAACAGGTTAAGGGTTCCCCAAATCGAATGTGTCAAGGGCCAAAGTTATTTAAGGGATTCACAATAAAACGCAGTTAGGTAGTTTATGACAGTTCAAATGAAGACGTAAATTTTTCCGAGAGCAGGGAAGAACGTCGGATGACTTAAACGCAACGTAACGTGACGTTTAAGTCATCCGACGTTCCTCCTTTGTAATAAAACATTATTTATAATGTTATTTTATAAAATTATCACTGGTTTCCTTTTTTAATTAATCACTAACCCCCAATATTTATAAACGATACTTAAAGTTAAGTCATGATTAGCGTCTTTAACTTTAAGCAACGTTTATAAATAAGGGGGTAAATGTATATTTTACAGTAGCATTTTATATTCATATTTTTTAATCAATGTACCATTAAAGTTATGATTTTGTAGCGATCCGCCTAAACGAACCTTAAGAATCGAGTTATTGGATCGAGCGGCTGTGAATGGACTGAACAGAATGACACTAACTTTTTTTTTCTTCTCTTTTCCTAGATTTTTAGTTTCAATTCCATCTATAGATCTTTGAGTGTCATTAGTATCCTGAAATATATTTCTTTATGAATATTTTAAATATCAGATATTGATAGTAATGTCATCATTTTAATAAGAAATACATTTTAAAATGACTTACGCATGGACAATTACAGCAGCTATGACTGCGTCGTGAAGATGTTGGTAAAACCATTATGTTTTAGCTGGTTGAGGTTTATTTGGTTTCTGCGTAACAACAGGTGCGTCTTCTCCAAATCTCATTTCAATAACCTTTTTCATACGTTCATTTTTCTGGAAAAAGGTAAATAAAATCAAAAGTCATTTATTCACAATAGGCTTAGAATCAGCACTTTTGGAACATCCAGATTACATAAACCACTTCCGAATACTTTAGTTAGGAAACAGAAGTGGCGCAACAAACTCCCCAGCAGCACAGCAATAAGTTTAGTAAGATAAACTTGATTCTATATATATGCAAATATAATAACATTATGAGACACAGGACATTAAATTAAATCCATTGCCATTATGTTAGCTAGCCATGCCAATATACCAAACAAATCAATAAAAACTATACTCAAGCAAAAAGTTAAAATAATTAAAAATGTAAACACAGCATAATACCAAAATAAAAGCACTCGGGCATAAAGGGCGTGACAGCTTACATATGCAATGCTGGAATATGTTTACATAGCTATTGCGACCCGAGTTACAACTCGAGGCCACCAATGAGAAACTAGCACCATCGCAGTAAAATAAATAAATATGTAGGTAGTAATTAATAACATTAACAAAACCATGGACAGCAAGACTACCAGTCACCACAAGCAGCACCCGTTCACGAGCATAACGCAAATATCAGCCATTTTAAGGGAAGGAGGCAATCCGACACCCGATGCTACCACAAGCAGTGACATCTAAGGGAGCATGACGAACTTGCTGTCGGTTGCTCAGGCATGAATCGTATGAGCAACTATCGAGGTCGCTAGTTACATATTGCAAAACAATTCATCATAAAAAAAAAACATTATAATGAGTCAAAATCAAAAATCAAAATATTTTATTTCACATAAGCCTGCATGGGCACTTATGAAACGTCAGAAGCTAGGTGCACGGTTCCAATTTGTCGTTTCCTATGGAGAAGAGCCGGCAAGAAACTCCACGGTTACTCTTTTAAAAATAATTGGCTTTTACAATGTTTTCAAATTACAGTGATAATAGGTATGGGAGGACAGTGCAGGCCAGTCAATAAGTACCAGGTACTTAGAGGAATTAAAATACAGAATAGAAAAACGTCTACAAATCTAGTCTCTAAGGCCTACAACGTTCTCTCATTCACAATATGTAAAAGAATCTACCTATATAAAATGAATCTATCGAGTAGATCATGTCAACAGAATACAATTACAACACCACTCGGCTTGGCATGGGCAAAGACCTACCCTCTTCTTTCCATGGTCTACGCTATCTGGCCAAGTCTGTCTGCCCTGCAAACCTATAATTGCCAGAGAATGCCACCTTGACCGCGATCGACCTCAATAGCGATATCCGCCCGCAGGTGTCCAGTGTGAATCAAAACCTAGTTCAGAAATAAAGTTAGTTTTTTGATAACTTACCCCAGGGCATATATCATTTTCGCACTTCAAATTCTTTGCCTCATCCTCACATTTCTGAAATGAGAGAATTGTACAGGTTAATAATAAGTATTGACCGCTGGGTAATAGTCTCCCACACAGTGGGTGCCTGAGGATGGACGGCGCCGCCGAGGGCGGCCCAAGAAGAGGTGGTGACATGACCCAGACGCGTAACCCTTGCCTTATGCGTCTGGGTCATCTCACCACCTCGATGTGGCCCTGGATACCTGGAAGTTTAACGTGGTCGATCGACCCGTGCAGCTGTTATTACCAACTCAGTCTGATGCTACTACAACGAGTAACATAATTAACGCCAGACCTCATACACCCCATACACAGTATTGAGTTAAAAGCATAATACGATGAAAAAAGCTATTTTTTTTAAGCTAACTGATATTATTAAGAAAAACGTGTCGACCCTTCTGGAATAAGATTGAATTTTCTTCGGCTCAATCAGTGGTAGTTAGGTATGGCATAATAAAAATTAAAAAACTTATATTAAAAGTTACTGAAATCGATTCAGTAGTCAGTTAGGAACAAACTACTTTCAGGTCTTGCGTCTATTCTGTTACACCTTGTATATTGTAACGGTTTTTAAGTTATTTCTTAAATATTAGAAAACGTAGGTGCCCACGTCTCATTAAAAGTCAGAGACGTTTTCGAGAAAGAATGACCAAAATACGGAGATAATTTGACCGGTAATGGTGCTGATTCTGTTGACACAAAATTCTCTAAACTAAACTAAAAATCACCAAAATTTTGTTAATTCCTGTCAAACGACGATTTCCCATTCTGAAATTGACTAAAGTGACACAACTTAACTATATTTTAGTTTGACAGCACTAAGATTGCACTGAATTATTAATTTAGTGAAGATGGTAATTTTGCTATTCTGAGTTTGTCGTTTTTCACCAAAAATTTTGACTATATTAATTTTCTTGACTATTTTTAATCGCGATTAAAAAGTGTGGAATAAAATTAGTGGTCATGAACTAAAATTCACACTAAAACTTCGATTTCAGGTGCAAAAACAGTACTGATCTTTTTTTTCTTTTCGTTTGCTTATATCTCGAAAATGGTGTCTCCTATCGCAAAAATGATGATAATTTCGACCCGCTTTAATAATACCGTAAGCCCCATAATCTCAACATGTAGGTAATTTTTTTTTTTTTCCATACAAAAAGGGAAAAATTCCATACAAAAAACGTCGAGGCTGCCCCTCTGCGCACGCTTCATTCAGCTCTTAAAAAAATCATTGCGTAGGGCACACAAGTACCACGTTGCGAAGCCAAAAGAAAAAAATACCACCTGGGCTTGGCACGACAACCGTAGAGAAGCGTTTTGTCAGCGGAAGACTAGACAAAAATGACGTTTCCGTGTAGACAGTTGTCAGTTTTTCACCGAGAAATGTAGACAAGCGATTTCTATTCTACAGTAGAGTAGAAATAGAAAGCGTCATGCTTAAGGTGAATGCGCAGTGGTAGACCGCGAAATTCAAATTTTGTTACGTTTTTTGCAATTTTCAGGTGATTGTCAGCTTGTTACTTGATCAAAATATGATTTGCGACTATAACATGTACGTATTTACAGATTTATAATCATTAGAATCAATAATACATCTTTCTAAGTTAGATTTGTTCCATAAGAACAAATTTCTTATGGAAAAGTGCTTGTGGAAGAAATCTAACTTATAAGAGATCATTAGACATTCTAATGACTATAATTCTGTAAACACGTACCTGTTATATTCGCAAATCACATTTTGATCAGGATACAACCTGATACTGACCTGGAAATTGCAAAAACGTAAGAAAATTTGAATTTCGCGGTCTACCACTGCGCATTCACCTTAAGCCTGCAGGAGTCGCGACTGTCAAATTCGATTTTAGTTGTGTTAAAATTATTTTTAAGTTAAGAGATTTTTTTTGCAGAATAGCTTTAAGATTCTCATAGCCAAAAGTAAGGAATTTTAGTGATAGTTTAGTTAGTTTAGTTCGGTGTACAAGAGAATCGGCACCATTAAGGTTTTCAATTCAATAATCATTATCCCGCTACATGACATCAACTATTAGACCTCCCCCTCAATATCGCACAAGGACTGGTCCTTGCTGGTGCAACCAGCATGTGGTCATCATCCCGGTGACTTTACCTTTACTAAGTCGCATTCAGGACAGTTTTAATCAGTTACTATTTCCTGTTAAAACCTACCGCTGAGCAAATGTATTCTTTAGGTACAGGAACTCTCGTAGGTTTTCTGGCTGGCAGACATGGCGGATTATGGAAGCATCGAGTTGGTGTGGGACACGGGGCCGATGGTCGAGCTGGCCAGTAGCATGGCATCAAGTAGGGGAAGCAAGAAGATGGCGGGACGCAATGAGGCAGGTGGTGGCAGGATCGAGCTGCCATTGGCTGGAGGATGAAGTACATTCGTTAATTCAACTAGGTAGTTTTAACCTATATTTATTTCCCAGTTACCGCTTGCCACAGCAGCGGTTTGTTTCAAGAAATGTAGGCTTATCCCCAAAGATTATTTTTTCTAGAATTATATTGTTAACTAGCTGACCCGACAGACGTGGTCCTGTCATAATTATGAATATTGAATTCCCATTGGTATATAGGTATATTACAAAAGTTAATATTGTCGTTAAGTTTTCTTAAATTTTCTAATGTTACGTGCAACTTTCTTAATTTTTTCTTTCATAAGAACTAAACCTTCTCCTACCAATAACAAACACAACAAAAAATTAATTAGCAAAATTGGTCCAGCCGTTCACGTGTGATGCCGTGACAAAGGGGAATAGGGATTCATTTTTAATACAGAAAAGTTTTTATTCAGTGCGCAAACTGTAACCATGAATTCAGCATATCATTCTAGAACCCCAGCACAGAAATTTATCGTCGGATAAACAAAAAAAATCAGCTGTTTCATAGAAAAGTGCAATACCTACGCGGTCAAAATGTATGGAACAGCTGATTTTTTTTCCTGTATAGACTAGCTGACCCGACATACCGCATCTTTAGAATTATAGAGACCTAATGCGAAATTAGCCGCAAGCAAAATTATTTAGAATTATTAGAATTATAGAGACCTATTTTGGTTGCGGCTCATTTCGCATTAGGTCTCTGTAATTCTAAAGGTGCGAACGTTGTCCTGTCTTAACTATGAATATTAGTATAGACTAGATGACCCGACATACGTTGTCCTGTCTTAACTATGAATATTGAATTCGTATCGGTATATTATTAGAAAAGTTCATATGGTCGCGACTTCCGAGGTCGTAGGTTCGAACCCAGACAGGCGCTTTACTTGTTGTAAATTATTTCATCACCACTGCTCTCAAAACGGTGAAGGAAAACATCGTGAGGAAACCGACAAATCTTAGAACCAAAAACTTAGAAAACATGTGACATCTACCAACCCGCCCTGGGCCCGCGCGATGGATTACGCCCCAATCCCTCTCACAGAGAGGAGACCTGTGTCCCAGCAGTGGGAACGATATAGGCTAATTATGATTAATATGGTCGTACAGTTTTCTTACATTTTCTACTGTTTCGCGCAACTATCTTAATTTTTTCTTTCATAAGAACCTTCTCCTGTCAATAATAAACACAACAAAAAAATAATTAGCAAAATTGGTCCAGCCGTTCACGTGTGATGCCGTGACCAAGGGAAATAGAGATTAATTTTCATATATTACTAGCTGACCCGACAGACGTTGTCCTGTCTTAACTATGAAAACTGAATTCGCATTTTATATAGGTAGATATATGTTACGCGCAACTTTCTTAATTTTTCTTTCATAAGAACCTTCTCCTGACAATACCAAACACAACAAAAAAAGAATTAGCAAAATTGGTCCAGCCGTTCACGTGTGATGCCGTGACCAAGGGAAATAGGGATTCATTTTTATTTAATAGATAGATAGAATACATACTTTTTGCAGTACGCAACTGGAACGCGGAGTTAATTCGACCGTTGGTTCTTCGAATACTGGTTTGCGATTCAGTTTAATCTGAAATGTTTAATCTTTGTTTTAATAACTCTAGTTAAGAATGATGACGTAAAAATTTAACATATACACATTTATCGTTCAAACCTTTAATCCAAAGTAATTATTGCAATCCAGTGCGCATTTGTAAGGCGGGCATGGACTGCACTGCGGATAAATCACAAAAAATCAAATAAATATTTGTAGAAAATGTTAGAACAAAAAAAAAGTTTTATAGTAATTCTATCAAACTTTGTTGCTGACCTTGCAATAACAACTTCCTCTGCTACACGTAGAACACTGAGAAGATAAATTGGGAAGATGTAGTTTTAGATTTATAAGCCCGATTTGTAATCAACATTATTCAAAATCACTCATGACTACTTACAACACGATTACACGGTGGATCATCCTGAAAAATAAATAAAGGAATACAACTTTTGACCCAGAAGGCAAAACACGAAACGATTAATAGAAAATATTTAGTTACAAGGTAGAAAGATGGCTCGCAGGCCGCACATGATGTGCAGTATGCATCCATATACGAGTAGCAGCCTCGACAGCCGCCGCCACACTAAAATAAAGAAACATTGTTGAAAGCTAATGCTTTTCATAAGTTAAAAATTATAAGATATGTCAACAAATATTATAAATGATACCTTTAAAGATGCTGGCAAATCAGTGTTACTCTAAAACAGACAAAAAAACATATTTTAAGTAAAGAAACGTACTTTCCAACGAATATAATTAAATGTTTGTAACTGAACCAACCCTATTTCTGCAGCAACTCCTGCTATAACATATTTGTACGATAGCTGTTTGATGGAACACAGCCTTTTCATCATCCTTACGTTTTAATTTAGATGCTTTGGTTCCAACGATGGCTATATTAGACAAGCCAAACAAGTTATGTTCTTTGTCCAGCCGCAGTATAGTAGACAAGTATTTGTCTTCGAATTCATTATGTTCATTAAACTCATTTTCGGTAGCTTGACTACAGTTAGAGCTCGATGTATTAGGTGATATCGACGGTGAACTGGAAATAATGTTAATTTTGGTAAAATGTTTAATACTAAAGTAGTATACTGACCAGTTTAGTTCACAATCACGTTTTTCCCAGTGAAATTCCCTACGTTTCATCATCTCCGGATACTATAAAGATCTTCTTTTCTTATGTGTTAGTTTTGCACCTGTCAATGCGTTCACATTTCTGGAACGACACCATGTCAGTGTATATTGATGACACAGCAGCCGCGTCTTAAAGCTATTTTAACTTTGGATGCATACCTAGAATCAGGACCATCGTCTGGATCCTCACTTAACCACTTCATTTTGGTTAGTTTCAAAACATTTGGGTTGTCGCAAGGAAGAAAATTACTTTCATCATTCTCAGACAAGTCGCTATCTTCACCCGAAGTAGTTGTTGGCTAGTACAAAGTCACTTTCAATGTATAAATGTTAACAATCAAAGCCAATATTGCACAAAAACAATACAAAAACATGCTAACATGTCGGGATAAGTCGGCCTCTTCCTCTCCCGCTTGTTCATCTAGTTCTGCTTTCTTATACGATTCAGCCAGTTCGTGAAGTGCTTTAGATCTTTCTACTTGTATAGGATGGTCTTCGGCAATATCCTAAGTCAGTAATAACGTCAAAATTAAATGGTTCACATTAACGTTTCGTAAAAATAAGTACGTAATAAAAGAATTACCTCTTCAGGAAGGACAGATGAAACATCAATGATATTTAAAGGTGTCTTTTCGTTGGACCCAAAATTGGGGCTTATGTTCCCGCCTGGTTTAATGCCATTGACAAGACACACATAGGTGAAATAAACATTTTGTTCTGAGGCGCTACTTGCTAATTTCATGGTGTCCGATGTAAAGACGCTGGAGGGGTGTTGATGGTAATCGTGTGTCTGTCACTTTTGATTTGAGTGTTTATGCAAAAATTCGGTGCTGTTTAGTAATCATCTGAAAAACGGGCCACTAGTTTGATGCTTGTAAATACTTCACAAATTAGAATTTAACTATACGAACATTGTGTTTGGTCCAAATCTTTGGTCCAAGTCCATGTAAATTTTACGAAATAAAGCTTTAGCTTTAATCCATTTTTTCTGGATACACTCTGACATTGATTCAAAATTGACGTTTATGTTCTTTTACTTATTTTTTTTATGCACTTTTTTAATGACCTTTAATAGAACCTCCTTAGTTATTTCTATGGGGTTTTTGTTCGTTGATCGATTTTGGTAGGTGTGACCACTGGAGTGGTTTTTGCGAGTTTACCTAACCTAGCTCAATCAATCAACTCGGCCTATCGAAGTCCACTTCTGGACCTGGCCTCTCCTATGCTGCGCCACAATACCCTCTCCTCCGCCATCCGCATCCAGCCGGTCCCAGCCACCTTTTTAAATGTCGTGGGTCCATCTAGCTGAGGGGTCCTTGGACAAAAATAGCCAACCCACTGCCACTTCAACTTGCGTACCTACTCTTCAAAATATGTCGTTAATTCCCAGTTCTATCCGGATAACTTCGTTTCTGATTTTATCGTTCAAAGAAACTCCGAGCACAGCCCGCTCTATAGCGAGCTGAGTAACCTTGAATTTGTAGACTCAGCCCAATTATCAGTGTCCACGTTTCGGCACCGGTTGTTATAACTGGTTGAAAACTTAAGTCTTCAAACATTGTGGTATTGGCGACGAGAAGACCTAACGAAGTTTTCCAAACGCTGCCTAACCCAACTGGATGCTTCAGCCCGCTTTTAAACCTATCTATTTAATACCATTAAATATTATTTGTTTAAATTCTCAACATGCTGCAACTAATAGTATAGTATCATATCAAAAACATGGTAATTATACGGTAAACAGCCTCGTGTCATAAATCAAAGGCCGACCAACAATGGTGCCGTCATTTCCAAAATACGCGCCGGTTAATTGTATGAAATTGTTCCATTATCTGATTAGGAAGTAATGTTTTACGTGCTTGAAACAATGTTGATGTCACGGTGGGAACGAGCGGGCTACGACCTGCGGATGTTGGCGAATAGAACTGGGCAAATAGAACTAGGCAGCTAGTTATTAGGTAGCAATGCATTGTATGTCGTAGGTATGCTCTCTATATGGTCACGAGAAAGTATTTTTGGAAAATTGTGTTTGGATGGAAAAATTATGTTGTGATAGAATATTTTTAAATATTATGAATTAAAGTCGCTTTTTCATGCCTCCTTGGTTGACCGTGTTGTTCTTCTAAACTACGAAAGAACCGTCCCAAGCAGGAGCGGGTCGCTAGTTTAATTATGAGGTAACAGGGTGGCAAAGACATCAACATGCAACCGGTTACCACTGATTCAGTACAATATACTGGGGAAAAAACATATTTTAACCGTGTAGGTATTTGTACTTTTGTATGAAACAGCAGAATCTTTTTCTGATAACTGACGAAAAATTCGAAAAATTCGTCGATTTCAAAATCAAAATCTAATCAAATTTATTTATTTTGGGACAACGAGATCCAGAGGTTAGTTTACAAAAAAAAAAAAAATAGAAAACTATTCTTAGTACTTAAATACAACTACAAGGACAACACTTTTCAATTATTACACATAAGTACCTAGTTCTAAACCACTTTATATGTCTGTGTTCTAAACACAATTTCCCCTGCGCTGAGACACCCCGCCCCGTCAAGAACCCCTGCCACTCTGTATACTAAGAATATTCGTTAGGTAGGTGTCAACGTATGTTAAACTAAACAGAATTGGCAGTAGGTACCTAAATAATTTTTCCAAGTAACTTAAATCTCGCATTATAATTCTGGACAAAAATAAAAAAGGAGCTCATTCGTTAGATAATACCTAATTAAAATGATTTTTCATGTTGTGCATTACAACATGGAATGCAGTATTACTCAAAAAGTATATCTTTTAAATAAGCGAATTCGACAAAATTTCGTTCGTAGATTAACGGAACAAATGTTTGTATGACCTACAAGTAGTTGTTCCGGGTCTGGCTATTTGTGTATGTGACTTAAAATGTTTGTAAACGCACCCACAATACAGGAGAAATTCTTAGTGTGGGGCAAAATATTAAAAAAAAATGCAATGTAAATGTATAATATTTACTTAAGTGGTATTATTATAAAAATCAACGTTTCTAACATTTCAGTAACAAAATGTGGAATAGGTACGGAAACAGATCCAGTTATAATTGGGTCTTCTATTTCTGGGAAAGAAGACATTGTTAAGAGTCCAGTGTCCGTAACCCAATGATGTGAACGACACCAGACCCCACAAAAACGAATTACAATAAGAGAATAAAAACTGATTTTGCGAAGATTAGACGGACACGCTTCGTTCGCACCGTGGCTTGCGAACCGCATTCTACGCTCGTACCTTTGTAGATTTTAATCGTTGAATGTTTTAATAGATCGTAAATATACTGTTAGATTTTAAAATAGTGGGCTTCAATTTTTCATTAACACAACTTTCAACGGTAGCTTTAGATCTCTACTTACCTAATGTTAATTTAACTAATATATCTGCAATTATTTGCAGGCAGACCCTGCATTATGTTGTGGCAATGATCAATGTTTTTAGTCCAAAATGTATAATTAGCTACCTACCTAATCACGACTGTGTCTAAAAATCGTGAGTTAGCAGAAAAATTGGGGTCTAAAATAATGGAGTTCCAAAGGGCACAAAAAATTGCGTCAAAAATCACCAAATTATAAATCTAGTCCACTTTTGGCAATTTTGTTTATTAATGATTAATGTTCTCAAAGCCATAATATCTAGTTGCCTACTACTTTATAATGTGCGTGATCTAATGCCCATACAATAATGAATAGGTGTAAATGCTTATGTGCCTGCACCAATCTGAAGCAAACGTTTGTTGCGGTGAATCATGCTACCACCAGTGATCGTCAACTGTTTTTAGGTAACACTTGTTAAAACTTGACCACAGCTCAATTTGTTCACTCAGAGATAAAACGAGGACAATGACAATTAATTATGAGAATATATTGAATATATTATAATATATTGAATATATATTAAATGAATAAATTGAGTAAGTATTGAGTTATTAGTAAGTAATAATCCATCTTTCAGATGCTGCCAATTTTTACCAACCGGCTTATTGGCAATAGCAATGCAGATATGACTTAGTTTTGGGCAGTGGTGTGCACAGAGTTTTTAGGCAGGGTAGGCAGAAAAAAAAAAAAAAAAACAGAATAACCGATTGACCGCAGCATGCAACCTGTGAGGCAATTAAATGAATCATATTGTTTTGTATTGAATTTACGATTGACTTTACCTTTAGTTTGTATTAATTGCAAATATGGTGTACATTTTTTCACTGAAAGATAGATAAGAAAACGCATATTTTTTTCTTTTCTCTATACACAGACTACCTGAACAACTTTCACAGTGAATATTATCTATTTTTCACACTATTATTAACGTTAAAATCTATACATGCTATCCTAGCTCACAACAAAACCAAAACAAATAAGCCAATACAAACAATGGCGTCGGAATATAAAAATACACGAAAAATAAGTAATGGTGGTTTATGTAGCGACAATTCAGTGAAACAATGCTACTTTTTTAAAATAGTCGCAGCTAGATCCATTTCCTTGAAGTTTTATTAGAAATTGTTCTAGTAGAGTCGCGTTGCGTCTGCAGGAGTCTTGAGGCAAACGCTATTAATACAACTAGTGCATCGCAAGGCGAAGTTGTGTCAAATTGTACCAACGGACAGGTATGGAATCGATGATACTAATGATACGATCGACGCTCGACAGGTGGAGCTGATTTATGAATAAAGATTTTTTGTTTATGGATAAAATAATATTAGTTTTAAATACTAATCTGATTTAGGTAGCGTAGGCGATGTCTTTCTGTCTTTATGGACTGCACGCCACTGGTTTTGGGAAATCATTTATCTATTTAAGTAAAGCTTTCAACGTTTGTGACCAAAAGTTGTTTTTGAAAATACTTAAGCAAATGCCCAGAATTAACTGAGTACCTACGTACCTAATTTAGTAATCCTACCACCATTTATCTACACTCTTCCAGCTGTTAAATATATTTTTGGGAGATACATCATACATCTATGAAAAAATGTTTAACTAAAATCGTTCGCAAAAAAGTGTGAATATTTTTAATATATCCTTAACAATAGTCACACCAACCGAAGATTTACAACCTCTGAATCATGCCGGTCGAAATGGAGGCTCTGTAGCGTATCATTTTTGTTGTGGCCCATCCAACGATGCCGACATCCCATCATCATAAAACATTTTTCTGACGTAGGTCGTTAAAATATAGGAAAATTTTCTGACATTGTAACAAAAATATAGGATTTTTTTCTGAAATTGTAACAAAAATTAGGAAAATTGTGTGGGATGATTAGTGAAAAACGTGGTTTATTATTGAGATGTTAATGATTAATTTTAAAATAATGACTATGGGTAACAAAGTGTGTGTTTACGTGCTGTTTTTCTGTGTTTTCCATTGGACTAATGCACAATTTGGAAGTAAGTAAATGTAGTTATTTTATTTTTATTTTTAAATGTTATTAATCTATGTTGTTATTTAAATAATCTTTTGATTAAAATATTTTACATTTAATTGATAAGTTTTAAATCATAGATATTTACATATGCTTGCCTGTTTAAAACACTATTCAGATGTCTTGAATTTCCTTTGTTTTAGTAATTACTAATTAGTTAGGTACGTAACGTGATATCATCTTAATTTCATTACAATGTTAACTTTGTAGAGTTCATGTTCTGTGTTTGAACCCTTCATTTGTATGCTAATTTTAATTGCACTGAACGCGCGTTGATAACAATGAGGACATTGTTTGCAACGTTACTCTAGTTTAATGGCACTTATGTAGGTTTTAATTTGTCAAAAAAACTAAAGTTCAACAGAATAACCTGAGCGGCAATTCTCGCAATTTATAGAATATTCGCAGTCTGATCTCAGTCTCAATCTGTCAAAAAATACCACGAGTTTCCATACATTTTTGACATTAATTTGATTGTCGCTGAGATGAGTCTGCCACTAGATATTTAACGTTTTTAATTTCGAGAATCAGCCTTCTGTTATCGTCAGGTAAATAGGCGCCAACTTACTAGAACTGAAAATAACTACTAAAATAAATAGGTGAACATAGATAACTACGTCAAAAAGGTACCCACTTATTAAAATTATGATAATGTTATAGAAGGCTTTTAAAAGTCATCGGACGTTATCTTTCGAGGTCATCGTTGTCTGGAAGACTCTAAGCTGTTTTCTCATAACTAGATTATGTTCATTACCAAGTCAGTGGTGTTTTAGATATAGGTAGGTACTACGAAACAACTCCAGGAAACTTCAGCAGCAGCCCGGAGTCTGGATCTGTGCCCGGCTGAAAGCAAAAGACTCGCTCCCTATTAGGTACATGGGACTTTAACATAACTGGCGAGATTTGAGCGTCCTTTAGGTAGGTAAGACTCTGCCTTACCCTTCGCGAAAAACAGGCGTGCCGTTATGTATGAAGGTACCTATGTAAGTAAGACATTGAAAAATTCATTTACCTACTACAATTTTGAAACCCGTCACTTAGTGCTTATCAAACAAACGTGAACCAAAGCGGTCCACCCAATTCAAGAAATCGTTCAAGTCAGATATCTGACGATCGCTAATAGAAACTAACGTCTGTCCGCGACTTTCGTTCGCCTGGAAGGAAACTATACATAATGGCACTCGGCAATAGTATATCTTTCTATCAGTGAAAAGAGACCAGTGGTAGCCCAAGGGCAGCGCCCCGACTTATGAGTTGTGGGTCGTGGATTCGAACTCAAGCAGCCACTTCGAGTAATTCATTTCATCACCACTGCTCTCTAAACGGTGAAGAAAAATATCGCGAGGAAACCAGCAAAATATAGAACCAGAATTTATAAGACTTGTGACATCTACCAACCCGCATTCCGCTCCAGAGGTCCTGTCTTCCAGGAGTGCTATCACTGAAATATTTCTTTGTAATGAGGTCAGTTCTTCCAGAGATAAACTCTTACGAGGTCAGTTCTTCCAGAGATAAACTCTTACAAACCAACAGTATTAAGGCCCATAGTATCCTCATCTCCCGTATGCTAAAGCACGACTGCTGCCCGCGCCCGCACAGGGCACCTCTGAGCCTTTATCTCAAAATGGGGATATTCCTTTGATTAATTTACAATTGTGCTTCGGCGATTCTGTGGTACCTCTTAACTATCTATTTTTCAGTGTATTTTTTTTCCAAATAACGAAGCCGTTTAGTAGGAGTATGGAATAGAAGCCAAAATATTGCGTGTTGGAAAATATTTTTTACAGCAAAAGTATTAACCATACAAAAAAAGTACTTCGGGCAAAATGATCTATATGAATCTATAGCAAAATCATATATAAATCTTCAAGACAAGCCGTTAATGAGCAGTAGGGTTCATAAAGTGACCGTGTTACGCTACCAAATGGGACGTAGGCCCTTAAGTTTTTATAATATTAGTTTTGATGGACTCGTATAGTAAACACCTATTACTCAATAGGAACGTTTTTTTTTCATCATGTCATGTAATTGGAACAAATGATGCACCCAATAATTGCAGGCGACTGATGACACAACGGCTAGCCTCGATCAGGGCACATAGAAAAATGATAACATCATATGTATCAAGGACGTGTTTGACGGTGAATTACCATTGCATTATGATGCTGTTCGTTTTTACGTCAGTTAAATAGTAATATGAGTAAAACCATGTGGGTAGTACATAGATGAACATAGGGTAAAGCAATGGTTAGGTATAAACTATAGGCTTACTGTCAGACACAAGGTCAACGGAAACAAAGAACTTATAAATTTGTGTCGAGTTCAGAAGTTTTTCTAGATCAACCATCATGTACCTAAACTTCTGTTAAACAAATATTAATCACCAATCAACTCTTAAGCAATTCCTATCTACTATTTAGGTAACTAGCTTCACTGTTCAAAGTAACATCATTTCGTTCAGTGAACGAAATTATTTCGATATCGCCCATGCATCACTTTTAATAATTTTTTACATTTCATTTGGCATCTTTCATTCAAAGAAACGTCTGAACACAAAATTAATCAACAGTGATTTAATTCATTAAAAATGAGGCTTTAGTGCGAGTATCATTTAACCATCTCGATCAAACGCATCGAGCGCGTTTGGCGCTCTGATTGGACCTGGATTAGTGACGGACCAATCGGAGCGCCGAACGCGCTCGATGCGTTTGATACTCAGACTAGAGCCACATCCAACGATGTTAGATTTCGAAAATGAAATGAAGGGAGCAAATTATATAATGTTAATTCCAATTGATACATTTTTTTTGTCGATGTCGTCTGTACCTGGAATTAAACATAAATTAATATTCACTCTGTAACGTCTGAATCGGCTGTACGGCAGTTATAAGAACACTAGGAAAGATCTTTCTTTCGTCAAGACATGTTATGTAGGTAACTTCTGAAATCATGGCGTAAATGTTTTCAGGTTTAGGTCTAAGCGTTGGAATGGGAGGAATCAAGACCGATGACGAGCTTTTAAGTATAAGGGTAAGTTCTTTATCAATTTAGTTAACTAACAGTTACCTCAGCCGGTTATTCTTTTTAGAATAATCACTGTGAAAGTTCACATCACCTTAGTTTTTATAAGATACATTTTTTGGAGTGGTAGTAATCGTTTCTGAATCATTCAATACATCACGCTGTGATTTAAAAATTCTTAAATAATTATTATACCATGAACTTAAGTATTTTCTAGACTGATGATTTTCGGTTTCATTACATAGGTATCTACTTATTTACTGTAATAATTAAGAGCTCAGAAAACATATGTCCTAATTCCCATATTATGATGAGTAGATTATCTTTAATTAAGTACCTATTCTACTTTGGCTCATAAAACTCAAAGTATCTAGACTTAATATGAATACAAAAATGTGACATCGTTAGCTTTGAAATCATTCTGAATCATTTCGGCCTATAAATATTTGATTTAAGTATACTTTTATTTCAGAGTCCCTGCCCACAAAATACTACATGTGTACCAGTCAGCTCGTGTCCGATCCTCGAAGACCTCATGGACTTCTCATGTTTCTCTTCGGATAAGTAAGTAATAAATGTGAATGCGGCTAGCCTAGACCTGTATTACCTATATGTACTTTAAATCGTCATTATTCTTTCTAGATCTTCATTAAACTTTTCAATGCTTTTTGGCGATAGCTACAGGGTGTCAAACTGCAACTATGAATTCAGTACAAGATTTTAAACCACCTAGCGTTGAATTTTTATGGCGTGTATAAAAAAGAACTGTTATTTCACAGAAAATTGCAATACCTACTGCCTACGCGGTCAAAATTTATGGAATAATTTTTTTTTACAATGACCGACGAAACATTTCAACGCAGGGATTACAGATTCACGTACTCATTCCCATGGTTAGGTAGCAACAGTTTGTGCGTCGATGTCCCGCCCATCATGTTAAATGTAATATTAAGTTTTGGAAGAGATAAGTTAATGCAGGAACTGCATGCAGTACAAAACTTGTAAAGGAAAATAATATTACTTATTTAAATATTCCGCCACATGCGAACTACGCAAGCATCTGACGTCAGACTAATGCTAGATCGCGCAAGTAAAGTTTACCATGGGTAGGTAGGTACTTACTTTTTCATACTTTCCAGATACTTCCACCGCCTCAACCAGCTGATATGCGGTAACGCAGGAGATGAGGACTACGTTTGCTGTCCGTCCTGTGACTGTGGAAAGGTCTTTCAGGATGGACAAGATAAGTGTGGTCAGAGCATGGTGCGAGGAGTCGACTACAATGGACTTGGAAGCCAACCTTGGACTGCTCGAGTTGGGTTTACACGTGAGTTCAGAATGAATGCTATTTGGGGATCTTTGGGCCTTACCTCACTGAAAAGACGAAAATTAACTAGCTACCTAAGTGACTTTAAATATATTATTTAATTTGTGATTTGAAAGAAAATATGGTTTTTTAAGCAATATCTATAATGGTAAATGGTAGCTGGTGGTGGTCTGAACGACATTCGATTACCAAATTGTTAGGTCTAGGGTTTGTTACCGTCGTCGGTTCCGGCAAAGTACCTAAACTAATTGTAAGCGGGTCCGTAAAGGCTTCTTAAAACAGGAGCGACGCGACACTTGTAGAAACGGTTCTACAAGTTTCGCGTCGCCGTCGCTCCTGTTTTATGTGTATCCATGAAGTTTTCTTAGAAATTGTTCTACGAGTGTCGGGCCATTATTATGACTGCAGGCTTGGCATGACGCTTTCTATTTCTATGAACAGTGCTTTTTCTATACAAAGTCACATTTCGTTTCTCGATTTTTGACATCGCACCGTAGATATCCTTCTACAATCTGTCATTTTGTCTTTCGTTTCTAATAATCTTTGTCTAGGTCCTTTTATAAGTAGACTATATTTTCAGAAGAATATTTCTTCCCAAACTGTCAAAATCACACTGACAACAAACTTTCTACTCGACGGCCACGAAGTATATACGATTATCTACAAAATCATGATTCGTTTAGAACGCATAACTGTGATAATTAATAGAAAAACATAGCTATCTTCTCCTATTGTACATCATTTAGTTAATAGTCATGTCTATTCTTCCGTCGACAAATCGGAGCTCGTGTTAAGCCTGCTGGTATCTTATAAACTGCGGACATGAAACCATCACTGGCAAATAATAACAAAATTACAGCTTTGTGTAGCCCTCCGGGTATCACTAGCGTGACTGATATATTTACGACTACTAGCTATAGTTTGCGTTGTGCATTCCATTTTCGTTTTTAATAGACAGTATTTTTAATAGACCATAGTTAAACGTAATTTTGTGAAGAAACCCGCATGTCCTAGAACCAAAAATTCAAAGACACTAACCCGTAATGGGCCTTCCGGTGCTACTAAGGTGGCGATTTCTTGAAAACGCCCAAAAAGGTCGTTTTTTAAACCAGTGTATCTCTTTAACCGTAAATAATTTTGAAAGCAAATAAAAATAAGTATGATATTTTCAAGTCTTTTTTGCATACAGTGATCGAACTCAAAACATAACTAAACATACTTTAATGCATCAAAAGATCATCAAAGTTATGTTTAAAACCAGTTAATCCCTTCAATAACAATTATCATTATAATTAAAAATATACCTTAAAATTCCAAATGCCAAACTGCATCCAGTGATGGATTATTTATTGTTAAATAGTTAATATCTAATTTTGTACGATTTTATTTGCATTTTTACGACATTGCTTGCTCATTTATTATTAGAATTTATTACAACAGATTTTAACCTGTATCGGATTGCAATAAGAACTATTATCGCTCATAACGACAATATTTAAAGTTACCAGGGCCTTAAAGCCCACTACCTCTCGAAGAGAGGAGGTCACGGACCTCCTCCTCTCCTCTCAGAGGAGGTCCGTGTCCTCCTCTCTTCGAGAGGTTTTAATAGCAGTGAGAACATTATAGGCTGATCTGATAATGCTTTAGTTATTAAACGCATCATCACTTAACATCAGGTATGTAAGTTAGGAAGACGACGTGTGTTTAGGTACCACCTACTGTAATCGGTTTTGAATATCCTTTTGGACATTCCGATGTCCAGCTATGGACGTTTTTCAACTGAGATGATGATCAGTGCATGTCCAATTAAAATCAATTAAAAAATAATTTACAAAATAATGTATTAATTATAATTTATTGGTCGGGTTTTTCGATTTTGTAAATTATTTTTTTGTTTCACATTTTTTAGTTAATATAATTATTTTTGACGTTATGAGACCTATTTATGCAACCCTTTATTTTGATACCCCACTCAATAGCTCTTGAGAAAAAAAAATTTTTTTTGTAGACACAATATGGCGCCAAGAATCGGCCAATTTTTTTTTCAGTTTTGTTATAACTAGTGTCACTCTCACAATTAAGACGAATCTAAAGGCACCTCTCAAGCTGTAATCGATCAAACCGTTTAAGCTACAGAGCGTGCCGAGGAAATACACATACATACACTCGAAAAACATAACCCTCCTTCTGGCGTAGTCGGGTAAAAAAAGAACCATTGGATTTAGTGTAGGTACCCGACTTCTTCTTTTTCTTCTTCTTCTCTCCTTGCCATGTCCCTATACGGGGTCGCCCCCCTTCATACAATTTTGCCAGTGTAGGTACAGTCCCGGACTTTAATTGATAAGCCACTATTAAACCTTGCAATTTTGCAGTTGTATACATTCACGAGATTACACGATTAAACACGAACTTAAACCGCATGCTCGTAAACAAGATGACAAATTACAATCGGAAATAGTCTTATCCATAGAGGTTGACTAATAAATTGTCAATGATAAATCAATACACTGTTGCATAAGTTTATTCAATCTATTTGATACTGACCTCCTTTGAATAAAAGCTCATTAAATACTCGTTATTTCTGAAAACCTATCCAAAGACAGTGACAGTTGAAATGTCAGAGACGATAATTTCGAATTTTGGTGAATCGTAGCCGTAACTATTATGTTTATAAGCAACAGTTATCATATTTGTCATGAACGTTTCTTGGACGCTACGCGTTCGGATAAAATCGTGGGTGCGAGTTTTTCCGATGTCGAAATGACTAATCATAACGTTACCATCGCTACGCTAAAACAAATGTTGCTAGGTTACGGTTGCTAGTCCTGCAATTGGTTGACTTTGGGTCGTCACTCTGGACATGTACGAGTATAACCGACTAAACCCGATTTGCATTACACGGCTAAAATAGGAACTGTGGCAAGTAGGTTATCAATTAAAGTCCGTGACTGTACCTAACTAATATTTTTATTTTTATTTGATTTAGACAAAGAATCGGGCAATGTGCGGTTTGCATGTAGCGGTTCTATAATAGGGAAACGTGTCATCTTGACGGCAGCTCACTGTGCTCTCGCCAAACCAGAAGGATATAAATTGTAAGTATAGTTCTTTTGATCTATTCGTTTCTAGTCATCATCATGCTTATTGGCAGCCTTGTTCCATCCACTACTGAGTAACTATAGGCCTCCTCTCTTTTGTGTCATGTTTCGCTGTTCTGCGCGAGTCTCATCCAAGTCTCCCTCGCGATCTCTAGTTTCTATTATTTTCTTAAATCGTTTTTATTTCATCACTTTTCTTAAATAATTCTCATTTTATTTCACCTAAAAAATATTATTGAACACTGTATAAATAACAATTGGGCCTCTTTTTGTGACCCTAATGATTGCGGTCCTAAAAATAGTAAGTAACCCTAACTGCGACTAACTTGGATGTAGTGCTCTCCGGCCACTGCTGCGACAAACATATAAAGCGGCTAAGAAGTTTTTAAATTTAATTAATTTACTAGTTCAATAGATTTGTTGAAATTGTTCTAGATCAACCGTGGTGGTAGGTGAATGGGACATCGGCCGGAGCCCGGATTGCAACGACTATTTCTGTGCGCCCCCGACCCAGGCTATTAAAGTGGAGAATGTTATTGTGCACCCCGGATACGAGCAGAAGATTTTCAGACACGATATTGCGCTTGTCATGCTCAAGGAGGAGATTAAATATTCAGGTATTGATTTTTTTATTATTTAAAACACTACTGCCTCTAATTGCCTCGTTGGTCTTGTGGTCGCAAGAGCTACTACTGAGCGTGAGGTCCTGGGTTGGATTGTCGGGTCGAGTAAAGTGTCATTACATTTGGAATTTCTCAGTAGCAGGAGTCTGGATTTTTTCCCAGTTGTCAGCTATAGGCTTGGGGTTTTTCGTTTTACATAGAAATTTTGTTCCCATTACATTCACACAGATGTTTATCATAAATTAGCCTGAACTGTGCTAACATTGACCTTGCCTATAACCTTGAACGCAGTTTGTTGACTGACAGACTGATAGTCTGAACGTCCGGCTGTCACTCATCCTCCCATATCATCACACCCTTTTTCCTTTTTTCCAGTGACAGCTGCTCCGATCTGCCTGAATGATAAGCCGGAAATAGTACTGAATGAACGAGCCTCGCTTGTCGGTTGGGGCAAACTGTCCGGACAAAATAACGTGGTGAGTGAAAGATATCTATCACTTTTAATGATAGGATGTCATGTCAAACTAATTGTTTTGCCCTTGTCTGTATTTGTGACCGTGATTTGTATGAGACCAATTTTGTGGAAGTGCAATTATTTGAAACACGTGTTTGTCAACCAAGTTGAATCAATTTAGGAGCTAGGGTTTTTATGTTCTGGTTGACATATTTCCAAATTCATGATATAACGCAAATGTTCAATAGGATTAGCAGTAGCGATAATATGATCTACTTCTTTGGTCACTGACACGATAGTAATTCAAATTTTGCTAGCCCAAAACTTTGAGACTTCCGCGGCGTCATCGGTCGCAGCGCAGAGGTCACATTGACTGCATCTTTTAGGGCAGGGCAGGATAGGAGGTGGAGCTTAGTTTGTGTCACAATTCCACATCCAGACTCTGCTAGAAAAGGGACACTATTTCTACGGATTGTCTTCAGAATTTGAGGTGGCGTCAAATATTTTGATCCATGGAGATTGTATCTGTTTTAGACGTAAAACATTGGCAATTCTATAATTGATATCAATTTATTCGCACTCTTGGTCAGCGATGTCATAAATTCTAAACAAAAGACGATCTAGCTTATAATATATGGTTACAGGTAAGCCGACAACAGCAGCTAGAAGTCCCTCTAGTACCCCTAGAAAACTGTGAACGTATCTTCGGAGAATCAGTCCCAGTGAATGAAGGACAATTATGTGCTGGAGGCGAAGAGGGGAAGGACGCTTGTTCGGGTTTTGGAGGTGCCCCACTGCTTCTGTTTAGGGATGGACGTCATGTGCAGGTTCGGTTACATAAATTAATTAATCTGACTCATGGAAAAAGTCAATTAATCAATCAACTCAGCCTAGCGCAGTCCTAATCACATAATTGGAAAACTAAAACTGGGGCATTTTTGGCAATGAACAGTCAGAAATTAGGTTATAGAAAAAAAAAAGCAAATTTTCATCATTCTCCTGCACTACCTATCTCAATTTATTTGGGGCATTTGTCCTTTTCTTTCATAATTATCTATTAGTCGTTATTTCGGTAGTCATTCTCTTTCTAGCCGTATCTTTATTCACACAGACCATCATTCCAAAAAAAAAGTCTCCTAAGACATTTTTTTTTCACAAATGGTGTATGTAACCTATGACCCTTTTAAGGCTTTGCACTCAGCTTCGAAACGTCCTGTATAGTTGATGTTTTAATATCCTTGGTTTGGTTTTGACACTCATCAAATGTCTATTTCAGGTGGGCATTGTATCATTCGGTTCAGAGAACTGCGGCAGCGAGGGTGTGCCCAGCGTTTACACAAATATAGCGCACTACTACCGATGGATCGTGGACAATTCGCCTTCGTAACCTTAATCTTAATGCAACATTACTCCAAACAGATAAACAAGTTACATTCGCCTAGTCACGAGAATACGGCGTTGTGTCGGTGAAATATCTTATAAAGTAGAACAATTTAAGGGAAGGAAAAAATTTAAAATTACTTCTATGATCTAAATGCACAGGTACGCCTGTGCCAAACTCTTTGGGGTTAACAGGCGTGCTGAAATGTGTGTCATCTAAAAGCGTTTGATTTGTATTAAAATCTCATGAACTGCTACTATTTACAATTTGGTTAGTGGTCAAACAATCAGGGGGGTTATATTTAGACATTTTTTTTAAAGATTCATGAAGTGACCTCTAGTTTAATTTATTGTTCTCTCCGTATTATTTGGCTAAAAACATGTAAAAATTTTGAAAAATAAAGAAATTTAACTGAAAGTTCCAATGTTTCTAATTCATAAGCATTAGGAATCACTATTGATTTGATGATAGTATTGCATATGGCGATATATTATCATGGAATTGTTAAAAAAAAATGAATTTAGTTGAAAAATATGTCAATTTATTGCTTGTTCAAAATAAGTAGCGCATTGCCATGGAATTGTAGTGTTCTTCGCACGGTGGGATGTTTGTGAATATCGAGCATAAAGTTCCTGTGAAGTCTTTCAGTGCTGAGTCTTGTACCTGTTGGTTGAAAACCTGAAAACAAAAATTATAATAAGATAACACCGCTACTTAGTCTATGATAGGAAATACCATCGGGAGCACGGATTTTTAACAAATAAATCTTTAAAAAAATAGAAGCGTTAAAAATTTAGTCTTACCCCATCAATAGTTACTGTTGGAATAAACTTGGGTCTCACAAGTTTAGTGAGATATTCTTCTTCAAGCTGTAGTGCTGTGCCTCGTTCAGAATTAGCGCAGTCTGCTACCTCATCTACTGGAACGCCCGCTCCCAAGGCACACTGAAAATATTACACAAATTATTGCAAATATTAAGATATAAAAATTATAATATTTGAGGTTGATAATGACTGTTTTGCTCACTACAATAAATTAGTAAGTCCAAGGTTCTTAAAATGTAGCGTATGTATGCAAAATTTATTTTGATGGCAAACATGTACAGACGCCAGCACATACCCCAATCTGTCAAATTTCTTTGATAGATTTTCAACTAAATGACATAAGTTTAAGGTTCATGTTCAATTGGGAAAATTTGATAGTTTGGGGTAGCTTGATGTGCTGGCGTCTGTACCAAGCACTTATGTATTTCAATTCATTTTGAAATTTTCGTTCAATGACATCACCTTTTACAAATAATATAGCTATCAATCAAAAATAGGGTCTAGTGGTCGCACTGAGATTGCTGAGCACGGGATTGGCGTGGCTTTAAAATCAAATCAAACCAAATCAAAAGTCATTTATTCAAACTAGGCTGAGAGTAGGCACTTTTTTAAGGTTAATGCGCAGTGGTAGAGCGCGAAATTCAAATTTTGTTACGTTTTTTGCAATTTTCAGGTGAGTGTCAGCTTGTTTCTTGATCAAAATATGATTTGCGACTATAACATGTACGTATTTACAGATTTATAATCATTAGAATCAATAATACATCTTTCTAAGTTAGATTTGTTCCTTAAGAACAAATTTCTTATGGAAAAGTGCTTGTGGAACAAATCTAACTTAGAAAGATGTATTATTGATTCTAATGATTATAAATCTGTAAATACGTACATGTTATAGTCGCAAATCATATTTTGATCAAGAAACAAGCTGACACTCACCTGAAAATTGCAAAAAACGTAACAAAATTTGAATTTCGCGCTCTACCACTGCGCATTCACCTTAACGTCAAAACTATATAAGATAGTCCCCCAAAACTCTCGACCTTTTCCACTTCCTAGTGCTTTAGCTGGGTAGAAGTGGCAAAAACAATCTCCCCGGCAGTACAAGTCCAGCCTGTCCAGTTAGAAGAATATAAATGAATTTAGAGCAGTGGTGGCCCAGAGGTAACAGACGCAACTTACGAGATGTAGGTCGTAGGTTCGAATCCAGACAGGCGCTTTACTTTGTGTAAATTATTTCATCACCATTGCTCTCAAAACGGTGAAGGAAAACATCGTGAGGAAACCGGCATGTAATAGAACCAAAAATTCGAAGATATGTGACATCTACCAACCCAACCCGCACTGGGCCCGCGTGGTGGATTACGGTTCACTCCCTCTCACAGAGAGGAGGCCTGTGTCCCAGCAGTGGGAACGTTATAGACTGATTATGATGATGAAATTATTGATAGCCAGGTCGGGTATAGCGTTAGGTTAGGTATTGAGTAGTCCCATCTAAAATTTCTTAATGGCAGGCTGGAGTCTGAATTTGTGCACGGTTGATGGCAATAGGCTTGCTCCCTATTTTAATAGGATTTAAACATAACTATACTCCATTTGAAATAAGATTAGACATTTAAACAAACCTTTTTTACAGTTAGTTCAACCGATTCTGACTTCTATACCGTAGGCATAAGAATGTAATTAAAGGCAAAAAAGTAGTTACAATACCAACTGTTTACTGCAGCTGCCATTTGTTATGCGACTAACGCAATAGAAATCAAAATCGGTTGATCAGACTGTAAAAAAGGTTTAGTTAAATGTCTAATCTTATTTCAAATGGAGTATAGCGAAATATATGGGTGTACACTTATCATCTCTATAGGTAGGCTTGCTAAGTTATGCATTTTAAAATTCCTCTCTCCAATTCGTACCTCTGTATCCCCTCTGGTACCAGCTTGCTTTTCCATTTCGCAGGCAACATAAGAAACCTTTTCCACGTCATTTCGCCCCTGCATGAGATCCAGCGTGCAGCTCTGCACCAGGTTACCGGCACACTCAGAGGGGCCGTGCTGACATCGAAAACCATCGTGTCCTTTGTTTACACTCTGAAAATTGTAGAAAAAGTCAATCATCATCTTCATTCATTTGAATCTACATAAATAAAACTTGATAGGAGGGGCTTGTGATTCAGTAATAACAGCCGCACAGTTCGACCAATCAGGTTAAGTTACACTTGCCACAGTTGGTCGAGGATGGGTAACCATCTTAACATACCAAGACCCCTCCATGCCTCGGAAAACACGTTTATCCGTTGGTCCCGGTTATCATTCGTGGATGTTTGGCAGTCGTAACGGGTCGTCAGAAGCCTGAAAGTCTGACAACCAGTGTTAAAGGGGTATCGTGTAACCCAAGTAAGTGTGAACTAGCGCTTCATGTGAACTACTAGTATTCAGCTGCATCCGGTTAGACTGGAAGCTGACCCCAACATAGTTAGTATCATAATTATGATACCGTGAATTAACAGATAACACGGTCCACTATTTTTTTACGTGAACAGTCTTAGGGCCTGTTCACACGTACCACCACCACACTACTTCGACGCATCAATATGTGGGCAAGCAATGGTTACGTTACGAGTCAATAGTGTCGCTGCATTGCTTTACAGTAGCGTTGTAGCGCTAGTATTTGTGATGTTGTTACGTTGTGGCTAGTGTTTGCAGACAGACAGGTGCCCGGTTTCGCTCGTGGTTGCCATTAATTATCTAGTTTCACCACCATAACGGTTGTTGTCTGTTTACAAGTTTTCTGGTTTGTCAAGTAGCTCCTGTATTGGCTATGGCTTTGATTGAAATTTATCAGATCATTCCTTTTTATGCGTGGTTCTGTATAATAACAATTACAAAATCTTTAATACTCACTCTTGCTTTTCCAAAGGGAACTAATCTTAGCATAAGATACTTATGCAGCAAGTTTATGGTTGGCTGGAGTTGTTCAATGATGAACTCTCTACTGTCCGGACATTTGCTCTCGTAGTACACTTTGATGACTATCTGGAAAGATAAATAAAAAAGATTTGATATGTCTATAGCAATGACGTTGATGAGGAGTATCAAGATGGGGCAGTCTAGGAGATCTGAGGCTGACTTGCTGAAGGCAATGGCACAGAGGCACTTCTCTCAAGCCTCCTGCGTTCAGAATATAACTATGAATACGTTTTGAAAGTAATCTATAATAATAAGTTATGTTGTATGTTGTTGTGTAATATTACGTTTATTTCAAGCGTTGGCACCTTAAAAAGAGAAACAATATTATAAGAAAGATAACCGTAGACATGTTTTTCTGGTCTTTCACCTCTCTTCAGTCATTACCAACTTTTTAAAGGTCCGTCTTCTGGAACGGTTTTCTAGTTGTTTAAACTAGAATTGCTCGTATCTAGAGATTAAAACTAAATCTATCAATTTTTTTATGTATGTCACTGTTTTTTATCACTTATTGTTTCTAAATACGACCCTGACGTGAATGGTAATACATTACTAGATAAGTATGATAATTTTATTGAAGCAGCTGTTTTCAGAAGAGAATAATTTACATTTGTTTGAAATATGATTGCATAACAAAACGTATAAACAAACATAAAATATCACACGTAATCTAATAATAAACTTTAGGATCAAAAACCTGCGGGTGCAGGACAACTTTCACTGCTCCAGATCGTATGAGGTGTTGACCTCAACTGGTCGGCAGTACACGCCTAAATGCCTTTGCTAAACTAGTTAGCTATGTGACGAATGATAAGCATTCCATTCAAGACCTGCCCGATCAAGATTTGACATAAAAATTGATTATAAAGGACTTAAGTGTTGGAAATACCACAAGGTTGTATTTTAAGTCCAGTTTTAGTCCGTACTATTATTTTGAGGTGGTGTCTGGAATTTCCATTTCTCAAGTATTTTTTGTACTTCGCATTTTAGCCTTAATCCGGTTAAATTTCGTAACCGGATTAAGGCTAGAATGCGGTTTTGGAAAAACCATTTCAAAGATGTTACGGATGACAATAATGATTTCGACGATTATTTATTTATTTAATACTTTAATAAACACACAAATGTACAGACGCGGACTTATAATTGGTGACCTTCGCAGTTGAACGCCTGAGCAAATTCCAGCGACAAAATATGAAATTCATAAAATGACTATTTCATGGCAAAAATGTAAACAAGTCTATGTAACCAGTTTATGTTCCTTAATGTTGCTACGACCATTTGTCACGCAAATGATTTAATGTTGGCAAATAATGACTTTTTGTACCTATCGTCCGTAATAATGTTATTTAAGTAGCACTTTAACATTAAAAATAAAACCCAGCAATTTCTACTAAATAGGCTCTAAAAGAATTTAACTATTCTCAATGCACATCGGCTAGTACAGTCACCAGCACATCAAGCTACCCATTTCCGTCAAATTTTCCCAATTGAACATGAACCTTTTGATTTTGTAATAAAGTTGAAAATCTTTCAAAGAAATTTAACAGTTTGGGGTAACTTGATATGCTGGCGTCTGTACCTACCCTACCAATGTGACTTTTTCAATTCATATTTCCCTACTTTCTATGTTTCTCTTCGACGTTACGTAATGACATCGGTGAAGGAATAAAATCATGAAGAAACCTGAACTTTTGCCAGCGGCTTCACCTGCGTTAGCCAATTTACACGAAACCTTAACAAACTATACAACTAAACCTTCCTCATGAATCACTATGTCTATTGATGAAAACCGCATGAAAATCCGTTCAGTAGTTTTTGAGTTTAAGCCGACTTTGTTTTATAATAATGCAGTGATACCCCTTCTTGAGCAAGCGTTGCGATCAACGCTCGTTCCTTCTCTGTATGAGAAGGCCTTTACCCCGCAGTGGGTTTTTTTTTGGGGTGGGACATCATCAAATAACTTCTCCCGCCCTGGGTGTAGCAGGAGGGCGTGTCAAGACTTTTACTGACAAAAAACCCACCCGTGTTCCTTCACTTGCCTGTGTGCCAGGGGCCGCGGTATCTCTTTCGAACAACCCGCACCCCCGGCAGGCATCGGCCCTTGCGGACCCACCAGTTGGTGCTGGCATCTCTTTGAGGCGCCACGCATTGGGTCAAGAATAGACTGGTATTATTATTCTCAATGCACTAGCATTACTTAGCGAGACCTAAAAACCAGATGATTGTGATAGATACTAATAGCACACAATATTGATTGAGAATAAATTAACAAGTCAATTGTTACAAAGATCGCAAAAAGTTAAGTAGAGAAAATTGGCACAAAAAACGTTATGATTGTAAAAGTTTTCGCATTGGTATTACTGTTTAGAAACCATACATTTTCTAGAACAGTTGATGCATATGATGCCTTTACATCTACACTTATTTGCACTTTTCATGTTATGTGTCTCTTTATGGGTAATGTAGAACAAATCCACTTTGTCTTATTTGCATATGTATTTATTATTTAAATTAGATCATATTTATATTTTAGAAGCAGGTAACTACGTATGTATATGAGTATATTCTCATATTGTGTGTTTTTGTATACCTTAATTAGATTAATTGAGTGGACCACAAACGGTCACCTATCATTTTCTTTGCTTGCGATCCTACTGAAAGAATTAAACTACAAGAATGCTTCAGTAGTTCAGTAGTTATTTCAAATTAATTTGAGATTGCTATCAGGAAGGAATTTAAAATGGTAACAGGTATCAGCTGAAACAACGATAATAATTGTGAGAATCGATTATTTTTAAAAGGGGTACATTTACAAAGTAACTTAACAATTTAAAATTAGTGTACAGTTGCATAAGCAACTGTACACTAATTTCATACATTATTCAGTTTAAGTTCAGGCAAATAATTGCCTGAACTTAAACTGAATAATGTATGATATGGGAAAAAAAACATGGAATCAATAACTCCAATAATAGACCGATCTAAATCTGGCTTTGTTTTCCTGATTGAATCCTTACTCCTTACTAATATTATAAATGCGAAAGTAACTCTGTCTGTCTGTCGCGCTTTCACGCCAAAACTACTGAACCGATTTAAATGAAATTTGGCACACAGATAGTCTAGAGTCTGAGAAAGGCTACTTTTTAATGCGAAAAAAGGGTTGTAAGGGGTTGAAAGGGGGGGGATGAAAAGTTGTATGGAAGTATCGTCATTTTTAGAGCTAGAAACTTGAAACTTATTTTTCAGGCTGTTGATTTGATATAGATAAGTAAATAAATATGACATTCAAAGTTTGTAAAAGTTTTACCCTCAAGGGTGTAAAATAACAATAAGGAATAGGGGATGAAAGTTTGTATGGAAATATGTAAGGTTTATGTGAATGTTTTATAAGTTTGCGACAAGAGACAAAGATCCAAAGACACTATTCCACGCGGACGAAGTCGCGGGCACAGCTAGTTGTTCATATAGGTACGTTCCATATGAACACCAGGCTTAAGAAAAATTGGAAATTATAGATCACACAGAGTGTGACATTCGTTTAATATTGACACAGCTGTTAGAAGGCGTAATGTGCGTAACGTAAAATTAGTCATAATTTAGCCTATAACGTTCCCACTGCTGGGACACAGGCCTTTCTGTGAGAGGAGTGGGCCATCATCCACCACGCGGGCACAGTGCGCATTGTGAGATGTCAGTTCATGTCTTCCAAGTTTTTGGTTCTAGGACATGCCTTGACATGCTTTGGATCTACGACATGCCTTTTTCCTCACGATGTTGTTTACCTTCACCGTTTGAGAACAGGGGTGATAAAAAAAATTAGACAAAGTGTAGCACCTGCCTG
The DNA here is from genome assembly GCA_947359405.1 of Antitype chi. Classification (NCBI taxonomy): domain Eukaryota; kingdom Metazoa; phylum Arthropoda; class Insecta; order Lepidoptera; family Noctuidae; genus Antitype; species Antitype chi. The sequence goes on along the minus strand of OX375819.1, from coordinate 13,878,761 downwards.
CGTGTTCTTGTTATTATTACTAAGATGTGAAATTGATTTTCCATTCACTTTTCACTTTTTACTTCACCAACCATTACGAAGAGTGGTAATTTTGTTTTTTTTTTTTTTTGGGTGGGAAATCATCAAATAACTTCTCCCGCTCTGGGTGGAGCAGGAGGGCGTGTCAGACTTTTACTGACTAAAACCCACCCGTGTTCCCTCAGTTGCCTGTGTGCCAGGGGCCGCGGTATCTCTTTCGAACAAGTATCTTTTTCGAACAGTGGTCATTAGGTTTAAACAGGAAACATGTTAACTCTAGATGTACAGACGCCAACACATCAAGCTACCCCAAACTGTCAAATTTTCCCAATTGAACATGAACCCTATACTTATGTTATAAAGTTGAAAATGTATCAAAGAAATTTGACAGATTGGTGTAGCTTGATGTGCTGGCGTCTGTTCATAAATAGCTGGAAAATAAATCCTTATTGGAGAAAGAGAAAACCAGCATCGGCTATAATAAATGCTTGATGAAGATACTTTACCATACCTAAGTATCTACAGATAGTTAGCAAGATCTTCAACTGAAACTCATGTTAGGCACACAATTGATAATAATCCTTTATTTTTCTGTTATCGTTTTTGCTGTGAGAATGAATGTCGTTCGTACCAAAATTAAATAAAAGTATTCGCTTTGACACATTTAGATACGGTTATATGAATTCGAGTGTGAATTTTTAAATTACTTTACCTTTTGTGGGACATCACTGCCGGCTTGGTTCAGCGCAAAAACAATCACAAACACTAGTTGACTTATCTTCAACATATTGTACTTTGAAATAGTGATGATTAATTTAAAGTAGATGAAGAGTTAGGTAATTTTTCGGGTTATTTTTGAGTACTGTGTAACATTTGTGTAAATATTCGCGAGTAAATGTTATAATTACGGCAATTCGCGGCCGGTTCGCACCTGGCGCGACTCACGTGTGATCAATTTTTACTACGATGTGCTATTAAATGCAGACAACGGATAGCATTAGACAGGTACTGCAGGTACCATGGCTCGCTTGAATAATTTTTGTCTATCAATGAATTATTTGCTTTGTCCTACTACCTGTCATTAGACTTACATATTTAATTTTAATTTAGTGCAAGCAATGTCAGGCGGAGTGTTGTTTCATTGATTCGCATTAAGATTTACTAACGTACAGATTAGCTGCGGGGAATTGTGGAACACACTAACAGTAAACGTAAACAAGGCAAAAGGCAGGTCATTGTACCTTGTATGGTACCTTGTTATGGTACCTTGGATCCAGGTTGTGATTCTGGTACCCCACTGCGTTAAAACTTTTCGTTTTCAAACCAGCTGTTTCATGCATTTTAACCACGTAGGTTGCACTTTTGAAGGAAACAGCAGATTTTTCTTTTAATAACCGACGAAAAATTTAAACGCAGGGGTACCTATACAAATCTTGTACTTACAGGCAGATAATATCATATTATTGATGCATAACTTAAGGTATGTATCTTTCTTCTCTATTGTTGCGTTTGTCGTTGCATCTTATCGGATCTGGGCAGTAGTTTCTTCATAACTGGAGTTCCTGTGGTTAGTGATAGAAAAGTCAAATAAAAGACGCTTTTTCCCCAATGATTGGACTGTTTTTGTTCTATACTATTTTCTTCTTCTCTTTATCTCGGCAAGAACTGTATACGAATAGCTAATGTCGTCGCGTAGGTAGTAAAAATATTTGCCTGCAGTCTTCAAGGACCGATGGCTGCTGTAGCAGATGAGTCCTGGATTGGAGACCGCGTATCGGCAAGAGTAGTGTGGGTTGCCCCGACGATCTTAAAAAGATGGCTGGGACAGACGATGTGGAAAGTGGATGACAGGTGGGTATTGTGGCGCAGTCATGGATAAGCCTATGTCCAGTTGCATTTTGCTAGTGCCGGCCAGTATGTAGCACTAGGCATACATAAAGATATAGTACCTACTTACCAAGTTTGAACGTGGGTATATAGTGAATATATGATGGCACCCGATAATATCATGATCCAGTAAGGTTGTATCAAGTATACGGCATACGATATCAATATGACTATAATTATAAAGTATACTATTTCCATTTATTTTTACTGAACATGTTTTATGCGGTTTGGTCTGAATCGGAGCCCATTTTATATTTTATTTATTGGAATTTTGAGCTAAGATTTCCCGTCATGGTGGCCAAGGTATAACTGTCAAATTTATTAGCAGCATAGATTATTTTTTGTCAGCCGATCTGTATTTTAATTTAAATGCAAAAAGGTTTTCACACAATTCCTTATCTTTGATTAGTGTCGTACTCGTGTAGACTCTTGATTATAATTTGTATTAGTTAAATTGGTGAATCAGAGAGTGTTAACTATTCTTACGGGTGCGATAAGTATGATGACTATCATGTAATTTTTATATTTTGTGCGATCGTAATAGGTAATAGGTAATTGTCAATTTCATGCTACAATATTATTTAAGGTAGAGGTCTCATCTCCAGTCAGAAAAAAAAAAAACATTGTATTATTTCAAACAAAACATTTATTTTCACAATGATACGGACGTATGCTATGTGTGGCATACACATAGCATACGTCTACCGTGCCTACACTGCTTATCTCACTTCTCTCATGCTTCTCTTGTTCTACGCTACGTGTACAGACACTGTCTCTGTCTAATATCTTATTCTTTTCATATCCTCACGTGTTAAGATACGAGATGGACAGCCATCAAACTAAAATCTATTTTCTTGTCTCATCCTATGTTAATACTTTTTCTCTCTAATCTCTTGTTCTTTTCAATAAACTGGTCAAGTACAGAACAAATTGGCTTCCTAGACCCAACAACGGAGTTCTCGGTCGAATATTGTTTTTGGAACGCATCATACTCTTCTCGAATGTTCGTTGATAAGTTGGCTATGGACTTCTCATAGTAACTCCTAGCTTCTTCTTCATAGTTGTGGATTTGGGAGACTGGTTGCAATGTTGGTGATATGTAGTTGTCTCTTGCTTCTGTGCGGAACGTTCTGGAAGATAATTTTGCAAAAGCTTAAGTTGTATTGATATTTGGTATGCAGAGTATATTTGAACAGGGTAGGCAAACAGTAACCGTGAATTCAGATGATTCTAAATCTCCGGGTGTTGAATTTTTTTGTCATTTAACATTTAGACTGCGCAGGTATTTTTGCAATTTCCTATGAAACTGCAGATATTTTTTCCATTTGTGGTAAAAGGTTGCCCTTCAAAGTCCCTGCCACTGTGTACAAATACTTGTTGCTTTAATATATTCGTAACCATGTTGCTGCAATGTACCTACTGATTGCCAAGTAGGTAAATTAAACATGTCTTGTTGCAATTAAGTAGACTCTTACCCTGGCACCCATGGCAATTTGTTATGGGTTCTTATTTCCCTGGCGCCTTCCTTGAACTTTTCTCTATCGTAAACAGATTTTGGTCTGGGTACTGGTAGTCGCCATTCTGTTTCAGGCTTTGGTGTTCTTGTCTGAAAATTTAATGTATTTTTACACGCTTTATATTAGCTTCACTTGTATGTTTGTTTGTATGTAACCGACTCCTTAGAGCGCGATTTTGACCCACTTTAAACGGTCAGATTTCATTGAAACTTTGTAAACTTATCGAGGACCGATGACAATTTAATCATTTAAAAAAAAATTGAGAAAAATGAAAAAAACCCGTTTTTGTAATTAGCAGAACCAAAAAATAGAAAATAAATAATAGTTTAAAACACAAAAAAACACGCTTTAAAAACCAAACAAAAAAAGGAGAAAATAATTTAATTCAATTCAATTTTTTTTAGTTTGGTTTTTAAAGCGTGTTGTTTAGTTTTTTTAAACTATTTTTAGTAAATTGTTTTGTCTCTTCTTCTTCGCTTTGTTATCGACAGAGCGGTCGTGGTCATGATGAATTGTGCCAAATCGCAGGAGAAGTCGTAGCATGCCTCACAATCTCTCTCCATCTGGTTCTGTTAGACGTCAAAATTCTCCCTTCATGAATGTCTCAAATGAACAGGGACTTCATCCGCGAATTGAATTTGATTGGTCCACCTCATCGGTGACGGCCCGCTTCGAGACATTACTAAAGGACTTCGGTATTCAAGACTTTACTAGTGCTGATGATAGACGCTGTTTGATACCGAATCTTGGAGTATGGAGATGCTTGTACGGAATTCTGTCCATGAGATCCTCAAGCATTATTTCATCGACCTTAGATCTCTTTATTACCTCAACTTCCTTTTTCTAAACTTACGTAAGTTATATCCTTAAAAGTGTAATAGGTGACCACATCCTTGTTGCACGATGGTCTCTGCAACTGATCGGCAGTGTACGGTCGGTGGTGTAGTCTACTAGTCGTCAGGTACGGGTCCAGGTACTTCTCGAAACCTTCGTGCGTTGTGTCAATAGGTTCTAATTCTGTTCGCCAACTTGGTTCGAGTGGAAGCTGAAAAGAAAGAATTAAAAGAAGAAAAAATATAAATAGGGAGGCACATCAAAAATTTCAATGTGTTGGTGGATGAACATATAAACCACAAAAATGAACTGTCGGTCATATAAAGAGGATCAAGGAGGAGGATGATAAATTGATAAGAATGAGAAGGATCTGAAGTGTTAAATATTAAGTAGATAGGTGGGCTTGGGTGGTTTTACGTGAGTTTTGTATGCAGATGTGATACAGATTTGATCAAATCGTAACGCATCTGCATACAAAACATATCGTCGTCGATTGACGAGTTGTCATCGATTTCCAGATCAAAAAGAATCTGTTGAACTGGAAGTTGCCGACAGCGTGTTTTGACAAGGGACATCGAAATATAGTTTATGTAAAGTCGAGTTATACTTACTGGGTCTTGAGATATCCTTGTTGGAAGTTTATACTGATCCTTATCAGTTATCATTCGAGGAGGAGTTACTGGTGGAGTGAAGCGACTCCTCATTTCGGTCGTACCGTGCGCAGAACATTGTGGTACTCTATCTTCTAACTGAAATTATAGAGCTGACTTATTTATACTCTACTCTAAGAGTCTAATCTAGAAATTTATTTGTGTTTTATGTGGATATCTGTGCATTTCAACAATTTTCGTCATTTTGTGTAGGTGTGCTGAGGATTAAAAGCCTATTCAAGTCCAGGGCGAACAGAAGTGCCATAATTGGTGTAGGTATTGCTAATGTGGAATTCGAATTTAGCACTTTCTGGGGAAGTTACAATGCATCCTGCAGATAGGCCTCCGCCTCCGTGACCACATTAAAAGCGCAACGAAACAGTTTCTTAGAGATTTTGTAAAAGTAGTTAGGTTATAATATAAACCTACCCTCCTAGGCTGTGGATACACATACTCGTTTTCCAAACACGACGTATGTTTGTTGAACCTCTTAGTTTCAGGTAGTTTGAACCCATAGTGTTCGGCGGTCTGCGACCTTGTCAACTGTTTAGTAATATTGTAGTCACGAAAGTAGTTTTTCAGCTCTTCGACTGGAGTTCTCTGTTTAACATAATATAAAAACTATTCGGTAAAAAAAATCATAGCTATCTTACAAACAAACAAACGTTCCTAAAATCGAAGAAAGTGCATTTAGGTTGTCATTTGACGTTCGAAAAGTGCTGACTCTCACCCTAGTTTCAATAAATAACTTTTGATTTTTTTTATTTTGATTATCATCGAGCCCAAAGACGTCCACTGCTGGATCTAAATCTCTCCCACAAGCATCGCCACAACAAATCCGCTGAATGCGGGAAGCACAGGAGCTTCAGAGTGGGTCACAGCACGCTAAGTTCCGATGCCAAAAAACTTCCAACCCTCATTAAACACTGTAATAGACCTTCTTTTAGATACAAATATTAGGTACTTTTGGGCGGTGTTGCAAATAGAAATGGGTCCACTTGTTGCACTAGGTTTTTTTTATTTTCCAATTAGGTATCTGAAATGAAATGAAAAGTATTCACCGTCTCCTTTAACACCTCTGGTAGATCCCTCCATTTCCTTCCAACAGTTTCACTTGAAACCCCACTTCCTGGATGTTTGCTTACAGGGTATTGCAAATGCACTCTATCCCAATGAGGTACAGGCAACTTTTTGGGGTAATTCGCTTGCATCGTTAGTTTTTCGTCAAGTGGGTACAACATGGTTACTTGTAGGAGTGTTAAGATTTGTGAGCAAAGTGTGGTCGACATGTGTATCGTAGCAATTATTAAAACAGTTGCTATGGTTGTCCTATTCATATTTAGGGATCGATGTAAGTTTTAAGTTACTTTTGGTTGAGCAGTTTGTGTGTAAAGGTGTTCCGTGTGGTGCCGGACGTAAAAGAATAGCACCATCCCATCTCTTCCCATGGGTGTCGTAGAAGGCTACTAAGGGACTTACTAGAGAATGGGCAGCAGCGTTCTCTATGCATTTTACCACCATACTGCGATCGCCAACCCGCCTGCCAAGCGTGGCGATTATGGCAAAAGCCCCCTTTTGGGGGAGGCCTATGTCCAGCAGTGGACGTCTTTCGGCTGAAATGAAAATGATGATGAGCAGTTTGTTACGGGTAGTTAGAATCCCGCAAGTCTGACTACAAGAAGTACAAGATAGGTACCCAGTAATTCCGGCAGGCGCTCTAAATAAATGTTTATGTGCTATTCGTGTAAAACTCAATAGGATACTAAGTTCCATTGAAAGTTAAGGCTCTTTAATAGTTTACACCTCGATAGTCAAGGTCAATTAAGTCATCCGGGTCATTCTTTAGGACAGGTTTTTCAAGCGGCTTTACTTAAAAATAATAGAAATCGAAAAGTCAGCAAAGCCATTTTTTTTTCGCGCAATCCTTAAATCCTCTCTTAACTGGGTTACTGATTATTATTCAATTATCTTTATAATTAAATATCATAAAAAAATAAAATACCCCCATTCTTTGATTTTCGTGGAGTGTCCCAAGCCCCGATCTGGTCACTTAGTAAATTATATATTTTAAACTAAACGCTACATGCTTACCAAAAAAAAAACACTAAGTCCTAAGAAGTTTACAATGCTATGAAAAATTAGACCATAGTTCTAAAAGAACTACTTTTCTTAAAAAAAAATAAAAAGTAACTGTCCCGGGTAATTGCTGATTTGCGTGGATTATTATAATTTCACTAGAACTTCTCTAAATTCCCGTCCCGATGATGCGTCATCCTAATATAAGTTACAACCAGGGTTGCCAACCGTACGAGGTTCCTCGTACAAATACGAGATTTGTCGTCTTCCGTACGAGGTACGAGGACACTATCTACCTCGTACAATTATGTACGAGATTTTGATAATATGGCCATACGAAAATTTTGCATTACCATTATATTATAATAGTAAAAACTAGTGCCCATCTATCAGAACTTGTAGGAACTTCTTACACCAAAAATTTCATTGCCGCATTTACGCGATGTTTGTCTATGGTAGCTATCCCGTCAACCGGGAAATCCCCGACTAATAAAACATTTCGTTCTTCGCATTAGTCATCTCTGTCACACATGGTGCAAATTTCTACTTTCTCTCCTCTTATGGAAGTGGTTCCCCGTATAATCGCACCAGCTGATCACGCAAAGAAACAAATATGTAATCGACAATCAATGGAGGAGTTTGCCAAATGCACAAGCTCGTCATCCTAAAGGGTTGATTGAAATTAGTGAGCCAGATAAGTTTTGGGATCAATTACTGAAAACTGAAGATTTTTCCGAGCTGGCTCATTTTGCTCTATCTACACTGTCCCTACCCCATGCGAATGCTGACTGCGAGCGGGTTTTTAGTAAAGTCAATTTAATAAAGACAGAGATAAGAAACCGGTTAACTGTGGAAACATTGAACGGCACACTTCTTGCTGCAGAGATTGCAAAAGGTTCAACTCGTACTGGAAACTGCGTCAATTTTGAACCCACAAAAGAAATGTATAGCCGCATGACAAAAGATAAAATATACGGCAGAAAAAACGATGACAGTGAGGATGTTCCTGACATAATATTCGGAGAGGAGGTGTAAACTAAGTTACCTTGCAAATTTTCGTACTTAATAATATAAAAAAATTGTTTTAGTTTGTAGTTGTGTAGTTTTTTTGTGATTTTACTTGAGTATTAATAAAGATTTTTTGAAATACAACACAAAGTGATGTTTTATTTAGTAGGAAACTTGCAATCGTTTATTTCATTGAGTAAAAAGTCCTAAATCCAGTAGTTCAATATGCCTTAATTTTGGTTTTAGCACGTTTTCGATGCATAATAAATGTACGAGGTTTGAATGTCAAAATACGAGATTTTTAGCTGCTTATGTACGAGGAAATTTTTGTTACGGTTGGCAACCCTGGTTACAACTAGTCGCACTCCAACGGCAGGGCAGAGTGCTTGTTTGATGGTGCGTCGAGTTTAAAAAAAAATTATGGTAAGAACTTCATTGCGTGGGTTTGGTTTCTCAAAACTTTGATTTGCGTGGTACAATTATCTCAGGTGTCTGTGAATTTATTTATTTAATAAAATATTGTAGCGAACAAATATAAGGTAACGTAACTTATAATCAAAACACAGTTTATTTGCTTAAAAGGTTTTTGTATATTTTTAGCCTAAAGGATTTATTTTGATTTCCGTGGTAGTGATTTGCGTGGTTTACGTGGTAGTTTTGACTCACGCAGATCAATTTTTGACCATGCAAATGAAATAACTTTGAGTTTTGTACTAGTTATGAATGAAAATATTATTGTTTACTTTAGTTAAATGTAAATTCGTTGAAATCAAACTTAAAATGTCACATTCGATTGGTTTTTGACTTTATAAGTACCTAATAATATTAAGAATAGAACAATAGAAATAGATAACTGGTAGAGAATGCCATATGCCATTAAGTTCGCGTTTGTACAATAATCGTGCATAAATAAATAAAGCATAAATAATACGAGAAAGTGTATTTTTTTAATGTTTAAATTAGTGTTATATTTTTGTATTTTTTTTAACAAATACCAAATAATTTTGGACTGATTCTACTAAAAAACTTTTTTTACCTTAGTAACCTACCTATTTGTTTTACTTTATAATAAAATAATTTATTTTCAATATGAAGTAACAATAAGTAACTCATTAGAGAAAGTTAAATTTAAATTTTCATTTTCGTGGGGTGTTTTGTGATTAGCGTGGCCTCCATTTTTTTAACCTCGATTATCTCTGTAAGTATATCGCTCTCTGAGGTGCCTTTTCTATAAAAAATATTACTTTTACGTATATTTTAAGATTCCGATAAGAAATTTAAAAAAAAATTGAATTTGAAAATTGCCACGAAAATCACCAAAGAATGCCTTACTCGAAGAAGCACCCATCCAGTAATCTATAGACATTAATCCCCGGGGATGTTATAGAGGGGGTGTTAAAAATTTCATTATTTATAACCTAGGAAGTCTGGTTTTTGAGGAATTTGCAAAAAACTTCAAAGAGGATTCCAAGTTCCAATGAAAGTTTGGGCTCTTTAGTAACAACAGCTTGTTGAATTTACACCTGGCTTCACAGTTCTACTAGTGTTGACAAAGGTCACGGCCAAGGTCAATTAAGTCATCTAGCCATCAATAGACATCAATCCCAGGCGGGTTTTATACTACGGGGAGCTGAAAATTTCATTATATATGGCCTAGGACGTTTAGTTTTTAAGTTGTTTGCAAAAAACTCCAAAGAGGAATCCATGTTCCAATTAAAGTCTGTGCTCTTTAATAACACCTACTTGATTTTAAGTTCAATTAGTTTTGACGTTTTGACAAAGGTCATGGTGAAGGTTAATTAAGTCATCCAGTAATCTGTAGATCTGTAGTGATCTGTATTCCTGGGGGGTGTTATACAATGGGGTGTTGAAAATTTCAAACATTAACAAGCAAGTTTTTTGCATTTACATTTAGAAAACATGCTTCAAGTGGGGACGTAGCTCTTAAGATTAGCAGCGAATCGGAATACCCTTTTAAAATTTAGCATGTCTGTTGGTCTAAATATAAGAGAAGAAGCAAAAATAAAACAACACGTGTAAATTTGGTAAAAATCCATTTACTCCTTCACAATATGACTGAAAACTTTATCAAAACACCATACACGTGTTTTACAACTAACGTTAATAAGAGTGACGTAATAAATACAAATGGCGCGCTTTATATGCGCGTACGACAGTCACGTAATTCAGAATCAATTATTGCCTACTCGATTATTGTACTGGGCTTTTCGTATCTTGGAGAAATGTTTTAATGAATAAATGATAACATTGATAACGGATCAAGATTATTTTATCACTGAACAGGGGGAATTTATCAAGGATCGCTATGGGCTGCTCCTACCGATAAAGATTTGTTCTAAGTAGGTATTCTTCCTAAAATTTATCTAACCGCAATCACTGTGTATATCAATGAAAAAGAATCGTACTAATAAGACTAATTAGTATCAGTCTTTAAATAATGAAGAGTGGGTTTTGATGGTATACTATGATCGGATTATAAACTCAGACTTTGATAACAGCCAGGGTTATTAAGTCTTCCACAGAAAGAAGGCAAAAAAATCCGTAACAGCTTCTACACAGGTGGGGCAATAAAATAGTATGAACTACAATTAGGTTTAAAAAAGTATAAGTTAGGTATAGAAATGGAACGTGAAAAAACTTAACACAAGCATTGATGACGTCAGGATTCTACATAACGTCCATCAGTTCCTCGTATGGTAATTATTATTATTAATAATGTTTTTATGGCATTCGTAAACTGTTTACAATTTGGCAGCAAAGGGCCTTGTGGTCGAATTCCGTAGTTGGCAGTGGCATATAGGTATCATTATTATTCTACAGCTATTTAAGTAATGAATTCAATCATTTCTCCAAATCGTACGCAATCGTTGATTGCTCTGACGGTTACTATGGAATAAAATACGAACTATAAAAATATTGTCCGCGACGAAATGTAAGGCAATGTTTCATCTGAATACGCTTTATATAAAAGGTAAATTCTATTGAATATTTGCACATTTATCTACTGTTTGTCAAGATTAGAAAAAGGTTAGCTTGTAGATAAACAATCCATTTTTAATACATTTCTGGAAACTGCAATCTCACTATAATTTACCTTTTATAATTCGAACGTTTTGTTGGTTAGTTACCTTAATGTTACGTATAAATAAATTATATTAAGAAACAGCTCTACGAATATACAAAAATTAATACAAAACCTTACAGTATTACTAATTAATACGATTAACATCACAGTTCATAAACAAGTTAGTAAGAGTTAAAATATGTATAGATACTTCAAAAGTAAACTTTAGCACTAGAAATGTTTAAAAAAATACTTAAATTTTAATTAACTAAAACAACAATTTGGTGAGTTTATTTAGTGTACCTACGCGACGAAATTTAGGAACATACACAAACGCACACTTGAAGAAAATAAACACCGCCTTTATAAGACAGTTAGACAACCCCTAACTGCGAACATCGAGTCGGGTGTAGGTACTACTCAATATAGTAAAAAAATGGTGAACATTTTATCCATACATCACATTCAACCTTAGAATGAAAGCTCCCCACGCGATACAAAATGTACAAAATTTGGGAGTCCATATCCCGAAAGTTCAGTCAGATTATAATAATAGGTATAAAATAAGGTACTTATACATTACTGAGTAAAAAAGCTACAGTTATAATGACATTAGTATGCTCGTTGAGTAGCGACGCTTTAAAAATACTGCCTATAAGCGATGTACTTATAAGTAAGATAAGCTTAGAAAACGTTAGCACTTACAAAATCAGTTGAATAAAATATCACTTTGATTTTATTGTTAATGTGATAAAAATATAGTTTCTCATTCGTTTCCAATATAATTTGGATGACTTTTTGTTAATGAGCATGATTTGACAACGTAGTGTTCCAGAATTCATTCATGATTTTCATGCAAGTGTGTTTCTTTACTTTCTAATGCTAAGAGATTTCTGTCGCTTCTTATTGCTAGTTATTATTGTAAGAAGCAGTCTAGGGGTAAGATAGTAACGCCTGCTGTGGCCAGGCTATCTTGGCGTCTATTCTTCTGTAGGCCAGAGTGAAGTTCTGTCCACTTTTCTCCGACATAACTTCTTGAGGGCAGTCGTTCTCGTTCAGCATTGTCTCTGTAAGAAGGATAAAAACATGGTTTCAGTTTGTTTGTAATAAAACCGAGTTTTAGTTAGTAATCTAACTAAGCCTTGACTTGCCAGACTTAGGGCTCACAAAGGATAATTGGCAAAACTTCACGTACAGAAGTACAGTCGAACAAAGCACTTGGTAGGACCTAACTTGCACCTTGAGTAATTAAGTGCCTAATGTAAGCCACAAACTTATTGACAGAGTATTGGCATTACAAGTATTGCATTACAGCTTGCTTACAGCCTAAAACAAGATAAGTCCCATGATACCAATTGTAAAGATACATAGTATTGTAACGTACCATGGCCATCATGTAGTGCGAACAACGCGTAATCCTGCGGGTTGGTGATGGCGGCGGCGTGCGCCAGCGCGCGGCACAGGTCGCGTGCGCGCGCGCCGGGCCGGCACGGCACCGGCACGCGCCGGATGGAGCCGCGGCACTCGTCCGGCAGCACCACGCGCACCACGGCCACGGAACATTGCTCGCGGTTCGTGTCCATTGAACCGCGGCGCCACTGTGGGGGATAAGAGTCTTGTTAGCCATACAGGAACTAGATAGGTAAGTACCTACATTGGTAATAAATAGGCTCTGCTACATCAGCTGCCCTTTCCACTTCGAGTCCTCCAACTTCATCAATGCTAAATAGATTTAACCTTATCTAACTTGCGGACATCAGAAGACTGTATGTTGCTATAATTGTACCTCATCATCATCATTTTTCTGCCCTCATTCTAATTTATTAATGGTCAGCGCAACATGCTACGTAAAATTCCGTTGCCTCTAATGAAAAGATAATAGGTGAAAAATACTGACAGTGCAATCTGTGAAATTTCTGTGATCGATTTTCAACTTTATTACAAAAGTATAAGGTTCATGTTCAATTAGGAAAAAATTACAGTTTGGGGTAGCTTGATGTGCTGACGTCTGTATAACAATATAATAATTAGACGTAGAAAAACTTTGCAACGGGTACAACATGTTTAACACAACACTTACGGAAGGCGTAGTACTATCCGGCTGCGGTTCTGGCGCGAGTCTCTTGAGCACGGCCACGGCAGAGAAGAGCGCAGTGAGGTAGTAGCCGCCCTCGCCCGCCAGCAGCGCGGCCGGCAGCAGCCCCGCCATGAGCTCGGCCTCCAGCTCGGCGCACACCAGGCGGCTGCGCGCCACCGTCCACGCCAGCACCGGCAGCAGGTCGTCGGCGCCCACGCTGCGTTCGCCGCGGATCTGAAAAAATATGTTCAGCTTTTTAGTTCGGATTCGAAACTGGGATGACCTGCTACAAGAATCATTTGGCACTCAAATAAATTTTACAGGAGGTGCTGCTGGTAAACATTTGTGCAATTATATTGTGAAAAGTATTGAAAAAATAAGACGGCGGATTTAATTCCGATTTCACCCACGCGCACGTAGATCCTAGTACAATTATTGTATGCCTGGGCTATGCGGTGAAAAGAGAGCTGAATGAAGGCCTCTAATGTTTGTTCCATCGTACTGTGTACATAGAACGAATGGGTCAATCCATAGTGCCAAACATTTCTATTATTTGGTGAAATTAAAAAGAAAATATTTTAATTTGAAAAACTGGGTTTGAGCTGCTATTTAATGATTTAGCACCCACTTTGAAAAAAAAAAGTAGACCTAAACAATTAATATCATAATGCCAATCACCCAGAATATATACTCACAGCATTAAACATAACAGATATGGCTGCCAGGAGGTTCTCCAACTTGTCGAGCGGTGAGTCAGCCTCCTGCATCTTGAGGAAATGCTTCGAGATCACGGCCAGGACTGCCGACGACGGTACCCGTGTCGATTCCTGAAAGAATATCTTCATATCAACACTAGTAGTGCTCTCAACTGTGCCCATGTTGCTAAAGGAAAAATACAAGCCTTATATTTTTATAACAATAACCATGGAGTTTCTTGCCAGCTCTTCTCCATAGAAAAACAAAAGAACAACCAATTGGAGCCGTGCAACTAGCTTCTGACGTTTCATAAGTGCCCATGTTTCTATGAAATAAAATATATTGAATTTGTGCGGCATTCCTTTAGCTTAAAAAAGGTTTCGCATGACAATAGTATGTAACGCATTATATTAGTATAGTAGCTGGTTTTGACTCCGCGATTAGCTTGAATACTAAAGGAGGGACAAACTCATTGTATAGGTACTATGACGTGTTAAAGCCATCAATGTTCCCGTGTATGAGAGACGGAGCTATACCTACAGGACTGTACTAGTAGGACGATCCGTTTTGCAACACGGAACAATAATGGCTTTTGCAAGTCATAGTACGGTCCCAGAAAGAAGAAAAGAGATATATATGTATATAGCACCCGTGTGTCGGGCGGTTAAGATAATTAATAGCATCTCTCAGTGGTTGGACATATTTTCCTGCTCATTGGCGGAATTCCAGAGAGTGACAGTGTGTTGCCCTCTATGTAACTAGCGCCGGCACATGGAGCCGTTACTTGGGACTGGTCAGTCATGGAATCGTTTAGGTCGCGGGGCATCTCTGGGTGTCGTATTGTACATGACTACTTTTATTACCTTGGGTTTTGCCTGTAAAATAATTGTATGTGTAAATGAATCATCATCATCATCATCATCATCATTTCAGCCGAAAGACGTCCACTGCTGGACATAGGTCTCCCCTAATTTGGGGGGGTTTGCCATATTCGCCACACATGGCAGGCGGGTTGGCGATCGCAGTATGGTGGTAAAATGCATAAAGAACGCTGCTGCCCATTTTCTAGTAAGTCCCTTAGTCGCCTCCTATGTGAATACGCCTCCTAAATGAATATAATAAATAAATAGCCATCAGAAAATAAGAAGAAAGTTCAAGGTCCTAGTAAAGTGCAGCTTCTAATAAGGCTTTTAAGCAACCAATCACGCTTCTAGTATTTCCCAATGTTAGATACCTTTATCCCTAGCTGCAAGGGCGTGGCGTGCTGCGCCCGCTCGATGGCCGCGTGCAGGCGCCGCACGTCGGGCGCGTGCCAGGCGGCCAGCAGCGCGTACAGGCGCGCGCGCAGCGGGCGGACCACCAGGCGGTGCATCACGCCTTCTAGGATCGCGTCCAGGTTCAGGAATTCGGTTGGTTTTAGCTGGAAATAGAACATTGAAATTATTGTAATTAACAGTTTCTTTATCTTTCATGGATCTTAAACTTTACTTGTTATTTACTTTTCATTCACAATATTATATTATAATAAAATAAAATTCCCGATAGTGTGCACACTTCGCGGCCGGCGCCCGCCGCTTCAAACACACAGCTGTTGTCAAGACGCCTGCCGTTTGAAATGGAACAAAGCCGGCTTATGAAATGTATCCGCACGCCGTAACTTGTTGCAGCGGCCACAACTGTTCTTTCTGATTTAGCTTAAGGTGGAAGCGCCAGGGTAGCCCGCGAAATTCAAATTTTGTTACGTTTTTTGCAATTTTCAGGTCAGTATCAGGTTGTATGGTGATCTAAATATGATTCGCGACCGT
Organism: Antitype chi; assembly: GCA_947359405.1. Classification (NCBI taxonomy): domain Eukaryota; kingdom Metazoa; phylum Arthropoda; class Insecta; order Lepidoptera; family Noctuidae; genus Antitype; species Antitype chi. Next base: position 13,863,108 of record OX375819.1, on the reverse strand, counting down.
ATCAAATAAGGCTTTTCAGAATCATAATCATTAGAATCAGCAATACAACTCCATAAGTTAGAATTGCCCTCAAATGTAATAATTTCATGAAATAGTCATTCTTTAGAGTAATATGAACTTATAGAGATGTATTGCTGATTCTAATGATTATGATTCTGAAAAGCCATATTTGATACGGTCGCGAATCATATTTAGATCACCATACAACCTGAGAGTGACCTGGAAATTGCAAAAAAACGTAACAAAATTTGAATTTCGCGGGCTACCTTGGCGCTTCCACCTTAAGATATTCTTTAGTAGAGTATATTTATAGGTACCTACCTACCAAAGTTTTTTTTTTGTTGAAAATGTAAAAAATCATGGTTCTCTTACCTTGAGACGTTCTTTTTCCACTTCTTTCTCAAACTCTCTTTCGCCGTGTTTGACCAGATAGTTTTTCATTCCTGACATAAACTGCCTCATGTTTCGCATCATCACCTGGAAATATAACATTATTAAGTATTAACGTTTGAAAGAGACCACGAAACGTTGTCCACTAAGAATTGTGATCACTATTCTTGGTACTTTCACGCTATTCAAAGTTATCTTGTTGCTATCTTCGTCGAAGTAAACATTGGTTTTTATTCATTTAGTAGCTTTAGCCAGCGGCTTCGCCCGCGTGGTGGTTAAAAAATATCCTACGGGGACGCACTACCGGGATAAAAAATATCCCACGGGAACGCACTACCGGGATAAAAAATATCCCACGGGAACGCACTACCGGGATAAAAAATATCCCACGGGAACGCACTACCGGGATAAAAATATCCCACGGGAACGCACTACCGGGATAAAAAATATCCCACGGGAACGCACTACCGGGATGAAAAATATCCTATGTGTTAATCCAGTTATAAACTATCTATGTGCTAAATTTCATCCAAATCCGTTCGGCCGTTTTTGCTTGCTTTGATTCAGTAACAAACATCCAAACATCTAAACATACAAACTTTCACATTTATAATATTAGTAGGATTGTATTGTATGATACCCTAAGGGCTTTTTTCAGTGTCTGGTAAGAAACTATGTACTAGATAATATGATTGAAAATGGTCTGAATTTGCCTAACAAAGTTAAAACAATTGAAAAGAAAACAGTGTGAGTCAACTATTGGCAGCCACTGAAAAGTCAAAGTCAAATTCAAAGCATTTATTTCAAATAGCCACTTAAAAGGCACTTTTGAACGTCAACATTTACATTAAAATAGAATTGATTCAAAATCAAAATCAAAATATTTTATTTCACATAAGCCTGCATGGGCACTTATGAAACGTCAGAAGCTAGGTGCACGGTTCCAATTTGTCGTTTCCTATGGAGAAGAGCCGGCAAGAAACTCCACGGTTACTCTTTTAAAAATAATTGGCTTTTACAATGTTTTCAAATTACAGTGATAATAGGTATGGGAGGACAGTGCAGGCCAGTCAATAAGTACCAGGTACTTAGAAGAATGAAAATACAAAATAGAAAAACGTCTACAAATCTAGTCTCTAAGGCCTACAACGTTCTCTCATTCACAATATGTAAAATTAATCTATTTGAACCAAGTGACATGATTTCGATGACAATCACTAATAATAAATAGTAGTAAAATTGATGTATAATGTCAAATAATGACGAGAATATGTCAGACATTGTAAAAAAAAATAAAAAGAATAAAACTTAAGGTGAATGCGCAGTGGTAGAGCGCGAAATTCAAATTTTGTTACGTTTTTTGCAATTTTCAGGTGAGTGTCAGCTTGTTACTTGATCAAAATTTGATTTGCGACTATAACATGTACGTATTTACAGATTTATAATCATTAGAATCAATAATACATCTTTCTAAGTTAGATTTGTTCCATAAGAACAAATTTCTTATGGAAAAGTGCTTGTGGAAGAAATCTAACTTATAAGAGATATATTAGACATTCTAATGACTAAATTCTGTAAACACGTACCTGTTATATTCGCAAATCACATTTTGATCAGGATACAACCTGATACTGACCGGAAATTTGCAAAAACGTAAGAAAATTTGAATTTCGCGGTCTACCACTGCGCATTCACCTTAACATTGCAATTTGGGAGCAGTTAATAGACTTTCACACAGTTTTGCTGTTAATGAGGTACCAGGGAAGCCACATGTGCAGAAGGAATTAATGCCAAACTTCCCTGTCTTCAACGTAGTCTTTTATCTTATAATATGCTTTTTTGATAAGGACACGTTTGATGTGAGTTTTAAACTTTCCATCGCTAAGTTCTGTAACCGACTTTGGCAACTTGTTATAGAAGCGGATACTGTTTATCAGAAATGACTTGCTAGTTTTAGTTAATCTAAATTTTGGAATCACAATTTCATCTTTACTATGTGTATTTAGATTATGGAAATCGCATCTTTTATTTTGAAAAGACCTAAGTTTTTGCGAACATACAAGATATTTTCTAGAATATAAAGAGAAGGCAGAGTAAGTATATCAATTTCGTTGAATTTGTTTCTAAGAGACTCGCGAGGCCCCATTTTATAGATTGCGCGGATTGCCCTCTTTTGTAAAATAAAAATTGAATCTACGTCCGCTGCCGATCCCCACAGGAGAACGCCATAAGACATAATACTGTGAAAATAAGCAAAGTATACTAACCTAGCTGTGGCTACATCAGTCAACTGCCTTATTTTTCTTTCTGCGTAAGATTCTAGTCGCCCCTTCCAAAATGTAGTTTCGTATGGAGAAGAATGGGCAAAAAACTCCACCGTTACTCTTTTTAAATGTTTTAAGTACAATATTTAACATAGTACATTCATTATATGATTATGTGTGAAAACGATGCACCCAGAATAAAATTACCATACCAAAATAGGTCAACAGAATCAAAAAAATGAATCAAGAAATGGAAAACAATATAAGTAAGTTAGGTTGGTAGTAAGCGCTACAACAACCCTTCTCATAAATAAGAAGGCAAAAACTGGAGTGAAATCCAAATATTTATAATGTTACCTGCGGACTAGTATCTTTAGAATCAAGCGTGCACGCGATAAAGTTGTCGATGTTTTGTGCGAAGGTCGTACTCTTGTCCTGCGCAAGGTGCATCGCGTACGCACGCAGCGCAGCGCCCGCGCCGCGAGTCTGACGACCGCCGCGCAAGGCACGCACTCGGCCCGCTGCTGTTTGGAGGAAATAAAATCATTGATTAGTTCGTTATTCGTCATTTGGGAATAATGTAACATACAATCACGCCTGTACCTATTCCCTGAAGGGTGAGGCAGGTGTACCTATTGTTCACCCACATTTCGCCAGTCATATTTAAAGCGGAGATTTCTTGAAAACGATCAAAAAGGTGTTTTTTTAAAGCAGTGTATCTCTTCAACCGAAAATAATTTTGAAAGCAAAAAAGTATATATAATATTTCCAGTCTTTTTTGCATACAGTGATGGAACTCAAAATATAATTAAATGTACTTTATTGCATCAAAAAAATCATCAAAGTCACCTCTTAATTATCTTTAAAAGCAGTTTATCCCTTCAATAACAAATATAATTAAAAATATACCATAAAATTTCAAATGCCAAACTGCATTCAGTGATGGATTATTTATTATTAAATACTTAATATCTAATTTCATACGATTTTATTTGCATTTTTACGACATAACTACGCTTGCACATTTATTATTCGAAATTTATTACAACAGATTTTAACCCGTATCTGATTGCAATAAGAACTATTATCGCTCATAACGACACTTTTTATAGTTGCCATTTTTTTTTTTTGGGTGGGAAATCATCAAATAACTTCTCCCGCTCTGGGTGGAGCGGGAGGGCGTGTCAGACTTTTACTGAGTAAAACCCACCCGTGTTCCCTCAGTTGCCTGTGTGCCAGGGGCCGCGGTATCTCTTTCGAACAACCCGCACCATAGTTGCCATGGCCTTAAGATCCGGGCACATTTTTGTGCCCGGTTGAATTTATCAAAAATCCCAATAACACTTTGCCCGACCCGGGAATCGAAGCCAAATGCTCAGCAGTAGCCCTTGCGACCAATAGACCAACGAGGCAGTCAAGAAAATAATGTAAGGTTAATTTAAGAATAATTAATTACAAAGTGTCAACCCCGTGACAGATATAGATGAGCAAATCATTCTGTTTCTACAGCTAACACCTTGAAGCTGTGGAAAGAGCTGAGGAAAGAGTTCGAGTCGGTTTAAATACGTACTAATATTTTTAAGTGGTGTAATATTAGGCCAAATATTTAATGGATTTGCCATTTACACTGCTATGATATCCAAATAAAAATATTGACTCAACAAGTGCCTTTGAATTGCACACAGTACAAAATGCAACATACACGATGCATGCACGACGGAAATAATGACCTCATAATCTACATATATACACAGATAAAATTATATGTGAGCAAATATTACACTGAGGGCTTTTTCGATCTACATTTGCTCACACCCTGTTCACACCCTGTATGACTCGATGTTGAGTCATGTAATAAAATTGCAATGCTTTTAGGTATTATGGTTAGCACGCTAATTGCTAAACAAACTATTAAATAGAATTTGATTAATTTTGAAGGTTATTCCTGAGCCATTGCTTCATATGTTCCAAAAATTGGTCTGCTCAACAACGTAAATAACGCAATGAATGTTGTTGAACTGTCACAATAACTAGCTTTATATTTGTGGGTTTGATCTCTAAAATGAGGACAATAAGTATTAATATTGTATCAGTTGGAGTGGCCTATGTCCAGCTGTGGACTGCTGTAGGATAATGATAATGAGGTATTAATTTAAGGTTTGTTTAGTTTATATTGCCTACTTTTTATAGGAGTCCATGAAGCCTATTAATAGAGAAATATGAAATTCCTTCGTGGAAAACATTTGCACCCACCAACCCTTGCTCAATGAAGTGCTAGCCCGCGTCGGAACTGAGCCTGTAGATTTAAACTCCCCGATTAATAATAATAATGATGATTTGATCCAGCCTGCCCCAACTTGCTGTCCCCCTATCAGTGACGCCACGAGCCAAGAGCCGTACCGCATAGGGGGTGCCCTCAGCGAGCAGTCGTTTAGTAATTTAAGTAGTTTTACGCCCCTGGCTGGAGGCTTTAAGTTTTCTTAAGGCAAGCACAGGATAGTCCGGCTAAGCAGTCACGGCCTCTCTAGGTCAACTGCGAGATGCCATAAAAAAATAATGGAAGACATTTAGTAATGAATGATCATTTTTGGGCATCTTCAAATATTGAACCCATTAGTAACAATATTTACATATCGATTTATTTGTTATTGATAAAGAAATATTTAGAAAACAAATCCAAAAATGCTAAAAACAAATCTTAGTCACCCTTAACGATGAAAAAACAATAATCATTAACAATATAGGTATTGTTAATACCTAGGCCAACATTTAGGCCAACATTTAGGTTTAAATGTTGATAGCCTAATGACATTTAAGTTATTAATTTATTAAAAGCCGTAAGTTATGTACACCTACTTGTATTATAACAATTAAGTTTTAATAAGATAAGTACTCTTAAATAAAAACTTAATGGTTATAATACAAGACAAATTAACACGTAATTAGTGCACGTTATAACACTAAAGTGATATATTTATTGTCCCAACCTCATTCTGGTGATAACTATGCTATGGACAGCTGTAATCTAAGAACATTGCACAAAATTAATATTTGAAATGGAACAATTATTACCTACATAGGTACATGTTAGTGGAGTCAAAAGATTCGAAAGGGTCTTCTTCGAAAGGTTTCGGGGTTTTCACAACATCCTCATTCTTAAATGTTTTGCAATGTTTTATTTTACAGTACAGGAGTCGCCAAAATCTTTTGAAACTGTTTAGTACTCTTCGAAATGAGCTTAAACGTAACGGTTTCTCACTTTCGCAGGAACTCAATTCGTGACAATGACAGTTGGGTGGTTTAGCGATCACTTCTACTCGTCTCCTATTGACACTCCTCTCGGCCAAAGATCTGCATAGATCGGTCAAAGTATCCACTTTCTTCAGACGTTGTTGGAACCTGGGTTCAAACAACTCTTTTCGGGAGACCAAAACCCATTCACTTTGATAGACGAATTCGTTTAGAGTGTCTGCTCTAAAGTTCTTGATGGTGGTCAACGCGTACACATCACTATTCACTGGCACATACACATCCAAAACTTCCAGAGCATCCTCTGCTATCGATACATCTTCATCAGGCGGAATGAAGTGTTTCAATGAATCAATTTTTGTCAGCCAGGACTCAACCTGTCTGGGGCCTGGCTTCACTTCCGTCAACTTCTCGCACCTTCCTTGGAACCACTTTTTGAACCACTTCATGGCTGATGACCCTGCGGTTCTTGCCCGCTTGAACGAAAGACTTAAATCGGTGGTTTCTCATTCACACAGGGAGAGCGGCTCACGTCTAATGTTGTTCCAACGCGGGTTGGAAAGCTACTATCACTGCACTGGCCCGGTCTGAGAATTTCACGGCACGCGCTGACCTTCGCCCTTTAGCCATAATTAATTTATTTGCAGAGCTAATGTAGTAATAGATAACAGATGTGCGCCGCGGTCCTATTGTGTGTGCTCTACTAAATTAATTAATTTTATACTGAAGTGTAATAATTGATTAATTACATATCAGTTTGCAGTGTGCAGAGCACATCTGTGATTTTGCGTCGAGTGATACGGAGGAAACACTGTACCTACCGAGATAATGGATTGAAATGATTGAATACAGGGAAAGAACGTGGCTATTGATAGCAATGACCGAAACATTACTTTCGCTAAAACTCTCAAGTACTGTTTAGAGATGATTTTTAAGTGACGTTTTAGTGTAATCTTAATGTGTGAAGCATTATCACAGCGTGCTCTTTATTAAAATGTATTTACATAGTGCACTATGAGTACATTGTGTAACGTCAGTAAATAATTGAACTTGACGACACGTGCATTGACGTAGTATTTCATCTTTCAATGGGAAGAAATGTTTAGTTAGTTATCAGAAGAGGATTGAAATAGAAGAATTTTTAGTTTTTAGACGTGCCATTTTTAATCAGGTCATTACTCTGCTGACAGACAACACGATCTACTTAGGTATTATAAAAGGAACATTAGATAATAATTAGCATGCTGTGCCGTAATTTTTTTCTGTACCTAGTGTCATTCAAATGTAGACTCTATTGGATTTAAGTGTGAGTTAAATATGTATAATTAAGTTGTATTTTAAATTGTAACTTTACTCACCCAGTAAAGGATCCAATCGGTCCCTGAAGCTCTTTGCCCTCGTGGCAACTGTTGGCCCTCGCCTCGGGATAGGGGACTCCCATTCACATGGCTCCTCCTAAAAATATATAAAGATGTTTTTGTGATTACTGACAATTTTCCAGCAATTTAACGAATTCAAAGGAGCTAGATTATTTGTTCGGCGATTAGGCCCACCAAAAATTGTGGCGTCTATTAATGAAAAGGATGTTGTTAATTAACAATTTAAATATTTTTGTAAGCTAGATAGGTAGGTCACCTTCTAAAGAATCAAATAATCTCAAAATAACGGATACCACGATATTATCTGTCGTCAACAAACAAAGATCTAGCTGCAGTGGTATTTTGTAAAACTCTCACCGTAAAAACTAAACTGTGAATGCCTATCATTGACCGTTCACTTCAAACTCACTTCACTTAAATTTTTTCGGTGAAATACTACTGCAGTGGTATTCTGAAAATATCTCACTGTGAAAACTTGAGTGAAGTAAGCTGTCAAATGTGTTAATCCCTAGCATAAGGTGGAATGACAGCTTACTTAGACCTCACTTCACCTACTTAGGTGGAATGAGGTCTCACCGACTAAAGTTAGTCGGTGAGATTTTTGCACAAAAGTACTACTGTTCTACAGACAGTTTTTGCGACATGTAAATTAATTCGTGGATGAACATCAGCGACCATTAATAAATTATGTTATGAGAAATAGGATGATGCGGTACTTTAACTTACATTATCATAAACTTGGTGGCCATTCGATGGAGGTATCAAACCATCCCATTGTGAACTGTCCCAAGGTTCAGAAAACACTGTACCATCGTCGCTTGCCTGTGAAAGAATTATGATTATTATTAAACGAATGAAGAACTGTAGATGTCATTTGTGGCAGATTCACAAATATCATGCGTAGGTACTGTCTATGATAGGTATTCCTATCACTCTGCTTAAACTTAAGCAGCAATGTATACTTATGTGTAACGAAAGTGTCACTCATAATATATCTTTCTGTAAATGCTGCATCACTGAATAAATGACAGATTCTTAAATAATTACCTGTTCAGATAAAGGTCTTAGATCGTGAACGTTGTCGTAACACGAAGCTCTTGGTGGCGATCTGACTTCCTCTGGCAACATCGTTGGCTCTGCATTTAGCCTCAAATCGGGGAATCTGTCAAGGACACATAAAATTGAAAAATATTCATTTCAAAGTCATTATCCACTTTGTTACTGTCAAACACATTATATACAGAATACATAGCAGCTAGATCAGAAACATTCCTTACCGTTGTGCAACCACTTGATGGACAGTCAAGTGTTGAGTTCCATCGTCAACAGCGCTTAGTCGACACTCCTGCTCAGCCAGCGAAGGGAACGTACCATTCTCACTGTTTGAACCTTCATCGTGCTTGTCTGCAAGCAATAACCACACTCACCGTTACTTTTACTAAAGTACTATGTTTTATTTTAACATTTTTACATGTGCAAGAAAAGAGTTGCCCGACCGTAAAAAACAAACCAAAAACAACTAAAACAAAAATAAATTCAAAAGTCACTGTAAAAACCCATTTGACTTTTGTGGGTGGGTTAATTAGGAGAAGCATAGTCTTTGTAATGGTATAGGTATGTTGGGAGTGCAAGAGCAAAATTAACAAGCTGCAACTACTGTTCTACAGTATCTCCATAACACTGACTTATAAACTCCCAACTGGAATCAACGGTCCAAGTCTGGTCGTTCTTGCCTGTGGGTGGCTTGTTCGCGATTCTCGGTGGTTGCACCGGTTTCATCTTCGGCTTACTGCGCAGTGACATCAGGTTGTCCACCGATGATGACGTGTTTGGTGATGATGCTGAAATTGAAATCGATAAAGAATTCAATGATGGTGGTTATAATACAGATCTAAGACTTTCAAAGAGCTTCGTAGTAGCTGCGATGAAAGAATATGTTAAATATTTTAGCCATCAAATACTAACGGTTGATGTTATAAGAAAATTGTAAACAATACGAACATGTACCATCATAAGGACTAAAAGCTCAAATAAAGTATGTACTTACGAGAGAGTTCCTCAATACTATGCATATCACGCAGAGGGTAGTACGGATGATTTTGTGTCGGTGGTTCCGAGTAGCGTTGGGAAAGATTCACCCCGACTCTCAGCAGCTTTCGTCTTTGCACTTGTGGTAAGGCAGCCTGTGAAAAGACCAAACATTCATTATTTATTTGTTATTCAGAGTAGGCAAAATTTCAAGTACTTGTTTAGAATTCATAAATTAACTAACTTCCTTTAAAGCATCTACGGGATCAGCGTAAAAGGGGCTGCCAGTATTATCCTTTTCGGATTCGTCACCGAGAGAATTGATTACACAATCATCTTCTAATTTCATTGTCTCCATACTTTCAGTGCTATAGTTCTCTCTATTTTTGATCACAGCTTCGATCTCTTCAGTCAATTTCTTGTTCATATTCATAGCTATATTAAGTTTATCCGGCCTCTTTGGTATTATATCCCCCTTACTGTTTGTCGTTGCTATGATTTCACTCGAACCTTTAAAGCTCTTCTTCAGTGAACTATCCGAAAGGTTTTTCTTTTCATTCAGACTTTCCGTTGAATTCATTATGATGTGTATATTTTCCTTTTCCAATATGGATTGTGTACTTTTTGCTGCATTTAGTTTAGCTGTAATAAATATAAAAGTAAAATGATGATTTCTGATTATTTTTGTGACTTGGTTTTAAATTGAAAAAGAAAGAAGAATAGGTATATTATTTAAACTTATTTTGCTTACGTAAAGTGTCTGGCAAAAGATCAGGTCTTTTACTTTTCATCAGACCATTATGAATGTTGTTTTCGTTTTCAGCTTTTAACGGCTTGAAAGTAGAACAACTGTTACTTTCCGGTCCCCAAATATCTTCGTAGTCTGATACTTTGTCTATCAACGAACTTCTGCAGTACACACCTGGAGATTCTAAGATGTCTGATTCCTGAAATATAATGCTTTTGTATGTTTAAAGGGGTTCATATAAAAACAATACTCAGTTCTACGGCGTCAAAACTTTGGGGGCAATCAAGTAAACTTGCATGTGGGTTAATGATGCCACAACATTGTGTTTGTGCTACATGTTATAACAAACAATATCGTGCGATTAGTAATCTAAAATGCACATGAAATGGTTTGCATTCAGAAAACGCGTACTCTACCTGGTAATGTTTGGACTCCTTTCGGTGGGAGTGTTTACTCCTCCTCGATCTACCAGATGGCGTGCTACTTGCTGTATTCGTATTTGGAGACAGAACTTTATCTCGATCTTTACCCATCATAGGAGATATGATTGACTGGTTTGATGTTGGCGAGAAAACATTTTTCGCTGATATTGGGGAACTTCGAGATATCGGAGAAAAGATCTCACTTTTGTTAGTTTGACTCAAAGGAGAAAAGACACCGCTTTTAGAAGAAATTGTGTCGTTAGAAACAGGAGAGTTGATTTGGCTTGTTGGCGAGAATATTCCGCTAGTGACTGAGTTCGTGCCGTTAGGAGACACTAGTTGATTAGGAGCAAAAGTGCTACTAGATTTTGTTAAACTGTTCACAATCGGATCCACTGAATCGGATGTATTTGTCTGAGACTGTTCTACTGGTGATCCCGGTTCGACATTATTCTGCTCAGTCATCTGACGTTTGAAGCTCCCGTGCAAACTAGCCGTCATAGCATTGATGCACTCCCCCTCTGGTGACATACGGTGCATCATGGTCTACACAGGAACAGGAAGTTATAGTCAGTCCATGAGTAAATTAAGTACCATATTTGAAATAAGAAAATAACAGTTTTTACAGGTTAGAAAAAAAACAACATTGTCTGGCATTGGCAAAACAATAAAACGTGCAAAGCATACACGGGTGCAAAAATCATGCATTAATCTAATAATCCTCACCTGGGATTCTCCATTAGAATCAGCAATGTTTTTTGTATCCATGATGCTGAATACAGAGTCTGCACTACTGTTGTTATTGATGGCATTAGACGCAAGCGTTAGTTGTAACCTGTCGCTTTGTATGCTCTCATTGATTTGGTGATTGTGAATTTGTGTGTTATTGACACAGAATGTAACGGTGGTAGTGACTGTTATATTTCCATTCTGTGCAACTTTATTAATGGGGGTGAAAGGTTCAGATTTTGGAGATAAGGATGGCTTGGAAAATGGCGGTTTTGCCCATCGTGGAGGCGGAGGGGGTGGGGTCGTTTTAACATTTATTTGGGTGGGAGAGTGTTGCGTGTTGGTTGTTGGAAATGTATGAGGCTGTGTTATATGCGCCTGAAAACAGGTGAAGCTTCTATTAATAACGTTCTAGAAAACAACACCATTAAAGCTAACTATACCAAATTATATTCATACTTACGGTACTAGACATAAGGTTTAATGTATTTGGTGGGGTAGGTCGAGGCGCTCTGATGAATGCACTATTGGGTTTGGCTGGCGGTGACGGGGCAGTTTTGCCTTTGAAAGTGCTAAGGTTCTGGTTTTGACTCGGTGGGGAACCTGAAGTGTCTATTGGCGACATCTTTAACACTACATTTTGTTCCTTGTCAGGGCTCAGAATATGTTCACGGGAGTTTGTTCGGGTACCTAGAAAATCGAAAACCTATCTGTAGCACTTTTATTCAATAGAAGTCTTTAAAAATATCTGGAACTTTGTAAGATACTTACTGGCATTAAAGCTGCTAAGACTAGATCCCGTATCAGATGGCGTGACGGCCATGGGTACAACACCATTGGCCAGCTGACAAGGAGAAAGGAGATTGTTCGGGTTGTTCTTCGGGTTTGCCATCGGGTAACCCCAGAACTCTTGTCCCAGAAGAGCTAAGGAACTTAGTTGATGACGACTCTTTGCTTCTCGAAGGGGACGAGCCAATTGCAACTGCACTGGTAACTCGTCACTAAAAGGAGGGAAAAGGAAAAACATGAACATTAACAAAAATAATTCCTCAATATTTTAAAATACGAGTTCTTCGCATGCAAATCATTTTTTTCACCTCACAACCTCGGTAAGATTCTGTTTATCATTCGAAATCTGCGTGCAAAAGTGCATTTTACCCGCTAGCGTGGAAAGAGTTTTGAAATTCGTACCTAGAAAGGTTCGAATTTCAAAAACTAGAATAGAAATTCAATAATTTTCTATACAGCCAGTCCACTGAAAATATAATAGTACTTATTTCATGTCAGTGCCCCAACCCCATTTTTAGAATAATCGCACTGGCCAGCAGGACGCATGAATGAAAAAAACAAACTTTAAAAAATTTCGTCTCTATTTAATTTGCTTTCCATAATTTTGGTTTGTTTTTTGACAAAAATCGTAAGAAATCATAAAATATGAGCGAGTCCAGCAGCGATGAAGATAGAAAATTAAACATCTGCAGAGTTAATACAAGTTGTAGGTACATAATGCCAAATTGAGTTATCTTCTGGAAAAATCTCGCGAAAAGTACATACTTATGAGCGTACAATTTGTTCAATGCATGGAAACATTCTAAAGGCGTGAAAACATTTTCGAAGACTACAAACAACGCAATGCTATCATACTTCATTGAACTACACTAATTTAATATATTATTTAAGCTGTTTTTCTTGCACTTAGCGTTTTCCTCGCTGTAGTGAGGTATAAAATTATGTGTTGCGCTTGGCAGCAAAGGTATTCTGCGTCTCGTACCTTTGAAAGCCTCGCTACGCTCAGGATTCTATATTTGAACTTTGAACCACTCGCTTCGCTCGTGGTTCAATCCTACAATCCTTCGCTTGCTCAGCTTTCAGTACAAGTACTCGCGCCAAAAAACAACTTTTCAGCCTTGCATCACAAATAACTTTTGTTCGACTACGGCAAAGACATAGAAGAGTTAATGTATGTATGTTTCCTCATAATAACTCAGACATGCTTAGGCTGCCGATCAGGTATCGCTGGCTATCCGGTAGACGGAGCAGAATTGGAGCTTAGGAGTACATTTTCCTTTTCTCGTGTTGATGATATAGCATTAACCGCGACATTTGCGGGCCATTGATCACATAAAGAAAAACACTGATATTCTGAAGATTTCTACATCTTCATTTCTACATTTATATCTAATCCAGCCACTCACCAGCATTGAGAGTAATGTGCAATCAGTTCAGGTATGTTATCGAAGCGGTTGTGAGAGGTTTCGAGCCCGATGCGGCCGCCTGCAGCCTGGATGAGGTAATGTTCGATGTAAGGTCCCTTGTCTGCCGGGAGACGGACGCTGATGGCCATGGTGTCGGGTTGACTTGATTGACGGACCACGAAGTTCTGGAAGGTGAAAAAGACTTTTGTAAAAGTTTTAGATTGTTTTGTAAAAGTTGGTTGGTAAGTTTCAACTGAATGATAATGTAATTTATTATGGATGAGAGCGAGAGTACAATCTTTTCTTCGAATATATAACAAGAAAAGCCATTTGAGAATTTCAGCTGAAAGGGATACTTTTACAACGGAAAGTCGTAGGTAGTCAGATTAAAGTATTATTCTTCAAAGCAATAAAACTTTCAAAGAAAACTTTTATCTTAAGAAAAAACTTAGGTTTAAATTACGAAAGTGTCATATTTCCTAACAAAAGATTTTGAGACCTAAAAATCGAGTAATTTATTTAAGCACCAAAAGGCCAGCAGGCTAACTTTTATAATTAAATTCAGACAAAGGCAGTTTTTCTTCAACGACAACCTAAAAGGCAAAAAACCTAACCATTCAAACTACTTACTCCCTCCTCTTTCCCTTGCAGCAAATGGAAGGCCCCAGCCCTCTGGATGCCTGGCAGGAACCACACGGGGTGCGTCCTGATCAGTCTCTCTAGAAGCCCGATGTCGCATGGTGGCTGCTCCTCCGACCCTGACCCTGAAGAATCAACCGAGGAGCAGTCGCCTCGAGCGCCCTCGCCGTCTGATGATAGACTTTCTCGACTCTGGAATGAAGAGGAAAAACGTTAATGCCTACGATCGCAGCTTCATCAAATAAGCAAAGGCCACAAGTTCAAATTCGACATTATTACACAAAAACATCTTATCATAGTTATGTATATCGACAAGCAAAGTATCAAGTAACTAAGAAGTGTAATTTATTTTTGACATAACAAAACGTTTTAAGAATCGAACTGTTTTTCGAGACAGCTTCTTTAAACCTAACTTTGTTGATGTATTGTTGACTAACAAAAATATCAACGACTTACTCTAATCAAGTTCACGCTTAGACACGCTCATTAGCCGAATATTTAATAATAGCATTATGGTATATTGCATTCACAGAGCCATTCATTTTCATTTATCGCGCACATTAGTACTAACACAGTCGGAGAGAATGTTTCGCTAATTGAGGTTGTGTGGTACGTGAAAATAATCATAATAGGCAAATATTAGTGAGTCCCTTTATGAGTTTGAGCTCGGGAGTGTGTGGGGCTTAGGGGGCTCACACGAGAGCCCGTCTGCAGCCCACTTTATGGCTTCGCGCTGTGTGTACACAGCCTATTAAATTCGCAGTGAATATTATACGTCTGTGATGCGCTATAATGTTGTTAGTTAGACGCCCGTCTCAAATAATATTCCTTTATGGTAATTTAATGGCTATATTCAATTATGAATAATATGTAGAAAGGAAATGTAATAAAGGTGTTAATTTAAACGGCTTTGTAGGAACGTGTTGGTGAACACACATCTGTTTTATTATTATGTAGAGATAAATGCTGTTTCTTGTTATAAAAACATATGTATGATAAAAACTGGTAGGTAATGTTACTGTTACCTACTATCACACACCTTAACAAACATTTTAATAAGAAACCTTTATGAAACATATAAAGAGAGTTTATTCAAAATATGATTCACAAAAACGTCTGGGATGAAAGCAAAGCCAAAACAATAAGGGACGCTTTATATAAATGCCACTTTGGTAAAAAGTGAGTACAATATTTAAGGAAAAATACCCACGACAATCTCGCCTCAAACGGAGAGAAGGCTCTTTGTTCACTAACTTGGAAATATTATTACTCGATTTCCCCGCAAAGGATACGCGGCTTTCACAAAGGAAGGCTACCAATTTCATACAGGCTCATCCATTCTAGTTTAGTTGTTTATATGTTAAAGTTGTATTACCCTTTTCGTCCGGCTGTTGCCCCTGGATAAGATTTTATCATGATATCTTTGTTCATATTCTTAGCAGATCGCAATTTTACCCTCTGATCTTTTTATGAATTTCAAGTAGCCCGCGGTCATGGGATCGGACCTTTTTTTTGCTCAATAAATTAAAATATTTCAGTATTGCTTACAGTATTTACTATTTTCATGAAGGAATATATTATACATAAATTGCGCATGTAAAAAAAACTGCTTTTATACACCTGACCGCAACACCTGAAAGTAGTTTGTTCCTAATTGACTACTGAATCGATTTCAGTAACTTTTAATATATTTATTTTTATTTAAAATTATATACTTTGCCATACCTACTGCCGGCTGAATCAAAGAAAAGGCAATCTTATTTCAAGGCAATAGATTCAATTTTAAATGCATAAAGTAATGCTAGGGATAATACCTACAGTCGGTTTAAAATAAAAACTCGTTCCAAAAAAAAAACTTTTTAGTTATAGTACCTACCCCACACCAATTCGATATTGTATTATCTTTGGGGTCAAAACAATGCATATTTATGCGAAAGCAGCAATCGCGGTTGATTTGCTGTCATTTTTTGAAGAGTTCCGTTGTCTTTCTCCGAAAGTTATCATCAGGATCAGACCCATATGAAATTTAAATGCGATTATTTCGGAATAAACCACTTTCCAACAAAAAAGAATTTTGCAAATCCGTCTTTATATGGCGGAGTTATGCCCGAACATACATAAAAAAAAATCGAATTGAAAACCTTCTTCTTTTTGAAGTCGGTTAAAAAGAAGTTTTGGTCATTGTTTTATGATTTTAACTCAATACTCTAATTGGGGGTGTATGATGACTTGCGTTAAGTATGTTACATAATTATTGTCTATGTAGTATTGCGCATTACATAACAATAAGAAAATAACCGTTTGGTATCACAGCATGTGGCAAAAAAGTTCCAGACAAAGTTAGCGGAACGAGCTTGTAGCCAATTAAAAGGACTGATCTGTGGCCGATAACAATTACTTCGGCTACAGAGATGATTGGCAAAAAAGAGAAATAATATGACGGAGCTTGCAATAAGCTCTAATCTAAGGGTTTGTGCACTGTGTTTGACAGGCATTGTCTACTGGATATAATATTAATAAAATTGTAACAGAATTTACGTACTGTAAAACTTTGATTCACGGGATGACTTTGATCAAGACTTCCATTTCATATAAAATCGCTAATTGCGTAAAACGAAACTCAACATGGTAGTGTTTTTTTCTAAGTTAGCAACACTGAAGAACTGTCAAATCCTTTTCTGAGGACACGCTGGGAAATCACTAACAATTATAATTTAAAAAGTTTAATTATTTTTCCTGTTGGCAGTATTTGATTTTTGGCATTATACTTGGGGTTTTTTTTTTTACTTTGTAATTCATCCAAAGTATAACTTTGATCAGTCAGGTTATTATTTTTCTCAAAATAAAGCAAAATTTTTTCACCTATTATTACAAGAATCGAGAGTTATAAAAGAACCGATAATAGGACATTTTTTGTATTTTTATATTACCACAAATTTAAGAAATATGAACCATCAAAGATCAAAATTGATTAAAGTAACCCCGATTTATAGGTATAATATTATTTGCTAGATAATAAGTTCGGTAGAGGCTCGGGGCTAAGTAATAATAGCCGCACGAGTCAATCCATTAGGTTTAGTTTTACTTGCCGCGATCTGTCGGTGGATGGGTGACCATCTTTACACCCCTCCGTGCCTCGGAACGCAGGTTAAGCCGTTGGTCCCAGCTGTCATTGGTGGATCTTTGACAGCCTTTACGGGAAGTCAGAGGCCAGAAAGTCTGACAACCAGTCTTACCAATGGCATCGTATTATCTATTAACTGAGTTGTGGACGTCAGAAAGGCAGACGCTCCATGTAAAATACTGGTGTTCAACTGCATTCGGTTAGACTGGAAGCTGACCCCAATATATTTGGGAAAAGACTTGGCAGATCGTTGGATTCTTTGCCAGATAAACTACCCGAATAATTAAGTATTCGTCTAAGTATTCTGAATTATTAAAACAGCACAAACATATTGTAAAATAAAATTTAATTTCAATGCAGTCATTTCTTTCAACATTTTCAGCTACTTCATATAAAACAAACTGCCAATAAATTAAAGTTATTATCAAACACCAAATAAAACGCACATCGAGGCTTATGTTATGTGCACAAAGACTACAATAGTATGTATGTGCATAAATATTCATAATTTGAGGCGAGATTGTCCGTTAATTGAGACAAAATCCCTTTGGAGCAGCGGGTTTATGCGATTTGCCCGTGTAGTTTTGAATTAAAATTTAATTCGAATTGCCGCTGCGAATGTGCATATTCTACTTTTCGACTTAATTAATGCGAAATTGTGGTTTGTTTCGACTAATGGAATATACTGGTAGAATTTGTTAGTTACCTATGTTTTAATTATTGTCGAAATATCTTAATTACTGTTTTTGCTTTATGACGAAATAAAATGTTGTTATTTTTCTAATTTAAATCGTGCATACGTATCAATGTGATTTTTAGTGGGTCAGACATCTTTCTTTGACTTCATCATACCCACTCCCACTGCTGGAACAGGTCTACTCTGGGTGAGAGGGAGTGGGCCGTAATCGACCATGCGGGTCCAGTGTGGGTTGGTAGATATTACATATCTCTGAAATTTTGGTTCAAGGACATACCGGTTCCCTACCGATGTTTTTCTTTACCGTTTTGAGAGCAGTAGGGATGAAATAATTATCACAAAGTAAAGTGCCTGTCTGGGTTGAAACCTACGACCTACAACTTGTATTTCGCAGCCGTTACCACTAGGCCACCGCTGTTCCTTTTTTGACCTATGCTGAAAAAAGAAATTGTGGTAAAAAATCTCAAATAGGATGAAATTGAACCAAAACCCAGTCAGCAAGCAGACTTTATTATTTCTTTTAGACCATTCGGCAGCCCTCCGAGTTGAAAATTACACATTTTCGGTTATCTATTTGATTTGCCTAGACCCGGACCACATATATCAGAAGGGTAGTGGACGTGTATTTGGTTTAAAGAGTCAAAAGTTTCGGATTTCAGATGCGTTTAGAGGACTTCTTCGATGTCATAGATTGATGATCGGACTCGGCACGGAAGTTTATCGAAAGGTAGTAAATAGCTATGCAGTAAGAAAATTAGAGACTGGTAATGTTTCGTGATCAATGAAGTCTTATTACGATAGCAAACCGTAAACAACATTTACGTTAAACCATACTCAATAAACTTTAAAAAGTTTAGCACGTAATTTGCAGTGTAGTATCCGTTTTGAACGGGTAATTTGCAAAGAAAAAACACCTCATTATGTCTAGGAGTAATTGCTAGAAAGTCGGGCGTCACTCACATTTGTTTCATTGGATTTCTCTTCAATGCAATTTAAAATAGTGTAGCGTTAAGTAGGAGAAATAATTAGTAATTTTCTGAGCACGACAAGATACATTTTTTTTTGTACAGCCTATACTGTCCACTGCTGGGCAAAGACCTCCCACAAGTACTTCCATCAAGAGACATACTTAAGAAAAACCTGTTCGTTGTACTGTCATTAAAGAAGCAATGTGGCAAATCATTGACAAGTAGAGTGTAAGTAGGTACATACAAGGTTTCTTTATCTCTTGCTATGGTGTCTGTTTCTGCCTCCCATTGGGTCACAGCATTAAGGCTCCTGCAAACAAGCGCGACGCAAAAGCGCGACGCGACTCACGTAGAACTATTTCTATAAAAACTTCTTGGAAATTGTTCTACAAGTGTCGCGTCGCGCTTGTTTGAAGAAGGCTTTATGCTGGCCGTTTTGCATGGATATGGCGCATAATTTTCCCCAAACTTGTTCTTTTATGTGTTTTTACTTTGCGTCATGTTTAAAGCAACAAATAATAGAAAATAAACGTATTTCTTTCCATTCTTCAAACAGTACCTACCTACTGTTTGATCAATGGAAGTAGGTACTCTTTTAAAAGAATAACCGCAAATACCTCCTACAATAATAATTAAAATTAAATTAAAATTAAAATTCATTTATTTCAGGTACCACATAACCCATAATTGAAAGCATCTTTAAAATAAATTATTCAATAATATATACAAAAACACACAAAAATTAAATATGTCGGCGCTGCCGCTTTTCTAGACTGTCAATCGACGTCACAAATGTCAATGTCAAAAACGAACACCGAGGACTGGGGAGGTAGCCATCATAAAAAAGAAGAACGGTTGACTTTTGGATCCGCTAGAGGTATATATGGTCTGTGCTTTTGGGATGGCGGTGAAGGCGCATGCAACCACGTTCCCGGTGGACGTTATATTGTGGGTGCATCCCTCGTTATCTAAGTGACCGATACTCATTTTATTAAGTGTTCGATTGAATTATTAAGAATTATAAGTGAAGTGATTGTAACAATAATTATTTTATTGAAATACTGTCTTCCTACCCGATAATCCACGCCTACCTGAACATGGAGAAGACATTAGATGATACTCGAACCACTTCATCAGAAGTGGGATTCGAAGGGTCAAATCAACCGGAGGCAGTATCCAACACTGGAAATAAGGACCCTAGTGCGAGCACCCATGACTTACTCACCGGAATGGAGTCGATTTTGACAAGATTGCTAGCTGCAACCACTAGCAGCACCAAGCCACCACAGCCGCTACTTAACCCGACCCAGTTGGTTAAATTTGATCCCGACGATGTGGATGCAGATATATAAGGTTGGTGTAGAATTACTGACATTATAGTCACTAACCGAAATCTTTCCGGAACCGAGTTGTTGTCTGAAAGGTCGCGCTGCATCTGTCTTGTCTGACTAAATTAAGGATTTCGGAAATAGAATGCCGCAGATCAAGGAATTGTTACTCGCGAGATTTGTAAAACCTATGTTAATGCAGGACTACTTTGACAAAGTGATGAGATTTGAGATTGGACCTCAAGAGGCTGCTTCCGAAGCAGCTTTGCGTTTGTGGAGTCTCATTGAACGCATTCCAAAATTAGAAATGACTGAAGAGGTAATTACCGGATTCGTCATATCAGTCCTCAGTCAAAGAAACTCTTTAATCCGTAGAGAGCTCAATTCGTACACCATCACAACGAGAGCCCAATTATGCCGCGCTCTTAGTGGAATATCGCTGAAGCGCCGCCTTGATGATAACGAAGAGCAAAATTCCAACTCAAAGAAACCACGTACTGTTGCTGATACGAAATTTGGAGGATCCTGTCACTACTGCGGTCACCGTGGGCACAAGATCGAAGAGTGTCGCAAACGTCGAGATGGTGTCACAGCTGCGAAGATAGAAAGAGAAAAGACAGTCACTTGTTTTACATGTCGAAAACCCGGACGCATCAGTACGGCTTGTCCCAATAACAAAGCAGACAGCGAACATCCAGCCAAGAAGGACGTAAATATCTGCGAGCGCAGATTGGTCAAAGGTACTCTGTCCACATCGGCTGGTAAGTCAATGTTATTTCTATTCGATAGTGGTTCGGCATGTTCATTGATCAAAAATAGCTTAGTCGACCAACTCCCTGGTTCCGTACGCAAAGAGACTGTTTATTTGACAGGCCTAGGCGGTGAAGACATAAAATGTTTGACCCAAATCTTTAGTTCAATTCAAATTCAAGGTATTCAAGTTAGCATATTGTTTCATGTGGTCCCAGATGACGCTTTGGTAGATCCTGTTATTATAGGTAGGGATATCTTAGGACAAGGGATACATGTCGAGATTAACAGTGATTCAATTAGATTTTCACCGCGTAAACACATTAATACTTGCCGAACTACTGGGCATGTAGATTTTAGCTCAATCGACACCGATTTGGAAGGCAATGAGAAGGAGCAACTACTCAACATCCTACGTAAGTACAGTGAGTATTTTATAGAGGGCATGCCTACGCGTAGAGTCACTACTGGCGAAATGAAAATCGAGCTTATCGATCCGCATAAAACCGTGCAAAGGCGTCCTCATCAGATGTCACCAACCGAAAAGGTAATTGTAAGAGAAAAAATACAATCACTTTTAGATGCGAATATTATTCGTGAGAGTTCATCTCCTTTTGCTAGCCCTATCGTACTGGTGAAGAAAAAAGACGGCACAGACAGGTTATGCGTTGACTATAGGGAATTGAATGCCAACACACGACCTGAATACTACCCACTTCCTAGGATAGAAGAGCAGGTGGATCGTTTAAACGGTGCTCATTTCTTTAGCTCACTGGACATGGCTGCCGGCTACCATCAGATAAAGGTCAGTTCTGAGTCAATCGAGCGTACTGCCTTTGTAACCGCTGAGGGCCAGTTCGAATACCTCGCGATGCCATTTGGGTTACGAAATGCTGCATCCGTTTACCAGCGATGTATCAATAAAGCCCTCAAATCATTTAAAGATACTGTAGCCCTAGCATATATGGACGACGTCCTAACGTACTCGTCCAGTGTGAACGAAGGGTTACAACGCCTTGACGCTGTACTCAGAACTCTGACAGAAACAGGGTTCTCTTTCAAGACGACTAAATGTAAATTCATGAAAACTGAAGTCAATTATTTAGGATATGTTATACGGGCGGGAGAAGTGAGACCCAATCCCGGAAAAGTCAAAGCCCTTCTCGAGGTCCCTTTTCCTAAAACAGCGAGGCAAGTGAGGGAATTTCTAGGATTGGCCTCTTACTTCCGACGTTTTATACCTAGCTTTGCAAACATCGCTAGTCCTTTATACCCCTTGACCAAACTCAAAGGCCGCATAACATAGACACGAGAACATTCGGAAGCACAATATTCTATCATCCGAACCCGTGCTGACAATCTTCAATCCCGACAAACCCGTTGAGCTTCATACCGATGCCAGCTCAGACGGCTATGGCGCCGTACTAATTCAAAGAGAGCGAAACGTACCTCATGTCGTGGCGTATTTCAGTCGTCGTACAACCGAGGTAGAGTCTAGGTACCTAGAGGGTTTGAGGGATTGAGGGATTGGTAGAAATATCAACAACCTTAATCAATGACGAGGATGACGTGTCGGCGTTCGATGAAAATTACATTGACCGAATAGTCTTCGGACACCGATAGTGAGACAGTTTCCGTTGCTAGTGAAGAGACCTTGACTGCCGGTTCTGACACGCTCTCGGCCTCAGAAGACGGCTCTAGTATGGTTATAGAACGGGCTCAGATACATCGAAGAAGTAGTCTTCATTCAACTCACACGTAGTATATTTTATTGCTGTAGTGTAAAGCTGGTTGAAGGGGCCTCGTACGCCCGGGCCACGCTTTGGTAATTGGCTGAAAGGGCCTCGTACGCCCGGGCCACGCTTTGGTAATTGGCTGAAAGGGCCTCGTACGCCCGGGCCACGCTTTGGTAATTGGCTGAAAGGGCCTCGTACGCCCGGGCCACGCTTTGGTAATTGGCTGAAAGGGCCTCGTACGCCCGGGCCACGCTATGATAATGGGTCGAAGGGGCCTCGTACGCCCGGGCCACAAGGTAGTAGCTGGTTGAAGGGGCCTCGCACGCCCGGGCCACGCTACGCAAGGGGGTTCGAAGGGGCCTACGCCCGCACCTGGTGAAGTAACTGGATGAGGGGGCCTAGCACGCCCGGTCCATGTTAATCTGCAATGGCAATGAATTTCCTATGGGTCAGGAAGGGCCGAACGCATGTTAACGTGTATCTTTATTCATTGAAAAGGTCGAGAGGATTAACGCCGTAGCCCATGGATGCACAACACCATGCGCACGAGGTCGTGCGATTGTCAGGGTTGGCCGTGTCGGCGCTGCCGCTTTTCTAGACTGTCAATCGACGTCACAAATGTCAATGTCAAAAACGAACACCGAGGACTGGGGAGGTAGCCATCATAAAAAAGAAGAACGGTTGACTTTTGGATCCGCTAGAGGTATATATGGTCTGTGCTTTTGGGATGGCGGTGAAGGCGCATGCAACCACGTTCCCGGTGGACGTTATATTGTGGGTGCATCCCTCGTTATCTAAGTGACCGATACTCATTTTATTAAGTGTTCGATTGAATTATTAAGAATTATAAGTGAAGTGATTGTAACAATAATTATTTTATTGAAATACTGTCTTCCTACCCGATAATCCACGCCTACCTGAACATGGAGAAGACATTAGATGATACTCGAACCACTTCAAATACAATATAAATACAACATCAACACACAAATTAGATAAATCAAATTAAAATACATATTCAACCATAAATAACACATATTCATTACAGTAGTCTCTTACGAGCGACACTATAAGTAACTTGTCTGTTACAGCAGTGTCGCATATAAGGACAGTCCAACCTACTTGCTATCATACTCAGAACGGCATTGGAGCTGGCCCGCACTTTGCGCACAAGAGACGCGCAGCGCTTCCGCATGGTCGCATGAAAACAGTCCGTGCGCGCCCACGCGAACATGCCTGAAGCGCTGCAGTAGCGAGGCAGACCCAAAACCGCTCTGAAAGCGTTGTTAAATTGAATGCGGAGGGTGCTGTAACTTTTCTGCGTGTAATTGGCCCACAGGCTGCAGGTGTACATGGACGTGCAATATGCTCGGAAAAGAGTTATTTTAACGCCATCCGAGCAACGCGCGAACCTGCGGGCCAGCATATTAGCTCTTTTAGATAAAGCCCTCCGTTCCCGTTCCAAGTCAGCATGATCCCTGAGGTCAGCCGTGACTATATGCCCTAGGTATTTAAACTGATTCACCCTGTCTAAGGGTACACTATTCAGACGTATAGGTGGTACATAATCGGGGCATATAGCACCACTAGCCTCAAAGACCATGTATTGACTCTAATAATGTTATGCAGCTTTATGATAATAGCAAAGTAAAACAAACAGAGCTCCCTCCTAAACTTAAACATCAAAGTTTAAATTAAGCACAAAACCACATTTAATAGTTAGGAAAATTTTCAGTTTCTTCAGCTTAAATGGGTATCGCGAGGAAAATTAGCTTTTAATTAGAGAGAATAAAAATAAGCGAGAGTTTATTTTCTTTTGTGTGAGTTCGCCAAACAGTATTTTCAAGATTCCTTTATCTAATACTTTTAAACGAGCAATTCTTGTATCCATACATTTTGAGCGCGTAGGTATTGCACTTTTCTATGAAACAGCTGATTTTGTTTTGTATAACTGACGAAAAATTTCTGCGCTGGGGGTCTAGAATGATATGCTGAATTCATGGTTACAGTTTGCGCACTGAATACAAACTTTTCCTGTATATACAGGTTGAAATTGAAAACATGCGACAAACCGAAATGGGAGATTGTACTCATCATTATGAAAAACTTTTACTAAGGGACCAAAGATGCAATCGCAAAAAAAAAACAGCTGTTCCCTACATTTTGACGAGTCATGCGAACATAAATGTAGGGAACAGATGTTTTTTTTTTCGCGATTGCATCTTTGGTCCCTTAGTAAAAGTTTTTCATAATGATGAGTACAATCTCCCATTACGGTTTGTCGCATGTTTTCAATTTCAACCTGTATAATATAATATACCGAGTAAAGCTCGGTCATTCAGATATTTTTGCATTATACATGGTTTATTTTCGTAGGTAGGAAGGACTTGAGTTTTATAAATAAATTGTATAAATTATGTAGGAAAATATATAGAAGATGTAACTTAAATACCGCACAACCTCTTAAGGGGTCATTGTACTCATCATTATCAACAAGTTTTACTATGGGACCAAACCTGAAATCGTAAAAAAAATCAGCTGTTCCATACACTTGTATTCGCATAAATCGTCAAAATGTAGGGAACAGCTGATTTTTTTTTACGATTTCAGGTTTGGTCCCATAGTAAAACTTGTTGATAATGATGAGTACAATGACCCCTTAAGAGGTTGTGCGCAATTTAAGTTACATCTTGTATAGATCGATAAAGATATTAATTTTTCAATAATGTTTTTATTTTGTCTTAGGCTAAAAGATGGCTTCTATATCCATGGAATGTGTTTGGAGTAAGTTTATTCGGTGTTTAATCGATTAATTTGAGTTTAAGACCGTCTTACTTAAGACGGATATCGATATCCGTGATTAGAGTGAATGCTTTAAACCAACGACTATTAATTTAACTTCCTTCCCTTTATTCGTAATTAAATACCAAACAGTCTGTGTACCGTAAAATATTTCCGATAATTATAACGAACAACACTCAGAACATTTCACCACAACATTAATATCCGCTTAAAACAAATATCGTGATAAAATTAATTTCGCAGCAATTCGGGGCATTTAAACGGGCATATTACAGGCCGAAAATGTCGACTATACGGGAAATTAATATCACGATCGGTAACAATAATAACTGCAATGAATCATGGGTGACAATGGACCTGGCGGCAGTTAAGGTGTTAAATTTTGTGGTACAATAGGAGCCACGGTAACAAATATCACACCACCGCGAATGTTGCTAAGATTTATGTGTCAAGTTGGTTTGCAATTACATTTCTTCGGCGTGAGATGCGGCTGTGCCATATAGGACCACTTATGTTGCAATTGGAATATAAGTGGAATTGGTAACCGCACTTCCATAATTAGGTACATTTCGAGAATGAGAACAATTATGGTGGAGTGGAAGAGTGTTTTTGTGTTATTTTGGATTCGGTTCTATTTATTTACTAATGTAGCCCGCGAATTCATATTTTCCTACGTTTTTTTGCAATTTGCAGGTAAATGTCCTATTGTATGTTGGTTACGTGTGGTGCCGGACGGAAAAGAATAGCAGCATCCCATTTCTTCCCCTGGGTATCGTAGAAGGCGACTAACTAGAGAATGGGCAGCAGCGTTCTCTATGCATTGGCTCACCATACTGCGATCACTAACCCGCTTGTCAAGCGTGGCGATTATGGCAAATCTCCCCCTTTTGGGGGAGGCTTATGTCCAGCAGTGGACGTCTTTTGGCTGATATGATGATGTTGGTTAAAATATGACCATTTCAAATATGGATTTACAGAATTACAGTCAGTTAAAATCGTCAATATAATACTCTAAGTTAATTCAATACCATTGAATGACTTATTCATGTAACAGTCATTCAATGGGACTATAATACCAATAACAATAATTTAGTGAAAATGTGAAGAAACATTAATACGCGCTTTCTGAAATATTCACGCTATCAAAGGTGAGACAAGTACATCAGGTACCTACCTACGAACTTCAAAGACACCCCAACTTTAAAGCATTCTGCCTCACGCTACACTTCACAACTACTCCAACACCTATTACATAAACACTTTGCAATAGCAATCTCTTAAAGGCATCTGCGTCTCATGGAAATATCGCAAAGCACTCTGCTCTTAGTGTCGCATAACAGTTCACTTTTACACGAGTTTGGTTCGCAAGTGCGAAGCGGTCGCACGTGCTATCACGTTGTAAATGGTTCGAACGTTTTAGGAGCAAACGTTGCACACCTGCGACCGGGAGAAGGGAAGTTTTAATTAGGTAAAAAGTTTGCGAGAATACGTAATAGGGTATCGGTAGTCTAACGATTTTATGGCCGGTTAAGTAGCTTTTAAGAGGTAAATGATTTTCGAATTTGGAACTTGGGTAAAGTATGTGGTAATGTCTGTTTTTTTTTTTAAATGATTTTTGTGGTATGATATATAGTGCGTCAAGGAATAAAGGACATATTTACAGTGAGTCAGTAAGTTAAGCACCTTAAGGTTTCTTTTGCACTAACAACTTATCATTATCCATCTACGTCATTACCAACATTTTGAATGAAAATGACAGTTGAAAAGGTCATATTCACGTGCTATGTGGGAAAATTGATTGCCTTGACGTTTTTTACGTACTATCCATTTGAACTGAACTCTTGCTTAAGATACTTTAATATGCAGATTTCGTGTGAGAGTTACTGCTACGAACTTTGTAGGCCATTAAAAATCTTTTCAAAAACTTTGCATTTTATGAAAAACTCGACAAAACTTGAAAATGTTTATTTCACCCGCAGAAAACCCTCGCCATCGCCGCCGTGACAAACTTTTAACGAGCACCAATCGAATACAGACAGTGAAAAAAATCATCCAAACACGGACGAAACCGTTGCAAAAAGAAACTCGGGTCAGAAACTGGGAATAAAACCGTTATTACTTCACAAACAAACTTACAACGCCCTTTAGTTTTCTTCAAGTTCAATCAAAGAGAGCAAACACTGTTTGTGGTCCAGTGAGGGATGCTAGGAGGGGGATGCAACGGCAGATGACTCACCCGGGGTGGTTAAAATCAATAAGTCGGAGCTATACGCTCGTGTGTACCCATCATCAGATTGGCGTAATAACCATTTTTCTGCGTAGCGTGTTGAAACTATTTTTTTCTCATTACTGGTAATTTTGTCGCTGTTAAATGTTCGTGGGAATTAGGAGCATTTACTTAATGGATGTTGTGTGTTCGCCGGATTATTAGTTTATTATTATTGTAATTACTTTAGCCTAGACTAGTGGCCTACATGGGAAAAATTTCCATATCAAATGAGGTAAGTAGCATCCTACAATACTACTAATATTATATAAATGTGAAAGTTTGTATGTTTGGATGTTTGTTACCCAAACACGCAAAAACGGGTTATCGGATTTGGATTAAATTTGGCACGGATACTTAGTTTAGAACCTGGATTATAACGATATACCCTTACCCTCTTACTAATAAACCTGGAATAAAGTTATACTACGAATAACAAAGGAATGACCATACATTTTCATATGTTTAAATTTGGAATAACTTTATTCTGTATTTATTTGTAAGAGAGATATAGTTTTTATCCCGGTAGTACGCTCCCGTGGGATAAATTTCGACCTTCAAGCGGGCGAAGGCAAAGCCGCTGGCAAAATCTAGTTTTAAACATATTTTTTTTATTGCCAAAAATGTTACCGGCCAACTCGCAATTCGCAACCCAAAAAGTCCCGTATACATTTTCGATTTCACATCAACACAGACGGCGAAGTTAAATAATATATGTATAACGCAGTAAAAGTCCACATAGCTCGAAGGTACCATTACCATAATAAGCGTCCCGGAAACTGGACAGGGGAGCCTTAGCTCATGGGGTTTGATGCCATTTACTTGACGCCTGACTTACGAAGCGTAAGTCGTTTCCTTTATTGGAGCCTGATTGGACATTTTCTAAAATTGTTCATGACGGCCAATTAGGCGGTGAATAAGATTGTGGCTATAAAAGATTTTGGTTAAAAAGAAAAAAAAAATAACCTGTGTCTCCGGATTTGGTTTTGGAATTTTTAAATTCGTAAATTTGAATTTGATTTGACAGTCGTTCGATCTAAAATGACGCTTCATTTGTTCGATAGCCATATTGACTGCTTGGTGCGGACCAGTACAGTTACAAGTTATGTGGCTTACAGAACTAACTCTTGCCGAAAAAACATGTGCAGCTAACGATTCAATAAATAAACGTCACGAAATAGGACCGAATAATTACCGAAAAAATTCGCGTCCATGAACAATGCAATAAAGCGAAAACGAGCGACGCATCTATCAACCCTATTGTTGTACTAAATCGATGGCATCCACTGCACCGCATGCAAATTAAACTAGGGATGGCTTCATTTTTTTTTCAACCGTCGATTAAAGTCTGCCCCGGACGAGGGAAGGGTGCAGACGAAGTTCCGGGCCACCCGATAATCGTTCCGTGTTGACAATGGTAGTAATTATCGCGTATAAAACGCCTAACTTCCGAAGTTTCGAATCAAGACCCGACTTTTACCGAATTCTGCCGAGTCGATTCGATTGCGAAGTTTATTAAAACTAGTTGAGTGTAACGAAGGCTTTTCTGCTAAGACGTAGTTTGAAAGCTTTTAAAGTGATTGCCCTCTAACATGATATTAATTGGCTGCAAGAAGTTTACGCGCCATTAAACAAATACGAAGCAAATATTGTAATCGAGGACATTAGAAGCAATCAAGGCAAATAACGATATTTAAGGGGGTATTCTGGTTTAGAAATTCGAAAAAAACGTTAATTTTTTGCATATTTTCGTAGTAGGTATAAGAATTGTCTGTTGCCCTTTCAGAATATGTCCCTAAAAGGATTTTTCGAAATTTATATTATTTTCGGAGTTATATAGCTCATTTTGTGACGCGCTAACAAAACTGCGCGCGACTTGTCTTCAAACTTCTCGGATCTACTTTTTTAGAAACGGTGTGCATGATATTTCTAGTTCTACTCAACCGATTCACTTGAAATTTTACACAGAACTTCTTTATACATTAAAGTATCGCACTACGAAGAGATTTTACATTTTTATTATTAAAAAAAAATCCGATCGGCAAAAAAATAGGGAAAATCTAAACGTATTTTTCAAACCACCGCCATAGTGTGAGATCTAATAAAAAATCTCGTAGTACTATAACTACATCCTTCCTCTTCAAGAACTATTAATTGTTTTCTATTTCTGGTCACTGGAAGGACTGATATCCTGCACACCAGGACACGCCATATTATCATCAATCCCCACTTTGCCAGCCTACATTTTTTTTTGTAAATTTGTTTTTTTGTTGTTAAATAGATATTATTAATGTTTCGTACTCCTTAAATATTAATAAAAACTTATAAAAAAATTGATCCTAAAAATATTTGTTGTTTTGTTTTACCGCGGCTGAAAAAGCATCTTAAATTCGGGCTTCTAAACCAGAATACCCCTAAACAATTTTGTAGACAGTTTAACTGCCTTAATTTTTATTACTGATCAACAAATAATTAAAAAATATAAGTGTAGGAAGGCGATTATCTATTTAAACTACATTTGAAGGACATAATTATAATTAATAGGTGTGCATTTAAAATACCGTTTAATATCACGCGAAGTCTCCACTTTGTCGCCAGTCGTTAAAATGTTGATAAATGGGGGCGAGCGGAGTTTCATTACGTTATCTATTCATTTGCACGGCAAACGAGTCTTTCAGAGAGTCGCCAGTTATACTCAGATATACATAAAATATGAACCCTTTTCATCCTATCGAAAACACACAGATACCTACCAAAGTAAAGATAAATTACTTACAGAAATTGTTATATAATTTACTATGGAGTAAGCTATGAGCATATTCTACATAGGTTGTTTTTTTTTGCTACACTACATTTTTGTGTGTAAATACGTGAGTACATTTACGGTTACACCAAAAGTAAATTTAACCCTCAAAAACCGAAGCGTGCCCAGTAATTGCCCGCAAAATAATTAAAAACACCATTACAGACCGTAACTGGTACGGTACGAGTTCCCATTCAAAATTCTAAGTCGCACATGTCATTTATGTGCCGCAAAAGGCAGTTAACTTCGGGCCCCCGTTCTAATTTGAGGGTTAATCGGCAGTCCGATGGACCAGTAAGTGTAGTGTAATGAATATTATGCTTTCGGGCTATCCCTTTACATTTCGGTATTAGGCACTAGCAAAATGGCCGACGAACGTTTAAAATGATTACGTAGACGAATTAGTTTTGTTGCCAAGTTGAAAGTTTCTACTTCTATTTCAATAAAATATTACGTCGCTTACGTTAAAAGCTCGCATTTCCGATCTAAATGCAAAACTGAGTGCAGCAAAACCGCACCATTACTCCCTATATTTTAAACGAGAGACGGTGACAATGCAAGGGTTTGGTGGGGCTTCAAGCATTCACAAAGCAACGCCCGCAATTGACTGAGAAGTTTTACACCTCAAGTGGCCGCCCCTGTCACTGTAGTGCGGCTGAGTGCAACGGCAGGGTTTGTAAACATTGTGGTCGTGGCGCAACAACGACTAATTGTCATTTTAGAGAGAAAACATGTAGCAAGTGGTAAGGATAATGTACTGTACGTGCGTTTAATGTTTCTTTAATTATGTTTGAGGCTGAAGACGCCGCATAGTAAAGAGGTTTTATGTAAAGTGCTAGTTTATTTATCGACCTTTTAGTTGTCATTGCTATCTAAGAGAAAAATTCTGGGAAGGATTTGTTTTAGTAAGGCACCAAAAACAGGTCCCTTTGTAGAAATATACCTCCGAATTTTTCAATATTTGTGCCAAAATGCCACAAATAACAAGGTAACATTTAAAAAAAATGTGCTTAAGGGCGTCGGATTTTTGTGTACCGTAAATAATTCCAATTTGAAAGGAACATCAAACGAAAAGCTCCCTCCCCTCCCTACAAATTCCCTTCTGTAGAACCACAAATTTAATTCTGTATCGACTATTGAAAAATATTGCTTTCATGTAACATCACTCTCTTCGCATTCACATGGTAATGGCAGCAAAATAGAAAGAGGAGACGCATTCCGAGAACCGACGACATACATCTCGAATACTACACAAATAAATGGCTGAATATAATTTCATTCTGATACAATATTTCACTTCAGAAATGCTCCTCGTTCAGTCTCTTTACATAATGCTATCCGATATGCAAATAAGGAATCCAACAAAACTGGAAGTACAGTTTGAGAAAAAGTCTGCGAAACTAAAAACTAAATAGGACTGGCGCGGTTCATTAGGCTACATCCGAATGGACTTGCTGCTCGTGATTTAAAAGTTTCCGAAGTCTGGAGAGAAATAAATAGGGGTCCGTAAATCCGTACCTGACTAAGGCTGTCTCCTAGACTGCCGTCAGCGTCGACAGGTCTGAAGAGTTGGTCTTTGATTGGTAGGTCTCTTGATCTGTGTTTCCTTTCTTGAGCTTCCCTCATTGCTTGGATCTGCAGTCTTTCGAAGAACTCTCGAGGCTTCAGCGGGGGTGGGTCGTCGTCCGGCGGTGGGGGCGGCGGAGGGGGCAACCTCGTACGAGGTGAACTTCGAAGCAAAGACCTCTCGTCGTCTTCCGTGGAGCGTTCATCGTGATCTGAGTCTGAACTCCTGCTGTCGCGTCTTCTTATGCCCTGGAGATGTGGCTCGAGGAATGTCGCATTTCTGAAACAAGGAATTAAATTTAGGTACCATAAAAGTTAGTTAATGGGCTCACGAGAAGAGGCGGAATTAGAAGACACAGGAACAGTTATAGAAATACTTGTTCGATAAGAAATTGCGCTAGGGCAAAATGCTGCAAAAGTAAAAAACCTTATTTCCGCAGATAAATAAGAACATCATCCACTATTCAACCGATACTTCACAACTCACAGTATTTACTCTGTGAAATAAATGTGCTATTAGCTATCTAGCCGACGTGGAATCGATTTCGGCTCATCTAGTTGCAGCTTACCAACACATGGGGCCGAACTGACCAGACTAAAGGGACATTAACTAAGATTTATTCCCGAGCACGGGGCCCAACGCGTAGGTAGTAATTAAAAAGCTGTGCACGTTGTAGTACAGGGAACCACACGTTTATGTAACTATTTGACATTAACAGCGACTTTATTTCGCAGCAGTAAGAGCAGTTTTCGAAGTTAAAATGTTACCAAAGACGAAAGATTGACTGTACTAACGCAGCGAGTGCGTCGGACATTCTTTCGAATTACTCAGCAGGATTTTGTAAAGGAAGGTTTCGCAATCTTGAACGCGGTTCGATAATTAATACAATTAGGGTTGGCGCGAAATACTTGGGAAGCCGAATTCAAACTGACTGATTTCCAAAACGAACAAACATTTTTTGAAACCGTTCATTATTTGTCGAAACCATTCAAGTTTTCCGAAGTTGAGCATAATGAGCTTTTCTGAGGAATAGGTACCGAAATATTTTTTTGGGTTCCATAACCAAAGAGTAAATATTGTTATATCTTACCAATACATACAAAAATACAAAAGTGGTTATTATTAGAACAGCCAACAAAGAACTGCAAACTAAATTCAATCATACCATAGCAACAAGAATGACAGCCCAATCGAAACTAGTAGTACCGAGATAAAAGAACTATTATGGAAAACGAACGAACGCTTCTTTAATAAGTACCTACTTTAATTAATGATGTTCCAACGAAAATTCAATCGGAAATAACAAATAGTAATTATAAAATTAAATCCAAAAAAATACTTTGATTCTCTTTGAATGAAATCAGCATCGACGGAATGCCCGACCCGCGCTGTTTTCGTTTCAGTACTATTTTGGTTATTACTTAGGTACTAACTACCTTACAATGTTTTATTTTATTTTATAAACTATGTGTTAACCATAAATTAATAGATAATGAATATTCCGTTAGTATTAGTTTTAAGATTGCTGATAAGTGTTTCAACATCCGGACAAACCTATTGAGGTTTTTGTGATGTTTCTGTTTGTATTTTGGTTGTTCCTTTAGTTTGTCCGTCAGTCTGACATAGGGCTGTATCTTTGGAACCCTAATAAATAAACACTTGAAATTTTGAGACACACAGTTTATACTACGATGGCCTAATGTTAACAACAAATAAATAGTTTACAATTAAAAGGGGTCCCCATACAAGAAACGTGTTGCTTCCGGCGTTTTCTTTTCGAGCTAATAAGTTACTTTGTAGTACGAATAAGCAACCATTTGTTTCACATAAGGGATTTTGTCAGAATCTACTTAAAACATTCATCAAACACACTCGTTTGAGCTCCGCAATTTAACCCGCCTCAGCAAGTCGGTGTTAAAAACGTTTGGAACAACTCTATGGCTGATGCGAAGTGACACTCAATTTGCTACAGCAAAATGATGGTCACGTCATATGACCAGCGATATAAGACAGGACAGTACAAGTATTCATTGTATGGAATATGGATTTTAGACGCTTTGTAGTTTAGTGAAATCGAAATCAAAATTTTCCAGTTTTTTGTGTTTATTCTGGAATTTCTCAGTACCAGCCTGGAGCCTCGATTTGTGCTCAGTTGGCAATAGGCTCGCCCTCTCTTACATGTAACTTATTAATTAACTAGCTGTGCTTGCGGCTTCGCTTGCGTGGTTATTGGAAATTATCCCAAGGGAAAATGACAAAAATTAGCCTATGTTACTAACTCCTTATAAGTAACATCAGCTATTTACCCGTGAAAATCCTTTCAAAATCGGTTCAGTAATTTTGGAGATTAGCCGGAACAAACAGCCGGACAGAAAATGTTTGAATATAGTTTTTTTTTTGTTAAAGGTACCGTATATACTTTCATATGCATTTAGTAAAAACCTGTTATTTTTATTTGTTTGTATTGTATAGATGTATAGAAGATGGCGAAATGTGGGTGTACTGATACACCTCTGCTTAACCTTTCGAGGATTACAGGCGTAATGTTTTTGGAAAACTAAGTCCATTTGACACACACTCTGCCATTGTAAACTTCAGTATTAGTGAGTAGTTTCTGAACCAGTAGCTTGACGATGTAATTGCACTCTCGAAGAGAAAATTCGTTGACTCGTTTGAAAACATGAAAAAGCTGTGATCAAAACTGAAAGTATAGGTACTGAAAGTTGTATGCCAACTGGCACTTTTTGTGCTATCGATGCGACGCCCGTTTGCGAGGTGACACTCAATTTTAGTGCCAACACATGGCGACTAGACAGAACGACTAACGGCAATGCCGACGCGATTGTATGATAGATTTTATTTTGGATCCTACTTCACAAATGGATGATACGATAAAATATTCAAAATTGTTTATTTCGTTAATTATGGATATTGGTATTAAAGATGTAAACACTAAAATTGGGATAAGGGCAAAAGTTTGATGATGAGATGAGAGAAGCCGAGGGAAAGCCAAATTACCATAAATTGTTTTTTATTTATAGTCTTATTTCAGAACAAGGAAAAAATTGAATCTTAAAATAAACCTTACCTGGTTGCGTCAAGAATCAAGATTAAGTAGTCTCTCTAAGTAGTTTAAGTCGAAGCGCGTTATATTGTTGTAGTAAAATAAATAACATCACGCCTTGTTTCGTCTAAGGGTTGGGCAGAGGTGTACCTATAGTACACCCACACTTAGCCTATTATGTTTAAGCCCCATGTAACAGGGGCCTAATGCCATCAACCAGGCACACATAAAGACACCGAGCTGCTTTTGAGAAATTCCAAATAGAAAAAACCCAACAACACTTTGCCCGACCTGGGAATCCAACCCCGAACCTCATGGTCGGCAGTGGCACTTGCGTCCACTATACTAACGAGGTAGCCGCAATATTTTTCAATGAGAAATATTACAATTCAATAACAAAACCTAAATTAGAAAAGCAGTTTCCGTAATTAGCCGACGAAAAAACTGAGGACGTTCTCAAGTCGACGCGTATTTTTTTTTAAAGAAAGTTCACAGTCAGATCTCAGTCTCAATCTGTCAAAAATACCTCGACTTTCCATTCATTTTTGACAAGTTTTTGACATTTGCTTGTCGCCGAGATGGCACTGCGACTAGATTTTGATTTTTAAGTTACGAGAATTGGCCACCAGATCCAATCTATGGTCAACATTTTTGTACTCAACCGTTACTGCACTTATAAACTATCTATTTTAGGAACAGCTTTCAGTAGAAAGCAATTAAACATGTATGTCTAATCAATTGGATCCGACGGAAACTCTCCGTCGCTTAGTTTAGAGTTTCCTATTAGATTAGACAATTATAGTCCCTGAATAGTTAATGTAGACTCAAAGCGCATACGTAATAATGTGCTTAGTAAATTAGATTGTATTACATTGAATGATTTTAGCTTATCTGAAAGAAAGTACCTATCTATAAATAAATTGTGGCTGTGTTGGGAAAATTTTACTGTTTCCGTGTAGGCAAGTCATAATGATTATATTATGAGATATTAAATGATAATATTTTAAGACCCTCTTCTTTTATGTGGGTGGAAAAATCATCAAATATCTTTTCCCGCTCTGGGTGGAGCAGGAAGGCGTGTCAGACTTTTACCGACTAAAACCCACCCGTGTTCCTTCAGTTTCCTGTGTGCCAGGGGCCACGGTATTTCTTTCGAACAACCCACACCCTTGGCAGGCATCGGCACTTGTGGACCCCACCAGTTGGTGCTGACATCTACAACGCGCCGTCGACTCGCGCTTGGTCCTTACCGGACGGCGAGCTACCCTCTTACGTGTCATTTGTTTGGTTTTGAGTGGTCCCTAAGAAGAAATGCCGTAACAAACTCACTGTCATGGTCTCTTTAAAAGTCCAAACATTATTTTATTATTTAGATTTAATGTTAGGTCTAACAATTCAGAGCTATCTCTGCAAAGGCCTTTTGAAGAAAGAAGCGTTGCAGCTTTGAGTTAACCCGACTTGATAGACGGCATGCATGCATCGTGTGTCTCAATGCTACGTGATTGGTTATTGGAAAAAAAAGTAATGCACTCACATATTGATCTTAGATGTTTGCATATTTCCAAGAAACATTTTGTAAATTATACGCAAATATCTGTCTGTGTGACTTAGCAGTTTAGGTAAACCTCATTAAATAACTACCTGACCCGACCTGATCAAATGTCAATAATTCATTTCACCAACAGTTTTTCCCATATTTTCCAAGAAACCATTCCATTTTATTTTCCTAAAAACCTTTTCCGGACCAAAAAAGAAAATTAAACAAAAGATTAACCAAATCAGTTCAGCTGCTCTCAAGTAGTGCGCTTACCAACGAACAGCACGATTTTTTTATTTAGATAGATTTAGTTACTCTGAAATTCATTTTTTTTTTTTGCATTTCACATCACACACGAGTATCGTTCTCGCAACACCCTTGTCCCCTTCGTCACAGCAACAAATCAGCATCGCGTCATATGTCACCCCCATGGTCATTACGGGCGACTGACGCCAGCAATTCATTAAAACGTCACACCGTCACCGTCACAGGTGTAGCGATGAAAACCTTAATTAATTTTAATACCACGTATCATATACGAAGTGTTATTAATATTAAAAGTCATTAACAGAGGTTACGGTGGCTCTGTGGACGGCAAAATGGTAGATTCGATTCCTCCATTGTTTATTAGAGGGTTTTTCGCTTTGCCTACTTATACAGTCTGGCCTATAGGTAGTCTTCAAATGTTTTAACCAACTTAAATGTAACAATCATAATGTATGTGTACCTACTACTAAATAAATAAAAACAAGCTAAAATCCTATGTACTACGAGTACTTAATAATAATATGTGAATGTTTGTTACTCAATTACGTAAAACTGGCTAAACGGATTTTTTTTTAACTTTGCTCCACACTAGGAGTTTCTCCTCTATTGTGGGTGCGTTTACTAACATTTAAAGGGAATCGAACCCATGACACGCAGCGCAGCAGTCAATTGCTTAACCACTGCGCCAAGAGCAGGAGAAAAAAAAAACAACCGTTTGGATGTGCAATAGCATACTTTTTATCCCAGCAGTACGTTCCTGTTGGATAATTTTCGACCTTCCACGTGGGCGAACTCGCTGGCAAGAGCAACCGTCATTTAATAAATTCTGACATTTGGACCCACATTTTATACATCATACATCTGAAGTGTTATTAATATTAAAAGTCATTAACAGAGGTTACGGTGGCCTGCGAAATGGTAGATTCGATTCTTTCGTTATTTATGACAGGGTTTTTCAAACGACTGTTAATGGGAGAATTTTTGTGTGTCACCCAATTAATTTCCCATAAAGCCCCTACCTACTTCATTTTCGGGGAACAAATGCCGAAAATCCTAAAAAGATTTTCCGCTTTATTCGTTTAACTCAACCATTTTTTCAGACGTGGCAAAAATTTGGCTCAATTGCCTGCTGCAGCAAAAAGTATAGATTTTTGGACACAGGTCGGAAGTGGCGGAACCACGAGATTAATGTGAATTCCGTACACGCACTACGGGAAAAATATATTATTTTCGTTCAGGGCTGACACCTGGGTACCGGTGAATTTAATTATAGTTAAGGATGAAATGGAAAGTAAACCTACATTTTAAAACAAATTGAGCAGAATATAATTCGATTATTTTTAGTAGGTTTCATGTTCCATTCATATTAGACCTAAATTCGCCTTTTTTAAAGTGTATAATAATAATGGTGCAGGTACTTAAATTTTGTAAAAAATAAATAAACGTAATGCAGAATAATCAATCTTGTTGTCACCAAATTGAAAATGTCGCTTAATAATCTTGCTATCGGAACACCTTGGCTTAAAATGACCTGTCCTAATGTCGTAGGTAACGCTCTAGAGCCTAGATTACAAAAAACAAAACTAATCAGAATGCAGAAAGTGAAAGGATCTCAGTTTTCCAATCAATTCGAACCGATGCCGATGGCAACTGTCGCTTAGTTTAGAGTTTCCTATTAGATTAGAAATTTCTCCCTGATGGAAAACCCAATATCACTTTGCCCGACATGGGAATCGAACCCAGTACCTTATGCTCAACACTAGTGCTTGTGACCAATAGATCTACGATGTAACACTCCGTTCAATTCCAACTCTTTCCAGCCCTATTCATTCACGCCCCATTGTTTGTCATAGCCGGGCACAGCCCTAATGGTCGGCTTTTGTTTTTCTTCATTTAGTGTCCGCCTCTAGGGTACCGCTATTTAGATACAAAAGAACCCAACGTTTGCAGGAACACTCCACTTGATTTAATGTAATAAAGCGGTTTGGATGAATTTAGTTTGTTGTTTTTGTGCATTATGTTCTCTGTGTAGGTAAATAAAATTGATATAACGGGATGATGAATCAATAGGGGTTCATCAAAAGATAGTACTCCATTTGATTCATGGCTCGCGTCACTTCACACTTCAGGCTTCAGTATCTCGTAGACAAAATAAAAAGATTTTTTTATATACTTACCTGATTTTTTCATAAAAAGACCCCAATGAGAAAATTGCACTTTAACCATAGTTTAATCCGGGGATACCGCACGATCCGGGGATACCGCACGATCTCAGGTGAGGCGGCGGGCCTCCTTGCCGGATTACCGCCATGGGATCTGGAGGCAAAGGTCCTCGCGCATGTCTGGGAGTGGCGCGAGGAGGCCAAACGCCGGGGCGTTACTCCGCTGCCGCGAGAAATCGAGGTGCAGCGGACAGAGCTCCGGCGGGATCTCATGGCGACATGGAGAGCGCGATTGTCGCAACCCAGTGCTGGGCACGCCACGATAGCGGCGGTAAGTCCCCTCTTTGAGGAGTGGCTTGAGAGGCGGCATGGCGTCCTCACCTTCCGCCTGACGCAGGTCCTCACCGGACACGGTTGTTTCGGGAGGTTCCTGTTTCGTATAAGGCGGGAGGAAACGCCCGGGTGCTTCCATTGCGAACATCGCCCTGAGGACACGGTGGAGCATACGGTGGCGGTCTGCCCGGCTTGGGCGGAGCACCGCCGTGTCCTCGTGGAGGCGATCGGCGGCGGCGATCTCTCGCGTCCGGCCCTGGTGCAGGCCATGGTACGGAGCGAGAGTGAATGGTTAGCCGTCACCTCCTTCTGCGAAGCAGTAATGCTCGCAAAGAGGGAGGCGGCGCACGTGAGGGAGAGGCAGTATATGCGCCCTCACGGCCGTAGTCGCCGCGGGAGAAGCCCTGGGCGTCGGGAATCCCAGGCTGATTCCCGGCCACCGTAGGCGCGGGCTTGCGGACGGCGAGTAATGGGTAGCTCGCTGTCCGGTAAGGACCAAGCCCGGGTCGACGGCGCGTTGTGTTCCACGCGCGCCTCAAAGAGATGTCAGCACCAAATGGTGGGGTCCGCAAGGGCCGATGCCTGCCAGGGATGCGGGTTGTTCGGAAGAGATACCGCGGCCCCTGGCACACAGGCAACTGAGGGAACACGGGTGGGTTTTAGTCAGTAAAAGTCTGACACGCCCTCCCGCTCCACCCAGAGCGGGAGAAGTTATTTGATGATTTCCCACCCAAAAAAAAAAAAAAAAACCATAGTTTAACCTAAATTACGTATTTCAATTTTACAAAATTAAATTATAGACCCTTACGTTTTCTAGTTTCACTTACGAACTGTTCAAGCAACTTTTCCAACTCGCACTGGAAACCCGTAACTTAATCTGGAGTGGGCAGACTTGGTAGATAAAAGTCGAGGCTAATGCAGCATTAAACCTAAGACAGGGCTAACGAGAGTTTATTAGTAACAGAACACACTCCAACGTCATCTATCTAGTTTAGAGGGAGTGGCTTTACGGTTTTATTTTGTGCGGCCGTCTGCCTGGTCTGTATCGAAGTGGTTTTTTCATCCTATAAAGGTTTAACGTCGGTTTGAGGTTTTCGGTTCCTTTGGGGCTTAGCAAAATAGGTAGGAAACGTCTGTTCAATTGTATAATCAGCCTATAATGTTCCTAATGTTGAAATACAGGCTTCCTCTCTGTGGGCTCAGTGCGCCGTAATCCCACCCGTGTGTTCAATGATAAAGACATAGTCCAGCGATTTAAGATTCACGGGTATTTGTAAAGATAAAGATATATTTATTGCATAACTGTGTTCTTATTTCAAACAAAACGTTTTAGGCTCAAGAGTCTCCGATGTCGGATATGCAGAATTATTAAATAGAATTGAAAGTTCATCAGATACTAACATTATTTTTTCCCATTAAAGTTCACGCAGGTTATTAAATACATTGTCAAAGTTACCTTTTACCTAGGTTATCCCGACTAAGTCTCGTGACTATGGGAGGAATTTATATCAAGAGCTCAAGAGTTTAAAAAGTTTTACAAAACTTCTAAGTAATTGAAAGAAAATTCGCAGATTTTCCGACCGACAAACATATCATCTACAGTTTCTTCTTATGATAATACCGCTCAGGATACACTGCACTTAACCATTACATTAAAACGAAACATTCCTCACTCATACGCTATGATCGCATAAACCTCACGTAAAATCAGCGATCAAAGTAAGCAACACGTTTGATTGCGTCGCATTTCTAAGTCTACTGAAAGGGTCGGTTCGTACCGCATCTGTCACAAAAGCTTCGTTCACCATCTCGTGTTCTCGCTGTACTCAATGACGTCCTGAATACGCGTTACTAGTGGAACTGGGGAACAAGATTCAAATGTATTTAAATTTATGCGAGAATGGAACCGTTTTACCTTTGTCGTTGTAATTGTCGGTTAATTTGGGGGCATTCGTCGCGGGAGTTGTGTAATGTAATGTGTATGTACTAGAACATATTGTTTCATTCATTTTGTGAGTGTCATTCATTATTAGGTTACTGCGTGGTTTTAGAATGTGTGGATTTTTTTGGTTGTAGCAATATCAATGCGCTATGTACGTATAATGGTGATTTTATTTGATTTATTGAATAAAACACGTGAATAGGACACGATTAAAGTAAGTACGTAGTTACTTAGGTATTTACAATCTAACTGTAAAACATACTTAAACCGAAGACGAAATTTTGATACCTACCAGAAGTTTGTATATCACATCTCACGACAAAGGCTACAGCAAAAAAAAACTGTTTTATCGAAAAGTT
Source organism: Antitype chi (assembly GCA_947359405.1). Lineage (NCBI taxonomy): Eukaryota > Metazoa > Arthropoda > Insecta > Lepidoptera > Noctuidae > Antitype > Antitype chi. The sequence continues at coordinate 13,821,360 of OX375819.1, read as the reverse complement.
CAATATCTACTCGAACAAAATGACACAGCACAATTTTTCTTCGTGATTTCTGAGTTGGTCCCTTAGTAAAAATTCTTGGAAAGTGATCAAAAGTCTTCCCGTGTTTAGTAGCAGCTAGAAGTATACATTTTATTAAAAAATAGCTTTTGCTTGCCGCTTCGCTCGCGTTTCCCAATTTAAATCAAACATTTTCAAATTATACACCTAAACCTTCCATATGAATTACTTTGTCTATTGTTGAAAACCGCATGAAAATCCGTTCAGTACTTTTTGAGTTTATCGCGAACAGATAGACGGACGCGGCGCGGGACTTTATTTTATAATATGTATTGACGAAAAAGTCTTAACTTTAACAACACTCAAAGTCAAAACACCTACCAAAAATAAACAAAAGGTACTATGAATTGCAGGACCTATCATCGAGAACCTTCAGTAAATGTATCACTAAGTAAAGTCACAGTCCTCGAGTGACGTTGAAGAGGGTACTTGTATCTGAACCGATAACGGCCACTCTCTGTTCGCCGTACCTACTCTGTGCCCGATGCCTCTACACTTGACACTCGACTATTAATCTGTGTGCGATAGCGTAATTAATTTGGCACCTCTTGATAAATGTTTGAAGAATATTCCCGTATTCTGTTTTTGATATTTAGGCGGATTCCGTTGTATAGACATCTATACAACGGAATCCGCCTAAATATACTAATTATATACTAATATTTGATTGTATACTAATTAGAAATACTCATTCATTGTTACATAACAATGAATGAGTATTTCTAATTAGTATACAATCGCTATTAATGAGCAAGAGGTCTTAGGTTCAATTTCCGGGTTGGGCAGTGTTATTAGGTTTTCTATTTAGAATTTCTCAATAGCAGCCTTGGTCTATGCCCGATTGCTGGCAATAGGCTCACCCCTTATTATGCCTGCCTAGTCTTTTAGCAACTACATTGGAGTCAGCTTCCAGTCAAAGCGGGTGCAGCTGAATATCAGTATTTAGCAGTATAGCTCGCCCTCTATTACATCGGACTTAAACATAATATCTAGCAAAATGCGAGTGTTCTAGTAAGCACACTTCAGCCTAATCGTTCAGGGATGACTGGCGTAATGTAATGTAATGTTATGTATGTATGAATGAATGAAAGAAATGCACCGACCTTAGCGTGGTTTGACTAGACTCGATTAATCGAATGAACCTAAGATTTGCACACTAGCCCTTGAAGCCAATACAAAAGTTAAGGTCCTGATTGTAGACGATTCTCGAACTTGAATTGCAATTGTATACCTATTGGATAAACACATAGGTACATAAACTGACGCCTTCTTCCCATGGCCAGAAACTACAGAACGTCACCTGCTACGATCTTAACATACTCTTTTTGAACAGTAAGATTTCATACTAATTTCATTTCAAATCAAGTTTTAATTCAACAATCGTGCATAATGTCTGAAAACGCGTTTAGTTTATTCATTTACAATCCATTGGAAGGTACGCTTCAAAATGCAGACAGGTTTAAATACGTGCTGCATGGTTTTTTTTTGGGTGGGATATCATCAAATAACTTCTCCCGCTCTGAGTGGAGCAAGAAAGCGTGTCAGACTTTTACTGACTAAAACCCACCCGTGTTCCCTCAGTTGCCTGTGTGCCAGGGGCCGCGGTATCTCTTTCGAACAACCCGCGACCCTGGCAGGCATCGGCCCTTGCGGACCCCACCAGTTAGTGCTGACATCTCTTTGAGGCGCGCGTGGAACACGACGCGCCGTCGACCCGGGCTGGGTCCTTACCGGACAGCGAGCTACCCATTACTCGCCATCCGCAAGCCCGCGCACGTGATGCACGGTAAACTATATAGTATATAAATATGATAAATTTTTAATTACTGTAGCTCTTCTGCGCATGTTCACTAGGATTTTTTATGTAAAATGTTCTCATTAAAATATTAACCTCGTTTTTCATTCTCTAGCGAAAATGCCTTGGTAGGTAGGATAAGTATAGTTTTTAAAAGACTGGAGGTTTTTTGGCCATTCTTTGTCACAATAAAACATACGTTAAACTTTTTGTTAGTGGCTGCAGAGAACGAAATTCTGTGTGAAGTAAAATAATTTTAAATAGCCAACTAATATTTTATTAAAAACTAAATCATTTCGCCTGTTATTTTTCTTGCCTCGTTGGTCTATTGGCCGAAAGTGCTATTGCTGAGAATGTAACCTGCGCCTTAATTGCGTAACTCACGTTTCATCATAATTTGTTTCGTTTTGAAACAAATGGCTAAACCATTGCTTCGTATGTTGGAAAAATGTGTCTGCTCAACAATGTAAATAACGCAATGAATATTGTTGAACTGTCAAAATGAAACCTATTATGATTAATCGCGTGTTACGCAATTAGGGTGCAGGGTTAGATTACCAAAGTTTTAGTGGGTTTTTCCATCTAGAATCTCTACGTGCTAACATGGGACAACATAACTGGCGAAATGTGGGTGTTCTATAGTTGTATAACTACCTAACGCTTCGAGGAATACAGGCGTCATGCAGTGTCTAAATAATGGTCCAATAATGGTGATACTTAAAATACCTCAAAATAATAAACAAGTTTTAGAGCCCATAAAAATTGAGATATTACAACGTATAGGTACAGCATGTATCATACATAATCAACGCCGTACACCCCCATTAGCAAACCAATGACCAAACCTTTTTTTTTAAAGCTAACTATTATTATTAAGAAAATCGTGTTGACCCTAGCTTTACTTTATACAATTAAAGTTGAGTCTTATTGCCTTAAAATAAAATTGAAATAACTTTGGCTCAATCGGCGGGCTCAAAATAGATTTTTTTAAAAGATACTGAAATCGATTTAATAGTCAGTTATGAACAAACTACTTTCGGGATTTGCGTTTATTCGGTTACACCTTGTATAAAATATCAAACCATAACGTAATTTATGCAGGTGTATGTGCCATGTTTAGTCAGGTTTCTATGTGACGTCACAACGTCGCGTCGGCGCTTCGCTAACGCGATTATAAGTGTACCGAACTAAGACCCGAGTTCACCAACACATGGTTAAATTTAAAACAGCCGGTTAAATCATAACCGGCTGTTTTAAATTGAAATTATTGTGCCGTGTTTGGATTATACGGGAGTGCGCAAAATTATATATTATCTTCAAAATCATCTAACACATTATCCTCATCAAATAAGATGTAACTCAAAGCGTCTTGCATTTTTATTTTATGACTAAAAGTGATTCACAATGCAAAACTTCAAACCAGAAAGCATAAACCAACGGTTAAACTGAGTTGGCCACGTCGTTTAAGTTAACCATCCGATTACAGTGCTTAACCAATGGATAGTGCGTGGTGAACAGCAAAATATTGTTAATCAGCCGGTTGCGATTTAACCGGCTGTTTTAAATTTAACCATGTGTTGGTGAACTCGGGTCTAAAGCTCTTACAGCCATGATGTTGCGCTAGCGGCTTTTAGTCTACATCCTTTATATGAGCGATGTTTTAGCTCGGCGAAATTAAGTGCTCTAAAATTGTTGGCGGTTTAGTGTTTGATATATTTTCTTGGTTGAAAGTGAAATTTGAAAAATTATGAGGATGCATATAAGGTGAGTATGCACTATTACTCGATGAGGTGTAGCCTTGCGGCATTCTTTTAAAATGAATGATTTCTGTAAAAACAAATAAGTGTCTTACGTCACCTTTATCATGAATTTCCGTGTCAGTGCAGTCTCCACTCATCATCATCATCATCATTTCAGCCGAAGGACGTCCACTGCTGGATATAGGCCTCCCCCAAGCTCCGCTACTTCGACCGGTTCTGTGCTTCCCGTATCCAGCGGACTCAGTCTCCACTACGTAATTTTAATTACAAATTGTGGTACTATGTTTTTATCTCCATTGTTTATATTGTCCAAACATTGTTTATCTTACTTAACTTTCAGCAAGTCTTTGCACAAACTCAAATTCTTTAAGCAAGCATCCACACAAAGTGAATAACAAATTACTAAACACAGCCCCGTGTTTAAACATTTACGCACTCCAAAATTCAGCACCGCTCAGATAATATGGCGGCTTCCAAAATTGATGTAGTATACGTCGAGCAAACTCAGCTGCCAGTCGAAACAAAAGGCGGCGTTAACCCTGTTAACGTCTGCGGGCACCGGGCCGGAATGACCCGAACCTGCGTGATAACACGGATCCAGATAATGGTCCTAAAGGTGAAATAGGACCAAATGATGATATGAGAGGGTTGAGAATGTTGAGATGGACAGAATAAAGAGATAATACGGCGATGTGGTGAGGTTGGTTTTGAGGAAATGGGTTTGTTATGTTTGGACATATTTCGTACTTGCGGAGTCTTATTACTGTGTTAGATAATGGAATTATATGACGTGGACAATAGTGGACATTTTGTCTGTGTTGCTTTAAAAAAAAAGATACATTAATTCAAACTTCTTTTCCTAAAATTGTCCGAACCCACTAAATCCAAACTAAATAAATAAGTGTCTGTGTCTGGCGATCCTTTTCCGCATCACCGAAACCTAAACATTATGTCAAAATTCTCGCTCTAAGAGAGCAAAACCTCTGTAGCAGATGGACAAAAAAGTGATTTTTATAAAGGTTCCACTTTTTTCTTCTTTTCATTTCGGAATCCCTTAAAAGTGAAGCTTAAAAACCTTTTAAAAGGTTGACCACCACTGAATTATTAAAAACAAAAGCATAACAAAACAATTTTTTTTATATGACATAGGAATTCTATAAGTTGTTGAACAGCTTTACCTAGATAAGTTAGAGTCTTTACTACTCCTAGGGGCAAAAATTATTCGTAACGGTAGCAAGCCGGTGAAACCGTTCAGTAACAGTATATTATCATAAGTAATACTCAGTTATTATCCGGTTCCCAGCAACTATTAATACAAATGAAAGGTTGTCCGGGAAGTTTCTACTCATCGATGCACAGCCTTCCACTTTCTTCAGGAAGCTTTAACGAGTAACAATATCGTCACTGATATACATCGCCAGCTGTATAGGGAAAGTACAGTGTAATTATAGAACAAATGACGTAACGTATATGATGCTGCAGTTAATCTCGTCCCAGATGGTCATCAATCATGCTGTTTGCATAACTTAAATGTATGCAAGCTTTGTGTACTTTAATTACGGGTAAAACATTAGTTATACCGGCTTTTGTAATAGCGGTCATAAGTTAAATGGGAGGAGACGATGAGATATTGTGCGAATGCAAAAGATATATCAGCAACATTTGGTTACAAAAATATAGACAGAATGGTTATAAAATATTTCTTTTTGAATTTGGAATGAAATGCTTTAGAACTGGCTTCTCACATTTCTCAAACAAAAAAAGCGTCGCTCATTTGTTTTCTCTAAGAAGTCCCGCAGTATTGTTCGGGTTGCCATCTTTAATTTAGGTAACACGACCTCCTTTATTTGCCAAATTGATTTTTTTAGCTGATAAAGCGTATAATTATGCTAAAGTGAGACCTCGTCAGTGCTTCTTAATCCAGAGGCTTAAAGTCAAGGAGGGATGATCAAAGGAAAGCAAAATGGAACATCCCTGCTTTGGTTAATATATAATGAGAGTCTCGTTTAAATCTCCTTGTTTACATTAATTTAGTGAATAGAAATGTTCGTTGGAATCCCGCTTTAGAACTTTGCCTCTGTATATTTTACAGGCTTGCAGTTTTATGATTGTTTGCTGTCTTAAAAAGTTAATTAAATCCGGTTTATAATTAATAAGTGTTTTAAAATCTCCATTCATTTTTAAGCCATTTTGTATGGAGTCGGTTCAAAGGTGACTAAGTTCAATTTATCACTATCGCTAGTTACATACCTATTAAAAAACAAAGTCCCCTGCCACGTTTGTCTGTCTGTTCGCGATAAACTCAAAAAGCACGAACGGATTTTCATGCGGTTTTCATCAATAGACAGAGTGATTCGTGAGGAATGTTTAAGTATATAATCTGTTAAGATTTTGTTTAAATTGGTTAACGCCGGCTAAACCACTAGGAAAAACAAGTGTTATAACAAATTGTCCTTCATGATGAGTGCAACGTTAGCAGAAGAGCTATTAAATTAAATTCCAACACGTGTCTACGTCGCGATGTTAAATTATGTTCAACGTGAAAGTTTTGCAAAGCATTTAGTTGAGTGTTTAGAATGAGAAACATCTCATGAATCCATTTTCAACAACAGCTCGATTATTGTCAAATGGACATTTTTATATATGTCAATCAATTTAAACTATCGTAAATATTTTACTTTTAGTCCAGCTTTTATTTTATTTGAGGGTTATGGCGTAAAACACTAACGGTAGGAATGGCTGTAATTTTGACAGTTCAACGACATTCTTTGCGTTGTTTACTTGCGTTGTTATGCATACAAATTTTTCAAAGAATTTCATTATGAAGTAGTGGATTTTAGAAGTATCCTTTAAAAAGATTCAGATTGTGATTGATAGTGTGTTACACAACAAGGGTGCATTTCAGCCCTAGTACCCATAGTTTTTAACACTGTTCCAGGTTTATGTACAGTCAGCGTCAATAATATCGGGACGAATCAACTGTTCAAAATGATCTGAACAACTATGAAAATTAAAAATTAACTGAATGACACAAGGAATATTTCAGAATGTAGACAGTACACGACAACTGTCATTCTGACAAGAACGTTATTCAATTGAGATAAAGTTAAATTTTATTAATTGTTGAGATCATTTTGAACAGTCTGTTTGTCCTGATATTTTTGACGCTGATTGTACCTACATATCTTATCTTTGTCACCTAACCTACTTATTAGGATGCCATGGGATCTGGAGATAACGGTGATGTAGGGGAGGTTAGGTAATTGTTGATTTCCGAATCTCAAAAAAAAACCACTTATCTTATTAGGAGGTCCTAGGCCAATTAAAATCCACCTATATCTATACTTCTTTACTAATATGATACAGAAATATATAAAAAATTGCTTGTATGTAGGGGATAGTTTTCAGAATTACTACTCCGATTCTTTCACTAATGGGAAGCTACAGTATTGCCGAGTGTCATAGGATATATTATAATATGTTATACCAATCATGAAGACGGCAGTCGTGGGCAGAAACTAGTCGTAAGTAATTAGAGGTCCAAAAGACTCCCGATAATTCATAAAAAAAAAACAATAAAAATCTAATTCTACACTAATACTGCAACATCACATCATCAACAATGTCAAGTGCACAATTATTGCGGGTATTTGGCACCGCTCGGGTTACAAGTTGGCAGTTGGCACGTCGAGACACCTTCGTATGCCATTGCCAATGCCAGGAGTGTCAACGTGTCTCAGAGCTTTAGTAAAATCAACCGCACGACTGTAGTACGAAAACGGCCCTTATTACTACCAAGTAACGGTAATGTTGTTGTCAAAATTAATACTTTGGCATGTACATGCCAAATAATAATAATAATATTATGCCGTAGTTTGTAATAATCTTTGGATGTACTGTAATAATAGTTGATGTTAATTGTTACTGTCCTATAGCAATTCTCGTGCCAGAGACGAGTTTCCAATGGTTGCGATCTAATTTGATGAATGCGTTTTGTGCGCAAAGCGACATAGGGAATTCTCTAGAACACAAGAGGGTAATTGCGTATCACACTGGCATTCATTTTGACAGTTCAATAACATTATTGCGTTATTTTCGAATTTATGAATACATGGATCAGCAATTTTCTTCAAAATGATTTATATTGTAATTGATAGTGTAATTTGCGTGCAGTTTAGTATTTGAAAGATTTGGTGTCAGGTATTGGAACAGATCGTAATATTACTTTACCCAAGTAACACCTTACTAAAACCTACCCTTTACTAAAAGTACTTAAATAAGAAAATAACATTTTGCCGCTAGTTTATATTCTTTTCAAAGTGTTTTATAACTACGGTTTAAGACTGAAATTGTTAGGAATCACTTTTCTTTTGTAGAAAACTAAAGCAAAGTGTAATAATCTCATTCGTTACACTCAATTGCACCTTTTCATGGCTGAAAAAGTACAAATGAAGGGAGACAGAATGAACAAGGTTGTCAATAATGATGATGATATAATTAAAGCTGAACCATTGCTTTGTAAGAAGATAAGAAGAACACTAGAGAACTGTACTTAAAGGTTTTCTACAAAAGACGACCTTATATTGTACAGGCTGACGATAAAATTACAGAAGGTTTGATGGAATAGCAAAAGAAATAGTACCTATGGTGAGATTTGGCTGACAAGCGCACATATATAATGATTTTAAACTTTTTGAAGTACCGCTTCCTGATACATGCCCTTGATCCAGCTGCCCAACGTGATCCTCCTCAGATGTTGGTGGAGGCTCTTGGCTATCAAGCCATTGGCTGTTACGACCATCGTCACAATAATCGCTGAGTCCACATCCCACATGTCAACAAGATGTCGCGAGCCAAGTCAAGATAGTCCCCTAAGGTTCCTACAGAACCCACACAAATAAGAATTCATCGCAGTCTACTGCTTAATAGTTTCAAAGTACAACTAGAGCACAAAAATTCATAACAGTCTCCACTAACGGGTGTTACAATATAATCTATGAAGGAAGTGTAACAGTTTTCATATGAAGCCTTTTGTACGACCGTTACGGTGTGTGTGGTGGCTGAACGTAGCCCGACGACTTGATTACAGCTATTTGTTCGCCACGCCTTTAGGACCGCTACGTTAAACGCGGGCGTCATGTTTGCCGCTCCATATATCTTGGGGAGATTGTTTTTAAAGTTTGAGGAAAATGCAGATGTAAGCGGTGTTGTGGGAGAAAAATTGTAAAGGGTTCTTCGTGTGAAGTGTGGAGTAGAAGTTTACATTTCTGTCTCTTTATATTGATAATGGTTTTATTATAAATGAAAAAGTAAGTTTTGTGGGTTTGTTACGTTTTCACGCTAAAATGGCTACAGATAGACAGATAGACCATGACCTCGGTAAGGATATAGGCTACTAATCATCTTGGATAACAGACGAAGTTCATTACTTCGTCTATATAATATTATTAGCAACAGTCAGTTGCTAATAATACACGAAGTGTTAGATAAGTTTGACGACTATTGGCCAAATTGAACAAAAGTTAAGCACAAACCCCAATCAAAAGAAAACGCAGATCTATAGAAGTCTGTCGTACACTTTTTGATTTTAATTTCTAACACTTAGCTACTTAACGTTGTTCATTTTGAATATGACACAACAGAAGAATATGTTTAAATAGCAATGAGAATAAAAATATTTACCTAGAGAAACAAAACAAAGCAGATACAAAAATAAATATTACTCCATATGATATAATACCCTCTTACGTAAAGCTTAACTATGTTGAGGAATAACGGAAATAATTGGGTGTTCTTGGAGAGACTCAGACATGCTTTAATAGTCCTATTTGCTTTCTATTTCATTATTGTGTCTCCGTCTCGTAATAATAATATGCCTCTGTAATTTTGTTTCGTAATTGAGGCGTGTGGGTAGTTGTATTATGATTATTTATAAGAGCAGTTGTGTTATGATTTAATTAACTTTCTGTTCACAACATTGATTATGGATTTAGATGTGAGTGCTCTCGTTAGAACTTAACAATTTTAGAGATAGAATGAAAGAAACAGTGTTTATTCTGCACAAATAAGACCCAGACGATATTATAAAATAAACATACAATAACATACAACATAACATAACATATAATTGCAAAATATGCAGCCCAATATCATTTCCATAGTTAAAGTAAAAGATAACCTTCAAGTAACAAGAAAGGAAAGACAACCAATTCCTTTCATAATATTAAATACATCATATAAAACACGAAATTATACATAGTTTAGTTACGAAGAAATCCTTGCTTGAAAACATCGCTTCCGTGCCTAGACCAAGAGCAAGCAAACCTACACTAAAGCCACCTCAATCCATTATAGCCCTTAGTTATATAAAAATAGAGTTTGCAAGTATCGCCGCAGTAAAATTGCTAAGTTCAAATGCTTGAGAATTGGTCTGGGATACGCTTGAAGCATTTACCGTGCATTATAATGAAGCAATAAGTACTTGACGACTCGGTGCTGCATCTTTTCGTTCTACGCTTTTTACTAAATGGTATTGAGGTAGTGATTTAAAAGTTTTACTTGCTTTTATTTTATTGGAAGAGTATTAAGCTTTTTATGGAAATGAAGATACATACTTAGATCATATTTTATATTATTATTAATTTTGTCTATGAGTCTTATTTTTGAAAGGGTTTATAAATGTTTTACCATTATAGCAATAATGAGTTCATAGCTTCAAAAGGCAATAAAATTATCTCCAATTGAAAATGTTTACCAACCTTAACTGTATGCTTTTGAATCTCTAAAATCTTTGATAACTCTTTTATTATAAAGTTCCCACTGGAAACTTCAACAAATACAAGCATGTGGGGAAATATGAAAATTTTCTAAAGTAAATTTAAAAAGCTTTGGCCCATTTACTTTATTAAAATTTTCTTCCAAACCCCACTGCAGAGTACTCCAACCCACTACATTTTGCATAAGCTGCATGTACGTCGCCTTCGCATTATGCTCTTACTCGAAAATATTTATTGGCTTTGTATATTTTATGTTGTCTAAGTTCTTGTGTTTTATTTTCATGTAAACGTTTTTTTTTTTCTGCTAAGGAATAATTGAAGTGTTAAATACGCTAAAACGAAATAATAAAAAAAAAATTGGGATAACAGCAATTTCGTTTGTTACATTTTTACCAGATGTTCCAAAACAAACTAAACTAATATAATTAATAAAAGTTATACAAATGCAATAAATGTTCATAGGAAACAAAGGACAAAAAAGTGTTTAAAAGGACCAAAAACCACCGAATTCTAAACAGCATAAACAGAAAACAAATGCCAACCAATATAGAAAAGTACCTAACAAGAAAGATTCTTTAAAAAACGCATTTCTTTCTAAAATTCTAATTTCAAATTATTTATTATAACGGTCATTGAAATTCGGCGCGCATTGCGCTTTATCGCTCGCTATTTATAAGGTTTATGCATTAGGCAGCACGTGATGCCAGCATCGTTTAATTAAAAACAAGCCTAGCGCGGTTTCGGCTGCGGGTTCCGCATTAAACGCTGTTTAGTGTACGGTGGGATAGATTTTGCAAAGTTTTGGAAGTCGAGAGATTTTAGGAGAAGAAAATATGCAATTTTGTTTGATTTGCATGGAGTATTTATTTCAGTAGCAGTCTGGATTTGTGTGCGATTGATGTCAATCGTCTCTTCCCCCATCACGTGGGACTGAAACATTACTGGTGGACCAGTAATGTAAATTTCAGTAAATTCATCACATTTCATAATGTGGGTGTATAGGTAGTACGTACACCTCTGCCTAACTCTTAGGGTAATACAGGCATCACGTAAAATTGTTACGGAAAATTTTCAGAATCAATTCAATTATGTTGACAGCAGTATCTAATAAGCCTACTTCAAAAGATCGGATCGGGTCTGTAGAATCAAAAATAGGGTGAGAACCTTTTTCCCCGCGGTAATCAATTTAAAAAAAACAAACGAAACTCTAAGGAAAATACACTCATAAATAAAAAGCTACCGTTAGAAAAAACGTGCGTACACTAAACAAACATTCCCATTTACGCATCCTGGGAACGTATAGAAATCTAGATTAGATAGCTAACATCTGCGTCCTACTGTGTCATAAGACTATGAGGAAGCTAAAATTGTTAGCCACATTCGGAGAACACATGTTACAACACTTCCTATTGAGAATGTTCTGGACGTTGTTGCTTAGAGTATGCTTTCGGTTATAGTCATAAATTGTAAGTTTCGGTTATAAGTATTTATAATTGTTTATGAATGGGTTTATCCAGTCCTGTCTAATTTACGAGTGTGTGAAAATGCAAGATTGAAAAGTTTTTGTATCTGTCAATTATTTTTTTCAATATTGTTATTTAATATGAATAAATAATCTGCTTTTGCAAATATCATGTTCCCCGCTTTGAAAGTAAATCAGATCGTAGTTGTTTTTAAGGTATCATCACCCACACCTGTATTGTTTCCTTTATGAGGTAAGCAAAGTCAACGACCGTCCTTCTTTGCTATATTTTTAAAATTAAGCAAAATATTTCAAATCCCAACCAATAAATCAGATAGGTAATCTTTTTCGGCAAAAATACAGAACTACTCTATCTAAATTAAACCGTATTGAACCGTACCAAACATACGGCCCTTACAGACTCCAAGCTCCATTATAAAGAGAATATTTCTCCAACGCCACAGGGAATAGCCTCCGGTATAATTTAGTGACGTCATATAAATCATATTATACCTGAATTTACCGCAGACATGGTCGTAGGCGAGATAGGAACTATACAAGTACCTTTAATAGTCGGTTAAGTGTTTTATGTAGCGAAAGATACCTTTACTGGAATTTTAGAGAAATACTTAAACTTGGATTTATAGGTTAGGCTAGCTTTTGCTAGGGGCTTCGCCCGCGTGGAGGTCGAAAATTGCCCTAAGGGAACGTACTACCGAGATAAAAAGTATCCTGTGTTAATTCAGGTTATAAACTAGGTATAATAATAAATAATAACAATTTGTTTGACTTAATTAATGATTAGTGATACAAATTTGACTCTTAAAATGTTAAAAATAATATTATGTTTTTTGATTTCTATGTACCGTTATTATATATATTATGTACAAGGACCGCTAGCAATAGCGGTGAAAGCCTCATCCATTCGTTTCCATGTATTCTATCTCTCGCTACTCTACTCCAAATTTTACCTGCTGTTTTTAAAAACTAGGTATATGTGTGCCAAATTTCATCCAGATCCGTTCAACCGTTTTTGCGTGATTTAGTAACAAATATCTAAAGGGAAACAATAGGTACTCCTATTGTTAGGGCCGTACATATAGCTAGTTAAATAGTTCGTGTTAATGGTGTAGCCTTTGGGCACGCCACGATAGCGGCGGTAAGTCCCCTCTTTGAGGAGTGGCTTGAGAGGCGGCATGGCGTCCTCACCTTCCGCCTGACGCAGGTCCTCACCGGACACGGTTGTTTCGGGAGGTTCCTGTTTCGTATAAGGCGGGAGGAAACGCCCGGGTGCTTCCATTGCGAAGATCGCCCAGAGGACACGGTGGAGCATACGGTGGCGGTCTGCCCAGCTTGGGCGGAGCACCGCCGTGTCCTCGTGGAGGCGATCGGCGGCGGCGATCTCTCGCGTCCGGCCCTGGTGCAGGCCATGGTACGGAGCGAGAGTGAATGGCTAGCCGTCACCTCCTTCTGCGAAGCAGTAATGCTCGCGAAGAGGGAGGCGGCGCACGTGAGGGAGAGGCAGTATATGCGCCCTCACGGCCGTAGTCGCCGCGGGAGAAGCCCTGGGCGTCGGGAATCCCAGGCTGATTCCCGGCCACCGTAGGCGCGGGCTTGCGGACGGCGAGTAATGGGTAGCTCGCTGTCCGGTAAGGACCAAGCCCGGGTCGACGGCGCGTTGTGTTCCACGCGCGCCTCAAAGAGATGTCAGCACCAAATGGGGGGTCCGCAAGGGCCGATGCCTGCCAGGGGTGCGGGTTGTTCGAAAGAGATACCGCGGCCCCTGGCACACAGGCAACTGAGGGAACACGGGTGGGTTTTAGTCAGTAAAAGTCTGACACGCCCTCTCGCTCCACCCAGAGCGGGAGAAGTTATTTGATGATTTCCCACCCAAAAAAAAAAAAAAAAAAAAAAAAAAAAAAAAAAAAAAAAAAAAAAAAAAAATGGTGTAGCCTTTGATTTATTTTCGACAGTTTCTCTTGAACCGTTAAGAGAGCGGATATATTTAGCTATTTCTAATGGCTATTAAGTGAGTGTTAAGGTTTAATTTACTCAACGATGTCTATTCTTATCATGAATCGGACTTATACGGTGCTAGTTGACTATGGATCTTCTTATCTTTAGAGTTAGGAGACGAAATAACACTTCAAAGTAAGTCCAGTATCCTAATTTTATTGCGTATTACGCTTGCAAGAAAATTCCTAACCCATTGCTTCATATAATAATAATAAAAGCCTTTTATTTTCCAAAACATAACAGATTACACTTTTCATTAATTCGCTAAATAACCATGACATTCAGTATGAAAATCACAAGCAACATAAAAATAACAAATCTAAAGAAAATGTTTTTCATTGCATCAAAAAAAGTAAAAAAAAACCGAATAATTTATGTTTGGCCATGGGTGTTATTGACCTGAAATGGTATCATCACATACTGCCAAGAAACAAAAGCCAAGATTCTGCAAATGAATTTATTATGATGATTGCTTCATAGGTTTGAAAAATTCGTCTGCTCAACAACCTAAATGACGTAATGTCTAATGTTGAACTGTCAACATCGAAGGCATTAATGGCATTGTACGTGAGTTACGCAATTATCCCGCAGTTGTAGGTGAAGATGATGAAATTGAAACGAATTCTAATAGACCAGGGCCTTTGAAAATGGTAAAAAGTGAAAAAAAATATAACAAAACAGGAAGAGAATATAACAAAAATAAAAGGAAAAATAATTTACGGGCGATCTGAGGTAAATGGATGGGAGTGAGTTTTTAAGGGTAAAAAACGGTTTATCTCGATTTCCGGCAAAACCAAAAAAGATCTACAACTTTTGTAATTACACTATTTTCACATAATCAAAATGTACTTATGTGAAAAATTCAAATCACCAAGTTTTTAGTTTTTTTATTTTTTACTTTTACAAAATAAAAATCTTACCTTTTTATGCCCCAAACACTGTAATTTTTTTGATTTAAAATATTTATTTTTTCACCTTATATTGACTTATTATCGAAAAAGCACCCTAATTTTCAATCGAAAATTCTCTTGTCAAAATATCTGCTTTTTCAAAAAAGTCGGTGGGCTTTTTGTTCGGTGAAATCTTTACTTTCTGATGGTGTAAAAAAAATATACATTACTATGATAAATTTTCCCAGAAAACGCAAAATAAACTAAAAAAACTTCTATATTTTTTTGGTTTCAAAAGTTATCGATCTTGGTCTTTATTGATTTGTGACAAGCAAAGCAAGATGAGACGTTTGTATATGTCATAAATCCTTTCCATGATGTTTCCGTTGATTTGACAGCTATACTAACATATTCCCGTTAAATTGTCTGTTATGGTGGAAACATCAAAGTCGAAGCTTCCTGACTAAAAGCATAAATTATGCGTTGATTGCTAGAAGAGACGTTTTAGAAGATAAATCAACTTTGAAATAAATACAAATCATTTACTATGATACCTATTATTGTAATATTGATAAGTAATTTGTTTTTTGGTCTTACTGTTGTTAGGTTGTAGTGTAGCCCAGGGATAGGTTTTAGAAGACCTAATATTTTCTATTAAACGGATTTTATGTAAAATGACATGGATGTACCAATGGTTATACTGAAGACATCCCGGACGTCAGCTTGTACGAGATCAGGATGTCTCTGAAGCAGCTTAAAAACAACAAGGCGCCCGGTGATGATGGAGTTACGGCCGAACTCCTAAAGGCCGGCGGGAAACCCGTTCTTAAGGCCCTCCAGAAGCTGTTTGATTTCGTCATACTCGAGGGCAAAACGCCATAGGCATAGAACAGAGGTGTGGTGGGTCTTTTCTTTAAGAAGGGTGACAATGCGCTTCTTAAGAATTATAGGCCCATCTCACTTCTGAGCCATGTCGACAAGCTGTTCTCCAGAGTCATCACGAACCGTCTAGCGCACAGGTTGGACGACTTCCAGCCTCCCGAACATGCCAGGTTCCGTAAACCACATACATACTCTGCGACATGTTATACAGAAGAACGAAGAGTACAACCTGCCTCTCTGTTTAGCGTTTGTGGACTACGAAAAAGTCTTCAATCCAATCGAGACATGGGCTGTACTGCAGTCCCTTCAACGGTGCCAGATCGACTATCGGTACATAGAGGTGTTGAAGTGTCTGTATGAAAATACCACTATGCCAGTCCGACTCCAAGACCAGACCTCGAAATCTATCCTTCTGCAGCGAGGTGTTAGACAGGGAGATGTTATCTTTCCGAAACTCTTCACCGCTGCACTGGAGGATGTCTTCGAGGTTCTGGACTGGAAAAGGGCTGACATCAACATCAATGGCGAGTAAATCACTCACCTTCGGTTTGCCGATGATATAGTTGTCATGGCCGAGACCATGGAGGACCTCAGTACAGTACTCGATGCCCTCAGTTGAGCTTCCGAAAGAGTGGGTCTTAAAATGAACATGGACAAGACAAAGGTCATGTCCAATGCCCATGTAACTCCCACTCTCATAATGGTCGGAGGAGCTGCACTCGAAGTTGTGGACGAGTACGTTTACCTAGGACAAACTGTCCAGTTAGGTAGGTCCAACTTCGAGAAAGAGGTCAATCGTCGAATTCGACTCGGCTGGGCAGCGTTCGGGAAGCTTCGCAATATCTTCTCGTCCCAAATACTGCAGTGTCTCAAGACGAAAATATTTGACTAGTGCATGTTGCCAGTGATGACATATGGAACCGAAACGTGGTCGCTCACAATGGGCCTCATAAGAAGGCTAAGTCCCTCAAAAGGCAATGGAGAGGGCTATGCTTGGAATTTCCCTGCGTGATCGAATCAGGAATGAAGATATCCGCAGGAGAACCAAGGTAACCGACATAGCCCGACAAATTGCCAAACTTAAGTGGCAGTGGGTAGGGCACATTGCTTGCAGAACATATGGCCGATGGGCCTGAAAAGTTCTGGAGTAGCGACCGCGCAGACGTAAAGTTGGAAGGCCTCTCACAAGGTGGACCGATGACCTTGTGAGGACTGCAGAAGTCACAGAACTGGTCGAAGTGGCAGAGCTTGGGGGAGGCCTATGTCCAGCAATGGACGTCTTTCGGCTGAAATGATGATGAATGATCTACCTATGGTACAAAGTAACTCTGTTATAAATGTCACTGAAATTCTAGTAACCAATGAAATGACAATCGAATTAATGATACGAGTACAATTGTATGTTAGTTATTCTTTAGGCAATCAATCAGAATTACAATGAAAGCCTTAACGTGAATCTAGTCGACATTTTTTCCATACAAACTTCGGGACTGTACTACTCCACTGTTTGACAATGTACGTCAACAATTAAACATGGTATGGTTTTTTCTCATTATTAATATTGTCTGCACGGAAACAAAATACTAAAATAAAAAGCCATTAAAAAGTTACGAGTCAAAAAAGATTACTTTTTCTTGCTAATTTGAAGAAAGAATACCGTTGATTTAGACACGGTTCGTGAAACACAAAATACAAAATAAAAAACAAAAAAAGTGAATACAATTTAACCTAACTTTGGGCGTCTTTAAGTAATAATAGAAGTGTAAAATCTTCAAAACCAAGTCGGTACCGATAAAGCTCAAATATCGAAAAGTTCAATAAACTTTATTGGTCATTGATTTATGAAGTCGTTTTTTCATAAAACACGATCTTCAAAAGGAGTTTTCTTAATTTTTTACGCGCTTGTTTTACTATAAATGATCCTGCATCTCACTCAATAACGTTGCTCGTGTAGACTAGCGTCTAACTGCTCACCATTGATACTACCTTTGTCGGTATCAATGTCTGGTGAGACAGCGTGCTTTTAGCAAGGCCCACCAGTGAGTTCGAACCCGCGATTAGATTTTTCTTAAGATTCTTTCTCCAATATTTTCAGAGTTATATTGATTTGATAAACAAACACGAAAATCGGCCATTGTCACAACTGGGTCAAATACGAGATAACGCACGGATTAACGTGGCCCAATTGATTGATTAAACTGCCTTGCGTCATAAAATGTCTATTAGCCTTAATTTCTAATATGCTATGAGTTTTAAAAGGCCAGCTGTTGTATAATCATGGTAATAACATTTTACTTTAACTTTGTCCTGTGTCCCAGCACTGGGAACATTATAGGCTGATTATGCTCATAGTTTTGCTGCTTATTGAACTTTATTAGAAGCACATCCATTTTTTTTTTTTTAATCTCTAAATTCTATGTCCATTACAATATTTTCATTTTTGAGTATGTCAGTTAGATATAGTTGTATGTTGAAATTACGTACTATAAAACACTTATTTTCTTAAGCTCCTGTTCTATTTCTTACATAGCCGGAATTATTCTACGTATTCCTATTTATAAATAACATCGTCCTTTTTCCATTAAAAACAAATACATTCGTCCGTCTTCCACTCCAAATCAAAGTAATTTACAACCCGAAAAAACATGACCTGTAACTTTTGCCTCTTGACCAACAAAACTTTAAGGTCGAAAAACCCTCTTTTCCCAACGAAGATTAATACGTTTCCAAGGCAGCTGTCTGAAGACCGAAGGGGTGTCCCCTACAGCTCAGCGTCAATGCTTCACACTACATAAAGCGTTCGGCGTCATTGCACACCCGTAATGTCTTCGCTTCCTCAATCCTTACCTTTCTTGGATGAAGAGATTTTGATGTGACAAAGGATTTAGAATGGAATTTGAATTTATTCGCTTGTATCTTTGGGAGTTGTGATCTGGTTACTGATTAGCTATGGACGAGGAAAATGAAACGGTTGTATAACTTTTTGGTTATCTTCGAATGAAACGTACTCATATAATTGAGATAGAACTTCACTTACAGGTAAGTTCGTTTAATCAACAATTATCCGACTTTCAAGATTAGGGTTGCTCTTCAGAAATTGATTATCGTTCACAATTCATTTTAGCAAGAACATTATAATTATAATTTATGATTTATTATCTTTTCACAAAGCTGACTTAAATTAAAAGTGTACAAGGAATGTCCCAGCTGTATGCCATGCTTGTGAGAGACTGGTGCCTGACATAGGTTGTTGGAAGAAAAAAACCTGTGTTTCAGGTAACCAAAAAAATTAAATTGCACTTTTCTATGAAACAGCAGATTTCTTTTTGTTCAACCGACGAAAAATTTCTTCGCTAGGGGGTCTAGAATGATATGCTGAATTCATGGTTACAGTTTGCGCGCTGGTTAACAATTTTCCCTGCATAAAATATATATGTATGTATTAACTTTGCTTGGATAGTTTTTGCGTTAGCTTCGAAATGCGACGATCGCCCTGAGGACACGGTGGAGCATACGGTGGCGGTCTGCCCGGCTTGGGCGGAGCACCGCCGTGTCCTCGTGGAGGCGATCGGCGGCGGCGATCTCTCGCGTCCGGCCCTGGTTCAGGCCATGGTACGGAGCGAGAGTGAATGGTTAGCCGTCACCTCCTTCTGCGAAGCAGTAATGCTCGCGAAGAGGGAGGCGGCGCACGTGAGGGAGAGGCAGTATATGCGCCCTCACGGCCGTAGTCGCCGCGGGAGACGCCCTGGGCGTCGGGAATCCCAGGCTGATTCCCGGCCACCGTAGGCGCGGGCTTGCGGACGGCGAGTAATGGGTAGCTCGCTGTCCGGTAAGGACCAAGCCCGGGTCGACGGCGCGTTGTGTTCCACGCGCGTCTCAAAGAGATATCAGCACCAAATGGGGGGTCCGCAAGGGCCGATGCCTGCTAGGGGTGCGGGTTGTTCGAAAGAGATACCGCGGCCCCTAGCACACAGGCAACTGAGGGAACACGGGTGGGTTTTAGTCAGTAAAAGTCTGACACGCTCTCCCGCTCCACCCAGAGCGGGAGAAATTATTTGATGATTTCCCAACCAAAAAAAAAAAAAAAAAGCTTCGAAAATACGTTTTTAATCCACTTTGTGTATCTTATTGATGTTCTAATAATTCTTGTCACTGTTGTTTGCATATCAAGTAGTAGTAAACGCAGTGCCGTGGGGAAGGCATTCCCAGTTTACGCTGATATCACACTGTACGGAAATCTTATAAAATACGAGATCAGCTTATACTGGAAATATATAGCTTGATTTGTAACCATGTGTACCACAGCTAACAAGTGAAAAATAAAAAACTTTATAGTATTTTTATGGAACTCAGTTGTTTTTTTTTTATGTAAAATAGTTTTTATTATCACTACATTGTATATTATAAAACAAAGGAGCATTCCCCTTTGAGCACCAATTTATAGAGCACCTAATGCATTAAGCACTAAGGTATTCCCATACCTTTGGTGCTCTTGATGCTCAAACGGGAATAATTCAAAACAAAGTCTTCGCCGCATCTGTCGGTCTGTTCGCGATAAACTCAAAAACTACTGAACGGATTTTCATGCGGTTTTCACCAATAGACAGAGAGATTCATGAGGAAGGTTTATAATTTGTTAAGGTTTCGTGTAAATTGGTTAACGTGGGCGCAGCCGCCGCTAGCAAGAGCTAGTTCATCAGATCCTTTATGTACTATATTATTAAATGCGCCATCTTTCTCCCATTTACCCGTACAAATCGTCGTTCAACTAGAAACACTCCGCCCTCACCGTTACTAGGAGAATAGAAAAACACTTTGCAGTCATTTCCTTTGCGAGATGTACTGTGAGGGGATTCATTATCAACCCCCGACAAATCCCCGGCTTTCTTGGGGGACACAGAGTACGAAACAATCGTGTGGAGGAAATGCTCTCATTATACATTTTGTGAAAAGTGTGCCTACTGAGTGGTGAAATGGGTATATTTTATTGCAATTCTGTGTCTACGTTTACTTACATTTAATGAGGCTGAGTAGAAAATGACAAAATATTGAAGCTATTGAAAAAATTAATGCAAAAAAAAATCGTTAGTATTTCGATACTTTGGGACTTTCTATAAGCGAGGGTAATTTTGGCAATGCATTGGTATACAATGAAAACGTCCTGTAAAAATCTATATATATTTACAAATGCCTGAACTGTTAAGGAAAAGTAATTGTTTGCTCTGTACTTTTTTTTTGTTTTAATTTATATTAGTCCTAACTAACTGACTAACTGTCTTTTGTATTTGTATTAGTCTTTGAATTATTTATTTCCTAAATTAAGTCATAAGGAGTTATTTTGTACCTAACTGCTTTTTTTGTTGTTGTTTAAGTTAAGTGTTTATCAGTGGAGACTTGTAAATGGCCTTCAGCTTCATACTGTTTAATAACATTGTTTATGTTAGCTGTAAGTTTCCCGAATAAAATAAATATGTAGAATTCGTTTATGTCCAATTGAATCCACATAATATGAATTGAATTATTACTAACTAAATATACGAATTAATATAAAAAACAAAAGGACACTTAAGGCGTCGAAGTAAATAAAAGAGAAGTCTCTTTTTTGTGTTCTAAAAATAACAACTTTAAGCATAATGAAAGTAGGTAAGTATACTGTACTTAATTCTTACATTTTTGTCTGTCGGTTTGTTCCAGCTAATCGCCTTAAAAGGCTTGACCGATATTGACGGGATTTTCAATGGCAGATTACTGATGTTAAAAGGAGTAACATAGGTGTTTTGTTACGTAGCACCTTCCCGTGAGATAAATACACGCGGGCGTAGCTGCGGGCTGCAGCTAGTCTTGAAATATATTTCGTATATATACCTACTGTTATCTCATTGCATTTTTGTTTACCATAAAATCAATTAACTAAACCAACCATTCGTCCCTCCTTCAAATTAGTTCAAGTGTTTTCCTTCCCAATAAGGCGTATCTAAAAGCTTCGTAGCTCATGTTTTTGCAAGACTTAGGGAAAGGGCACATGTGCGGATGTTTTAAGGTGTACTCTAATAGGCTTTGGGTTGAATAGACTGGCTGGATTGTGGATCCAAGTGGTTTTAAGGTACGTTGACTTAATGAAATGTACGTTTTACCTTTTCTCGGCTAATGTGCAACGAGCCGAAATTGTTTGATATAGGTTCTCGTGATTTGAGGGGGATTTTGTGTTGGTATGTGGCTTCTGTTTTGTGTGATAGAAGTTGGGAAGCTTATTGAAGTTATGTTTAATTGGATGGTTAGCGATTAGGACTCTGTTGACTACGATTTTGATATTATTTATGACTGACTGGCCCGATAGACGTCGTTCATATAAAATCCTATAGAAAAAAGGTTGCTCAGTTTTTCCAATTTTCTTTCCTTAAAGTCTAATTCAGATTATTACGAATATTTTAAATTAAAGAATAGGTACCCAAATGGGTGAACCCGTTCTCAAGTGCTGTGCTTACCAACAAATAGCCTTTCATTTTTATTTATATAGATTACCTTTACTAATACATTTCTTGAAGGTAAGGTAAGGTTAATGGTTTGCTTCAATTTATATTTTTATCGTTATCCCTTTAAGTATAGGTAGATACAGTAAAGGTTGTCTGCAAAAGTCGACCTTATATTGTAAAAGCTAGCGATAACTTTAGTATCGAGCGTCTTTAGAATGAGCTTTCAAATTAGTTAGGATAGATTTTTGTTTCGAAAAGACAACACTATTTTGGCAGAAGCGTTGTTGCTGTGAACTCGAAAGCGTGGAATAAACGTAATGATTTCAATGTTTTCAGTGTATGATATCCGCTTCGTTCCCACAGATACATCACACAATAATTAATACATATAAAGTACCTAATGTGGCCATTAACATAAATAACTCAATAAAATATATTCTCTCTGAAACAAGGATGACCACAATCAGCATTCCCAAATGACCTGATCCTAATTATGGTGCTGGACAGCCATATTGGTTATCGTAACATGTTGTTGTTCATTCACTAGGGGATGCTGCCGATCTGATCGCTTAGCCGCCTTTTACGACACCCACGGGAGGTGATTAGATGATATAGGATTTCTTTTCGTGTTTCAATTTAGGTTCTTTTTTTTTTTGAAGATGACCACCGTTTTTCTTCTGTCTAGTTTGCTGGTCATTGAGCAATCTCCATTTAATGTTTTCCAAAGCCACCCCATTCCGATCCTGCATAATTTTTATTAAATTTTACCTTTACCTACAAGGGCTACAAGTAACGGCTAGCAACGAAAGTCAATTATCACTTCAGTTTTTTTACTCACAATTAATAAAAAAAAAAAAATTCTGTACTGATATAAAGTTTGAGGAGTACATTCTTAGCTATTATTAAATGAAACGCAGAAAAGTAAACGCAATGTATCGAATTATTATGAATCAATTTAGATGATATTATATAAAATTTACGGTGTATCCACAAATTATAAGATAGGTACTGATGTGTTTTTGTCACAATCAATAAATATCTAGAACTAGGAAAGAAACAATAACTAACAAATAAAAACAAGGTAAGTTTGTCGCCTTAAATACGATTTGTTCCGAAAAAGCTAAAATGATTTTTATGTCGTCATAAACTAGATGACTATAAAATAAGGTTCATTGGTTCATTGTATGTCGATGTGTTAGGGTTGACAATACTCAGATCAGTTCAAAAAGATAAAAAGTAGGTATGTGATTTCGTTCGGATACAAAATTTAAATCTTAGTTAGTCTCACTCCGGGGACCGGGGTCCTTCATAAAATCTTAAATTCACTTCAGAACATACGAGACCGTACTCAGATCAGTTCGGAGATATACTAGTTGTAGTAGGTATGTAATTTCGTTCGGAAACAAATTTTAAATCTCAGTTAGTCTCACTCCGGGGTCCTTCATAAAATCTTAAATTCACTTAAGAACATACGAGGCCGCTCGGTCCTAACGGGGTTAAATAGATGACGTTGAATGACGGGGATGAATGTTTGTATAGAAGTTCGTCATTTTGGCCAGGATTTAATTTTTATTTTTGAATGCTTCTCTACAGCCTTTCAGGAGCGTGTCTTCCTTCATCTTTCAGTCTTTCTCCTGTAGTTCAATCTTTGTGTTCTTTCTATCACAAAGCTATTTTATATGAGGGTGAAGAACAGAGATCCGATCCGATCCGGATCCGGATTTTGTGGCTTCTATTTCCATTTCAAACAGACTTAAGCTGACTGCGGAAGGATTCTAGGAATTTATAATCTTTCCCGCTCGTCACCTCAACCGCAAAAAGAAGCTGCAATTTGAATCCTTTCTCTTGGTCACTCCTCAGTCAAAATAATATTTATGTTTACCTAATTGAAAATAGATTGAAAGCGCTTCAAGCTAAAATTCCAGAAACCTACACGTTCTAAGAGAAGTTTTTAAGTAAAGGGAGCAAAAAGCTGTCTGTGTCTAAAGCGCTTGATGTCTATCTAACCCGAAAGCAGTCTCGAACTTTTTTTGGTTGTGTTGTTAACTGTAATGATTTTAGATCAGCAGATCAAGTAGTTACTTTAAAAATATAAACCGTTGACAACAGAACCATAATTATAGAGACCTGCGTATACTTTTGAAAATTTTATTAGTAGTTTGACCAGCACAAGAGTAGCCACAAATTAGTCCATTTCGGTGCATTCCATAATAGCAAACATTAGGTACCCACACGTTGCATTTACAATTTTGATAGTGTGAAATTGTGTGCCCAAATAACACGACTATTTTGATGAACAACGCCTAAAGTACGTAATTAAATCATTAAGTAGGTACATGTGTGTTTTTTCCAAGTTTAATACCGATAATATTGCCGAAATAAATAGAAAATAATCTAAAAGATGTTTGCTCATTTTGCCTTAGATAAATAAAAGTGTTTAAGGCCCGATTTCTTATTTATAATTTTGCATTATAAAAAATGGTATTGGTAACCCTAGCATATTAAGCCATAGAACTTTACTGTCGATGGCTCGAATCTAGTGCGGATATATTTAGACATTCCTTCCTAGTACAGCAAAATGTTGCTTCTCATAACCTATAAAGGGTCATTAAACCTTGTATAATCCTGAGAAGTAAACACAATTTACTGCGAATGTTTTAATGCTGTTTTTTATTACCTATACGGAAATTATTGAAGTTCCGATTATTTTAACTAAGTACACATTCAATCTTGCAGTTTGTGGAATGTCTACTAAAACGTTATTGAAGGGATGGTAGGAGTTCGAACAGCCGCACGGGTCGTTCGAAGGCTATGCTTACCGCCGTCGGTTAGTAGATGGGTCATCAAAGTCATCATCCATTACATATCGAAAGTCCTCTGCCTCGAATAGCACGTTAATTCGTGGGTCCCGGCTGTCATTCGAAGATTTTTGACAGGAGTTTCGGGTACCTATACTCAATTTGAAATAAGATTAGACATTTAACCAAACCTTTTTTACAGTCAGTTCAACCGATTCCGACTTCTATACCGTAGGCATAAGGATGGCATTAAAAGCAAAAAAGTTGTTACAACACCAACTATTTACTGCAGTTGCCATTTGTTATGCCACTAACGCAAAAGAAGTCAAAATCGGTTGATTGGACTGTAAAAAAGGTTTAGTTAAATGTCTAATCGTATTGCAAATGGAGTTATAGTTAGCAGCCTGAAAGTCTGACAACCAGTCTTACGAAGGAGTGTCGTGTCACTCAGTAACTGGGAAGTTAGATATACAGTCGCTCCATATAAAATACTGGTATTCAGGACATTAAGATTAACTTCTTAATGGCAGCCCCAGGAAAGCCCGGTTGAGCAGTCACGGCCTCTCAAGGCCAACTGCGAGATGCCCAACTAAAAAAAAAAAAAAACGACCCCAACATAGGATTGGGAAGAGGCTAGGCAGATAGATTAAAACGTCGTTCAAGACAAAAAGATGCAAAAAGTATTTTATCAAAATGACTATCTCAATAAAATAAACAAGGCATAGAACATAATCAGTCGCAATGACAAATGGCATGTTACTGGCTCTCGAGCTAAATGGAAACTGTCTTGTGTACTAGAAAATGTAGTGGGCGAAAGGACATCTATTCTTCATTCCCACCAGTGGGAATGAATAATACACTCACTGTCTTAGCGCTAGGAGTAAAATATTCATCATTTTAATATTACATTCGAGTTACATTTCCACTACTGTTTCGTAAGTTAGGCTGCCTTTAGAAGTTGTGACAAGATCAGCGTGAAATGTAGAGTTATATACTCAGCCTATAATGTTCCCACTGCTGGGACACAGGCCTCCTCTATGTGAGAGGGAGTGGACCGTAATCCACCACGCGGGCCCAGTGCGGGTTGGTAGATGTCGCACATCTTCGAATTTTTGGTTCTAGGACATGCCGGTTTCCTCACGATGTTTTCGTTCTTCTTCACCGTTTTGAGAGCAGTGGTGATGAAATAATTCACATAAAGTAAAGTGCCTACTGGGAGACGAACCCACGACCTACAATTCGTAAGTCGTGGCTGTTACCACTGGGCCTGAATTCATCATCATCATCATCATCATATCAGCCGAAAGACTTCCACTGCTGGACATAAACCTCCCCCAAAAGGGGGGATTTTCCATAATCGCCACGCTTGCCAGGCGGGCCTGAGTTGCCTTGTTATAAATCAGAACTCAAACAGAATCAACGAAAATCAATTGCCTATTCGCTTTGCGAGTGAAGAATCGACGATAGGGGCTGTAATACTTACCCCCTACAGGGGCGTACATGAGTGGTTTCACGGCAGAATCACGTTGTCCACTTTTATAATATATGTACTAGCTTTTGCCAGCGGCTTCTCCCGCGTTTAATCTTTTTAACTGAATTTTAACAAATTATACACCTAAACCTTCCTCATGAATCAATCTGTCTATTGGTGAAAACCGTTTGAAAATCCGTTCAGTACTTTTTGAGTTTATCGCAAACAGACAGACAGAGACACGGTGGGGGACTTTGTTTAATACCTAATATGTAAGGATATATAGTAATATTACGTAGTTAAGATATTATCACTTGTTTCAACCACACGATCAATAAATTCATTCACGCAAAACGCCACTTTAAAGTGCACACACTCACCAATTCGTCAGTTTTATACCACAGTTTATTCCGCTTCGTGACTTTGTCGCTCATAGTGCACCGCAATGTGGCCAATGTGCCCACTGACAACCCTCTGTACACTGTGTGAAAAATGCACAACTGAAAAATGCACGGCTCCATACATTACTCTTTTCCCGGCGTCGCTTTTCAAAGGACGTGAGCTCGAATATGCAATGCAATGCATACGTGAATACACACTGTATTTTCACGCTTTCGTATGCAGTGAAAGTTTCTGAATTGTCTCGCAAAAGTACCCAGTTTTATGTCATACGTCGTAAGACTCGTAAGCTCTGTTGTGCTGACCTATGGTATTTGCTTATGTTCACTGAAATAAATTTGATAGTTGAGAAGATTTGTGTTATTTACTTTTCTCCGTCTGTGCTGGTCATAAATTTTGCTTGGCTCATTTGAAGGCAGTTAAATATGCATGGCTTTTCTATGGAGCATCGTGAGTCTTTCTAAATCAGTTAAGGAGGTACGTGGAATTCACTTGTTTTTATTTAAACTGTGTCTTATTTTATAGAACTAGGGATGATGACATTATAAATACCTAGTCCTCACTGGTGTAGCAATTTCCGTCCCTGCATGTTTTTATAGCATACCTACTTCACTTGAAAGTGGACCTTACAAAAACGTGTTTGATGCTAATGCTAACGCAATATTGCATAAGTTGCAGACCTGCTATTTAAGAGTACCATCAGGTTACGCGTCTCTCTGATAGCACACAGGGTAAAGTTTTTATGATACATAATTCAACCAAAGAATTGTTAACCCATGTCCAACAACGCAACAAGCAGCATAATATCCATCACAATATTAACCCTAACAAATTCAAACGTCCAACCCACAAAAGCCGAGCTTATCAAAAGTGTCCACTTCCGCATAAAACGCGTGTACAATTTGGTCGTTCCAATAAAGTCAAATGTTTATATTTAGCCCCTATATAAATAGTGGTGGAATTTACACCCGTGGTGGCACGCGGGCGGCGCACTGGGCCCGAATGAATTGCCCCCAAAATATTTGTCTGTCGTGATGTTGGCCGAAAGCCAGTGGGATCACTTTCGGCAAACTAGATAAAGATAAAATATTATGGCTTAGTCTGGATCGGGAAGGTATGCGTACAGGCGCCTGGTGACTCACTTGTTGGCTGTTTGGGAAACTTCGTTTAGAGAGACTGACAGACATAATTGTGTTGTTTATTGCCTTGATAATGTGTAGATGGATATGATGGAGCCAATGTTCATAAGGGAACGGTTGAATGTTTTATTTTGTTTTTAATTCATCTGAAAGGGCTGGAACTAATTAGTAGTATCACACTAATTGGAAAATATTTGAGTGGTCTTGATGATATCTTGTAAGTATTGACATAATAATTGCCATATTCACATGCCTTATAGGGTGAAAGTAAAAAATATTTGAAGGATGTGGTCTTCACATTTATATTCTATGCACTCTACATGGTGACAGAGACAAAGACACTCAACCTGTTACCATAGATTCAGTACTTATATGATTCTAAACCATTTTTTTGTAAACGTCATACATTTTGACCGCGTTGATATTGCTCTTTTCTATGAAACAGATGATTTTATTTTTTGGTAACCGACGAAAAAATGTCTACGCTAAGAGGTGAAATGATGTGCTGGACTCATGGCTATGGTTTGCGCGTCGATATCCCTGCCGCCCTGATACATATTCTATCTCATTTCTTTATGCATAGAACTCTGTCCTTATTTAGTATCAATATCAAACTGAATGAACCACAATCTTACCACTCTAACCACATCAGAAAAAAAAACTCCTAGTTTTCAGGTTACTCACAAACATTGCGTGTGATAAACCGCTAATAGATTCCAAGAACAATGACTTTGATACTACACTCGCAAATTACTCTGTCATTAAGTAATTTCAAGTTAGATTACCTAGCGTTCCGTAATACTTATGTGTCAATGCTCCAACAACAAAAACATGAATTTGGTGTAAGTTTTTCTAGGAAAGGCTTGGCACCGAATTACGCAAATGTTTGTATTAGAAGTACCAAATAAATGACCGACATTGGCACAATTATTTTTGTTACAGAATTCAAAACAAATTAGGTCAGAAAGAAAATAGCTAACTCCGAATTCAAATATGGTAAATAATTGGCTATAGAGACTAGTCCATGAAAATTGTCTAAAAGTCTAAAGAACATTAATTAGTCTAGCTTTAAACAAACACTACAAATTTTAAACAGAATGAAAGATCACAACATAAAATGCCCCAACTCTTTAGCAAATAAATAAACATCTCTATTACGTACAAGGACAATAAATTAACTAACAGATCAACGAAGAACATCCTACTGAAATTAATAGTCCTGAATTTCAAAGCTAAAAAGCGTTTTCTACGTCTACAATGTAAACTGTATTTATTCTTATGAGTCTTATTTAGTAAATAGATACTTTACCAAAACCACAATTCTAATAACACGTTTTAAGTTAAGGTTAAGGTCTTTGTAAGAAATATAGACTAGATATTAACTTTAAACTCGCTCATCAAAACTGCTTCAAATGTTGTGTTAAAAATAATCTCAAATACTCAACACGTCATATAATTAGGTATGTTTACAAAATGAGACAAGTAGTTGAAAACTAGCTTTACTTACGTATTTCTACGTAAAACTATTTGCAGTAATTCAGTAGGGAAGCCATTCTAAAATCTCTTAGATCCGCGGATTATGCCGTAGAAGAACGCACGCGACTTTGCAAGCGAATGAACCCGCGTTAGTGCGGTGTTGCTGTGTGGAATATTGAAATTTCTTTTATGGTTTCTTTAGGTAATTTTCACCGGTAGTGTGAGACAAGGGTTTAATCGACAGTGTTACACTACAGGCTGATAATGTGAAAAAAGTAATAAAATTTTACCTCAAAAAGCACCTCACGCTTTTTTACATTACAATTATTTACTACTTTTTTAGTTTGGTTTATAAAGCGTGTTTTTTTAGTTTTTTTAAACTACTATTTTTTCATTAACATTTTATGCCATTTTTCATAATAACAGCCTGTATGTATCTAGTGTAACACTGCCGATTAAACCCTTGTTTTTAGTGATGATAATATAATATAATCATAATACACGCCTGCCCATTAACGTAAACTAATCAATTATTTACACACAATTTTACGCCATGCATAGCCTTCCTGTATATCATAGTACTTATTCATAGTTGAATCACTCGACGATAGCTTATTTACGTACATTAAAATAGTCTCTCTATAAGACTCCTGGGTGTGATACCAATGTGTCAGTAGTGTTTATACGCAACTTATGTGGCAGTGGGCAGAGCACATTGCTCGCCGAAGAGGCCGAAAGATCCGAAAGATTCTGGAGTGGCGAATAGTTGGAAGGCCTCCCCCACAAGGCAGGAATTCGCTGGATGCTGGAAGCACAGAACCGGTCAAAGCGGAGCTTGGGGTAATTCTGTAAACAGCTTGTTCTCAAAATGGCCAAATTATAGAAATCTCTAACTCCCAAAAGGGCCAAATCTATAACTACCAAGGCCTATTATAGCATTGGGGCAAAAAATTAAAGGCGAATTTCTTCGTCAATGACATTTCTCGGAACCTTGGGGTTTTGCGCATTTGGAAGGCGTTTGCGGTGCCGAAGCCAACTCGCAGAGGCTTTTATCGACCTAGTGTCAAGTGGACTACTTCTATAGTATCAGCACAAAGTCCAGTCATAGTAAAAATCTGTCATTCATTAGGCATATCAATCACTTGTTGTAACCACAACGGTGTAGAATGACACAAGGACCGCGAGGCAACCTTGAAGAGTATATTTTTAAAGTGTGTTTATAATAGACGGTGGCAAAGATGTAAATATTTTTGTTCTGAGAAACTGAGAGGCGATTATAGCTACCTAGGTACGTGTTATGAATATGGGACAAAAGATAGTGGAATGAAGTATAAAATGGAAGGTGAATGTTTAAGAATATAATCAAATACTGTTTATTATGTACCTACACCATTTATATTACAAATGTAAATCTATTATTTATAAATAAAAAGAAAAGTCCTGACTGACTGACTGACTCATCACCGCCCAGCCCAAACCCTTGACCTTGAAAGCTGAAATTTTGCACAGAGGTTCCCTTTTTAATGTAGATAAGGAATAAGGAAGGATTTTCCGAAATTCAACCACTAAGAGAGTTAATAGGAGGTGAAAGTTACACGCGGGCGAACCCGCTGGAAAAGCTAGTGTAGGAATAAGAGTAGTAACAGTTTTATTGTGAGTTGGTTGTTGTTGTTGTTAGTTGTTAGATAATTAACAGTGATCGGAGTAGGTAGATTGATTTTACGTACTCGCATCATGAATAGTTAAAGAAATCATAATATGGATAAGCCTTTTTTCCGGGATTTCATTTTGGTACTTACGGAATTGAATCATATATTGTGAAAGTTTAAATGCTGTAAATGTAATAGAAATAACAGTAATAATTAAAAATTAATAAAATACCTACTAAATAAAAATATTAAGAAACATATAATTTAAAATTTGTCATTTAGATATTCATTAATATTATAATAGACTTTACTTATAAGAAATTGTTTCAATTTATTTACATTTTTTTTTCTTTGTTGCAATTACACCTTGATGATGTCGATAAATCAATGAAAAGATTTTAAAGACAATTCAGGCCTCGTTAGAACGAAAAGAGCTCGAACAATAGTTCGAACTCTTCACTTATGAAGAAAAACAAAGCGATCATTACTCATTACAAAGGAATTCCTACAAAGTATTTTAAGATGAGATACGGTAAGTAGATAAACAATAAAATATCAAATGTGACCTACTTTTCTAACACGGATTTCAAATGCATTATTTCTAACCTAGTTTTTATGCACTTGCGTTTTAAAACTCACATGATGGGTTGATAAATGGGACTAGATTGAGATCAGATCACACACACACACACATAATCAGCCTATAATGTTCCCACTGTTGGATACAGGGCTCTTTTTTTTAGAGGATGTAGACACAGGCTTCCTCTCTGCCAGAGAGTGCGGGTAGCTGAATATGAGATCAGATAAAGACGCTCATTTCTCAAAGAAAATACTCCTTTGATGATACCATTTTATTTCACACTTGTTTCCGCGACTTCGTCCGCGTGGATTGGCAAAGTTGGCACTTTAACATACAATATATCCTATGGCACTCGGCAATAGCTTTCTACACGTGAGATTACCCCCTACATCTTAACACTTACAAACTCTTTATAATGTTAGTATTAGTTAGTGTTAATATAGATGAAAAACCTTAAATAGCCAGTAATTATTATCAAATGATTTGTTATACCACGTTAGCTGACACTTATTAAAGCTGACAAGTAAAAACATTACCCAGTTATAACGAAAAACACGAACAATTAAAACACGAAACACGAAAAGAAAATAATGATTTTCCATTGCACACGCAACTTCCATGTTTAGTTATGTTATGTGCAACAAAGTGTGAACAACAAGACGGCGCTGATCCGTCTTCAAACGTTCAGCTGGACAAGTGTACACAATCACCTTCAAAGGACAGATAAGTGGGAAGGACAGCACTAGGGCTGTCCAAGAGCCAGAGTGTCTAAACGCGATAAATATCTATACCTTTTTACTAATAATATTATAAAGAGGTATTCGTGAGTATACAAATGGGGGGTAATCTTGGGAACTAGTGATGATTCAGAAAATTCTTTCACTAATGGCAAGCTTCATTATTGCCGAGTGTC
The DNA here is from genome assembly GCA_947359405.1 of Antitype chi. Classification (NCBI taxonomy): domain Eukaryota; kingdom Metazoa; phylum Arthropoda; class Insecta; order Lepidoptera; family Noctuidae; genus Antitype; species Antitype chi. The sequence continues at coordinate 13,788,824 of OX375819.1, read as the reverse complement.
ATATGATCTATTTGATTTTAAAACAATCAATTTTACGACCAGTTTTTCAATAGGAATAAGTTATGAAATCATGAATTTTTTCGTTCGTTCATCATACATTAATTTTATCGCCTGCATTATTTATCATAGATTGTTGAGCTGACTATTGGACATAAAATCGTTAGTAAAAAGTTCGTAATGTTGAGCTTAGGTATGCGTTAAGCATGCAATCACGATGCATGAGCTCAACATTACGCTGGGCGAGCGGTTTGTGACTCTTGGAGAAGAGTGGGCTGTTATCTACCACGCGGGCCCAATGCAGGTTGGTAGATGTCACAATGTCTTTGATTTTTTACCCGGCTGCTTCAGAAGGAGGGTTATATTTTTCGAGTGTATGTATGTATGTATGTATATTTCTTTGGCACGCTCTGTAGCCTAAACGGCTTGATCGAGTGAGAGGTGTGAGAGGGTTGGTTGTTAGAGTGACACTGTGTATATCAAAATTGAAAAAAAAAATAGCCAAATAGTCTTTTTTCCCCAAAACCTATTGAGTGGGGTATCAAAATAAAGGGTTTCATAAATAGGTCTCATTAACGTCAAGAATAATTGTATTAACTAAAAACTGTGAAATAAAAAAATATTTACAAAATCAAAAATTCCGACTCCCTAAAAAGTGAACTTTAATTAAAAAAGATGGAAACAAGAAACTTGTTATAAAAGGATGACTATTAGACTGAATACTATAAGCAATCTCATGCAGTCGGAGGCAATAAAGGTATTTACTGTTAAATGCCCGTTTCTTCACGATGTTTTCTTTCACCGTTTGTGCAGCTAGTTCTATAGATATAAAATAATAGTGCACTTATAACTTTTGCTAATAGCTCTGTTAGCAAAATAAGTATCGATAAAGTGGTCCAAAAAGTCGTCAAAAAGATATCTCATTAAGAACGTGTTTGACAACCCTGCTTACGACCTGTGTATCATTTACCTTGCCCCTATCGAAAGGGTCATCGACTTACAAGTTCAACAATAGATAGTAAGCCTTTAAAAAAGTTACATACTGCCAACAATATTATTTATTAACAAAAACATATTTTTTTTATGTATCGAGACAGCAAATATTTGGCGTACCTACCTACTTGAATTCTTCTATCTATGTGATCAGGAAATATTTCCCCGATTGGAATGCAAATAAATATGTAGCAAGATACAAGAACCAACACTTAAAGAAATTCAAGAAATAAAAACAAAAACTGACAATTCAATATTATTTTTAGTATACTATGCGAAACCTGAATATTATAGTTTGTTCAGAATAAGTAACAGAGTCGATTCCAATAATTTTTACACCATGTTATAATTTTTCCCAATTTTTTTTCCAAGTGTGATGGAAAATGTAATCACCAATTAATTACAATACAATCGCCGTACGGTTAGGTACCTACTGCCTAATTATTATCAACTAGCTTTTGCTAGCGGGTTCGTCCGCGCGGTACTTTCATCCCCCATTTAACTCCTTTAGAGGTTGAATTTCGAAAAATCCTTCCTCATTCCTTGTCTACATTATAAAGGGAACCTCTATGCAAAATTTCAGCTTTCAAGGTCAAGGGTTTGGGCTGGGCGGTGATGAGTCAGTCAGTCAGTCAGTCAGGACTTTTATTTTTATTTATTAAATTCATGAGCCCAATACGACGCTGGATGCGCGGGCAGCCGCGTGGTGACCATGTTTATGTAGACAACCAGGTAACCTATCAAGCTTATAACTTTGTGAAATTTCGTACATAGATTCTTCACGTAAAAAAATACTAGCCATGGGTTTCGGGTTTCGCATATACTAAAAGTAGGGTTGTATATCTTGATTGTAATTACTTTATTAGTTCGATATTGTGCCAAGCCACCAAAACCCAAAATAACGAAGATAAGACATAAAACGGACAAGAATTGGCACGTTTACATCTTCATCTAATAAAACGTTTCAATGTAAAAGTACTGAAACGTCTCCGACTTCCCATTATTGCAAAGGAAAAACAAGACAAATAAATGTGATAAAAGCAATTCGGTTAACTGTACTCGCTATCATTTCCTTTAACAAAGTTTACTCCCGGAATTATAAGAACAAAGATAAAAGATCTATAAAAACATCCCGTTCCCTCCATTCGTTTTTATTCAATTTCATACACTCTTTTCGGAAGAAAACGATATTATGAACATGCGAAATCTAATTTACAAACACACAATTCATATTGTCTCTTATCTGTATTCAAAAGAAAAACGCCAAAACAAAACAAAAATGCGGTTATTGTTTTCGAAATACGATAATGCCATACTTTAACTTCAATAAAAGGAACTTAGGGGGGGGAAGTTGCGAGCTGCAGACAATGAGCGCTTAAAGTAAAGACTTCAAAGGAAATTTTCTCTGAAATTATATGTATGAAAGGTGGCCAGACGGCAGAGACCGTAGGAAGAATGCATTTAGTAGTAGGTATGCGCTTGCCGGAGGCTTCGCGTCGACAAAGAAAAAGTGCAAGCGATACGTCAGCAGCATCCCTATGCGGAATTATGCATGGGTATCTCTCTTGACTGCGAAGTGAATACATAATTTGTACATTTATAATATAATACGTAATGTTCATTATGTTAAAGCCAAGAAACTATCTGTCCCTGTTCAAATATGTGCAACTGCCAAAAATTGTCAACAATTTTGAATTTGATGAGGCATTTAGCCGCGGGAGAGCCCTGGTTTTTTTTTTGTGTGGGAAATCATAACTTCTCCCGCTCTGGGTGGAGCAGGAGGGCGTGTCAGACTTTTACTGACTAAAACCCACCCGTGTTCCCTCAGTTGCCTGTGTGCCAGGGGCCGCGGTATCTCTTTCGAACAACCCGCACCCCTGGCAGGCATCGGCCCTTGCGGACTCCACCAGTTGGTGCTGACATCTCTTTGAGGCGCGCCTGGAACACAACGCGTTGTTGACCCGGGCTTGGTCCTTACCGAACAGCGAGCTACCCATTACTCGCCGTCCGCAAGCCCGCGCCTACTTAGCTCCTTTTTCATGCACTAAATACAAAGTTTAGCATTAAATTCAAAACTTCTGTAGAGAGAATAAACGTCTTTTTTAATTTCAATAAAACAAACAACAGTTTACCACACCTGACTCCTACATTCCATTGGAGCCATAAAACGTGACATAACTTACGAAACTGACAAAGGTAACTACCGAATCACCATTTTCTTTACGACCTTATCGACTAACCTTGCGTATCAGAATAGGTCCCCGTGAAGCGGTGTGAAAATGTGCATTGTGCACAATAGATTCAGCAAGAATTCCTATTGTGAGCACTGATTTGTTACGTGTCACACGAAAATATCGCACACTTGAAATTTATTGATTGGAATTCTCTGTGAGCGAGCTCTTGGTATCGTGTGGTAATGAAACTGTTTATTTTGTACACCTTTGTGAAAGCGGAAAATTGAGTTTATGAAAAGTTAAGGAAATTTGTTAGGAAAATTGAAAACCAACTTAAATTTTCCGTAAGTAGGTATTAAGTCAGAGCAGAAAGTTGTAAAAATTCCCTAACTGAACAAGCGCTTTATAAGACAATACATAGTCCACAGTGGCTAACCCGATCATTTAAAAAAAATATTTATTGAAGTAAAACATAAATTAAAAGTTTTCTGTTCTAAAACTTTAAATAATAAAACAGAACAATCAAATACAATGGGACAATAATAATTACTTTAAACACCATTTTAGAAGACGCACAATCTCCCCCCGGGAAATTATCACCATCTCAACGACAACCATTTACAAGGTCTGACAAATGAATATGCACCAGAGGATTGCAGTTTGCGGAAGTATGCGGTGCTGGAAGGGTGAGACTTAAAAGCCGCAAGATGATGACAGGGGGCAAGTGTAATAGTCCTCAGGCCTGCTATAAATAATGCCTAAGTTAAGGGGCTAAGGGGCTACCTTCATTGTTATTTCCTTAACGGGCCGTCTTATGGCCCTCTTAATTAATTTGAAACTTTCTGAGGTCTCCTGTGGCGTGCAATTTGAATAATAGCACGGATAGGGTGGTGAAGCTTAATTTTAATTGCAAATATTTATGTTAAACGAGTCTGGAAGCGGCGGATGCCTTTCTAGGATATTGCAAAGTATGATATATTGTTGGAAAATGTCTTGCGCAATACTCGAAATCGAATAAATTATTATGTTAATGTAACGCTGCGTTTGTTTTACATTACGATGGTCCCATTTAAATGTTTTTTGGGACGGTATATGTAAACAATTAAAATACAAAGAGCCTTGTCCCATTATGATCCACCAAATGTGTTATGTTTTACAAAAACGCATTCGATATTTTGATATTAAAAATCTATGCAAAGCCATAAATCCAACAAATGCATTATAAAATGTGTTTTTGTATTATATTAAAATGAATGATAGCAATTGTATCACTAACATCCATTTTAATAATGAGCTTATTCTTACAACTTCACTAATAGCTTTTAGTTCACCAAAAAAGTTTATTAAAAAAACAACTAATGGTCCCAAAAAAACACTACAAAGAGATAAATTTAATTTCGGAAGTCGGTGTCTTTGGTTTTGTATTTTCGTTTTTTGCCACCGACTTCCCTTGCGAGTTTTGATGTGACGAACATAAAAAAGAAAAAAAAAAATACAACCAAATCGAAAACATCCACTTCTTTTAAAAATCAGTTAAAAATACATAAGATGGCAAAGACTGTACTTATTCACAACTTTATCATAATTAAAATTTTATCGTTTATCCATGGTAATAGGCTACATAGGTGCCTATTAGAAAATTTACATAAGTTATGCAGCTGCAATCAATATTCAAATCAACCAGCTTTTCTTCTCACCGGTTAGCGGTAATTAAAGACAACTTACGGAATGGTACGTCTCGTTGATTTACATAAAGTTGAGATTTACCTGAAAATAAAAAGGAAAATGGGTTAGTTAAAAGGCAAAAAAATATTCAGACAGCAAAACACTAAGGGAAGTAGCGAGGTAGACCCAACACAATTAAACTGAAGTTACCTACCTGAAAATCTGATATAAGTACCTCTAGCAGCTTGATGTATGGGATACGTAGGTACTAGTTTTTAGAGTTGCTTCGTCCGCGTAGAGGAACATGGGCGAACGCGTAGGGAACGTACTACCGGGATGAAAAATACCCTATTTGTTACATAATGTACTCAGCATATAACGTTCCCATTGCCAGGCTTCCTCTTCATGGGAAGTGTGTGGTGTTAATCCAGGTTATAAACTGTGTGCCAAATTTCATCCAAATCCGTTATACGTAGCTATATTGCTATACTTTTTTTTACGCTGGGAATTCATCAAATAACTTCTCCCGCTCTGGGTGGAGCAGGAGAGCGTGTCAGACTTTTACTGACCAAAACCCACCCGTGTTCCTTCAGCTACCTGTGTGCCAGGGGCCACGGTATCTCTTTCGAACAACCCGCACCCCTAGCAGGATACATAAGTAGTTTTTGCGTGAAAGGGTAACAAACGTCCATCCATGAAATCCTCATAAATGTTCATATTTATTTAAAATATTAAGTTGGATAATAAAACATTTTTTTGACAAATGTTTCGATAAGTTATTTGCCAAGGAAATGTTTAATTGTGTCGAGGATATTTCGAGTTTGATTAAAACTGAAACTAGTCCATATCATAACAGCTGTTTTGTAAAATAAATAGAAAATTTACCTTGGAAATTAATTATCTACATAATATTATAATATCATCCATCGAATCTTATCTAAAGACGATTAGCAAAATTTTATATATTTCAATCAAATTATCTTTTTCTACGTCGAAACATTTGAATTGGCATTGGAGATATTGATAAGGCTTTCGCATTAAGTGATTAGCAGCTACGCCTTCATATTTACATAGGCAATTAACTTTCTTGAACTTATTTACGTTTATATTAAAGTATCCGATATTTCCAAAACGGCCACTCTCTTATGCGTATGAGTCACTATTGAGTACCTAAAGACATTCTATATAAAAGATAACGTTGTCTCTTTACATTTGCATCTTCACCAATAAGCCAAAATTGTTATTCACAAAACTACATCCTATTAAGCAAAGTCTACTATAGTACAACATTCATAAAAAAAACTGACGTAGTAAAAAAAGATGCACCGACGCAATGTCAATTAAAATTCATGCCTTGCAAATTCCATCAAAACGCCCCCATACATCGTCACAACAAACTTCATATGACAAGAGATGATCACATGAGACAAGGCTGCATAAGGCAATCTATTAGGCCCCTCAAAGCTGGCCGGTACCCGTCAGCTGGTCGATGTCACTGGCATATGACTAACGAGTGCCCGTAATGACACTTGCAATAACGCGATAAAGGACACTAATGGCCTTCATAAGGTGCAATGCTTTGTTAAATACTAGAGATGTACCGACTAGTCGGTAACTAGTGGACAAAATGTGCCAATTAGTCGGCTCTTTTCATTATTAATGCTTTTTAAGCATCATCATCACCATCATCATTATTTCAGCCGAAAGACGTCCACTGCTGGACATAGGCCTCCCCCAAGCTCTGCCACTTCGACCGGTTCTGTGCTTCCCGCATCCAGCGGACTCCTGCGGCCCTCACAAGGTCATCAGTCCACCTTGTGGCAGGTCTTCCAATTATACTTCTTCCGGTTTTTAAGCATAGGATAGTTCAAATGAAATCATAGATTTTTTGTTGTTTTTGGTGTCTGCGTTAAATATTTTAATGTCAATCATTAAAATTTAACCAAGAAAAGTATGATTTTGACAAAAACAAAAAAACCTAGACGAAAGCTTCTACAACTCTGAACAAAGAACATTTTTTTTAATTGTTTATTTAGTAGTAGTAGTATTGTTTATTATATACTTTAGAATAACTTTTTCGGTTTGAACAAATCTTGAAGCCGAACTCCACCGAAAGCAACGATCGGCTAGTCTGGCAAAGTAATAGTCGGCCCAGCTCTAGTAAATACGTGGCTGATAGTTTATTGGACAGATAAAGTATGGCGCTGAGTTATGAGTCAGTGGCGCTTAGGTTCAAGTAATTGTCATCCGATAGGTGATGAATTGATGATAGATTACCTATGATTAATAGTTTGGTTCAAAAATTTATTTACACCTTCCTATCCAACTCATACTGTTTTCTTTCCAGACACATGATCGAAAAGTGACTAATACATTTTAGTCGATGCTTAAAATTATAACGACTTTATTACCTCCTGGGTTGTAGACAAAATACAAAAGAATGTTGCCTTGTAGACACAACATAGCAGTCTGTTTGTGTATTGCAGAAACAAACTCTTCCACACGTGCCTCTCATCATGTGGATTACCAAGAATGAATAATCCAGGTATTGAATTTGTTATAAAATCCTTTAACAAAGCCGCAGATACCACGTGCAAAGGCGTAAGAAACTCAGTAATAGGATATTCATCTTCAGTTCTATCATTTGCATACAAGTCGTAAGTTTGAAAGTTTTCTTACGAAATCAGGAAAATCGTAAGATTTTATTTGCACCAACAGTAGTTAAAGTCAATATAACAAAGTTAGTTAAATATGTAGCTCTTACGCAATCAAAACATGGAGTCAACCAACCTGAGTGAAGTTAAGAGAGTCGTGAACCAAAATCCGATTACAAAACAATGCACTGAAGAGAATCAACCACGAAATTCGCACACAACTGAAGTTTTCACGGCAGTACAGGTACAACAAGTTGAAAGCGTTACACTAGACTATTGACTGAAACAGTGAACATTGAAGATTTCATAGAAATTTCGCACGCTACGTCGCTTCCATTCGTCACCGTCGAGTAATTAGGCGAGACTGGCAACAAACTTAACTATGCCGTCACAATAGACATTATCACAATGCAATAAAGACTATTTCCAATGAACCACAAAAAAAAACAGGTAGAAATAAGAGCGTGCGACTACCGAGACGCACTCACGCAATGTCTACCGAAGTACTAACAGATGAATTTGAAAATAATATGTAGTGTGTTACGGCTTAATGCCAATGCCCGGGTGGCAATGATCGATAGATATACCTAGAACATTAATAGTAACGATAACTGGGTCATTTGAAACACAGTGGAAGTAATTATATGTATTAATAGTTGATGTATGTCACTCCACACATGTAGCTACTAGTTTACAAAGCACATGGAAAATAATTGATGATTTCACTAAACTCCCTAATACACAAATTTAATAATACTATTAAGCGTAATAAAAACGATGTATCAAGTTAATTTAATTTACGATTAGATAAAAAAAAATATAGCAGCTACTAATGATAGTATCGTTGCCGTATTTATTGGATTAATATTACTTATGCTGGAAGCCCCCATTCACTTTAATTGTAATGTATATTACAAATACATGTCAATATTAATCCCTGGAGAGTTAAAGTAGTTCGATAAAAGATACTGAAACCCGATGAATTATGAGATGATCAAAAGCATAAAACAAAAATTGGAAGAAGTTTAATATGTCTAGATAAACTCTTGATGGATCAGCTAAGCATGCTACTGCTTTTACAATAGGTATATATCCAGTAGTTGATTCAGACGCTGACACCATAATAATGTATTGTGTTACAGAAAAATAAAAGCCCCGGAACAATATGGAAAGAAAGACAGCCCGTATAACAGCAAGTTTCCGATTAAAACGGCGATCGATCATCAACTTCCCGTGCCTATGGTAATATACCACAAGTCGTGGGCACGCACCGTTGCAGCCAGGTGGCACCCTTCGGGTATTGTCCGGAGTAGCCGACCGTGTCGACACCGCTATATGGCTTTCAAATATTAGGAAACGTATGTTAGGTCGCGTTACTTGCGGTTAACGGTGACGAGTTACAAAATTATATAGAATATTCGACTGTTCTTTTAAAGAACTGTTACAGTTACCAACACACACATTTTTAGCGGGTAAGCAAAATATAAAGATAATAAGGAAACTTTGTAAGATGACTGCTGATAGACACGTTAAGAAATACTATCTCTATGTATACCGACTTCAAATAAATTGGGATAAGCGCTAAAAATATTGAGCATGGAATGTTACTTTGGCAGTGAAACTTTCACTGACATGTAAGGTACGGGCAGTTTGCAGCACCAAACAAAAGGGACTAAGACCATGGAGGGTTATTTTGGTTTTTTCATGAAAAACCTTATTTAATTCTTCGTTAATCGGTCTATTATTATTTATTACTTACTACAAAAATATGATTGGGGATGAAGATCTATAAAAACCAAGATATTCTCTGCAGGATAAATTAGATTCTCAATTCGTCCGACGAAGGAATTATCCGACAAATATTTCCTCCGGTAGCTAAATAACTGAACGGCTGCGAATAGATTCAAAGGAATTCCATTCCTACTGGATTATTACGGACATAAACGTTCTACAGAAGTTGACTACAAATATTATGAATAGTGGAAGATATCGTGATGAAGATATTGAAGTAGTTGAATTAAGTACGTGCATATTTTGCTCGTTTATTTATCGCTGTTTATTATTCATAAACTGGTTTTGTAGGGTTTATTTGTTGCCAAGATGAATACAGCTCTGAGTTGAAGATGACTAAGATTTATTCTACGTTTGTAACAAATATCTTTGATATAGGTTCCGTTAACATCAATCAACTTTCATCATCAAATTCGCATGAATATTTAATATTAGTGGGGTCTCAATTTCATTATGAAACCCTATTTGTGTTTGTAATTGAACTATCTGATTTCGTGGTACACGAATATAGAGATATCGTATAATATAAACTATCTTACAAACGCCGTTTGACTATGTGCCATGATTTTCTATTATACAGACTCCGCAAATGCTACATAATGTGTACCGTCTTTTATAAAACTCAATTTTGAATTAATTATAAAATATGTATTGTAAATAACATAAACATAATGGTAATAGCAAGCAAGCACATAGAGAGGATGTTGTAAATGCAAATTTTAATCCTGATAACAATGATGACTGACAAGAACTCCATGTAAATTAACAAAAGAAAAAAGATAATGAAAATGGTGACACTAATTATAATTATATCTGAAGTAATATAATAAACAATACTAGAGTTGCATTTGCGAATAATAATGGATTACAGAATATGTGGAGAGGTCATTGTACTAGAACATTGTATTGTAGCGGAACACTGTGAAAAAACTAAGTGAATGAAACAATGCGGTAAGGTTTCACTTTGTTGTATTAAATTATTTATAGCATTTGTTTCAATTTCTTAAGACCGAGTCAAGTATGATTTATTATAACTGTAGTTTCATTTCGTATTGTTATTATTTGTAATTATAATTCCTTGGAGCTTGTTTGAAAGGATTCTTTGTAAGGATACTTCTACCGTTTCTTTTATATCATATCGCACGTCCAAACTATCATTCGCGATCTCTGCAACTACACAGACTTGAAGAGAGTATATTCCAAGATCTAATAATTAATTATAATTAACCCAACCAATTAAAGAAATACTAATAACCAACCGTGAAATATTACCATCAAGACCTGGCGTTCTTATTATAAATTAAATCACAGATAAATAAATCTAGGAACTGTCTGGTTGTCTCGCTGGAGGCAGACTCGTCTCGCCTGAATCTTTTACGACAGGCTGTGTCTGTAGATAAAGTGAAAATACCGCGACGACTGCGCAGATTTATAAAACGGGCTCATTTTTTTATTATTTTATTTAACTTGGTTGTACTTATACGCTATGCGTCTTCTTGGAATCTCGTAAAATAAACGTCTGTGTCAAAAACGTTTGCAGGTCATATGACTGTGAAGCTTGAATCTAGATTTATGTAGTTTTTAGTGCTCAATTGTTTTTTTAGGTCATTTAGGTGGTAACATTTTGTTTTGGATAGAAGATCTAGGTTTATACTCTCTGAGATAAAATTTCTCAAAAACAACATTACGTATTGCATAGACTTCAAAATATTGGCGAAAAATCAACCAAGGATACTATCCCTTAAATGTGCTAGTAAAGCATGCATTGATCATATACTTTCATAGAAATAATACTGGCATTTGCTATTGCATCTCAAAGTTGCGCAATGGCCATGCTCAAAAAACAAACTACGTAAATATTGGGCCTAATCTATATAACACACTCAGATGCTATCAGAATACTGATGTCATCATTCGTCTAAAGAAATCTCTTCAAAACAGTCATCGCTAAAGCATGTAAACTATGCTAAGTCCACATTGTTATCTTCTCTCAAACCGTCAGTACAAATTCAGACTCCCGCACGCACGTACTAAAACATAATGAGCGATTACGTGCTGTTATCTTTATGAATGAGCGTTAATTATCGATGCAACTAGTGCGCTAGTTTCATAGCCAATCACCTTGAAGATTAGTAGAGCGACGCGACCGCAAACATCATGTTTGGCAACCGCAAGCGAGGCCGCCTGTCACATATTATGCTGATACTCGAAAGGCTAATACAGAAATATTCGAAATATTAAACAATCAATTTGGAATTCGGAGTCAAGACCGTTATGTTTTCTTCGTGATGAATGTCTAATCAAAACAAATTGGTTTTCAAGACTATGGGAGCTATGAGATATTATCGATTGATAGTAACGATTAAGAAAACGTGTGGATTGAGTAGAACAAAGATGCTGGTGATCAATTTATCAAAACATTTATTGTCTTGGGGTTCTGGTTTGCCAGTGACTTTAAGAATTTCTGGTTAGCCAATTTGACCCCTTTTCTTTATAAAAATTAGTTTAAGAATAGCTGCCAATCTAATCTGATATCTGATCTGTGTATCAAATGTTTGATTATGATATCGAACATAGTTCGCCACTGTGTATTTCACAATCGATGTAATCATATTCGTTAAAGTGTCAATTAAGGCACTAATGAGTCTATATATAACAGTCGATAACGTATAGCCCACAATAGTTTTCATTAGAGTCATCATCATTTCACTGTCGATTATTTCTAAATCTAACTGTATCCTTAACGCTCTTTAGCAATTTACGTGATGAGGCTGAAAAGTACTTATATTAGTAGTATTGTAATTTTTTATTTATTGTTATGTGAATTCCGACAAGTAAATAATTGTCATGACCAAGTAGTATTCTCCTGCTTTTATCTCAATAAATTTATTTGGCAACGGAGTCGCATAATAACTTCTTTTTCTATGTCATCACCATCAGCTATTATCTCAGTGTTTAGCCCCTTTATAGCTTTCTAACAATATCTTATTTCAGCTGACACAGAATATGTCCTTCTTTTCTTTAGTCTTCGGTTTCTTCTTTAGTCTTCTTCTTTTCTGTCACCCCATTTAAATCACAAAGTTTATTAGTCTTTGTTGGTGAATTAGACAATAGTCCAGGGGGCCGATTCTACTAACAAATTTGTTAAAAAAACGCAATAGAACCGCAACCGAATCACCACTTTTAAGCGTTTTCGCATTCTACTAAAATGAACAACGGTCCAGCTGCGACACAGCTGCGGTTACGTTTTAGTTACGCCAACGATCGATTGAAACAATGTCAAAACCTATTCTACTAACAAAATCGAACATGAGCGGGACGTTTACTATAGGACAAAGTTAATGATAAAATTATGATCATTATGTCTTTTAATTATAGAAAATACTTTTAGTGCCACATATTCGTGTTTAGTAACATTTTTAGATTCAACTTTTTTCTTTTTGGTATTAATAAAACATATTATTTTGGCATGTTGGTAACGCGGGTTACCCGCTGTGTTCCCGCTACAGTTCAGTTGCAATTCGTTTTAAGTTTAGTTTCCATTTTGCTTATAAAATAGTAGAATGACTTTTTATGTAACTATCGAACGGCGATCGAAATCGAACTGTTGTGGAAACACAGTTTAACGTGTAACGTTGAAAATTAGTAGAATCGGCCCCCAGAGGTCCTAGTTTAACTTTTGTTATAAGTTACTTATAGCTATATTTGCATAATGCAGAATTACATATGTAAGCGGGCATGCCCTTTATGCCTAGAGGCTTTTATTTAGATTGGAAGTTCTGTTTACGTTTTATTTTAATTTTCTATTATTTTTAATTTTCAATTTTTGATGGTATATTGGCGTGTGCTAGCTGACATATGGCAAATTTTATGTTTTTTTTGTGTTTCGTAATTTTTATTACCTATTATTGTATAGAAACAAGTTCTTCTAACTTAACAGACAGCTGTGCTGCTGGGGAGTTTGTTCCGCTACTTCTTCTTCCCAGCTAAAGCACTAGGAAGTGGTGAAGGGCGGGCGTTTTTGGGGGGACTGTCTTATGTAATTTTATTTTGACGTTCAAAAAGAGCTGACTCTCAGCCTAGTTTGAATAAATGACTTTTGATTTTGATTTTGAATATATTATGAATACTGATGGATGATAAAACCGGGTATCTAATGAAATAACAAATAGAAGACAAGAAATAAACTTAACGAGATTCACATTATCACTTTCACAAAGAAATGCTAGCACATTTTTAAGTAAAAGAAATAGAAGCACTCTAAACTTTTACGTGAAGAATCTGGTAAAGTTCGTTAATGTAGGCGACCTTTATCACGTCTGGTGAATAACGTTACAATATGAAATGTATTCTAAACCACACTCCAACGTGAGACATTATACGCTTTTATAGTTTTATGCTTTTTATTGAAAACAATTTCCAGTCAAATAGTGATTTTAAGCGTGGCAATAGAATTTTTATGGGTGATTCTCCCCTATCTACATATAATTCAAGTATTCGAATTTTGATTTCTTTTGCCACATATGTGTTGAAATGTAACTATATGGAGAAGGCACCTTGATTATAGAATTTTTTAAAGAGTAAGAGTAATGTTGTTGACAAGTGTATTTGACGCTTTATCAAAATCTAAGAGGATTTTTAAAGCTTGTGTTAGGTTGGTTTATTTATCAGACCAGACGTTACATTTTCTTTACATAGTATAGAACAAAGTTGCTTTTTGTGTTTGTACGCTTACATATTTTAAACTATGCAACGAATTTAAATGCAGTTTTCATCAATAGACAGAGTGATTCAAGAGGAAGGTGTTTATGTACAATACACTGACGTCCACCCGGGCAAAGCCGCTGGCAAAACCTAGTCGGATATAATTTACACTCTCCGAGTAAGTACCACATTTTAGTGGTTTCGTAAACTTTACCCTATTTAAACATATTGTTGATCAACTTGAACCGAATTCGAGGAAGGTATTGCATTTCAATTAAAAGGTTCTGTATCCAATTGCAGCAACATTGACATTTAGTCAAAATTACATAACTCATGATATATACTGGCTTTATTCCTGTCCATTTAGCAGAAAGATATTGAATAAGTTCTTTTACATTATCTCTGATGAAATGTCAAAGAAATTAAATAACAGAATAAAAATCAAGTAGATATTTTGTGGCGATAGAGCTGAAGTTGAGTACATCGACTTTTTAAAATTACATTCTATTACAGTATATATAATTTTATATTTTAGGAATCAATAGCTAAAGGAAATCCATAACAATAGTGAATATAGCTTTCTAGCAAGGGTAGGTACTTAGGTAATTGAATCCGCGGGGCTAATGAAAAATTAATCGACGAAAGAAAAGCATTGTCTAATCCTTGAAGACATAAGCTCTTTTTAAACATATCTAGAAAAGTAATTAAAGCGACTTTTTATCGTCCACGTCAAATTGGACACTATCAAAGGATCGTTTTATACGTTTACAGCGATACAAAGCCTGACAAATACCTGCAATGTCGGAAATTGTATCGTCAAAGCGAGGTAGATAGTACCTAAATATAAAAGCGGCTAGCTGTCAGCAGAATTTCAGGCTCGAGGCGACAGCTGCGACCACAAAGGATGTACAGATCCTGATAGGAAATGGACGGGAATGTGTTTCGTGACGTGACGATTCGGGCGAAAGGGCGTCGGTGACTGGCCAGCGGGTTGCAGGTTGCAGTTGAGCTTGAAGTTGCTACGATTCGAGTGAAATGGTGTGATTGTGATATTATGTGTATTCGAAGTTTCGTGTCGTGTATTTTGGTATAAGGCTGTTTAACGATCGGCACATTTTAAATTCTAGAATGACGGACAAATAGACAGGTAGGTACTGCATTATCAGAATTACAACTTTATTATTTCATATATCTATAATATACAATTTATAACAAACTTTTTTTTGCACTAAGTATTATTATTAAATGAGACAATAATAATTGGATTTAAGCAATCTCAATCGGAGATAATGATGTATTGTTATTACTATAAATTAATTATTAATTGATAAGTAAATTTTTATATCAAACAGAAGTCCTTCAAGTATAAACACATAAACCTATTGACAAAACTTTCAATAGAAACATTACTAAATTTAACCACCCATTAATATTGCTTAGCAATAAAACATTTAATCTTGCTATGAAGTTACAGCTTTATAGCAAAGCCTCATACATAGAGTGAGTGTCTGCAAAGTCGCTAACCAATGGAATAACTAAACCATGGAATAACTAACTTTTAACTCCCCACTGTAATATAACGGCACAACTTTGATACGAAATGCAAATATTTCAAACTGTGTGTGTAAAAAATTATTGCTCGGGAAATAGGGAAAAGTTATTTATTTTATTTCTAGTTTCACGTTTGTTTTTCAGGCGGTTGTTAGTGAAAAATGTAAAAATGTAAATTCCTGGCATAATCGACATGTGTATCAATTAAAACTTTACACAGGTGTACCGGATGTGGAAAGCGAATGATGAGAATAAAAATAAAGTAAGTATTATAAAAATAATGTAGGTAAGTTTATGTATGTCTTTCGTGTACATTGACTTGAATGTGCCCCGCAGCTAAGATATGTCATGCTAACTCAAATATCTCACTGACGGTGGCGCGTTTGTTGGGACATCTAAGTAGCTCTTTTCAAAATGGTTGAATTGAATGGGCCTGATGCCTGATGCCATGCGTCATGTTCGTGAACGGGTGGCGTCAATAAATTGGTCCTCTCTTCACTGCCTCGGTTTATTTATAATTATTTATTTTTTGTTTCTCTTTACTGTAGGTAGGTACTCTTTTACAATTTTTTACGCTTATAACGAGTAGGTACGTCTTTTTATATGGTGCTCACATATAATTATAAATTCCACATTCATAATGCAATTATTGCATAATAATTTACAAGAGTCTCCATGGAGTTACTTGCCCGTTCTTCTCCATGGGTACCTACTACGCTTTGGAATGGGTAACTAGCTTCATATTTTTGACTAGCCGACTCCTTGACAATAGAGTAATACACTCATTTTTGAAAAGTCTTAATTAGATTCTAAAATGCTAATAAACCACCAAAAAACACACAACATTTTTATTGAATCGATTAGTGCGATAAAAATGCATTTAAATTTTAAATTTCCATGTTTCGCGCGTAATTCGACGAAAACGCTAGACGCAGGAGACGCCATATTGCTCTGTGGTTATGACGTCAGTTTGCTGTGTAAACAAATGCACAGATATTTTGTATGATAATTGTATATAATTTAAAAAATGAGTTATTATTCTACTTATCGTTGATTTGTTGTTCCTGAATGTAAGATATTATTTTAATAAAAAATACTTCGGTTACGAAAATAATAAAATTACAAAGTTGTTCAGTTGATTAGTTTAAACAGTGGTATGACGTAATAACATGGCGGCTACTATTTCATGGTGTTCAAAAACAGATAAAAAAACTGAAATCTTTGTATTGAATTTTAAAATTTATTTTGTTATTTCATGAACTAAAACATTTTCCGATGTTTTTTTGCCTAATCTATCTCAATAATATATTTTTAGATTTCTCATCTAAAGTAAAATACCCTCTCAAAATAATTATTAAATGCATAGAGTTCGAGTTGAGTTATGTTATGAGTTTATGACAGCATTACAGTGAAATGAAAACTACTTCCGGAGAAATGAAAAACGTGATAGTTATGTTATAAAAACATTACAAGTTACTTCGTTGTCAATATTTTTAAAATGTGAAGAAGGTAACAAATATTATGTTGGTAATTAGAGTTACTTCAATTTAGCCTTCATCAACTAAGAATTCTACAAATAAAATACACATTTTACAGTTACTAAACGTTGGAATTTATTACAAAAAATATCATAACGTAAACCAAGGTTAACATGCATTTTATCTGTCAAACCAGTTTAATGTAAACTTCAGACTAACTGTTAACAAGATTGCTACAAAAAATAAATAAATTAAACACCTGAGTAGGTCGAGTATTTAATTTATATTTACGTTCAAGTATCTATACTTTAGTTACGGTGCAAAAACAAGGTATACAATGAGGTGCAAATAATGTACTACTAAACCCATTATGGTAATAGGTAAAGATACGACAGTCAACTTCAATGTACACTTAACTAAGTAGACTTTAGAATGACATGAAGCCATTGAAAATTCTTGAAATATTTATGTTCGTAAAGAAAATTGTATTTTTTTTTGTGATCATGTTAGGGTTTCCAAAAGCGTGTTTATTTCAAGTAAGAAGTGGATGCTGTAATGTTTGTTACGTATGAAATAAAATCTCGTTGTACCCAATTCGAAATTTTAACCCTGTATTTTCTCTGTGAATGCAATTCAACCTGTCTTATTGTTTCGCAAAATTTTTAGTACTTAGCAACTTCAAACAATTTTAAATAATGCAGACTGTATTAAGGTTTTTTTGTATCATAAAAATATGCAAAGGTCATTAACCTACATCAAAACACCACTATTTATTACTCATTATTGATTAAAAAAACACTCGAGACGATAAAAATTATCTTCACATACTTAATACGTTACTCTGCCACACCCAGTAAAATACATAAAACAAGATTTAATACAAGAACGCGAACCCGTTAATTGTGCAACAACAACATTATTGCTATAATAAAGCGAATAAATCGATCTACTAAAGTTTAAACGTATACAGGCTGTTTATTTTAAATCCGTTCTCCATTTAGCAGCGTAAACATTATAATTTGTTGGATGTAAACTTTTACAGCCATCCAAGTGATTTATGTACCTATTATCTAGTAGAATAAAGCATGTTTTTATAATTTCTATAATACGGAAGAGTTTTAAGAAAACAGTCGTAAGTCTGCCAGTATGACAGTTTTATTACTTAGGAGGGTGCCAGAGTAAATAAACAGAGTAAGATGTATAAGGATGAGGCGCGTATTAAGATATTGAGGCAGTGTTTCCATGTTTTCTTTGCGTAAACGTAAACTTCTTTCGCATTGTGACTTGTTTTTCTTTAATCGAGTACTGAAAGTTTTTCTTATTTGCTAACCTAACCTGCGCGGAAAACCGTTGTTATGCTATAGTTTCCGCGTTTTGGCATGGAAATATCAGTCATTGCCCCTTCATTTGTATTTCAAAAACTGAAACTGAATATCTATCGTGGTCCCCAACATGTTCCAATAGTGTTAAACCACATATCGTTCACTAGGTTTTGCCAGCAACTTCAGCCTCGTGGATGTCGGAATTTATACTACGGAAACATTTTACCCGCATAAAACTTTTCCATGTGATGATCCAGGTTATAATAAACTACCTGTGTGTCAAATTTCATCCAATTCCGCACAGCTATTTTTGCGTGATTGAGTAACAAACATCCAAACATCCAAACTTTCACATTTATTATATTAGTAGGATAGTAGAATTGTTTGAGTTCTTCCGTTGAGATATTAGACAAAGAGCAATGACCGCTAATGCGATGCTGAAACGCGACTATAGCAAATCCATTGTACTGACAGCATAAAAGGGAAACTTAAATGTTTAAATTGGAACTATTAGGTAATTTGACCTACTGGGCTGTTTTATTTTAAAACAAACCAACCAAGCAATAAATTAATAACAAAAAACGATCACCTAATTAACGTTTACTATCTATAACAGACAATAAACAGCTGATATGCATTCTGTTTTTCTTCAATAAAGGTATAATCGACACAAAACAGTATCTTTAGTATTATAGAATAATATCACGCCTGCATTGCCCGAAGCGTTAGGCAGAAGTGTAAATTACCAAGTACCAACCTGTACTTCACCCAGATTTTGCTAGTTATTTTTATGTGCCAAGTAATTGCCATAGACCGGGAAAAAATCTAGACTCCCGGCAGCTGCTGAGAAATTACAAAAACCCTTTGCCCGATCAAGAATCAATCCCAGGACCTCAGTAGTACCGCTTGCTACAACAAAACAATAGTGGAAAGGTTTGAACCATTATCTATATTTTCAGTTGTAAGGAAAATGGTGGCCTACTTGACCTACGGGTTGACTTTTTTGGTTCATTCTGGGAATTTTATTCCATAATGGCCACTAACAACTTAAAAAACAGGACACAGGAAAAGATTCTAATTGGAAAAACGGATAAGTTGTTTTCCACCGTGACAAGGGAAAGTTAAAGTGCCTACCAACTAAGAAGTAAGTAGCTAAGTTATTCTTACAACCTAGTAAAAATAGAGACAACATAGCAGGGTTTTCAGTGTACTTAATACGCTGCCACCTTTTCAGAATAAATATTTTCTATAAAATGAAGCAAAGACCATTTAAGAATTCCTTTGAAAAACAAATACTACGCACGCCCGCTATGCACGCTATGCGCACGAGACGCCTGACAAGCAACGCAGACGCAGGGACGATGTAGGTACTCGTATGTACCATCGACCCACATTAACGCCATACAATACAATGGTGAACGACCGTAAGTATAAACATTGTTTCTCTCGCTTGTCTCGTTTACGATCTCCTTCAATGAGTTTCCGTCGAGTTTTTTGCGTTCGCGAAAATAACTTGACCCACTTTGTTTGTAGTTATGCTTGAATATAACAATAGTAAGGACTGTTATTGGTAAAATATGCAGGTATGTGCTTATTTGGTATTGTTATGGTTCACGGTTTTCCCATAAGTTTTGGGTTTATATTTAATTATGGAATATTTTTGTATGACAAAATATTTTTTTGAAATTTTTCCCTTTTTTGTGGAATAACCATATTACTTGCAACAGCGTCCTGGCTGTTGTTGCACTCGTTACGTCCACCACTGGATTAATACTCATATTAGGAAATTTGTAATTTGAATGTTTTTTATTTAACTTAACACCGTACAAACACTGTTTTCATAAGTGTGTCTGCACTAAAATTCTATGGATTTTAAAGTATGAATTAAAAAGTTTTATTTTCATTGTTTCCTTTAATATTTTCTGAATGACTGAAAAGTCTAGAGGCTAACTAAAGCTACAGAAAAATATAAGACTAATATAAGACTTCGTTGAACTGACTAATGGCTAGATAAATTGTGGGAATTAGTCGATGAATCAGTCTGTAAAGAACGTCTAGGGAATCTCTACATTATTGCCTAAATAAGGTACCTAATTAAGTAAGTAGACTAGAACACGAAATCATTCTTTGATTCTTTTCATTTATCTACCTAAATCTAAATTGATTAGGTACTTTATGAATGAATTGCGTTAGAATCTATCATTCAAGAAGTACTATAAATTAATGTAGATTTGCTCCAATTTACCATTTATCTATAACAACGGCCTCTTAGTAGTATATAATTACAGAAACGCAACGTGATATGCATATACGGATGAACCATTTATAATGAATATGTCTTGATCTTCATACTCACAATAATTCTCTATACATTTCCTTACTAAACTTCCTGTTAGAATAATTATTGTAAGTACACAGGATAACACACAAAAGGCTACCGGTGATGAGAAAAGTAAACAAATCGTTTCGTCTTTCACATGTCCGTTTGTTTGTGCTACAAAGTAAACAACGACATGAGCCGGTGATTATATTGCACGATGGGATGCAAATCGTCTTGTAGGCGTTATGTTAAGGAAAAATATTTATTAATACCGTAATTAACTACTACATAATAGCTTAATTTGCATTTTAAATACTAGACGGTCGTTAGGTTATGCAATTTTCCTGTCAGTCTAATAGAGCTTTTATATGGTATAAGGCAGAAAAGAAAATTGTACAGCTCCTGTAACCACCCGACTAGTTGAATCTTAAAGTCAGCTTTTAATTGATAATGTCGACCTTAAAGTAAGAGTAGTTAATTTCGAACTTCTGTTTTGCTCTATAAGCTTCTTTGTATATCGTACGTTAAGCTAAGTATTAATCTTTTACATAGTGAAAATCACATGAGATGGTAAAAAGATTATCCGAGTGATATTTCGTTCACAGTCTTTAATGTTTGATAAATCACGTAAGTCAGAAGTCACATTGCGTTAAACTTTAAAGTTTGAGACTGTTTTGAAGTAGGTAGGTATCAGTCCCAATTTTCAACTGACTGACGTCATTTTCAGAAATGAAATATTTTACAAGAAAGTAGGCGTACAAACTAATAATATGGACGACGCACCTGTCTACAGAGAATGCCTAAAATCCTTCAAATCCCATGTTTCTATTAATTAAGGAATTCAAATAAACAGTACTCATTTGGACGAAACACACACCGTAATCCATCTAGGGGTGCCCTGGAGGGAATGAAAAACGCCGCGTCGCTTCTTACTGGGGGAGAATTATATACTCATCTTCTTACAAATAGATTGCAAAGGCACGATGTGTACAGAGGTTCTCGTCAAATGGATACAAGGGGTTACAGACCTTCGGGCTATAGGGGACGGTACAAAGAAATTTGACGGGATCGACAGCCCGAAACTAATGCAGAATCTTTTGATGTTATTGAGGATATGTGATTTTAGTTTTCTTGGTAAATATAATGTAGTTTTCCGAACGTTTGCTGAGCAGTAACTTAAATTGGATGATATTGTTAAAGCCAATCCACAAGATAATGTTCAAAAACATTTCACTCTTGATTTTTCGTCATTTCGGTACCTAAATATGATAG